>QVTF01014107.1:952500-1552500 GCA_003573665.1 Oxygymnocypris stewartii | reverse complement strand
GCTGTTGACTGTGTCAGTACCAGTTTTTCAAAAGGAACAAGTGTTTGAAAAGATTCTAAGTGTGGAAAATCTGGGTGTATTACAAGAGAATGTGTTGAAGGAAAGGAAGGACTTACCCAGATTTGTCACTCAGTTTCCATCAAAAGAATGGCGGGGAATAGATGCTGAATGCTGTGAAAAAAAATCAATTTGAGTGTGATGCTTTGCAAAAAACAACCATTGTGTGGAGCACCCCAGACAAACTATGAATAATGAAAAATCAACCTAACTCATCTTCAAAATAATTTAATTAGGGTAATTGTTACAGACAAGAAAACATGTATTACCATGACTTTAAATCACTTCTTCATCTTTGTCGATAATAACCAGACATTGTCTAATTAATGATACTTAATTTTGTATAACCGAGTCAACTTGGTCTATAGGAAATTATAATTTTCCATATGTTAACACCACCCAACGGGCGATGTTAGTAAAGCCGGAAGAACAATTGGGCTTTGTAAAAGAGATCCCCGAATTTGATTTTTGAGTTACCAAAACTGGATGATATGCTAATGTCTTTAATGCAAAGGAAAGATAACCATATTTTTAAAGCTCAACAAGGTCTTGATGAAAAGGATAAAGCTTTAATTAAACAAATGCATAATGGAGATTTAGATATACCATAATCTTGTTTGATTTTGGTTGTAACTTCTAAAACTGCTGTTTGTGCTTGTATTTTCCTAATTATGTGTCAATTCATTGTTATCCTGTATGTGTTCTATGGTGAAACGTCTAATTGTAGATAGTTCAATTATCAATATTGGATGTTCCCGTTGGTTGTGATGTTTCTCTGTTACCTTTTCTAAACCCTAGAACCCTTTTCCAAATTTAAACAAACTTGTTTATCAAAAAATAAATGTGATAATTTTGCTCAAATGAAACTGGGTTGACACTTCATGCACACTGGTTACAACTCCATGACGGGTAAGATTTTCCTTTGACCAGAGGGGGACAACCTAAGACAGGGCTTCACCGCCACTGGACACCTACCCAGGAAGGGACGTGTAAGGGAGTGGATGTGATGCTTCTTTTAGGCCAAGAGAATCAAAGAGGGGACTGAAATAAATTATAGTCTTCCTCGACCCAGCTTCCACTCCAAATTGTGTTAAACTATACTCCTTTCCCTACAAAGAGCTTAATTATCATAGAGATGGTTCTTTCCATGTAAATAATATTTGAATGGTATTTCCGAAATGATAACCGATACCGATTATTTGTACGTTTATGTACCCGATAACCGATATTCAGAACCGATATTTATTTACTGTTATAAAGTAAATAAATAACAGAGTGAAGTAAGTCCATTCTTCACTTTGGTTTTTCCTCCTTTCAGTTCTTAACAACAACAAAACTGTTGAAAATTAACATTTTCATGTAAAATTTAATCTTCAAATTACAACAATAAAAATATTTTATTTATAAAAAGCATCATCAGCAACACTGATATTAACAATAAGCAAAAGAATGTCTAACGTTTTCAAATGGAGAAAATAAAGGACAGAAGTCATATCAACTTTTTTAACTCATAAACTACAGTTTTAGGTTTATAAGCTGTTTAATAGGCTAAAGAGTGAATAATAATTCACTGGATAATGTTAATTCAATTAGTAATGTTCTCTGGAATATTGAAATAAGCTATAACAAACAAAACATCGTATTTTATTGCATTTCTTAACTGCACGTTTTATCAGAATTATTCAAATGTTTTTTGTCATTCTAGATTATTAAAACTGCTGACAGTGCGGTTTATCTATTTACACAGAACTATACTCAAACTGCGATCGCTTGCGGAGATAATAAAAAATAAATTTCGATAGAGATGTTTATTGGTGAAATAATGGTTCTATAGTAAATGTGAATATAATTTAGAGTGTTACAAACAAGTGAATCTTGTATAAAGTTACATGCAGTGGCCATGCTGGAGCTTCTCCTGAGTGAACAGTGCCCACTGCTCCAAGTGTGTGTAATTGGATGGGTTAAATGCAGAGAACACATTTCACTGCTGGTTATACTCCGTATAATTGTCTATGTGAAAAACAATACAGTTTTTTTTATAAAACCGATATCCGATTATGGTAAAAATGCTTAAATATCGGGACAAATATCGGTAAACCGATATATCGGTCGATCGCTAATTGTTATCCACAATTTACATTTAAAACTAAACTTAATTTACATGTTGAGCGGGAAGATGAACGTAATACAGTATAAAATATTTGAGCTTAGGATTTCCGGGATTCATTTCAACATTTCGCTCCTACGCTTTAATTAAGACTATTTTTCATCAAGATCTTCGATGTCGTCATCACTTTTTCTTAAAAACAGCAGAAGGTATGTTGTTTCAACAATGGAAATACACACCCTTTTTCCTAAGACAAGTCCACCTACATCTGCTAACTCTACCGTCTGGTTTGTTTGTCGGACAAAATGGCGGATACCGACCAGTAGGTTGTGATGGGTGCTTTTGCATTTCGTGTATTGTCAGTGGTTCGGAGTGTGTATCAAACTGCCATAGTCATGTGATTTCAGTAAACAAGGCTTCATTACGTCCAGACTGTACGTCCTGTTTCGAAATTTCAATGGTTTGCCGCCGCTGAGCAATGATCTCTGTGAACCCGTGAATCAAGTGAGTTCGTTGAGATCGCCTCCCAGCGGCGAACCGAACCACTCTCTCTGGTGTAGGGCATTACTGTCTTGTATAAGTGTTTGGAACTCCCTCCGCAAAGGGAATGACTGACCAATGTTACCTTGACAACGCTGCACATGCATGCAGCATTCAGCGCTCCATCAATTGTTGCAAATTAATATTTCTTCTTATTATTATTGCTAGTTTGTTCAAATATTGTCTAATTGTGTCTCGTTTACTATTACACTTTTTCAAACTAAACTTGCTTACACTTCCTTTTTAAATCATATTTCTATCTCTGCTGAAAAATATTTTGTATTACATTCAAATAAATACAAATTTAATCAACCTATTCTACTTACATGTGTATGTGAAGTCGAAATCAACACCAACCTTGCTTTAAAATGCATCACAAGAGCTAACTGAAGATCACGTGATCACAAATGGAATTCCATGAAGTGACATGTTCCCTTCACTTATGGCGCTTTTCCACTGCATGGTACGGCACGGTACGGTTCGGTACGGTTCACTTTTGGGGGGTTTTCCACTGGGTACTGTACCTGGTACCTGGTACTTTTTTAGTACCACCTCAGCCGAGGTTCCAAGCGATCCGTACCGTTACCAAAACGTGACGTGTAAACTCTGCTGTTCACTGATTGGCCGGAGAGAATCGTCATTACTGCGCCACTGAACTTGCGACATGAGACCCTCCTCTACAGCCCGACCCGCTAGATTTAAATCAGCACAGCCAGCGAAGGAGCAGACGCAGCTTTTGTTTCAACAAACGCACCTTTTTGCATCAACCACAATTTATCTGTTTCATTGTCTGTTGAGGAAGTACAGATGTTCCTCTCGTTAATAGCTGAGGAGCAGATCCAGTGAGAGCTTGATGGCACGACGCCGAAGGAAAAAGTCTTATGTATATACTTTTGAACTTGCTATATTTTCAGAGTATGTCTTCTGTTTATATTTTTACCTTTGTATCTGTGTTTTGCTTCAATTAAAAACAATCTGATCGAATAAGTGTACCTCCAGACTATATTAAATATGTATTATTGTATGAGCATGTAATGAACCTCTTGAAAAAGACAAATGATTAATGCCACGATTATAAAAACCATCACATAAATAAGAAAACAAGGGATACATTGTACATTTTGAAATATTCAAAAGTTTATTGATAATTCACTTTACAGAACACGCTGCATGAATAGTTAACTAATCAAGTAACGCAGCACACCTGCACGAACATCCCTGCTCTCCTCATCTACAGCCCGTGTCACTGCCACCACAGTCTCTGCTGCTGGGGGTAAATCATAAGCATTCTCACAGACCTCTCCATTGTTGATTAAAAACATCCACAAGCCGAGAATGAAGAACACTATTCCGTCTCCTTTCTTTGTTGTGAGTTTGTTCGTGGCGCATTTACGATGATGTCACGGCAGTAGAGGCGGCGCAATTATAACGACGCGTGAATAATCCCGCCCACTCAAAAACGGTACTAAACTGCAGTGGAAACGCAAACCGACCCGAACTGAGCCGTACCGTACCGAGCCGTGCCGAACCGTACCGTACCATGCAGTGGAAAAGCGCCATTACTTCTGGAAGGGCCCTTCGTGAAGGGATTCATTTATGTGGTCTGTGCAGGACAGTTTTTTTTAGTTCCGCTCCCGCAGTAAATTCACTCTTTGTTCACCCGCTGTCTGCTTAGAATAATTTTCTTCCCAACCCGACCGTTCCCGCTAAATTTAGATCTCGTTTCCAGAGAGTTATAGGCTAACAAATAAAAGTGTAGTCTGCACAACATTGTATTTGTTGCTTCATTCATCTTGTCAAGAGTCTTACATTTAATGACAGCAAGTGGTACTTTAAGTACTTTTTTCTGCCAACACAGTAGGATAAATGTGTCCAAGAGAAAATAATTGTAACAAATAAAATGTACAAATATTTTATTTCTTATTTTTATAGGTCTTGTCAGGAAGTTTAAATGTTTAACATTTACAACACAATAGGAAAAAGTGTCAAAGTCTTGTCAAAATACTAAGTTCGTTTAACATTTTGATGTTAAAAGTAGGAAAAGTGTCAAGTGAATTTTCAGCAGCGGTCACAAAAAATTGTAGTTTTTGTTTTTGTTTGTTTGTTTTGCAAAAAGATGTGTACAATTTCTTACAATGTTCAAGAACAACATTTCGCTGTACATATTGTATATTATCATATGCTCATGAATATTCTTGTTGTTGGAACCCAAAATTCAACAAAGTGTGAAAACTAACTCCAAATTGGCAGGGAAGCCCATTTTTTCCTCAAATATTGTATTATATTTTATTATGTATGTTATTCTTAATGAATTCATTCGCACACACACACACACACACACACACACACACACACACACACACACACGGAAATATTTAAGCCGTTATTGTTAACGTTTCCAAAGACTTGAATGGTAAACTTGGCCCCTCTCTGTAAATGGTGGCCCCATTGTGGCCCCTGCTTCTAAAAAATCCTAGATCCGCCTCTGGATAAATGTCTCAAGAATAATATTTTTTACTTCTGCTTTAATATCCCTAGTATTTATTGGTGTCTTATCACAGTTGGGTGTTACTAGATTTTCCTTTAAATATGAATTTCGTTATCGGTCTCTAGCGCACGCGTATTTTCGGTCTCTCTCGCGCGCTGTCGGTCACACTCGGTCTCTCTCGCGCACTTCTGGTCTCTCTCTGCGTTCGCTTCTCTTTTGTCAAGTGAGGCGCCTCATACTATGTGCCCAAAAAGCCGTCGTCTGGAGCAACAGCATGTAAGGAAGTGACGTCTTTGGCCCTTGGACTTTTCCGGTTACGTTAGTTGCCGCGCACATTCAAAACATTGGCGGGAGACGGTTTATATACACAGTGATGTTGCGACAGTTTATTTATTACTGTGATTAAAAAATGGCTAAATTAAAACTAGGACCATGTTGTTCGGTTGTTGGATGCTCTCTCAGGCCAGGAACTAACTTGCTGTCGGAAATTAAAGTGTTTAGATTTCCGAAAAACAAAACACAACACGATGCTTGGATTGCAGCAGTGAAGAGAGAGGGCTGGACACCGACTAGCAACTCGAGGATATGTAGCACACATTTTGAATCTGGTAAGTAGACGACGTTTTCTAAGTGAATAATAATTACTACATTAATTTGTATTCCCATGGGTTCACTGGTTAGGTAAGTTAACGTTATGTTTAATCTAAATTTGAGCTAGCATTGTGGCTGTCATTGTTTTCATATGTAACAGTTAGATAGCTAGCGTTAGCGTTTGATACGTTTGTAGTATATATATATACTTGTGGGATATATTTAGTTAAGTAGCAGTTTGCATTAGTTGTCTAGCTATCTATTCAGCTTACAGATGCAATGTGTAACACGTTACAACATATATTTGTATTGTGTAACATTAGCTTACTGCATTACTTCACAAAAGATAATTGTAAACAACATGTTTTCCTTCATTTGTTAAGCTTTATCAATGTTAATTCCATCATGCACTAATGTAACAATAGCATTATTATTTGTAACATTTAACTTGGCTAACGTGGGTAAGTTAAATAAATATTGAAGAAATATCCTTTAATTAAAAAAATATATAATTACTGTACGTTTTCATTTTTTAACCAGATTTTGCCATATGTTGTTAATTTATAAACAAGCAATACTGTTCTTTATGAATTTTTGTACATTTGTACATATATTAACGTCAGTAAATGATGCAAAATGTTAATTGTTTTGTTCATGATACCTAAAATATTTACTAATTTTACAGTTACAGGGTGGTATGCAGTGGTCATACTGGTAGCTAGTTGGTTTATTTGTAGCTATCAATTGAATATCTACAAATTTAGACCATTCAACTGCTAGCATGAAATTAAGTGTCAATACAATTAAATGTTTTTTTTTTCATCTTGTGTCTATCATTCACCAAAATGCTCTTGGCTTTTGCTCAATGTTCCAAATTTACGCTGCCAAAAAAAAAAAGTTTTCTTGCTTGGTATTTTTGCCTTGTTTCCAGTTCAAACATCTACAAATTCTCACATCAAGAAGACAAATAAAAAACTAATGTCTTGTTGTCTGAAAAAACAATGGTCAAAAATGAGTTTTTGCTTAAAACAAGCAAAATTATCTACTTATGGGGTAAGAAAAATAACCCTGTTTTCAGTTTGAAAAATATATTTTTTTCTTACCCTATTGGCAGATTATTTTACTTGTCTTTGACTTTTTTTATAAAAAAAAACAAGACTAACATTTACCGCCACTGGGCGGTAACAAGATACACATCTACTTTAGTAAATGCTTCTTGATATAAGAATTGTTAGATATTTGCACTGAAAGCAAGACAAAAACACATCAACCAGTGATGTTTGAAAGCTGTAGCTTATCTCAATAATGTTTTACTACTTTTGTCTTTAGGCAAGCCATCAGATGACCCTCTAAGTCCAGATTACATTCCATCAAAGCTTCCACACAGACCTGACCGCTCCAGAAAAATGGACCGATATCAGAAGTCTCTGAGACAAGCATCAGAGGTATATGAGATGAGCCCTACAGTTCAGCCTATGGAAGAAGTAGAGGACATGGACACAGAAGTTATGTCCTACAGTGATATGTGTGTTGGAACAGATCTCACTATGAGGGATATTGAAGACATGGAGAAACTGAAAACATCTTACAAAGAGCAAGTCAAAAGCCTAGAGTCAAAGGTTCAAACACTCACCCATGAGAGGAAACAACTGAAATCCGATGTGGATTTAAAGGACGATCAGATCATTCACTTCTACACTGGCCTTCGCTCATCCAAAATCTTCTTCGCACTTCTGACATATCTCACCAGTGCTTGGAGTCCGAGAACACAGAGTCCTCCAACTGCTCTCCAGTTTTACTTAGTCTTAATGAAACTGAGACTTGGCCTCACTCATAAAGATCTTGCCTTCAGGTTTCATTGCAGTTGTGCAACAATCTCTGTCATATTTCATGACTGGTTGAACATAATGGCACAGCGTTTCAGCTCTCTAATTCATTGGCCTTCAAGGGAAGAAATTAAAAAGAATCTTCCTGACCTGTTCAGAAACCCCCCTTTCAATTCAGTGAGGTGTATCATAGACTGCAGCGAGGTATTCATTGATCGACCAACATCACTCAGTGCAAGAGCAATGACCTACTCCAACTCTAAATCCCACAACACCATCAAATTCCTGATTGGCATCAGTCCAACAGGGTCAATCACATTCCTTTCCAAGTCTTGGGGTGGGAGAGCCAGTGACAAAACAATCACCAAATCATCTGGGTTCATTGATCTTTTGGAAGAAGGAGACATTGTCATGGCTGACAGAGGTTTTAGTTTCCCCGAATATTTTGCTGCAAAAGGGGTCCAGCTACTCACACCAGCTTCAATACCTGGAAAGACTCAGCTTTCAGGACAGGAAGTGTCCATGTCACGTCACATGTCAAGGATGAGGATTCATGTGGAAAGAGCTATTGGCCACATTAAAGATTACTGTATTTTGCAACAAACACTCCCCATAAACTTGGTCAAGCGAAGACCCAAAGACACCGTGGCAACAGTCGATAAAATTTTACTAGTATGTTCTGCATTATCTAACTTGGACAAGTCGTTAATTCAGTAGAAAAATATATCATAGACACTGACACTTTTTACTAATCAAAGAATCCTGAAAAAAGTATCACAGGTTTCCAACATTGATAACAAATCAGCAGAAAATAAATTAACTGCATAAAACGTATTTTAAAATATATTACAAATTTGAGAAAATAAATGCATGGCTTGAAGACCATACGTGATTTCTAGCAAAAATATAAAATAGTAATAATGTATCTAAACTTTTGACCTATAATAGTTTTTTTTACATTGCCCCTATTTTACATTTGAGCCCCTGAGGAACTCTGCATGTCCCTGAGCTTCACTGATTATAAAAGAACTGCGAGATTGTGATAAACAGCATTAGTAATTACACGGAAGCTCTATATTCAAATCAGAATTTAAATAAAAGTTGTTTTGCGTGCTGCTAACAGGGCCCAGGGCCACGCACCCAGTACATGCAGCAAAGTTTCAGGAGGTGACATTTGTCCCACATCATCATCCCTCTTATAAATACAGGATTCACCTTCGAAATAGCTTGTTTGCAGTCAGGGTACGATGCTTAGCCTATATCCACCGCTTCAATGGCATGCAAGAATTTAGTTAAAAAAATCACTAATCTTTATAACAAGGATCACGTAACATTGTTTTTCTGTTTAAATACCTTTCTTTTGTTATAGCGCCTAAACCAGTATTGTACAGACTTTCCTCAATCTCATCCGTTCTCTTTTTCAGTCACTCATGACCAGTGTTGGGAGTAATGCATTACAAGTAACACGAGTTACGTAATAATATTACTTTTTCAAGTAACTAGTAAAGTAACGCATTACTTTTTAATTTACAAGAAAATATCTGAGTTACTTTTTCAAATAAGTAACGCCAGTTACTTGTTTCCCATTTATTGATGACAGTGCGCCGTGTGAACATGATCTTACTGTAGTTCTAATCTAGACTAAAAGTGAATGTGCATTAATTCATCTCACTCGCAAAAAACAGATTCAGTATTCATCAAAATGAATTAAAACTCAGAATATGACGCAAACCTGCAATAATTAAATATGTTAAACAACAGAAATATATCTAATACCATTTTATTAACCAATGTGTTTGCTGCTGACCTGTGATGATCCAGTTCAACCATACTAATAAGAAAAATGACTTTAGATAAACTAACAATTGTGCTTTTTTATTGCTGAAGAGTGTTGAACTTCTTCTCCTGCGTTCTTCTGTACAGACGTGATTTACTCTTCCTTCAGCCTGAGGTTTATTTATTACACTTTTTGGTGTTAAAGGGCTTTTACATTTGCTCTAAATATAACTTCTTGTATTAAAAACAAACAATCAAACCCTGCTCATAATTAAAAAGTAGCGCGAAAGTAACGCAAAAGTAATGTAACACATTACTTTCCATAAAAAGTAACTAAGTAATCTAATTAGTAACTTTTTTAGAGAGTAACGCAATATTTTAATGCATTACTTTTAAAAGTAACTTTCCCCGACACTGTTCCTGACACTTTGCTGCATACAGGGTTTGTGTACGTGGCCCAGCAGCACGTAAAGACAACATATTCAAATTCGGAATTGTTTACAGCCTAGACAGCGAGTACATAGCGCTTGTATATAATCACTAAAAAGCTGTCACTCACTTCAATTTATTGCAATCTCACAATATTCTGTTATAATCTATAAAGCTCTCTGAACTGCAAATATCTTATTTACATCGTGTCTACGTGTGGCGTTTAGCATTGAGTGACTTCTGACCTAACCCTGCTTGAGGTGGCAGCCCTGGATTATCTATTTATATCTGTATTAATATCTTATATTAACCATTTACACACATGAGCATTATCCGACTCGCCTCCTCCTGACCGCAGATGCAGGTTTACAAGCCACTTTTTCCTGCATTTTTCAGTCAATTTCTTGACTTTTCCACCCCAATGAACAACACATGTTCATACACGATAGGAGGTCCTGGTGTTTTCACCGTTTGACCGATTTGAGCATTCATAAACAACTCAAAACACAGGCATCTTGAGTTTCTACTACTGCTTTCTATGGAGAAAAATCACTTCCTGCCCTCCAGCCGAATTTCGCGCCACAACAGGAACGGAACTCCAAGCTACAAAATTAATGAAAGTGGGAGGAAATCCTTCTCATCGTGCATATTGTATATACCTGTATACCAAATTTGTCCTATTTATGCAGTATCAATGTAAGGTGTTTACTGAGATATTAAAATGCCTTTTAATATTATTTCTTAATGCATTAAGACACTTTAAATGTTTTAATTATAACGGTTTTCTATGGGAGTAAAATGCTTAACATGTTATTTAGCATGTTTGCATATATACAGGTGCATCTCAATAAATTAGAATGTTGTGGAAAAGTTCATTTATTTCAGTAATTCAACTCAAATTGTGAAACTTGTGTATTAAATAAATTCAATGCACACAGACTGAAGTAGTAATAGATTCTCTATAGGGATCAGGTCTGGTGAGTTTGCTGGCCAGTGAAGCACACCAACAATATGGTCATTTAACCAACATTAGGTGTTTTTGGCAGTGTGGGCAGGTGCAAAATCCTGCTGGAAAATGAAATCAGTATTTTTAAAAAGCTTGTCAGCAGAAGGAAGCATGAAGTGGTAGAGCATCGCGTCAGCAGCGCAAAAGGTTGTGGGTTCGATTCCCAGGGATGGGCAATGTATAACCTGAATGCAATTGTAAGTCGCTTTGGATAAAAGCATCTGCTAAATGCATAAATGTAAATGTAAACAGGTGCAGTGACGTTGGTTTTCAAAAAACACAATGGACCAACACCAGCAGATGACATTGTACCCCAAATCATCACAGACTGTGGAAACTTAACACTGGACTTCAAGCAACTTGGGCTATAAGCTTCTCCACCCTTCCTCCAGACTCTAGGACCTTGGTTTACAAATGAAATACAAAACTTGCTCTCATCTGAAAAGAGGACTTTGGACCACTGGGCAAACAGTCCAGTTCTTCTCCTTAGCCCAGGTAAGACGCCTCTGACGACAACTGTAGCCAAATTCCTTGACACGCCTGTGTGTGGTGGCTCTTGATGCCTTGACCCCAGCCTTCAGTCCATTCCTTGTGAAGTTCACCCAAATTCTTGAATCGATTTTGCTTGACAATCCTCATAAGGCTGTGGCTCTCTCGGTTGGTTGTGCATCTTATTCTTTCACACTTTTTCCTTCCACTCAACTTTCTGTTAACATGCTTGGATACAGCACTTTGTGAACAGTCAGCTTCTTTGTCAATGAATGTTTGTGGCTTCCCCTCCTTGTGAAGGGTGTGAATGATTGTCTTCTGGACAACTGTCAGATCAGCAGCCTTCCCCATGATTGTGCAGTCTAGTGAACCAAACTGAGACCATTTTGAAGGCTCAGGAAACCTTTGCATGTGTTTTGAGTTGATCAGCTGATTGGCATGTCACCATATTCTAATTTGTTGAGATAGTGAATTGGTGGGTTTTTGTTAAATGTGAGCCAAAATCATCACAATTAAAATAACCAAAGACTTAAACTACTTCAGTCTGTGTGCATTTAATTTATTTAATAAACGAGTTTCACGATTTGAGTTGAATTACTGAAATAAATGAACTTTTCCACAACATTCTAATTTATTGAAATGCTCCTGTATTCTGGACTCGGCTTGCCACATATTATATTTTGTTAACAAACTGTATACCGAATTTAGTCTTTATTTATTTATTTGGTCTTTATCACTTTCTCCCTCCATTAATTGCACCATATTAAATGTTTTTATATTGCAATAAGTGAAAATAATATTCAGCGTGTTGCATTCATGTTCTGGGTTCATCTGCTTACCTGTACATAAACCTACATATATTTTATAAACTATACCAAATTTGGTCTTTTCATATCACAGTTTTTTTATTGCAATAATAACTATCAAATATTACAGTATGTATAAAACAAACAGAAAATACAGTACGTACATAACATACTAAAATCATTTTAATAATAAACGAGTTATGGTTTAATAGTTATTTTTCACATCACTGTTTTCATTCAATAAGCCACTTACACCAAACTTTTCTTTACAATGGTTTTCTATGGGAGGAAAATGCATAATGTGAACTTTGAGCGATGCTTTCATATTCTGGGCACATCTGCTAACTTGTAAATACAGTTTGCAACATAAGGTGAATACTGAGTTTTGTCTTTTAATATTACATTATTCATTTATTAAGCCACGTTAAATATTTGTATAACTCTTAAAATATTTTTATATGAAAATACTTAACATGTTCTGGGCTCCTCTGCCTGCAAAGTCCTTTTAGAAAGACAAATAATATCCATGTAGCTTTAAGGTGAATATAATATTAGTCATATCAACATTAGTATTGTTATTTTTTTTTATTGTTGTTGGTCATTTAAATGTATGTTTTTTTTAAATGACAAATATCGGAATCGGCGATACTGGCCTTGTATTTACCCGGTATCGGATCGATACCTAAATTTGCAGTATCGCACACCCCTACTTGTAACTGAAGAAAATGTGAGTGGTGCTTGCAGTGGCAAAACATATAGCATATATGGTTACTAAGGCGAGGCTGTGAAGATCATAGGTCATTACTTATTAGTTACTTAAAAGACAAGTCAAATGAGTGTGTGGGAGTTACAGAGAGTTGCTAGCATGATTAGCATGTTTCTAGCATGATTAGCAAGTGACTAGCATGTTGCATCTTGTAACTGAAAGCTTATAGACTTTGTTTCTTAATGCTGAAATATTGAGAGTTGCAGTTTCTCAATATGTGTAAAAAAATGGTTGTTTTGATATTTTCCCCCATATTTATGAGTAAAGCTGTATATCTCATGGGAGAAAAAATAACAGAAAACAAAATTATGTTTCCCATTAAATCTGATATGTTACGCTTTAGTATGCGGAAACTTTATATAACAGCACATGCCTCTGTATTTGTGTTCTCAGTATTCAGTTTCCCTTTAGGCAAAAAGAGCACTGGTAGGTCTGAACTAGAGCTCATTTCATCAATACATCTAATGTTGTGAATTGTTGTGGGGAAAAACTTGTTCCACACAGCAGAGGCCTGCAGTAAATCCGTTATTATTCATACACAAACCCATCTATACAAAGCTCAATCATCCAGGTGGTTTCTGCTCACCGGTAGTGCTTGAGGAGATTCCCTCCTTGTGTGTAAAGCGCTTTCAGTGCCTAGAAAAGCGCTATATAAATGTAATGGATTATTATTATTATTAAAGCTCAGATTTGCTTGATGACACAGGTAAATCTCTGAAGATGCACTGTATAGATGTTTCACTAAGGTAATGTTTTTTTAGTTAGCTCATATTATGAAGTCAACCCAGGCTTGCTGATGGAAAAATGTATTGTTTATTTATTGAACACAATGACAATCCATGACAGAGTTAAATGTCCAGAAAAACTGGGCAGTAAACGCTGCAAATTAAATGACATTAAAGTAACAGATTTACTTTATCACTTCTTTGAAAAACAAAGTGTCTGCTGTATGTAGACAAAATCGAATGCTGGACCTTTTTACAAGTTTATCATATGCTAAATAACGGTTTTCAAAAATCTTCAGTGTAGACGACCTGGCTCCGTTTGTCTCTGTATGAGCCCTTGGCACTGTTCTGCACAGCTGTGAAGGACGAAAAAAGCAGGAGCAAGAAAAGAACTGGGTTAGTCAAGTGTGCAACACATCCCCCCCCCCCCGTGAAATGTCTTTATTTACCAAGAGAAGCCCAGACAGATTTCCCTGTGGCAGCATCAAGCAAGGGCTGCTTCCTGGCAATGCTGACTTTAATGTTGACGTCACCCACAGCAGTGCCATTCAGCTGAGAGAAATAGTTTGAAAACGGTTTTCTTGCAGTAAATAAAACGTTTTGTTAAATACTGACATCAAGGTCACATTTTTGAGCATATAAAAGCTGGATTGTGAACATGCAATGCACACAAGCTTAAATACACACAGCACAAAAACTCTACAGTCCACAACAGACTGTAAAGCTGCAAAATATCATAAATCGACATGGTATTGATGTCAGAACCATGAGCTTATTAACACATGACCACTAGAGCTTACGTGACGGTCCATAAAAGTTGTCGGTGGGTCCTCAGATCACTTGTGTGGTTGGCTTTTAGTGTACCAGAACTATCTAGAACAGTTTTTGGTAACTGAAATATACAGTGGCAAAATAATTAATACCCCCTAATTTTTAAACCTTGTGTTAAACTGCTTTAAAATTGACTTTTTCCCACATCAATCTACAATCGAGGGCAGAATTACTTTACACTTTACCATCTACAATGGATTAAAAAAAAGAAGTTTTTTTTTTACATCTTTACAAATTTATAAAAAAAAAAATGAACAACTTAAATTATTCCATTGCATAAGTACTCATACCCTTATCTGGGACAGTTGGAATTTAGCTCAGCAGCATTCATATTGCTTGTAGGTGTTAATAGACTTTGAGTAAAGGTAATCGGTGGTAAATTCGATTGAATGGGAATGATTTGGAAAGACACACCGGTCATAATAAAAGGTCCAACAGCTGATAATGCATATCAGAGCAAAAACCAAGCCCTGGGGTCAAAAGAACAGTCTGTAGTGATCAGAAACAGGTTTGTGTCAAGCCACACATCTGGGGAAGGGTTCAGAAATAATTCTGCATCGTTGAAGGATCACAGAAGCATGTAGTCTCTGTTACCCTTAATGGGAAAAGTTTGAAACAACCAGGACGCTTCTTAGAGCTGTCCTCCTGGCCAAACTGAGCAACTGATGGGAGAAGGGCTTTGGTTAGAGAGGTGACGAAGAACCTGATGGTCACTCTAGTTGAGCTCCATGATCATATATGCAGATAGGAGAAAACTACAGAAGAACAAACATCACAGCAACACTCCACCGATCTGGGCTTTATGGCAGTGTGGCAAGACTCAATCCTCTCTTCAGTGTAGACGCATGAAAACACTTAGAATTAGAAAAAAAGCACCTAAAGGATCTTCAGACTGTGAGAAACAAGATTATCTGGTCTGATGAACCTCAATTCCAAGCATGATGTTTGAAGGAAACCAGTCACTGTTCATCACCTGCAGAGTACATCCCAAAAGTAAAGTGTGCTGGTAAGTTTCTCAGCGGCAGGGATTGAGGGACTCGTCAGAATAGAAGAAAAGCTCAATGCACCAGAATATAGAGATCGCCTTAATGAAAACCCAGTCCAGAGCATTCAGAACCTCAGACGGGCAGAAGATTCACCTTCCAAGAGTGGCTTATAGACAACTCAGTGAATGTCCTTGTGTTTACCAGTCCCAGCCTGAGCTTAAACCCAATCAAATATTTCTGGAGAAACCTGAAAATGTGCGTCTGCTCTCATCCAACCTGACAGAGCTTGAGAGGGGAAGAGGTGAGGGGAAGAATAGCAGATAATTGCCAAATGCTGATGAGCAAAGCTTGTCGCATCAAACAAAAAAGACTTGAAGCTGTAAACGTGCTTCAGCTAAATATTTAGTTAAGGGTATGAATACTTATGCAATGTACTTATTTTTTTATTTGTAATTAATTTACAAAGTTGTGACAATTCTGTTTTTGCTTTGTCAAAATGGTGTATTGAGTCGAGTGTAGACTGATACACTAATTTAAAGCAGTTAAAAAAAAGCAGTTAATTAGTTTTTGAATTAAAAACGAATTTAAAGCAGTTAACATAACGCAGCAACATAACAAAACGTGAAAAATTAAGGGGTATGAATACATTCGCACTGTTGCTGAAATAAAATAAAACAAATAATAAAACAACTTCAACTGAAATAAGTGCAAGCTGAAGTAATAGAAAACTGAACTAACTAAACTTACTAAAACTGAAATAAAATATTAAAAACTAAACTTATATGATAAAACTAATTAAAATGACAAAAACACATAACATATCTAAATCTTAAACTATAACAAAAATATATATATTTTTTATTATTAAATACAATATTGGTATCTAAATAATACTTAAATAACATTGATATACTTTGTAAATGCAAACTGCTCAAGTTTGACTTTATTCTCATTTTTAGCATAAATTATTTTATAAGTTAATATTGTGCAAGGACACAGTTTGGATAGAGAATAAATTCTGCTGCTATGGCTTTGTATAAGACAAATATAGAATTAAGTATGATTTACTAAAACAAATGTGGATCAAGACTAGTATTATTTATTCACCATTTATGTTTATATATATATACATACAGTTGAAGTCAAAAGTTTACACCCCCCTTTCAGAATCTACAAAATGTTGATTATTTTACCAAGTAAGAGGGATCATACAAAACGCATGCTATTGTTTATTTAGCACTGACCTGAATGAGATATTTCATATAAAATATATTTACATGTAGTCCACAAGAGAAAATAATAGTTGAATGGAATTGAATACTAAAAAAACAATAACATTTTGCAGATTCTGAAAGGGGGATTTAAACTTTTGACGCCAGCTGCATATATATATATATATATGTGTATGTGTGTGTGTGTGTGTGTGTGTGTACACGCATGCAAATTACATAATTACATGTGAAGTAAACTAAGGTCATTTATATAAAGATTTCTTAAAGGTACAGAAAGGAAGTATAAAGTATGAAAATATGACAATACAAAAGTGTGGAAAGTGGCTCGTTAAATGGACCACTGACCTCTGCCACAGCCTGGTCCGCTGATTCAATCTTCTCAAAGGTGACAAAGGCACAACTAGTAAGAGGCAGAGGGCAAAATGGCTTATATATTTGGTGTTTTCTCAGACATTTCTCAGTTCAAACGAAGGAGCCAAGATTAAAAATCCCTTTTATTAGCAAGGCTGCATTAAATTGATCAAAAGTGACAGTAAATACATTTACAATGTTACAAAAGGTTTATATTTATAAAAATATGTCACCGTTTTCACAATAATATGAAGCAGCACTACTGTTTTCAACATGGATAATAATGAGAACGGTTTCTTGAGCATAAAATCCTGTCTAAATGCCCAAAAGAATCAGAAAACAATCTTACTTGCGTGGTGAGTCCATCGAAAGGTCGATTATGTTTCCATGCAGTGCAAAGGCCGAGCGCAAACTGTCTTCCACTAAACCTGTGCCGTATACATACACAGTGTTTCCTTTGCGCACACCTCTGCGCTCTGGATACGAGTCTGACCCTGAACAACATTAGAGACCATTATTAGACGTTTAGATTTTCAACAGAACGACGCTTATTATCAGCGACTATTTAGAAAAGGCAAATGCATGAACTATTCTCAGTTGTTTACAAACACTGAATGGGAAGTGATTTCTTTTTGCACAGATTCTCTTACGTCTGTAGGGTCCGTCCCGCTCTCGGTCTCTTTCTCTGTCTCGATCTCGTTCTCTGTCTCGATCCCGGCTCCGGTCCCGTTCATGTTCACGGTCCCGTTCTCTCTCCATGCCTCTTTCACGGTCCCTCTCTCGGTCTCTTTCTCGATCTCTCTCCCGCTCCATCTCTCTTTCCCGATCACGCTCAGAATCGCGACTCGACGTTCCTCCCTCTTCATCACGAGATCGATCTCCAGGAACAAAACTATATATAAAAAAAACACAGCTTTAAATTTGACCGCAATACTGTTTCTATGAAGGTATTAGATTATGAGTGTTGTTTTTCACAGTCTCACCTCTCATACAAGGATTTCCTGTGGACTCGTTTAGCAGACTACAGCAAGAAGAAACAACATGGTGTCAAGTCTACTGACAATAATTAATATACTCCACAGACCTTTTTACATATAACATACATTCACACTTTTGACGCAACGATCAAAAGTTTTGTTTATGTTCCAAAAGGCTGCAAATTAAAGTAGAAACAGTAATATTGTGAAAAACGTGTTTTTGTGTTACCAAAAAAAATCATATTATGATTTCTGAAGGATCATGTGACACTAAAGACTGAAGTAATGATACTGAAACAGCATCACAGGAATAAATTACATTTTAAAATACATTACAATAGAAAACTTATTTTAAATTCTAATAATATTCCAAAATATTAGTGTTTTACTGTATTTTTGATCAAATAAATGCAGCCGTGAGTGGATTGTTTCTACAGTGCAAAGCAGCATTACATCAGGAGGCTCCTCGTCTGTAGAGACGCTTCTTTGAAACGGCAGGAATGCTGGGACAGAACCTTTCTCAGGATCCTGAGATACAAAGAAAACACATAATTAGCTTTGTATGAAATGATCAAATTCATGTCGACTTGGCATTAATGAGGTGAAAACGTCTCTTACTTTCAGTTTACCCTCAAGTGTTCTGGAGCGCTTGAAGCCGGAGTTCTTGTTCTCTGATTTGATGGCGCTGATCGCTCCAGACTTGATCATCATTTTGGCCTGCTCTGTTGCAGTCGCTGTGTCCACCACCGGCTGATCTGACAAAGCTTAACAGAGAGATCATTGGTGGATCAGCGATTATTTCAGGCGCATCTGGAACGTTTAGAAATCCATAAGTTGACTTACTGCGCTTCAGTCCTGTCTGGCTCGTCTGATTGGTGGAGCTCTGTTTCTTCAGAGCCATTAGGGCCTTTTTCTACATGATGGAAGTGAACGTAGATAATGCTATGTGTCAAAAGGATTGTTTATTTATTACATATATGCACACATGTGTATTTTCACATTTGGCAGCGGGGGGTTCAAATACAGTTAATAATGTATAACTGAATCAATAATGAAATGACTTGAGCTGCTTTACAGTTTCATAATCAATTCATTTTGGAACATTAAGACAACGTTATTTCCTGTTTAGTAATATTATCTATATTGTTTAAAGCATATACATGTAGTTATACATTTAAATAAGAGTATTATTACTTATAATAAGATAATAATAATTATTTTTACGATAACGTTAGTGCTTTTAACGGTTACAAAACGCATCATTTGAAAACATTATGAGAACCGTAACTAGCGTTATAGTTCTCACCTTTTTCTTTAGTTTAGCATATTTCTTCTGCAGTGTTTCCTCCTCTTCTGTCAGTGAGCTGGGAAATATTGCCATTTTCGTGGATCTCGAGGGAAAAAACAACAGCAATGTTTGAGCAGATGCCTAACGTACATCTTTCCCAATCATCATATTACCATGTTATCGATGTCTACGTTACAGCTGTCTTTTAACAACTTTCTTTTTTTTTTTTTAAATGCAAAGTGCATAAAAGAGTGTGCTTTATATGATTACCTTAACGTTACCTTAAATTCAGAAAATGTGAACAAGCGGCTGCAGTAATTCCTCACTCGGCGCACAATTATGACGCAGTCTGTTGTCATCCGCGGAACCAGCTCAAACTAAATAGTTTGACCCTAATTATTTTTTATTTTACAGTGTATTTAAAGTAAATTCAAAATATACATGTATTTTAGGTCACACACATATACCATTATGCTGTAAAGTATTAAACAATAATAATAATAATAAAAAACGTCCGTTCCTTTAGTTCAACGCAGCTTCCTGCAGGAATGAGTCTTTATTGATACTGAAAAACTCCAGTGACATGGACAAAATAGGTATGGAATATATAATAGTAGTTTATTTTATTTGGGATATGTAATTCTACGTGTTTACCTGGTGTGGTGTAATAATATAATTAGCAGCCAGTTGAGGATTTAGCTGATTTGTGTCATAATTCACTCCTATGACAGTCAGCTCAGCAACTAAATTGCTAAACTGCATCTGACAGTAATGACCCAGTGGGGTTTATGGGTATTTAGGTGTCACTCCAGATTTTAGTCTTTGTATTTGCCTGTAGTTGCAGTGATACTGTTGAACTGCTGTTTTCGTCTGTGGGTAGATTTGCCCTCAGTGGGTCCTGATGGTTTGCCCCTGTCTCTGCTGCTGGAGACGGGCTGCTTGGGGAGGTCTGAGCTCATCACACACCCACTCCCCAAAAACAGACACCTGCCTCCACACAGCACGGGTAGTCATTTAATACTACTAAAATAATAGTGGGGTTCATTTGTGTAAAATAATACATTATATTCTGTGGTACATTATATAATCATTTGCAGCTTCCCCATGGCCTCCCTCCTACTTGTCTGGATCTAAAAACAGTGGCAGAAAAGCGTTTTCTCCGAGACCTTACTTGGCTTCCGGTACACGATGCCTTCCACAAGTTCCTTAAGTATGAAATGAGACACATGCAGAACATAGTGCTTGTCTTTGCAATATATATATATATATATATTATATCTTTACTCAGTTTTGTCGGTTACAAATATGTCCTTTAGGATAAGTACGCCAGACAAAGAGGTGGACTCACTCCTGCACTGCTCGCTGTCTCCATCTGGTCTGTCTGTGGTTAGAAATCCCACCACCGGTATGCTGCTGGATTTCACTGAGGTGACACTGGAAAACATTTACTACATTCGGTTTGCCCATCTTAAAGTGTGCTTTCTTATTCCATTTGAATCTTCAAAGATAGATTCAGTGTTGTACCTAAAACCAAAGCTATTAAAATAATTTGTGTTAATCACAATAAAATTGAAATAAAGATATAAATATTAGATGTAATTAGACTGGTCTTCTGCGAACCCGAAAGGGCCCATGTCACACGTCTCTTTAACTCCCTGCACTGGCTCCCGGTTGCAGCTCGCATCCAGTTCAAGACACTGATACTTGCATATAGAACAACCTATATGCAACCTATGCTCAGCACCCGCCTACTTCCACTCACTATTATTAATCTACATCCCCTCCAGAAGTCTGAGATCTGCTAGTGAGCGACGCCTCATGGTACCATCACAGAGAGGCTCAAAATCACTCCCCAGAACGTTTTCATTCATCGTTCCTGGCTGGTGGAATGAACTTCCCACCCCCATCCGGTGCTCATGCTGAATCCTAGAAATTTGTATTACAATCACTTCCTATGTCTGTTTGCCTACTAACAGAGGCAACCCCGGGTGCCTCAACCCCTCATTTCGGGTGACCCCAAAAAGTCGACGATTCGATGCTTCGATATATCTATATATCGATGCTCCTATAGGAGGAGCCTGATTCGACTCCCAATCTCTCAGTCGAATAATCGCGGGGTGTTATGATCATGCCACTTTGGCTATAAGGGGGTGCTCAAATGTCTGATTTCACAGAACTACCGGTTTTCTCCCAAAAAGTTAATACAGCCTATTATGATAATACTGTAAATAATAATTTGAAAAGAAAAAAGCTATAAATAAATATTCTAACATGCATGAATAAATCCAACCACCCCTATAGTTTTAAGTTTCACTTTTCATAATCCGTGACTGACAGAGGAGCATGGCGGCAGGGATTTAAATATTTAGCTAGTCTCAAACTGACACAGGCAGAGTGAAAGACAGGATTGTTTTTCGATCAGGTAGGGTAAAAGTTATTTCAAAACATTTTGGCTGCTTTATATATCGCGTATATAGCCCTACTATTATTTATCTCTTATGAGATGCATTGGTTGAGTTGCGCTGCAGTAAAAGCGCTTCATTGTAGTAGGCTACTACGGTGATTATCTCTTTAGCGCATCGCGAGCAGGACAAAAAACAATAATATTAATGACTATGCCTCGGACTGTCATATACATGACATTATAATGAGAACACTTTTATAATAAAACACTGCTAAATTTGAGTTTAGCTGCCGTGTTTCTGCACGTTGCTGCATGAAGAACGCATTTACAAAAGGAGTTAATTCAGAGCCGCGCAGACACGTTCACTTGTACACTCGGGGCATTTTGTGCAGATAATATAACATAAATAACGAACTTTACCTACAAACTTTTGAATATTAGGTATTTAAAAAATATATAATTGGTGTAATTTTGGTGATCTTTTTTAAACTGTGTTAAACGCATAAATGTAAAGCACTTTGAATTCCCATTGTGTGTGAAATGTGCTAAATAAGTAAACTTATCTTTTCTTACTGAAACGTTAGATGAATGGCTCACACTAATATCATTGTTGCTCCTGACAGGACCATTTACACGTCCTCCATTAAGACCTTGTCCAATCAGAAGTTCAGAGACTTCAAGAACTCGTTCGGTGATGTCCAGCTGAGCCCTGAATCCTCCTGTCTCATCATGACCACAGAGATCTTGAGGTGATTATCCAATAGCAGGCCTTCGTGTCAGTTACTCATAATTCATAATTTTCTTACAATCAATGTCTTCAGATCTATGCTCTATAACGGGTTCGAGATCTGGAATGGGTCGTTTTTGATGAGGTTCACTATATCAATGATGCAGAGGTGATGATTTCAGTTCAAAAATCTAGTTCAGTTATGCTATTCTCTTTGCTGCATTCAGATCTCTTATGATGTTGTTGTTTGTCAGAGGGGAGTGGTGTGGGAGGAAGTGCTCATCATGTTGCCGGAGCATGTTAGCATCATCCTGCTGAGTGCCACAGTGCCAAACGCAGTGAAGTTCAGTGAATGGATCAGGTGGGTGTGTGTATTATCAAAGCCATGAAACCAGATATTATCCTGCTCTGTGTAGACTGTGTGTCTCATACGGTTTTACTGTGCTTTCTCTGTCCTCAGGCCTGTCAAGAAGCGGCCCATCTATGTGATCAGCACAATTAAAAGGCCTGTTCCTCTAGAGCAGGGGTCGGCAACCAATCATGTGGCATGCAGAGGGATAATCGCTGGCACGTGAGCAATAGGAAAAACTGCATGCTGATGTACATTTTGATGTAATAACGTCTTATAGTCCCACAGCCTGTTAGGAGCTATAAATACTATTAAAGTGAACCGTCGTGTTCGACAGCATCCGCAAACATGGCGGCACGGGTTTCAGAAACCTGCTGCCCGGTAAAAACTCAGCTCCTTTGCGGTCTTACATTACAAACAACAAAATGCCTGTTTGGGCCAAACATATCCTCTCTTAAGCATGCTTGTTACAGGTATTCTCATTTAAAATGATAATCGATTTGTATAGCAATAGACATTATAAGAAGCTGTCAGATACAGATACTTGTTAGCTTGTTATTAGCAAAACAAGTTGAAGTTGAAACAAGTGAAAAATGTTGCACTACAGGTAGACAGACGCTGCTGATTATGATTATGTATGTGTCAGAGAGATGCTTGAGTTTGCTTCAGTCTATTTTTCTTCTAATAATAGTGTTTATGGAAAAGGGGGAGAGGGAGAGAATATAGCTGGCCGCTTTTAAAGATGCAGCACACATTTGAGTGTAGATGACTCTGTTTTAGCCGTTGTGTTGAAAGCATTTTGCATGTTGCAAAATAGACAGACAAAATATATATCATAAAACATTTAGGTAAATATGTACATATCAAAAGGGTTTCTGGGTCATGTTTAACCCCCAAAAATCTAAATAAAGAAAAATGCTAAATTTTTATTTTAAATTTTTAAGACAATTATACATTTAGCTAGAATGAAAATTTTACTTTAATGAAAACGACATTTTAGGATCACTTTTCAAGTGATTTCTATGACAATTAACTCTCTCATTAACCTACTGTAATGTAAAAAAAATACTGTAATTAAAATATATATATATATTAATTGTGAAAAATAATTCTAAGTATATCTACCATTCAAAAGTTTAGCATTTCTTAATGTTTTGACATTTTATCAAAGATACAGTAAGAACAGTAATATTGTGAAATATTCTTACAGTTGTTTTCTATTTTCATGTATTTTAAAATTTCATTTTCTATTTTTATTTGCTCAAGAAGCATTTCTTATTATTCTCAATGTTAAAAACAGTTGTGCTGCTTAATATTTTTATGCAAGCTGTTGAAAATAACAACATTTATTTGACATTTTATTAGAAACGTGTTTACTGACACTTTTAATGATTCCAAACCTTTAAATGATACTATCATGGTAATATTTGTTGTACTAAATTTATGATTATTTAAATCTAAAATAAAAATTTTGATCTTTCCCCCCCCCTGAATAATTGTCATGAAAATTGTGTGACAATGGCAAAAAAATGTAATGGCCTCAAATGGTAAGAAAAAAAAGTTCAATGTTGTTGTTTAATAAATGTAAATGTATAGATGTTTTTTTTTTGTTTAGTCTTATGTTGATCACGAATATCGTGTCTGTGTGTGTGTGTGTGTGTGTGTGTGTGTGTGTGTGTGTGTGTCTGTCTGTCTGTCTGTCTGTCTGTCTGTCTGTCTCTGTCTGTCTGTCTGTCTGTCTCTGTCTGTCTGTCTGTCTGTCTGTCTGTCTGTCTGTCTGTGTCTGTCTGTCTCTGTCTGTCTGTCTGTCTGTCTGTCTGTCTGTCTGTCTGTCTGTCTGTCTCTGTCTGTCTGTCTGTCTGTCTGCGCATAGGTGAGTACACACAGATGGCGGTCGTGCAGGCAGAAGAGGTTTGGATGTTACAGGGACCGTAATCATCCTCTGTAAGACTGGAGTTCATGATATGGGAGATCTCCATGCCATGATGCTGGTCAGTATTGCAGTCTGAGTCTGTGTTAAACACCTAAATCTCTCACCTAAGGTCAGGCCTGACGCCTCATTGCTGATGATTCTCCTCAGGATGACTAAAACTCAGAAAAAAGCCCAAATTGGACATGATTAGTGAAGTCCTCCATTTTTTACGACCATTACTGTAGCACTCTCTATAGCAATCTCCTCTTTGTAAATCACTGCCTGTATACAAACACTGCTGGTCTTTTTTTAGAGTCATGAGCGTGTGAGTGCACCTCTGTCCTCCTCTTGTGGATGGAGTGTGGGCTTCATTAGAGCGTCCAGCGTGCTGGAGCTGTTTTAACCTCTCAGTGTTTCCCATCATGACTGTTCAGTCAGTTAACCCTGTCCCTGATTCCCTGACCGCTTACACTGCCATTCCAGCACAAAACTCACCTGCATTCACTAGTGCTGTTGTCATATTGCTCTCATATTGAGAATCCACTGTTGTGAGGGCTGCTTTTGAGTGTTATTAGTGTTAGTGAATCTGTTATTTTGTACTATTAATATTAATATTTTTTAATCACCTTTAATTCTTACATTTGTTTTTATGATGTACTTTTGACATTTTAATGCATTTTAAATATACATATAAATAATATGTAATATATTATACTTTTTTGACATACTATATATAATATAAAATATTAACACTTTACTTAAAACGCCTTTATAAATAATGCATCACGAAAGTAGTTTTAATGCAGTAATTATGCCTTGTAATACACCTTATAAGGTATTGTGTGATTGTAACCACATTATAATACATATATATTCATTATTACACCTTGAATGTACAACGCATTAAAACACAAGTCAAATCTCCAAAAATGATAATGCATTTTTTTTAACTGTGGTTACAATTATTAATGGAAAGATATAATGCATTACAACATACACTATGAATACTTTTATGATGCATTTTACTTAAATTAAATCTTTAAGTAAAGTGTTATCAAATATTTATAAATATTGAAAAAACATTTTTAATTATTTTAGTACTTCAACTTATTTCAGTTAGCTGATGCTTTTGTTAAGTATTGCATCTAATATTTATGTTTTATTTTATTTCAGCTTTATTGAAGTTCGCATAAATGCTTTTTAATAGTTTTAGTACTAGTTTTAGCTTAATATCTTAAGCTTCATTTTTCATTTGGAAGATAATAATTTGGGCAAATAAATCTCATAGACTTGCACTGAAGAGGCAACAATTCATGTTCAGAGGCCAGAATATCTGTTATATAGAGACCTGGGCTCTTTTGAATTGGGCCAGTCAGAAACCACCTCAGTGTGAGATGTTTAAGACGCTCTGACATGTTTGCAAATGCATAGCAATATCCTGGCAATCTCCCACAACCCCTAGCATCATGGTGGTGAGTGCACAAGCAGATCCTCAGAAAATGTAATGAGTAAAAAAACAGGCAAAGAGCGTGAAACATTTGATTTTCCCATCCGTTCGAGCTGCTGATGAGTTTGACCCAGTCCATGCGGGATGCTGTTTTTTCTCAAATGCGCCTGTAATCTGTGTGCTGATCAGCTCCGTGTCATGGACGTCATGGCAACAGCAGCTGATGCTGTAATAACTCACAGTGTGGTGTCAAGGGCCGCTGTGTGATTGGATCTCCGCTGTGTGTCAACTCCATTTCCCTGCTCTAATTACCCTGGATGAGCACAAAGAGTATCATGATACACACATCCTTACATTGTGTCCTCATGCTACTATTTTCATGGTTTGAAGCCATTTTGTTAGTGTATTTGTCTGTACAACATAGTCTTAGCTCAAATATTGGCAATCAATAAATGAA
Source organism: Oxygymnocypris stewartii (assembly GCA_003573665.1). NCBI lineage: Eukaryota > Metazoa > Chordata > Actinopteri > Cypriniformes > Cyprinidae > Oxygymnocypris > Oxygymnocypris stewartii. Next base: position 1,525,933 of record QVTF01014107.1, on the reverse strand, counting down.
TGATTTAAAGGAGACCTACTATGTGTACAATGTATAATATAAGTCTCAGGTGTCCCCAGAATGTGTCTGAAGTTTCAGCTCAAAATATCCAGCAGATCATTTATTATATCATTTTGAAAATGCTTATTTTGTGTGCAAGCAGAAACATGCTGTTTTCCTGCACGTCTCTTTAAATGCAAATGAGCTCCCCGCCCCCTTTTCCAGAATAGTGCCTTTACAGCTTTATCAGATACTCTGCTAAAAATAATCTGTTTGGTTTTGACTATAATATTTTAAAGCCATATTAGTTTAAACGTCTGATATACTGTTTTCTGAGCGCACACATCCGAAGCACACTCACAGAAAGCGGCTGTCACACTGTATGTGAGTAACAGAATAAGCTGTCTTATTGTGCTTAAACTGTCAAATATGTGCAAGTTTATGTTAATAACACACGAGTTACTGAAACAGTCGGTTATGTGTGTGAAGTTTGGAAGTAAATCACATGTTTATATTCAATCTGTGGGGCGGCAGCATGGAATACAGTAGATAAATCAATAAATCCATTGCTCTCTCGTCTCCTCTGAGGCTGGGACTCTAAATAGTGTTCTGTGCTCGTAAATGCAGCCAAAGAGAAAACAGTTGGCATGCATTGATCGAACTTTAGCCATGGCCTTAGAACAGGTACACTGTTTGCAAAAACACAATGGCGGCTCCGTGGGTGCAAACTTGCAGATTAATGGATGGTAATATTATATTATAGATACACTGGGGACCCAATCATAGCACTTAAACACGGGAAAAGTCAGATTTTCACAATATGTCACTTTTAAATGAAATGGAATTAAATATGTAAGAGCACAAATAGAAGGTGTTAATGTGTGGCGTTTCTCTCTGTGTCAGGGCAAGCCGACAGTCCTGCAGTCTCAGTTTAGACTGACCTACACCATGATCCTGAATCTGCTGTGTGTGGAGCCCCCGAGGGTCACCGACATGATGAGGAGGAGCTATTCTGAGAACCACAGGGATACGCAGGTAAACAGCCTAATTTCCCAGCAGCCACTAAGTGATGCTGAAATGTCTGTGGGGTTTGCATGCCCCAGGAACTGCCTCGGTAAATCAATCTTACAAAAGGCTGAAACATGATATATGTGATGAAATGTTATGAAACACTTTCGGTTAGCCAAGTCATTTCTGTCTTTGTGTTGCTCAGGCTCATGAGAAGAGAATAAGTGAACTGAGAAAAACACTCTCCTCTCTCCCTCCGCTGGACACGGAGGGGCAGTTATCTGATATACTGTCATATAACCACACCATCACAGAGCTGCGTATCACCACAGAGACCCTGCAGGTACACACACACACACACACACACATTTATATGCGCAATGTGAGCACAATCACAGAGCTGTACACACGGTTCACAGCATTTGAGCAATTATAATCAGTTATAAACCAGCTGAGAAAAACCTTGGACAGTTGATTTCAGATTAAATGACATAATTGAATTAATCAAATCAAAAAAGTGTGTGTGTGTGTGTGTGTGTGTGTGTGTGTGTGTGTGTGTGTGTGTGTGTGTGTGTGTGTGTGTGGCAGCGAGCTGTGCTGGAGTCAGTGAATGGATTCAAAGCTCTGTTTGTGAGAATGGTGGAAATAGTGAACAATGGCCAGCATCAAAACACCCTGGGAGTCATTCTACAGGTGTGTAACTGAGTAATGAAAATATTTTACTGTCATCTTCTCCTCCTATAACCATAAACACATCTGCAGCAATGACCATTGACAGAGTTGGGGAAAGTGAGGTAAGATGCATTACGACTTAATCCACCAAACACTGTAATTATTACTATTCCAGATGCTTTTACAAAATAGTTTGAAATGTACAAATGTGGCCCTGGACCACAAAACCAGTAATAAGGGTCAATGTTTCGATATTGAGATTTATATAGCATCTGAATAAATAAGCTTTCCATTGATGTATGGTATGTTAGGATATTTGGCCGAGATACAATTATTTGAAAATCTGGAATCTGAGGGTGCAAAAAAATCGAAATATTGAGAAACTCGCCTTTAAAGTTGTCCAAATGAAGTCCTTAGCAATGCAAATTACTAATCAATTATTAGGCTTTAATATATGTGCAGTAGGAAATGTACAAAATATCTTCATGGAACATGATCTTTACTTAATGTCCTAATGATTCTTGGCATAAAAGAAAAATCTATCATTTTGACCCATACAATGTATTTTTGGCTATTGCTACAAATATACCCCAGCGACTTTAGACTGGATTTGTGGTCCAGGGTCACAAATGTGCATTAGTTGTTTTACTTATTTGTGTTTATAGTTTTTGAATGCAAGTTATTTTTGTATTCCTTATGGTTCATTACACTGTTAGCCTTAATACAGTGTGTGTGTGCGTGCGTGCGTGTGTGTGTGTTTGTTTGTTTGCGGCCACTAATTATACTTTTCAGATTAAAGTTTGGTACTGTATAATTCAGAGAAGTAATTAACGACAAACTTTTCATGCTTTATTTAATTTAGGTTATATTATTTAACATATAATGTTGTGCTCTATATATGTTCTTTGATCAATGTTTATACGTGAATAAAGGAATCTGAATGTAACGTAAATGTAAATAAACTACAACCGAATTGTCAATGGGATTTTTGGTCAAACTATTCCTTAAAAGCCCAAAAATGAAAATATGATATGTTGACAATTTACTCACCCTCAGGTCATCCAAGATCTAGATGAGTTTGTTTCTTAATTGGAACACATTTTGAGAAATGTTGCATTACTTCACTTGCTCACCAATGGATCCTCTGCAGTGAATGGGTGCCATCAGAACAAGAATCTAAACAGCTGATTAAAAACATCACAATAATCCACAAGTAATCCACACCACTCCAGTCCATCAGTTAATATCTTGGGAAGTGAAAAGCTATGTATTTGTATGAAACAAATCCATAATTTTAGCTTAAATCCAGCTAAAATAAAGTCCTCTATCCAGTGAAAAGGTCGGCTTGTCTTAATCAGGAGAGAAATATGCACAGATCTAGCACCATTTACAAGCCAAAACAGTTCTAAACAAATATGTTAGTGGATATTGAAATGAGAGAACATCAGGAGATGGATTTTTCACTGGAGGAACTGGACTGGAGTGGTGTGGATTACTTGTGGACTCTGGGGATGTGTTTATCAGCTATTTGGACTCTCATTCTGACGGCACCCATTCACTGCAGATGATCCATTGCTGAGCAAGTGATGCAATCCTACATTTCTATAAATCTATTCTGATGAAGAAACAAACTCATCTACGTCTGAAATGGCCTGAGGTTGAGTTCATTTTTTGCAAATCTTAATATTTGGGTGAACTATTCCTTTAAATTTCAAGTGAAATTTGGCACCATTATTGTATGTACAATAGAAACAAATAGATAACTGTATAATGCCTTTGACACCTGGGACAGAAACGTGTAAACTGTTCTAATTATGGAAAAAAAGACCTAATATTATTTGCTTCCAATATTCTTAATCCGATCGGAATTATTAATTTAAAATGTTAATATTGGCCAATACTGAAACAGTGGCTGATATTTTGTGCATCAGTCATTAAAATATTTTGCCATGCTTTGTTCACCATTAAATGTTTGCTAATGTCACAGATGTTATAACCACAGTCAGTGCTAACAGTGCTGTATTCGCAGGTGTTGGAAGCGCTGCAGTATGTGGACAGCTCTGGGGCGGTTCAGCTGAAGGGTCGTGTGGCGTGTCCTGAGCTACTGCTGACTGAACTCTGTTTGAGAACACACTGAGTCCTCTCGCCCCTGCCTCATCTTCACACAAAACACCCAGATAGACCCGCACATCACTAACACGCTACAGGAGGTAATGCAGAGCTCGCCACATATTCACAACCGCCCAAGATTAAAAGCTGAGGAAATCCTATAAATTACACATCATCCCCATCTGAAAAAAACATCAAGTGTTTTATTTGAGCCCACAGCCATTAGAATATAAAGCATCAGATACTCTTGTCGTCATGGTTATGGATGGATGTGAATTTATACGGCTCTCTAAACTCAACACCCAAGAGATGTTCATAAGAATGTAGTGGATGCAGCTTGCATGGGCGCTTGGCTTTATGCCTTTAGCAAAGGATGCAGTTGCACACGAATATGTAGGTGTGTGTTGTCGAACAGCCCAGAAACATGGAATTGCTTTAAAGGGACTGTGAATAAGTCATGACACACAAGAGTTATATAGTTCACAGAGGCTCGTAGACAATGTGAAAAAGCCCTTGCTGTTCAAACGCTGCGAGGGGAGGTGTACAGGTAATGTAGCTGCAGTTTGACTGCATGACTATATTGCCTGCCTTGCTCTAGTTGTGTAAGCACTTAGACAGCAGATGGAGACGAGAGTGGAGCACCAGACAAAAGAAACTGACGCAGTGCTGTGCTGAGAGATCCCATTATGATTAATATGTAAAATTTTATGTTTAGGCCAGCTAATTTAATTAATTACACAAGATGCCACTTAAATAATTAAATTAATCACATATAAACTAGTGCGGTCAAGTTATTAATCGCGATTAATCGTATTCAAAATAATAAAAAAATTGCGTAATATATGTATTATTTATTTATTGTGTATATATAAAAACACACACATTCAGTATGTATTTTAAAAATATTTACATGTATATATATATATATATTTATATTATTATATTTGATACACACATATATTACATAAACAAAAACTTTTATTTTGGATGCAATTGATCGCGATTAATCATTTGACAGCTTTACATATGACTCGCATAACAATAACTTTAATTGAAGATAAAACATTATATTAAATGATGAGTAAATACTTAAGATATCATGCAACGCATATATAGTTATGGAAAAACCTTAAGAGACAACTTGATAATCCTTAGTTTCTCTGGATTTACTAGGTATGAGTTTGAGCAAAATGTTAATATTTGTTTTATTCTATAAAGGTCTGAAGTTAAAAAATAGGTATTGTTTGTTGTCTAAACATGAATACAAACATGTCGCAAAACAAGACATATTTTTGTTATTTTTAATAATTATGCAAAAAATTTTTTCAAAATGATTTAATTTTTTTAATATGGAATAAATGTAATTTGTAGTTTACAGAATGTAACAAAAATTACATTTTACTCAGACACATTACTATAAAATGTAAATCCAGAGTAAATCTTAAGATCTATCTATCTTTCTGTCTGTCTATAGTCTCTATGTCTCTCTGTCTTTCTGTCTGTCTGTCTGCCTATATATCTATCTGTCTGTCTGTCTGTCTGTCTGTCTATCTATCTATCTATCTATATATCTATCTGTCTGTCTGTCTGTCTATAGTCTCTCTGCTTGTCTCTCTGTCTATCGATCTATCTATCTATCGATCTATCTATCTATCTATCTATCTATCTATCTATCTATCTATCTATCTATCTATCTATCTATCTATCTATCTATCTATCTGTCTATAGTCTCTCTGCTTGTCTCTGTCTGTCTGTCTATCTATCTATCTATCTATCTATCTATCTATCTGTCTGTCTGTCTGTCTGTCTGTCTGTCTGTCTGTCTGTCTGTCTGTCTGTCTATAGTCTCTCTGCTTGTCTGTCTGTCTGTCTGTCTGTCTGTCTGTCTATAGTCTCTCTGCTTGTCTATCTGTCTGTCTGTCTGTCTGTCTGTCTGTCTGTCTGTCTATAGTCTCTCTGCTTGTCTATCTGTCTGTCTGTCTGTCTGTCTGCCTATAGTCTCTCTGCTTGTCTGTCTGTCTGTCTGTCTGTCTGTCTGTCTGTCTGTCTGTCTGCCTGTCTTTCTATAGTCTCTATGGCTGTCTGTCTGTCTGTCTGTCTGTCTCTCTCTCTCTCTCTCTCTCTCTCTCTGTCTGCCTGCCTATCCATCTATCTATCTATCTATCTATCTATCTATCTATCTGTCTGTCTGTCTGTCTGTCTGTCTGTCTGTATTAAACGTAGCTTCTCTAATAATAGAACTTTGCACAAATATTCACAATCTTGTAATACAACGATATTAAAGTCCCTATACTATATTTTTCTTTGTAAAAAGAAAATCATGTTCCAAATAGGACCTTGTTGGGATAACAAGGTTGTGTTTTTATGTTTGGTAGCGGTTTTCTGAGATGACGGTTGACGGATGTGCAGGAGGGGACGATCGTATGCTGCATCCAGAGCCTGGACGAGGTCCTGAAGGAAATGAGACATTATGGGCGACTCCGTTCTGGGCAGCAAGATGGAAAGAGCCTCACTGGCCATACGCAGAGACGTTGTGTTCACCGCCTCGCTCTTCTCACACTGAGAGAGAGAGCAAGAGGCAGAATGTGTTTGCTTGTTGATTTGGATACATAGAGCGTACAGAATATGGACCTGAGAAACTGTACTTGAATTACTGAGTGCATGTTTACATTGAGTTGAATATGAATGTGCGTATGAAGGAGTACCTCACTCCTCGTACCTGACCAAAGATGTGATCTCAATATAAAATGGAGATTGACATCAACCATGAACTGTAATTCATTGTACAGCAATAAAATTAGCTGTATTTGGAACACTGGTTTTATCCATATTGTCAGAAAAACTAGAAATTATTCAGTGCTTTTGCATTGTGAGCATTTTAATGAGAACTGCAGTGGTGTTTTATTTTATGTTTATGTGTCGATATTATTGCTATTGTCGCATTTGCTGTCATTTTGTATTATTATTTTGTATTATTTTACTTTTGTCATGAGGGACGTTTCTTTATTCTGGTTGCACTGCATTTTAGCTCTCTCTTAAACCTTTGCACCAAATCTTTTATCATTAAATATAGTTCATACATTAAAAAAAAAAAAATTTGGAAAACCAGATAAATCAAGACTGTAACCACATAATTTAGGATGAAAGCATTTTCAGATACAGCAAATGATCATATATTGTTTTTTATTATTATTATTTATGATTCTTTAAGTTTTACATTCAGTCTTCCCAGTTCTGAATATTTGATTAGTTTTCACAGTATCTCAAGAATTTTATATCAATTTTTGTATTAAATAAATAGTTTATCATAGAGCCATATGAATATTTTACAAATACATCTCTATTGTGACTAGCAGTCGATATAGGCCCACTTTTCATATTAATAAAACAGTTTTTTGTTTCAGATTTGATTTTTATAATTATGTGAAACTATTTAAAACTGCATACAATCCAAAGTACAATACAGTCAAATGTTGTAAAACCATCATAAATGAATATGGTATTTCCTTAAAACAATGTGCGATTATAATATTTTAATGTCAATTTTAGCTAATGCCAAGTTTCCACAGTTTAGTGTAACACAAATTGTAGTTTATCGGAAACTAGTTACTATCTGGCATTCTTAATTTATTTTTCTGTTTTAAATTTCTGTCTCTTAAATTCTTCTTCTAAATACACTTTATTAAATCAATCATATTAACATGTGATGTGTGCGGTATGGATGCTGTGGTGTGGTTTTACTGTCTCTTTAAGACGCTCTGGTTCATTCAGTGTAACTAGATGCGTTAGTTGAAACCTGTTTTTCTGCTGCTGCTGATGCTCTGGATGTTGCAGTGTGACCGAGGAAAAAAGCAGCAACAGACATCCAGTCGCTTTTACACCCAGATAACCCAGGCTTTACACAGCATTCATCGGGATCACCATCTGAAGATGCGTTATAATTAGCCTGGAGAAATCATCAGCATTTCCTGTAGTGATCTGACACAAAGACAGACGTACTGGTTGGATTTGGGTTTTTATTACCGGAGGGACAAACTGAACATCGAAACGGATAAATAAACGCGATGTCATCGGAAAAACACGGTAAATGTCTATTTGGTCATACCACAAGTAATTAAATTAATTCATGCAGCTGGACTACTCATTTAAATCAAAGGTAACGTTATTTATTATAAAATAAATGAGAGGCAATGTCATATTAAAACGCTAGTATACGACCATTCATGAATATTGTTATTAACCTTTTTCATTGTTCATCTTTATTTCATCTATATATAGTCATATTTAGGCTGTGTTAAATCCTACTGAGCTCCCTACTTAGGCATCAAAATCAGCGCGTAGCCTAGCGCCTATAGTCGTGTGCTGCAGTTTTGCCTGTTACATGCTGCGCGTTTTGGGCATCATGTGCCTTTCGAGAATGTGAATATTGCAGATGATCACCATAAACGCTGTCTGTGTAGGCAGCTCTCTAGACAGCCGTCGTGTCCGTTATTCTCTCTGGTATAGTGTCGTGTTGAACACATAGGCTACATTAGAAACTGCTGTGTGGAGTTTCATTAAATGAGAGAAGGGGCACATAGCAGTATGTGGTTTAAAGGGTGTTGTATGAGGCCCTATTTCAGGCATGAGAGGTCCCTTGGGTCTGAGATTCACCAAGCGAGTCCTAAATCACTGGAAGACGTAACGTGATTTCTGAAATAACGCAGATTTATAAGAACCTTTTGGATTAGCCTATATCAGTAATCTTTCTTATGATTTTTTTTTTTACAAATTTCAGTGTAATGAGTCTTGCAATCTGTACAGTACATCCCTCTCATCTCTTTGTCAACATATAGACAAAGAATTAAAGAATATTAATTATTCATATTCATTGTTTAATATACCTAATCTGAAGGATGTTAGAAAGAAAAGAGGACACAAATAGACAAGGTTATTTAAATATGCTCAGAAAATTATGCATTAAATATGTATCCCTGTGTATGCCTCCCCCCTCTTAAAACGAATTAAATGTGAATTGCATGCCTAACACACACACACACCCCATACAAACAATATATATGCTGGAGATATTGTGAAGGATTCAACATAACGATCTAGTCGTTTACACACCCACACACTGAACTCTCTTGGGTGACATAAACTGGTGCAAATCTCATTCAATCTTTATTGTAAAGGAATATTCAAGGCTGAAAACAAATTAAGGAATAGTTTATTGGAAATTTGTCTAAATGATAGAATGCATTGTTCGGGTTAAACATTGCATTCATTTTCTCCGTAGAAACTTATCTGAACTGCCGTAGTCTCTGAGGTTGTTAATCGATGTTAGATGCTTTAGTTGAGGCCATCAGTTATTATTTAAACTTATTTTCAAAGATTGGGTTTAAAAGCAAAATTACTGGTGAAAAACTACCATTCCCAGAATTCTGAAAAAACCTCCACCAATCAGAGAGAATCGTGGCGAGCAAATCACACCAAAATATCGCTCTCAAAATACTCATAAATATCGGCACGGCTGTGATTCGGTCATAGGCAGAGAGCTGTAGGGAATCATAGCGTGCCGATATACAGACAAATCTCACGTCTAAGAATGTGATATTGTGTTTATACAACAGTTCGATTGGCAAATACATAAGAAACAACAACGGAGTGTCTTCAAAACGGAGTGTCTGCCCTCTTATGTGCAGAACGACTTCCTTCCGCCACGGATTTGAATATAAAGTTTACAGTTTAACAGCTGAGTCCAAGCCTCTGTTACTAATTTCAAAACGTCCCTTTAGAACAGGGCTGTCCAAACTCGGTCCTGGAGGGCCGGTGTCCTGCAGAGTTTAGCTACAACCCTAATTAAACACACCTGAAGCAGCTAATAAAGCTCTTACTAGACATACTAGAAGCTTCCATGCAGGTGTGTTGAGGCAAGTTGGAGCTAAACTCCGCAGGACACCCCTCCAGGACCGAGTTTGGAGAACCCTGCCTTAGAACTTTTAACGAAGCAATGTTGAGTTGCTTCAATAAAAGCGTATTGTATTACTGTAGAAAAAGCAGTGTATTATTTATAGTAGATCATGTGAGAAAGAGATTGAAAGAGCGAGTGTGATTACCTGCATCTGTTACAGCATTCATTCTTCAGATCGATCTCATATTCACAATAAAACGATGTCCGATAGTCTTGTACTATCCGTTCATCTGTTAACGGTGATTTCCGATGACAGCACTTCTCAGTGCATTTGTTGGCTGCGTACAAGCTGTTGTTGAAAGTAAAAATATAATAAGGCCTTTACACTCTAGAAATTTTCAAATGCATATTTATTTTTTCGCATTCATCATTCTTTCCTATCAAAATGCTTGCTACGGATGTGAAAAGCGGAAAATGAAACCTGATCACAACGTGAGGTCGTATTTATTTTTTAATGTGCCAAACTTTCGGATGAGAAATAGCGTCCACACCGACACATTTTAGCGTCCTCACCAACGAAAACGTTCTGTTACTTTTAAGCACCAGCTGCAGATTTGTCACCTACCACTTTAAATGTTTGACTTTTTTAAAGTCAGATGGATTCTGATTGGCTGTCAATGTTTTAGTGTTCATCAGCTTGAAAGAAATCACTCTGATATTGATTCTAACAAGATTGTTCCTCTGTGTTGTTATCGTTATAACGGTCGTGTAATCTTCATAGAATTAGAACCCTATTTTCATAGAGTTAGAACGTTATCTTTATGGTTATAGGCTGGCTTTTTAAGTAAAATATCGTCCTTGGTGTGAACGGGCCTTTGCTCTTATAAATATTTGTGGTGTGTGACTGTGTTTGTGTCACGGCTCAGCATTGGAGGAGGCAGCGGGAAGGCAGTCCATGTCTCAGCCGATGATGCAGATGGCTCCGCCTCCTTACCTCCCCGCCCAGAACCCCAACATACCACCCCCGCATCCTCCTGCACCCGGCTGTGCCCCACAGCCCAATTACCCCCCTCCCCCTCCCCCTCCTGGATCAGATGGGTATCATCAGGAAACACAGTTCCACTGCGGCACCCTCGGGCGCCAGGGAGCTCCGAACGGATACCCAGTGCAGACGCACGGACCAGTGGGGACCGTCCCTCATCCCCCCGTGGGCTATTTACATACAGGATACCCCCTCCAGCTGCAGCCCTGCACGGCCTACGTGCCCGTCTATCCCATAGGCACAGGGGTGAGTGGGAATTCATTTTGTAAGGTGTTTAAACCGCTCAGGATAATCCAGATGTATATAGCGTGAGACAACATACTACAGTAGTTAAACATGGGGAGGTGAATGATTCTGTTAACGGTATGTGTATTTTTATGGTATTTTTTGTGTTATTGTAATACCATAGGCTTGCTCTTTGAATAAAATATGCAGATTCTCTTATACTTAGAAGATCATGTGAAATGTGATGTGACTCCTTTGCATGCCTGGAGGACAAAATACCTTTCAAAATTGGAAATATACCAGCGGAGATGATATGTATGATATATCCTGAAAATAACTCTTATCTGCCAATATAAGTGAATTTTGAAAATGTATTCGTATGACGAAATGTATTCGTCATAACTACATTTTTTTGGCTGATATGGTAAATGTTGAATAGACATGTTCTTTTTAGATTTAGATACCAGTCAAATGTCATGGTTCTCAGTACCAATCCAAGAACCATGCAGCATAGCAAAAACTAGTTAATCTCCAAATAAATTATTTAAGATTAGGGCTGCAATTTATATATATAAAATGTTTTGATTATTTTGTCATACTATTCTGTTTTCAACTGTATTTTGAACTGAGATATGTTAATAATATAAAATGTGGTAATTAAAAAAGATAAATAAATTACTATTGTAAAATTAATAGTTATGATAATATTTTACCCTAGACTAGTAACGTTATAATACTAATAGATATGTGCTAATTTTTTCACTTTCAAATGTTAAAACATTCAAGCTTTAATTTTGGTAGAAAACTGATGTTTAGTCGGCAGCACGTTTAGAAAGTTTATCATTACAAATCTCGTGAAAGGCCGAAAACTTCTTTCCACGACAATATTAGTAATTATGCGAAAAATAAATTGAACTGGCATACACGGTACATACATTGTGTCTTCTAAAAAAGATAAACCAAACTTGTCATTGTTAAACATTTTCAAGGAGACAATGCATGTCTAGTATAATAATGTCATAAACAGTAAAAATATAGGAATTGTGAACCAGTTTCTGAAATGGCATTTCCTGTGTGTTTTCCTCAGGCGCAGCCTTACATGCCCAACGGTGCGCCTCATCCAGGTGTTGTCCCCGGCCAGATGGCCATGCATATGCCAAATGGCATTGCTCTGATGGAGTCTCGTCGTCCTCCTCACGACTACCTGCCCATCGCCGTCCTCACCACTGTTTGCTGCTTCTGGCCCACAGGAATAATCGCCATCATCAAAGCCGTGCAGGTAACTGAGCCCAGACAGAGCTCCGATGCTCTGATGCCAGCAGGGCTGAGATATGAATCAGCTCGTGGATATCATTTCTGTTTCATGCTGGCTGTTCACACAAGTGAACTACTAAACACATGTTCAGAAAACCATTAGATAAATGGTTGCATTTAAGTGTGGATTATTATCTATGTTTACAAAGGATTTACACACAATTTGACTTTTTACATCAAATTATTTAATTTAATTTAGTTTTTTGTTTAAATTAAATTTGATTTCAATAAAAACAATAATTTCAGACTTGGTATTTTTACTTTTTTCTAGATTTTTACAAATACATTTTTTGTCATATTTGTTTAGTGGTTGTTTGTAAATGTTTTACACAGAATTTCATTCAGTTTGGTTGTTTTGACATCAAACAACTTAATTTAATATTCTAATTTAATTTCACACTTGCTTTGAACAGGTAATTAATTAATTTATTTTCCTAGATATCTACTAAATAGGATGTTTTATGTGATATGTGTTTAGTGGTTACATTTCAAGGTGACAAACGATTCACACAATTTTGTTCAGTTATGTTTTTTTTAACATCAAACAAGTTAATAATCTGATTTAATTTCATTTAATGTCAGACTTGGCATGAACAGGTATTTTATCTATATATATTTTAAGATATATGTGACCCTGGAAAAAACAGTCTTAAGTGTCAATTTTTCACAATTAAGATTTCTAAATAATATGAAAGCTAAATAAAAAAGCTTTCCATTGATGTATGGTTTGTTGGTATCGGACAATATTTGGAGATACAATTATTTGAAGATCTGGAATTTGAGGGTGCAAAAAAATCTAAATATTGAGAAAATCGCCTTTAAAGTTGTCCAAATTAAATTCTTAGCAATGCAAATTACTAATAAACAATGAAGTTTTGATATATTTCCGGTAAGATATGTACAAAATATCTTCATGGAACATGATCTCTATTTAATATCCTAATGATTTTTGGTATAAAAGAAAAATCAATCATTTTGACCCATACAATGTATTTTTGGCTATTGCTACAAATATACCCGTGCCACTTAAGATGGGTTTTGTGGTCATATACACTAAATAGGATTATTTGTCATTTGTTTAGTGGTCGCATTTCGTTGTCACGTTCTAAATCTAAATTTACAAACAATTTACACAAAATTTGGTTCAATTAGGTTTTCAAAAATGTTAATTTGATTTAATAATTTAAATTAAGATATGAAATTGAATTGAATTATATTTAATTTAATGATTTAAATAACTAAAATTTCAGACTTAGTGTGAACAGGTATTTTATCGATTTATTCTAGGTATCTATTAAATAAGATATTTTTTGTCTAATGGCTTCATTTCAGTGTGGCGTTGTATTACATTTGCAATGATTTACACCGAATTCTGTCCAATTAGGGTTTTTCTCCGCATCAGACAATTTAACCGAATTGAATATAATAATTTCAGATTTGGTGTAAACAGGTATTTGATCTACTTTCCTAGATATCTACTAAATGCAATCTCTTGGTTCAGGTGCGTACCGCTGTGGCTCGAGGCGATATGGTGACAGCAGAGATCGCCTCGCGCGAGGCACGTAATTTCTCCTTCATCAGTCTGGCGGTGGGAATCGCCTCCATCGTGCTCTGCACCATACTCACCGTTGTGGTCATCATCGCCTCTCAGCACCACGATGATGACTGGGAGCCCTAGAGAGCCCAGCGCGGGTCACACCTCCCCATCCTGACCCCGGGCCATCGTTCCAGTCGGTATTTTACTTTTTCTGTAACACAGTTCTGACGCTCAAGCCACCACATCCTAATCTGCAGTCCAAAATATGCTTTTACAGCCCATGTATTAGATACAAAATAGTTTGACGGTATGGTAAATCCAAACGTGGGGAAATTACTCTACCATGTTGTAAGCGGTGTACGCTCACACTCACATTAACCTACCTGAACACTTCCTGTTTCTCCTAAACAAAAGCCTGTGTTAGATCAGTAGTTAGAAATATAGCATACTACAGACTTGAGTCAGGTCAGGTGTGTTCTCATTTGCTCTTGAAAGGTGCCAAAAAGAAACACTCAAGTATTACAAGAACATAATTTTGGTATAATTGTGTTTTTTGATGTTCGAAACATTCCATCAATTATTTGTGCCATTTATCCGTTTGGAAAGATCATATATTTCTTTGCAGGATAAACTGACAAATTTAGTAACTGAAAGTGTGGATAAATTGTGTTTTCTATACGCTAATTATTGAAAAGTGTAACAATGTATAAAGTCGAAAGGCTAATAGATTATTGAAATAAGTTTCAATATAGTATAATTGGAATTTCACCTAAAGGAACTTCTTTTGTGTGGTTCAGAAGAGTGTGCATCAGTATTGATTACTCAGTGGTTTCTTTTCTGAAAGCCAAAGCCAGAAGTCTACTCTACGCAGTACACAAACACAAATGCTTGGTCAACACGTTGCTTGCATGCAGTTCTGTTGTACATGTTTAAAGCTAGTGATGCTCCGAAAGCCAAATTCAAGTTTTAATTTAGCTGAAAACCGAAATCAAAAATAGAGTCTGGGTAATTCAGTTTGGGTATTTGAACTCTGCATGTTATTCGTGGCGTTGTGTTCAAACAGTAGATGAGAAGCCAGGCATAATAAAAGTCTTCAGCAATGAGCCTCCTAGCGATATTCTAGCTGAAAATGTATTGTACATTATGCTACTTCAGTATCATGTGTGGTTTACCTGTTTGTCTGTTGTTGTATCGTATACACAAAATAGACAATGACACAGTCAACATTCTTTTGAACATTTCGTTTAATTTCATGTTGAATTTTTGCACTACTAGTGACCTTTCGCAGAGAGTTTGTTTTGACAGGTGATCCGACCAATCATAAAGAAGAATACGCTATTTTGTCTGACAAACAAAACAGACAGGCGAGTAGATTAACAAACTTGGAAAATCTGTTATTGACGTCTTTTCGCGATTGGAATAAAATACCTTCTAATGTTCATTTATGTTTATTTCATGCTTTAAGTAAATATGAAAATACGATCGGTTCACATGCTGAGGCGCTACATCGATTTGTCACGACAAATTAAAGAGTCACAAAACTGTATTTATTGTTTGAATTTCTTAAAAATGACTAAATTTGAAAGCTGAGACTTTTTTTGCCCCAATGTGCAGCATTGTTAACTGCAAGATCACATTCTGTGTGATTGGCCCTTTATCGTGGTACTATAACAATCGTGACAGTTTAACCAACTTGAACTAGCTCAGCGGGATCCTCAACAAACTGTTACTCTGCCATGAGAGTAAACTGACCCCAGAAGACAATTTATGCCAACATATAGCACCCCTTGTGGCAACGCTGAGAATTGTAACGAGTATTTGCGCACCATTATGACTTGCTGACAAGTTTACATTGCAGCAATTTGTGAAAATAGCTAAAAGCATTTGTGTTCATGTATTGCGTAGTGTATGTCTTGGGCCTAAGTGTTCCCAAGTGTCTTGTTTGCAAACCAGTCTTGAATCGATCCAGTTCAGGGGTGTTGAAAGAATGTATTCTTGGGTGAAATTATTACTTCATTACTGACTATTGCAGTTGAAGGAAGACATGATATTTGTGTGTTGTGAACTAGTCTATTATTTATTGTTTAAACACTAAATTATTAATTTGTGCATTCAATTGATATTTCTATATTTATTAAATATGTAATCATAGGTCTTACTGTTGTGCTGAAATATTTGGTTATCTTTCCTAGAGAACAGTCAATCATCACTGATGATTGCTCAGCTGGCATATTTTTAATGACGCATGTGATGAAATGCACTTTTATGCTCCGTAAGCAAGTAGCTAGTTTGTCTCACTTCTTTGTAGATGAGAGTGTAACTTGCTTCAAGTTCTGACCTCATTGAAACGCCTCACATGCTGCTGTCAGTTAGCTGTAGTTTGTAAACGCCTTTAGCACAAAGGTTAGGTTGAATGAAAAGACTCAAACAATCCTAGAGTGGTCCTACACACACACACACACACACACACATATATATTGAACTGAAACATTGATGCCAGTATGTAAATTAATCTCTTACTGCTTTAAAAAATGCATCCATTTGTGCCATCCGCTGACTGTATAATCTGTACAAGAGTTCACCCAAAAATGAAAAGTCTGTCATTTACTCACCCTCATGCCAGTCCAAAAACCTTTATGACTTACTTTCTTCTGTGGCGCATAAAAGGATACCAAAATGTTGATCCATAATCTGAGGCTGTTGAACTCCAAAAATGACTAAAAAAACATTGTTTAAAAATAGTGTCAAATATATTAGTGCTATATATTAATATATGATATTATATATTAATAGTACTTTAGCATGATTTTTAATATAGTGCCCAAAATGAATTGTATTTAATATTTTATTTTATTTTCCCCCATTTGCTTTCATGGTAAAAACACCAGCCTGAATCTGCTATATGTTCTGTTCCATGACAGAATGAACGTAATACAAGTTTTCAACAACATGAAAATAAAAGTAATGCCAGAACTGTCATTTTTGGATTGATTCAGTGAATGATATTTAAAATTATGTATAAAGCTTTAGGATTTCTAAATTTGAGGCCGAGAGTGAAATGAGCTTCATTGTTTCAGTGAAATACTAGAAAGAGAACAGCCAGTTTTGATAAACAAGTGTCCGAATGTGAAAGACGGGAGAAAATCATCTTTTGCATCCATTTTGAGCTCTTACTTTCTGCCATGTTACTCAATTTTAAGTATTTATTTTGTTTGTTTAATTTGAACTGCGTCATATCATTCCTTTCCTGCTCTCTTTAATCGATTTCTTATATCTTTCTGATCTATTTTTGAACAAATGCCTTTCAGCAGATGTCAAGTGTTTCGCTGAGCTGTTTGTTGAATGACTTCTGATGTATATACCTGTTGGTCTTGTTTGCATGGTCATGTTTCTATGGGCTACGTCTAAAAATATGACCCTCATTTTCTAATGAAGAGAGCATAAATCCTGTCTGTTAAGAAGACAAGCTTGTCCGGTACATTTTATTTTGGTGTTTTAAAGTTGTGCAAACACTGTACAGTTGATGTGAACCTGGCTTCTGTTTATAATTAGTCCAGCAATATGCTTTTTCACACAGTTGTGTTTATTGTTATAAACATCTGATTGGTTATAGTTACTGCACACGGTTTCTCTAAGCTCCCTTGTGTTTGTGTGCTTTTACAGGTTTATTCTGAGGTGACTCTCACCAGGACATATTCCATCAAGTCAGTAGAAAGAAATATAAAGTTATGTTTTCATCAATACAATTAATCTTATTTAAGGGCCATTATAATTTTTTGCTTAACTTTGATTGCAATTTTTTTTATCCCATAAAGAACAACAATATTTCTTATAGTAATGCAAATCCAATGTTAATTTCACAAAATAATGTCAAAAAGGCTTCATTTTCTTTATTAAAAAAATAACTAATTTTTCTTTCCTTTTGGATGTGAACTGCAACTCAGACATGTTTTTGTGAGATTTGCCCTCTTAATGAGACAAGCAGTGATTTGCTGTGTGTGAATCCAGTGATTTGAATTAAAAAGGAATACCTGGTTGTGCAAGAATCGATTGTGTTGAGTTTTCTCTGCTTCTCTCAGAGGTGCTATTTATAGTTGCCCTGTTTTTTCCTCTCCATCTCTGAATCTTTTCCCCTTGTGTCACTGGAGCCAGTGTATCTCCACATCACATAACCGATAAACTGATAGGAGGGCGCCAGTGCCTCTTAAAATCCTCTCATTTACATATTGTATCTATTACATGGTGTACAGTAATAGCCCAGGGACTGCAGCTCTTCTCAATCTGTGAGGACATCTGTCGTTCTGTGGATCAAATTCAATATGACGCTCGGCCATAACAGTGAGGGAGTGAAGATAACTATCAGAACGCATCGGCATGACCATGCCTGGCTGCTCAGGACAGAAAATGCCAAATGCACTTTTTGCAGAAAGTTATGATTCATTTATTTCATGAGTGAGAGTGTCCAACAGAAGACGGGTTACAGAGAAAAAGGGAGTAGTATTATGTTGGTCATGTAAGTCTTCATGTCATGATACATTAAACTATTTATTAATTTAGTGGCAAAATGAGGAAACGGTTATTATGTTCATCTTTTGTGTTGTAAACAAATTGTATTACCATGATTTGTTTCTGTAATTTAAAAGTTGAGTTTTTATTCTTAAAAACGATTCTCGTTAGATAGTCTAATGGATACAGATTCTAAATTATAGGTTTTTTATTACATTAATAGTTTACTGTATTAATTGCAAGTTAACATAAAATATTAGATGAAAAACTAAAAGTTGCAAGTACTAAAATGACTACAACTAGTATTAAAGTTATGTTATTAAATATAATGATATAGTGCCGTTCATATTATCCTTATTCTGAAATGTATTGTGACGTTTAGGCTACAATAATTGTAATATCTAGTGCATTTTTATTTGTGATTTAATTTGTGTATTAAATGGAGGTCGATGGATGCATGTTTCAGATATTAGAGGGAACTAATTATAATGTATAAATACTGAAATTCCTACTACAAATAAATACTGTAATAGTGTATAAATAACACTGCCTAAAAAAGTATTCTGCATTTTTTAAATGTGATGTCTCATTCAGATCTTTTGATTTTGGGGTGAAATACGACCGGGAGTGTTCTTGACAGATTTTGTGCATTTCATCCAAAATGCAAAGAGGTGAGAGAGAAGAGAGACGAATGGAGTTAGAAGAAGGAAGCAGGCCAGACTGTGTCAGTAGGATCACAGATGGTCGTTTAGCCTCCCAAAGAGACCCATCGTTTCAGTAATCATTTAACACCGCAGGCCTGCCGTCTTCCTCCACACAGTTTTGTCTCTTCTGCTCTGACCCTCACGCCGAGTGTTGTGTCGCCCATACTGTGCCCATGTACTCACCCACCAATCACCTCCACTGCTCCATCAAGACTGATTAACAACCTGTGTTGGTCGGCTAAATCTGGTGTACACGTCCCTCGTGGCGCAGTGCTGTTTGGAGCCGCTCTGCGCTTGGTTGGTTAGGATTGCATACCCAAAAGCTATTTGTGCCAAGCTTTGAGCAGTGCAGCGTAGATTCACTGACTCGCTGCTTGATTCATGTTGACACCCTTACTGTCATTTCCTATCTCTGCCACACTGGCTCTCTCTGCTCGCCCTGCACTGTCCTCCCCCCACCAGACTTACGTAAGCTTTACACAGTGTCCTAACTAGACACGAAAAGTTTCCAGTGACGAGTCATTTCTCTGTTCGCACGGAAAGCTGCAAAATCACACATTTCATGTTTAAAACCTGCTTGTGCTCACAACAGACTAAGATAACAAATCAAAACCGCCCCTTACTTTAAAACATGCTCTTGGTCATTTTGTGAATGATTCATCAGTGCACGCTCTTCCAAACAAAGCAAAAGTTTATCTTTATAATTTTTCATTAACATGTAAATAGCTTTCTCTGCCTCTTAAACTACTTTTCCATTTGGCTGACATTATCCGTCCCTCTGATTTTTTGCCACGCCCTTCCCGCTACTAGAGACACGTTTCACTATCCAATCAATTTCCTTCCAATAAAATGGTAACATTTCACAATAAGGTCATATTAGTTAACATTAGCTAATTCATGAAGTAACATTAAGAGAATAGTTCACCCACCTTCAGGAGATTTGAATCTATTAAGGGGAACAGATTTGGAGAAATACATCATCAATGGATCCACTGCAGTGAATGGGTACCGTCAGAATGAGAGTCCAAACAGCTGATAAAAACATCACAATAATCCACTAGGAATCCACACCACTCCAGTCTATCAATTCTGTAAGAAACAAATCCAACCATTCAAGCCATTGCTTCCAGCTAAAATACAAGTTCTCTATTCATAAAATAGAAATTAATAAATTATTTTGTTGTATTTTTAATTATTAGTTCATGTTATATATAATGTTAACAAATTAGACCCATGTAATCTTGGCAAATATGGTAAGCAGTTTTTGGCTGTCTGCCATATGGCTGTTCTACTCGAGCTCTGCTGATGATTACATCAAACTACATAAAGGAGCGAAAGAAGAGAAGGAATGAATGAAGAACGAACTGACGCTGGAAAGAAGAGGCTGCTTTTATATCCTAGTAATAATTAGAAGATTAGATGGGCTTACTCCTCTCATATTTATGTTTAATAACTTTATAACTACAAATTATTGTAGTAATTCCAATAAAATCAAGTCCTTTGACCATCCTAAATTTAGCTTGGTTCAATATCCTGTATCCTCTGCAAATTTGCTAAATATTTTTACCTGAGTGAGATTGTTAATCAGAATCTCATAAAGAGATCAATGTATCAAAAAATACTATTATGTTAAACAAGATTTTGGTGAAGCGGGACAAAACAATCATCCCAGAGAAATGTATGACTGATACTGTTGAATGTGTCATTTGATAGTCATGATAGTCTGTCTACCGCAGGACCTTCAGCTCCACATACTCACACAGACACAGACAGGAAGTGGAATGATTTTTACTATAATACTATAGTACTATAATGTATAACAGCAGTTGCTCTTCTCCTGGAAGCTCCTTGTCCTGTAATCCAGCCTCGGGGTCCAGGGTCGTGACCTCTGTCACTAGAACTAGGTGGGACATTCTTTTCTTGAATTTGTTCTGCTGGGTGAAATGGCAACTTTGTGATGGGTTTTCTTTCTCTTGCAGTGTTATTTTAGTATCACAGACATACTATTATAGTTTTATTAATATTTTTCTGTTAATTATAATTACAATTTTAGTAATTTTGTGATGTAATTGGGCTCAATTAGCCATTTTCTCTCCCCGTTGTCATGTGACTCGTTAGTGTTACAAGGGCTCAGGTTTGAATGTGAATGGTGTTATTGCTCTCACTCTCTCATACTGGTCACTGGAAGTTCAACATGGCACCTCATGGCAAAGAACTCTCTGAGGATCTGAAAAAAAGATTTGATTCTCTACATAAAGATGGTGCAGGCTATAAGAAGATTGCCAAGACCCTGAAACTGAGCTGCAGTACGGTGGCCAAGACCATACAGCGGTTTAACAGGACAGGTTCAGTGTCAGTGCTCAGACCATACGCCGCACACTGCATCAAATTGGTCTGCATGGCTGTCGTCCCAGAAGGAAGCCTCTTCTAAAGATTATGCACAAGAAAGCCCGCAAACAGTTTGCTGAACACAAGCAGACTAAGGACATGGATTACTGGAACCGTGTCCTGTGGTCTGATGTGACCAAGATAAACTTATTTGGTTCAGATGGTGTCAAGCGTGTGTAGTGGCAACCAGGTGAGGAGTACAAAGACAAGTGTGTCTTGCCTACAGTCAAGCATTGTGGTGGGAGTGTTATGGTCTGGGGCTGCATGAGTGCTGCCGACATGTACTGTGACATACTGAAGCAGAGCATGATCCCCTCCCTTCAGAGACTGGGCCGCAGGACAGTATTCCAACATGATAACGACCCAAAACACACCTCCAAGATGACCACTGCCTTGGTAAAGAATCTTAGGATAAAGGTGCTGGCCTGGCCAAGCATGTCTCCAGATCTAAACCCTATTGAGCATCTGTGGGGCATCCTCAAACGGAAAGTGGAGGAGCACAAGGTCTCTAACATCCACCAGCTCCATGATGTCGTCATGGAGGAGAGGAAGAGGACTCCAGTGGCAACCTGTGAAGCTCTGGTGAACTCCATGTCCAAGAGGGTTAAGGCAGTGCTGGAAAATAATGGTAAATAATGGTAGCCACACAAAATATTGACACTTTGTGCCCAATTTGGACATTTTCACTTAGGGGTGTACTCACTTTTGTTGCCAGTGGTTTAGACATTAATGGCTGTGTGTTGATTTATTTTGAGGGGACAGCAAATGTACACTGTTAATCAAGCTGTACACTCACTACTTTACATTGTAGCAAAGTGTCATTTCTTCAGTGTTGTCATGAAAATATATAATACAATATTTACAAAAATGTGAGGGGTGTACTCACTTCTGTGAGATACTGTATTTTAGTACAAGTAAAACTAAAATAATAATTAGAAATTATGCCTTTAAACTACCTGAAATAAAACACCTGAACATTTTTACATGGTGCTATACTGCACTAAAAGTGGTTATTTGGCTCGTAATCATAGGAGAACCACTTTTGGTGCTATTTAGCACCCAATCTTGGTGCTTTAGCAGTTCTTCACCTGGTTCTTTGTCATGACTGAGAGGCTATATAGCACCGCTACCATATACAGAACCTGTTAAGCTCCTGTATGGTTCTTCAGGGGTTCTTTGGAGTGAAAAGATGGTGCTATATAGCACCACTGCCGTACAAAGAGCCTGTTAAGCTTATTTAAAGGTTCTTTAAAAGCCAAAGAACCACCATTGGTGCTGTTTATCATAATTTATGTTGTAGAAATGCAGTGCTATATGGCACATCTTATAGTTCTGCATAGCACCATTAGACAGAAGGTGGTGTATAGCACCTTTAAAGATATGGTGCTATATAGCACCAGAAGTGGTTCCCCTATGATTACGAGCCAAGAACCACTTTTAGTGCTATATAGCACCATTTTTTTGGAGTGTATTTTACTTTACTTCAGTTAACATAACATTTTTTTTTAGCTTTCTTTAAATATAATAACTTTGCCCCTGTTCTCTCAGAATTTTTGTCTTCCTGTCTGAGTGAGACTAAACAACAGTAAACAACATTTGGAAGTACAACATTTGGATTTAATCTGCACTCTACAGTTGTTTGATGTACATACCACTATTTTTGCTGCTCACATTTGTGTATTGATTATTTTGTGTGAAGCCCTGAAGAATCAACATAAGAACAAATCAATGAACATAAGCAAGCCAACCTGTACTTGATGCATGATGAAACTAATGTCGTCCAGCGCTTCAGTCAGGGAAATCAGACATGGAGACAAGTCCCAGTAAACACAGAAGATCTGCAGACAGAAGGAAAGATCAAGCAGAAGAGCAGTTAAACAAGTCTGTTAATGGCTCTATACACATTATCAGCTCCATCAGAGAGAATACAGAAGAAAATAACCAAGATAAAGATGTAGCTCAGGAAGGCATTCAGTTATCTGATAATACAGTACAGTTTACAATCTCTCTTACTCTCATTCCGCTAAACCGTTAACCGTCAACTTCAAGGGGACCGTCAAGAGGATGCTGCACATTGGTGGTGGTTGAGGAGAGACCCCCCCCCCCCCCACGATTGTAAAGTGTTTTGGGTGTACAACAATACACAATAAAGCGCTATACAAATGCTTCACTCATTCAATCATTCATTCAAATAAATTTGGTCAAAATAGACACATTCATTTAAAGCTCAATATTTCATATTTATTTTTATCTATTTCACTCTCAAACAAAAAACGGGAAGCTTTTTAACAATAATTCAAGAAAATTAAGAACAAAGGATCCTGGATCATGCTGCTGCAGAGAATCATGAGAAAAGTAGTTTTGTGAGTAAGACACAAAATATACTGGTTAACAGAGCTGGGTAGTAACTGATTATATGTAATCTGGATTATGTAATCAGATTACACAAATGAAGGTCTTGTAATTAGGGTGTAACATTTTAAAATACTCAGACTACAGTTACTTTTATATTGATTACATGATAACATATCATTCACACAATAGCTTTAAATTATTCATCATTTATTGATTCTCTCTAATTTATCTTTGTAAATTTTCCTTTCTAAAATAGCCTACCGATTATATGCACTCAGAAAGTCCAGTTTTGTGTACATTCACACATAGACTAGTCATTATTCAGGTGGTGACACAGCATTTGACCAATGGATTTACAAAAATAATTTCTGGTTTAAGAAGTGTTTCAACATTGCATCAACTGAAGAACACATTTATTTTTATTTGAATTATTACTCTGTAGGTTTTTAACCATGTGTTATTATGTATTATTGAATGGCTTTTGCCTTTCAAAATCATTAAAATGCACAAATTCTCCTTATTTCTTATTTGCAGACATTGACAAAACTTTTTGTCATCTTTTACTAATATATTTAATTTAAATGGGTAGTCAATCAGCAACTCTGTAAAAGACAATATCTTCCTTGGCATTGAACATTGAGCATCGTAACTCAGCAACATTACACACTATCTAAATTTAGTGAAATCATTATCAATGGGGGTCCCTTTAAGTACCCCTGAGATTTTAAAATAAATATTTGAACAATTAAGTATCAAATTTGCATGTTCACGGTTCTCTGCCATTGGTTAATTATCATATGCCACGCAGGTAAACATAAAATAGTTCTTCTTATTTATTTGTTAATTGTTTTGGATTGTTATTTTAAAATGATTTCTATTAATTTAAAATTGGTATGATTTAATTACATGCTTTATTTTAATTAAACTCACAAACCCCTTCACGATCCCCTGTTTGGGAAACCTTGATCTAATATAATGCCTAATGCACTTCATGTTGTTAATTACAGTGAAAGGAATATATTTTCTCACTCTTTGTATTTTTACATCATTATGATACAAGATGATCCTGTTTAAATTAATGTGATAAACGAGTTAGGTCAAAAGTAATCATAAAAGTAATCTGATTATATTATCTCAAATGTGAAATGTAACGGATTACGTTACTGACTACAATTTTTTTCATGTAATTTGGAATCGGTAACAGATTACAATTTGTAAGTAATCTACCCAGCTCTGCTGGTTAATTAGTAATATTTTCTGGCAAGCTTAATCACATAAAATGTGTACAAAGTACATCGCACAATCAACAGTGATGATCAATAAAACTTTAATTGACTTCTCGCCAATTCAAAAAGGCCTGACGAATGATGATCATGCTGACAAGAGTCGAGATACAGTATACAGCATGCACACATTATGTTAAGCACATAAGAAATTACCTGCAGTTTTCCTCTGCATTTCTGGACCCAGTCAGCCACTCCCAACAGCAGCTTGTGTCTGACCATGTGCTCATTAACCTCCACCAACCGCACGTCTGTGTTCATGTTGATCTGAAACAGATAGGCTACACCTCTTAATCTCAGCTTTAATCGAATCTGAATGAAAGGGAATACGGCTTTGTTTTTACAAGACAGAGCGAGTGATGTGATATGTCATGTGACAGCCCACCTCTTTGTTGCTGTAGTGAAAGATGAGGTTGATGGTGGTGGTGAGGATCACGGGACACCAGACTGACACACACACAGAGCACCCAGAGCTCTGCTGTGCTGCCATCGAGGTACATGTGAATGGTCGAGTACACAGCACCACATACAAGACCTGCAACAGAAATGCAACATGTTGTATTTCCTTGCAGTGACCTGAACCTCCTAATTCCTGCCTGCTTATTTCTTCTGCCTGCTGGCTGGGTGTGTTTCTGTGCCAAATAGAGAAAAGTGGTCATAAGGTAAATGTCAGGCATGATTTCTGAATCCAAAATGTACTATTTTTTGTTTTCTTGTTGAATAAAAAAATATGACCAGGTAACATTTCATCCCAAAATTATAAAAAAAAAAATCCACAAAGAAAATGTATCTTATTTCTACCACCATAAAGCCATTTAACTTTTACAGTAATTGTGATTATTTTAATTGATGATTCTCATAAGATTCCTATTATTACAACATAGTAATTTTCACAGTATGAAAACCTTTACTGTAAAATCCCTTCACACCAAGGGCAATAACTATAACACTAATTATAACTATGTCTGTAACTATAAAGTTGTAATAATAATTCTAATTCTATGAGAATAGTGAAGTCTACACCACAACTTTAACAAAACAACGGCACAGAGGAACGATATTGTTGGCGCACTCAGAACGGCAGACAACAAAAACAGCAGTGCACAACTCAAATAAACAGAAAACTATCACCCAGTGGTGTGGTCACTAATATAGTTATCTTTATAGTTGTCATTGGTGTGAAGTCAATTAACAGATTTCTTATTTAAATTAGCCTAAATGAAAGGCATAAATGCAAAACTGCAATTATTTACATACAATGCTTAAATACATGTGTATTGTCCAAAAACAGGCCACGATGTAATTTCAATGTAAATGAATTTTCTGTAAGTGTTTTACCTGTATTTTGAACTTTGCATTGCGTTGTGTTTTACAGTTAATGGATAATATCCTAACTGAAATGTCTGGGGTTTGTGTTTGTTTGTTTGTTTTCAGTGTACAATTGAATAAACATGTATTGAATTATTTGTTTAATTTGACTATTTACTATTTATTAATTTAATACAGTTATTTCATTTATATTTGGTATAATTTGTGAACATGGAAATCTCAGTGGTTCTAAAAACATTTAATTTCTTTAAAAGACTTGTCTAATACTGTTTTGATTTTGGATTGAAATATGACCTGGGCTTATACATAACAGGCTCTATGAGTTTCCCATAATCCTGTTGGCTTTGCTCAATGCTGGAATGTGTCTTTTTACAGGCTGTTTCTTGCCATGATGACATTAAAAATGTGTGAGTTGAAAAGCAGGTATCTTCTGACGGACGTGTGGTCCAGCGCTAAACGAAGTGGACCCTCAAGCCCTTCTGCCGGAATCTGAAATAGATTGAACATCAAAATATAACAAACCAGTAAGATGTTGGTTCATTTAGAACTCCGTAGAAATGATTGGATGCTGAAAATGTACTAACCCAGAAGCCTTTGGTTTCCAGAAGAGTCCTGTAGTGTGAGAAGTCAAACGTGGGAGTGAACCATGTGGATGTGGACACAGACGCCACACACTGACCTGACAGAAAGACCCCCAGATGACGTCAATTAAACAGTTTATACCCGAAATCCCATCTTTAACAGGCCGGTGTCTCTTGTTGTCAGGGAGAGCTGGATTAAGCCTATTGAGTAAGTTTTAAGTAATGCAGTTGAAAGAAGTGGATTTACTGGATCACATATTTTTAATTCCTGTGGCCTTAAAAAAGATCTGCAGTATGACAGGTTATGACAGAGTCATTATAAGCATTTCATTCAGTACCATTGTGTCCTTAGGGCAATTAACCCGGGCAGTAATAATCACACTACAGTCACATTACCACTCAGTGTTTGATGATTTCAGTTAGCTGGTTTGTTGTTAATACTGACAGAGAAACTGGGCAATATGTACCATTCCTCCATGTGGACGCTGTGCTTGGTTCTCCTGTCGTGACTGACTGTCCCGTGGGGGATTCAACATCACCTCTTTCCTCTCCATTACACTGCCGCTCCGTCTCCTCCATGGCCACTGTCAGAACCTGCTGGAAAACACATGCACCCAAATATTACCAGACTCTGCCCCTGCAACTGCAGTTGAGTTACATATCAAAGAAAAATATGAACAAACTATTCAATATGAGTGCTCAAGGCAAAACACCACAGGTGAAAATGACAAATGTAACAGATATCACCATACTTTTTTAATCAGAGTAGATTAAGGCAGTTGTTTTGTGTTACAAGTTTCTGGAATATTTCGTTTAAATATGTAAATGAGGCATTATCTCATTTAAAATGCACTAATTGGAATACATTTCAAGAACATAGACCACAAGCCACATCTTGTTTCATTTTGTTGACATGCATATTTTTTTTTACTAAATAAATCAGAAAATACTGTCAACAACAACAACAAACATACATTGGGCAAAATACCACAAAATCTTCACAAAAAACAAATTGCCTATAAAAGGGTTTTGTCTGTCTTGCCATAAGGACAAATACAGTGGCAAATCAGCCTGTATTCTGTTTTAATAAAAATCCATAAGCCTTAAAGCTTAGGAAAGTACGGAGCACAAAACATTATATGCAGGAATAAAATAAATTTTGTGGCCACAAATCAAGACTATGTTTCCACAACTAATTAATTAGTTCCCTCATTTTAGTTAAATTATCGCCACGGTTGATTAATTTGTTACTTTGTTTTAGGTATACCATGGCTGCATTGGTTTTCTAATTTTAGTTCAGTTAAATTGTGGTTACAGTTTCTCTAAATTGAGTAAACAAATGTCATTTGAAACAAATTCACAACGACAACAGATCTTTTCTTCCATACTATAATGTAACAGATTATTGAAGATTAAAAAAATGTAGGGCGGGACTTATTCTGTGCATCAGTTGTTGATTGGATGTTGATTTGTGGGTGTCCCTCAATGCAGAACCTGTTTTACCAAGTGCGACATGTTTCTGAATCAACATCTTTGTTGACCCTTGAACAACATTGTTATTAACCTTGATTTCAAACCTGTCAGGGCCCAGCTTGTCTCGGCCGATGCTTTCGGCACAGGGCACAGCCTGTTTAAGAACAGGAAACACAAACTTGCAGTCAACTTCTCTTTTTACAGTTTCGTATACAAGAAAGTGAGGAAGATGTTAGGTTTAATGATTTCATTAACCTTTGCATATATTATAGAGAAAATACTTCAGAGAGCTGTTAATGTTTCCCCATTGCGATCCGGGGAACTCAAATCATGATGGTTTTACAGCAATTTCAACAAACCTGTAAGCAACTGACAGGATAGCATTCACAGCTGACTCCACTGCAGCATGCAAGCCGAAGAAAATGATAGACACATATATTATACAGCATGTATTATCTATTATATATATCGCTTACCCTGAAAACGTTCTTTCCGTCTCATTCTCACTCACCTTTGCTAGTTTTTAATACAGCAAACATGTTTAACTGCTGAAGAGAAGAGAGTGAATGTGACAGCAAATCCATCTCTTCATTTCTCTCATTGTGTCTGCCTCAGTTTCTTCTCAGTCATGCCTGCTGTTGCCACGACCTTCACTCCTTTTTTTTGTTAATAAAAATGTTATATAATAATATGCAGAAGTAACGTTTACAAAGACAAACTATTTGTTGTTGCTGTATTTAGTTATTTAAAAAATATAATTTGGACAGACTCGTATAGCAATGTTTGATGAGCGTTTATTGTAATATGTTATTTCTATGACGGTGATTAATAATATAATCTGCAGCATGCTGGAGACAAATTTGTAAAAATATATTTTTTAATTCAATTAAAGCTCATTTCAATTCAGTTACATTTTATCTTCAGCGTTGATATAGAAAGTTAGCGATCAAAATTGAAGATAGTGCTGCACTCAATGCAAGACAGGACTGGTCGAAATGTTTTTGAGTAGTGTGTTTGTTAAACTGTTTCAAGGTCCTCTGATGTCTTACACATATACTGTAGTTATTAAAATAATATTGGTTATATCTGTTAAGATGTAGCCTACTTTTCAAGCAACATCTTGTGACCATTTATTTATTCAGTAACAAAAAACAGAATCTTACAGATAGCTTCCCATAGGCTAAAGAGGTTGTTTAAAATGATTAAAGACATTTGTGTGTGTAATATGTGCAGCTTTTGTGAAATTTACAGAGTCATCTTCCCTCAAGATTCATCTTGTCACTCATTTCAGAAAGTAAAACCCATATATTATATAGATTCATTACACAGAGTGAAATATTTCAAGCCTTTATTTCTTGACATTGTGATGATTATGGCTTACAGGTAATGAAAACTCAAAATTTAGTGTCAGAAAATGTGAATATTGTATAAGATCAATAAAAAAAGGATATTTTAAACAGAAATGTCAGGATTCTGAAAAGTATGTTCAGTTCTATGTTCACTCAATACTTGGTTGGGCCTCTTTTTGCATGAATGACTGCATCAATGTGGCGAGGCATGGAGTTAATCAGTCTGTGACACTGCTCAGGTGTAATGAAGCCCAGGTTGATTTGATAGCGGCCTTCAGGTCATCTGCATTGTTGGGTCTGGCGTCTCTCATCTTTCTCTTGTCTCTCTTTTCTCTTTGGGGTTCAGGTCAGGCGAATCAAGCACAGTAACACCATCCGTGGTCATTGAACCAGCTTTTGGTACCTTTGGCAGTGTGGGGCAGGTGCCAAGTCCTGCTGGAAAATGAAATCAGCATCTCCATAAAGCTTGTCAGCAGAAGGAAGCATAAAGTGCTCTAAAATGTCCTGGTAGATGCTGCGTTGACTGTGGACTTCAGAAAACACAATGGACCAACACCAGCAGATGACATGGCAGCCCAAACCATCACTGACTGTGGAAACTTCACACTGGACTTCAAGCAACATGGATTCTGTGCCTCTCCACTCTTCCTCCAGACTCCAGACCTTAATTTCTAAATGAAATGCAAAATTTACTTTCATCTGAAAAGAGGACTTTGGACCACTGAGCAACAGTCCAGTTATTTTTCTTTTTCAAAACTGTTGCAACAGAGGTGGAAATACAATTTTTAAGTACATGAATTATGTTTCCATCTTTGTTGCCACAGTTTGGAAGTGCCTTTTTCTCTTCTGAAGAAGGGGGTGTCCCAGTACTTTTGTCCATATAATGAATGCACAAGTAATTTGTGTTTGGTGATGAATTGTTGGCTCAAGGTCTGCCTTTAATTATTAAGATTTAAAGTCACTCCAGAGGTGTTCAACTGGGATCAGGACTTGTCTTTCTGCAGACCAGTCAAGTTCTTCCACACTGACTGAATCATCATTTCTCTTTCATCCTTGTCGTATACACAGATACACTGTCATGTTAGAATAGAAAAGGGTCCTGTCCAATCTGTTGATATACAATTAGAAGCACACGATTCCCTAGAATATCATTATATGCTTAAACATTAAGATTTGTACTCATGGAAATTACTAAATTAGTCAAACCTTTCATTAGAAGGGGGTGACCCAAAACCTTTGGCAATATAGTGTAGAAGACAAATCTTTGGCACTAAAGACCTGGGCCACTCACTCACTGACTCCACCTGCTGGGAAATAGAAGTGACCACAAGAGTACACAAGAACACTTGGCCCATAGCATACAGTTAACGAACTGAAACCGTTTTGCAGGTAAGAAACGATGTTAATGTTGAAATATTTTGGTTGAGATAGCACTGGACTTAATTTAGACTCCCAAATGCCTCAGAAACGCATTTTTTTAACAGTGTTTTTTATCTATATATATTAGGAGAAATCACATTAATGTAAACATTGTTACGTAAACAATATTATTGCACATACTCTTGTATAATGCGTTATAGCCTATTATAAATATAATATAGGCCGCCATTGTGTATAAATATACAAAAAATACAATATTTGTAGTTTATTCATAAAATGTAACCAAAACTAAAAACCGATCGAGTCTACAAAGATCTTGCCATTACATTTAAAACAATACTCACTTTAAAATAACTTAATAAATCAAATCAAATAACATTTCCCACTTCCGCCTTGTTTTCTTATGTAAGCTATGTGGCATGTGACTCTGTCGTCACGCGGTGGCAGTCATGTGACTCTCTCTGGTGATTGGTGAAGGATGTGAATCGTGTGTAGTTGCCATGTAGATACTTCAGGATTCACAAGTCTTATTAAAGGAAATAAATACCTTAATCAAGAAATTGTCGCTTATTATTTGCTTATTACAGTCATATCTGCGCTGTTGTCGCTGTCTCTTGTTATTTCAATGGATTTTATCCGATATTTTGGAGTTGTACTTGTAACTGCGGTGCTCTCCGGCACGCGAGCAGACGAGCTTCAGGTAAACACATGACTTCTGTCACAGGATAATGTCTTGTTCTGTCCTCAAACTGCAATTTTTATTATTAGTGCAACAACACACAAACATGTTTTGAATGCATGCTGGTATGGTTATGTTTGAAATACATGCTGGTAATGTGTTTGACTATAACCTGTATATGCAGAATGACGTGTTTTGTGAAGTATTTAGTGATTTTTCACCAAAATAGTGTTCGGTTTTGCACTGACCTGTTTTGCTCGTTAGCAGATCTCGTTAATAATAATAATAATATTTTCATTTTTTTGTTCACATCTTGTGTTTTCATATCCCGGTGAAAATTATTGCACATTTCAAACAATGAGTCACATGCACATTAACCTTTACCAACTAAGAGTATTGGTTGTGTCCGCATTCTTACAGAGAAACTGCGAAAGAACCAGTAAAGTCGTCTATTTTAGAGGGTTTATTTCATTCATTTATTCATGCTTCTATACTATTTGTATTTGTTTGTTCATATTGATCATCATATTACTGTTAAATGCTTTTTTTGTCTCAGAATAATTTGATTAAACATGTTGACGCAGAGTTTTGTAATGTGATTGTCATATGGAGGAAATTTTAAAGATCTCTCATAAGTCAATTCTTTATTCCTTTGTTTTACTGTTGTAATTCCCCACAGATTGACCCGCTGATATACGAGGAGCAGTTGATATGGGTCGGCGGTGGAGCCGGTCAGGTCAGCACTTACAGGATCCCTCTGCTGACCTTCACCACGCGTGGAAGTCTGCTGGCCTTCTCCGAGGCCAGGAAAATGTCTTCCGGTGACATTGGTGCAAAGTTCATCGCACTGAGACGCTCCACAGACAAAGGTGGGCCATCCAATTTCACTACAGTCATGAATGGCTATTTTAGATGCAACTGAATTGCGATCTTTTTCGTATATCTCTCAGGAGCCACCTGGTCTCCCACCTCATTCATAGTGGATGATGGTGCTCTAGCAGATGGGTTGAATCTAGGTTCGGTTGTTGTGGATGAAGAGACTGGTGCTGTGATAGTCATCTATGCTCTGTGTTTCCACCGTTACCACTGCGACCCCTCCAGCACCATGATGGTGCAGAGTCTGGATGACGGGTTCACCTGGAGCACCCCACGAAACCTCTCCGTTGAGCTGGGGGTGAAGAGCTTTGCTCCAGGGCCTGGCTTCGGCATACAGGTGTGGTTTGCATTGTCTCCTTTCTGTTCCTCCTTCAGGGGAAAGCTAAAGCATGGTTTATGACTTCCTGTTGTTTGTAATGCTGTTGTGGCTTCTTGGGTTATATATTTTATCGTCTGTGTGGGTAAGTGTTGATTTATAAAGGAGAACAAGGTACTTGACATGGTACTTTTCCAGCTATTTTCATGTGCTTTTAGTCCATCATATGCCTGTGTTTACAGAAACGGTATGCTCCCAATGTGGGCCGGCTGGTGGTGTGTGGCCACGGATCCATTGCTGGTGATGGGGTCTTCTGCATCCTGAGTGATGATCATGGTAAATCCTGGAGATATGGAGCTGCCCTGAAGAGCATCCCTTACAACCAGCCTAAACAAGACCTGGACTTCAACCCAGATGAGTGTCAGGTAATACTAAACAACTCCGCACACAGTGTGTATCTATACTGAAGTGATACTACAGTAGTCAACATTTGAAGTGGAGCAAAAAGTTAATCAATGTAGTCTTAAGACAAGAGCGCATATTGGTTTTAGGACAACTTTGATGAAAGGTTTTAATCCTTTCCTAATGTTAACTAGTGTATATAATAATTAGTGGGTTTAATTGAATGTGGCCATTGCAATGCTTTGTTTCTTTAACTCATTTCTTGCATGTTAAGAAATACAGTACGTCAGACTTTCTGCTTCTGAGTGGCTCTTTTTGAGCTTTAAAGCCCTGTACATCAGTCGTTATTTAGCTTTTTGACTCCAAGGCACCCACTTTTCTTACAAAAAGATGACTTTTCCGGTTATACGTGATTTACTAGTTAGGATTTTTTTTTAAGTGTTCTTAAATTCTATGCCGTAAGGTATTTTAGAGCTTGGTATAACTAGAAAAATGTGTATTCATTAAAAAAAAAAGATATGGAGTTTTTATGATTCCTTATATTTATTCCAGGTTTTTTAAGACAGTTGTTGAGGAAGGTGAATTGATTTAAAAACAAAGAAACAAACAAAAGCAAAAAAAAACTGATTTTTAAGTAGCCTATTTGTACACTTTTTTTTGTCTTATTTGAAGTCATTTTGAGGCCTCCTTGGTTGTTTGCTGAGGCCCCCTAGTGGCCCCTGGCCTGCTGGTTGAGAACTTTGTTCACTTGCTGTAGGACAAGCATTAAATCACAGAAATGTTGTCATAGATAAAGAAAACAAAAACTAGAGGTATTTTCATTACTAGATATTTGTGATTCATTGTAAATTTGCAAATTCCAAATTTAATTTAATCAGTAATATGCTAGTCATAATAGTTACAAAAAAACTACTGGTCAAATAATGAGATAATAAATATGTGTGTATAAATTTACATATATCCTGTTAAAAGTGTAAACAAATTAATAATAGTAATTAATTCATAACTCGTAGTTAATTCACAATTATTATTCATTCATAATTAATAAGTAATTCACCGTAAAAGACAACAACTGACAATTTATCTGGTATTATTGGATCATTTTGGATGACATATTTTACAACTTACTACTAATATATTTCATCAGGGGATATTATTTTATCTGAATTACCAAAATCTGCTTTATAATAGAGGTGTTAAAATAAAAACACAAAAAGCACATGATGCATAAGAGTTCATCATAATTAGTCTGACCATAAACATGGCCAATACTCAAATGAAGATGGTGCACAGGGTCAAGACAAGCACCATCACGGTAACACACATGACACTAAAATAATGCAAAATACACTCAATAAATAACAGAAAATGTAACACAAAACACCCTAATGTACAATAATGGTAACAAAAATAAGAAGCAAAATAAGTTATAATATATAAAATATCACGTGAAGTGTCACACTGGGACTTCTAGGTCTTTTACTGTTTTTCAGTGTAAATTATACATCTTTTATGTCCAAAAACCATAAAGTAAAATTATTTTTACAGTAAAATTACATGTGATGTTAAACCATCACTGTAAATGGTAAGGTAACTTGCAGTTAACCAATTGACAGGTTTTTGCTTTACTGTATTCTACTCTATTTTGTTCCCCAACAAAACTTGCAATCATGTTTTAACATTGTAGGCTTAATATTAAACAACTTCCTGTTTCCTATCTGACTTGACATACTCTCTCACATCCTTACCAGCCAGTGGAACTAGAGGACGGAAGTATTGTCATCAATGTGCGCAACCAGAACAACTACCACTGCCGCTGTCGAATAATAGTGCGGAGTTTGGACGGAGGCGAGACCCTGCCCGTGGAGGAGCTGGTGTTTGACAAAACACTGATCGACCCCGCCGTCGCAGCCGGAGCCCTGCAGAAACAAGGAGTGATGTACTTCACCAACCCCTCCAGCACTCAGCACAGTGAGGAAGAGCGACTCTCAAACTATTACTCAGAAATATCAAAGTTAAAGCTTCGTGGAAGATTGATTGTTGTTTGCTTGCACAGGGGTCAATCTAACTCTTCGCTGGTCCTTCACTGATGGGAAGTCGTGGGAAAAGGAGGCAGTCCAGATCTGGGCGGGCCCAAGCGGTTATTCGTCTATGACATCACTCAAGGGAGATTCTCCAGAGGACAGCAAATACGTTTATGTCATTTATGAAAAGGGCCATAAAGATTACTGTGAGACAGTCTCTTTTGTCAAAATCCATCTATACGGAGGGAAATAACATACAGGTGGAGGAGCCAAAGAAAAGGGATATTTAGGAATTTTTAAAATTAACTTTTTTTTGTGAAAGCCAAGGTATCATCCTGATGCAAAGTAATTTGTACGTTTCTTTACATTAAATCTGGTCTACACTATGAACTGTTTTATATGAATTTCACTCCAGAAAGAATACTTGTGTGAAAGAATGGATGCAACGTATTTGTCTGTGTTTCACTCTGTCTCAAATCACGCTCGTGGAAAGTGCTTATCTCTTCCGCTGCTCCGTACGCTTTCAACTCGGTTTTATTTATTTTTTAAACCTCATTTTATATTGAACCATGTCATTCATGTCCTTCAGGTTATATGGTTTTATTTACCCAATGTGGCCTTTTTGTGAAAACACAGGTATGTCTTCCACATCACAACACTCCGCTTCCTCTATTGCATTTATTTCACGAATGTGTCTTTACATTTGCCAGAAATACCACTTTTTTATTGTTAAGAACAAACAAGCAAGCCCCGGCCAGATGAGAAAAAAATAACATAAAAGTAACGTAACACATTACTTTACAAAAAATAAATACTCCCTTTTTCAGGGAGTAACGCAATATTGTAATGCATTACATTTAAGAATAACTTTCCCCAACACTGGAGGTGTTTATGTTTATGTTTAGGTGTTTATGAACATAAACATGTTTATGTTCTGGAATATTCGTATGGAAACAGTTGGCTGAGACCCACATTTTTTGATGAATATTTGTTTATTAATACATGATTGTTAGTTATATATGTCGTTAATAAATTGCAGTGATTTATGTTGTCTACCTACTGTGTAAATATCATATTTTAGTGTCATTACATACCGAACCTAGTTTGTGTGACAAAAAAGCATCAGAATAATTAAAGAAAGAATTATTAAATAAAGGCCATATTGCACGTGTTATGGTTTATTTAGTTTTTTCTTGACACTTAGAATTGGGTTTATCTGAATTACAATCCGAATTACGGAAACGTTGGGACATTTTTGAACTTTAATCAAATTAAAATTAAAGACTTTCAAATCGCATGGGCCAATATTGTATTCACAAGAGAACATATCAAATGTTTAAACTGAAAAATTGCATAGGGGCCACAAAGGGCTGAACAAGCAAGACATTTTTAAAAGATTCAGCTGGGAGAACATCTAGCAACTGATTAAGTTAATTGACATCAGGGCCCGTATTCATGAAAAATCTTAGTGCTAGGAGTTGCTCCTAGTAACAAAATTCTAAGAAAATTCTTAGAAATGTGGGTGTTTCCTCTTAAATTTAAAGAAAAGATCCTAGTAAAGAAAAAAGTAATTCAGAAAGCATCTTAACCCTTAAAAGAGGTCTTAAGGTCCGAAATTGTTAGGAGTACGGACGAGGACTTTTAAGAGGCTTAAGAGTTTCTTTAGCAGCGGAGAAAATGGATGAAACATGAAGAGGGAGAAGAAATGTGTTGCACACAATGCATGACAGTGAGTTAATAAGACACTGCACATTAGATCGTGCAGGGATCATGTTTGTGACAGATCTTATTAAAGACATGTATCCCTGTGACCGATCTGATTAGAGACATCCCTGACACTGCGCAGAAATGCCATAGCACCAGAAATGGACGTAATCACTACATTAACTACATTAACATATTTGGCAACTGGAAAAATGCAACTATGCAGAAGCGATGATTTGGGTCTTTTACAGCACTTTCAGAACCTTATTGTGTCGCTGTTCATTTCTTATAAAATACGTTAAGTATGACAGCATGGTAAATAAAAATAAAGAATATAATGTGTGTGTGTGTGCGCGCGCGCGCGAGAGAGAGAGAGAGAGAGAGAGAGAGAGAGAGAGAGAGAGAGAGAGAGAGAGAGAGAGAGAGAGTACGGTAAAACAGGAAAAATTACGCTTGTAATTTCAAAGTGAAGGCTTATAATAAACCCTACTCTTAAAAGCGCTCTTACTTCCTTCTTGGACAACCAACCAATCACAGTCTTCAAAAGACTGTGTCATAGCTAGCAACGGGGTCAGCCCCGCCTCCTCACTAAGATAAAAGTTTTTGTCTTTTCCTCGCTCAGAGTTGCTCTCAGATTGGTCCTGAATCACTTTTAAGCTAAGACTCCTAGCTAGAAATTTTTAAGCAAAATTAGGAGCTCTCTGAGAGGATTCTTAGAATCTTTATGAATACGGGCCCAGGGCCCGTATTCATGAAAAATCTTAGTGCTAAGAGTTGCTCCTAGTAACAAAATTCTAAAAAAATTCTTAGAAATGTGGGTGTTTCCTCTTAAATTTAAAGAAAAGATCCTAGTAAAGAAAAAAGTAATTCAGAAAGCATCTTAAACCTTAAAAGAGGTCTTAAGGTCCGAAATTGTTAGGAGTACGGACGAGGACTTTTAAGAGGCTTAAGAGTTTCTTTAGAAACTATATATCTCAACAAAACCAGATGAAACTTCTAAACTATCTAAGCTAACGGAGTGTGTTAAAAATATAAAAGATTGGATGACCAGTAATTTTCTCCTATTAAATTCAGATAAGACAGAGATATTACTTATTGGACCTAAAAACAGTGCACAGAATCTCTTGGATCACAATTTGCAACTAGACGGATGTAATGTTACTTCCTCTACAGTTAAAAATCTGGGTGTTATATTAGACAGCAACCTATCTTTTGAAAATCATATTTCCAATGTTACAAAAACAGCATTCTTCCATCTTAGAAACATTGCCAAGCTACGGAACATGTTAAGTGTTTCTGATGCAGAAAAGCTAGTTCATGCATTCATGACCTCTAGACTGGACTATTGTAATGCACTGCTAGGTGGTTGTCCTGCATCTTCAATAAACAAGCTACAGATAGTACAAAATGCTGTGGCTAGAGTCCTTACCAGGTCAAGAAAATATGACCATATTACTCCAATTTTACAGTCTCTGCACTGGCTACCTATTAAGTTTCGTATCAGTTACAAAATATTATTACTGGCCTATAAGGCCCTAAATGATTTAGCTCCTGCGTACCTAACTAATCTTCTATCACGCTACAATCCAACCCGCTCCCTAAGGTCGCAAAACTCTGGACTCTTGGTAGTACCTAGGTTAGCAAAGTCCACTAAAGGAGGTAGAACTTTTTCATATCTGGCTCCTAAACTCTGGAATAGCCTTCCTGATAACGTTCGGGGTTCAGACACACTCTCTCTGTTTAAATCTAGATTAAAGACGCATCTCTTTAGCCAAGCATTTTTATAATGCATCTCACAATCTTGTACTGCCAGTCTATCTGAACAAATGCACATTATTATGCTTTAGCTTGGGTTATACTGATAATTTCATCCAGGGTTATTCCTGGATGGAACAACTGCTACGCTAATTGTCTTACTGTTTCTATGTTACTGCCACGGGATTAACATCCCGTGGTAGTTAGGAATTACACAAGCTTCAGTCTGGATCCTACCCTTAAACGATTGAGATGACCGAACACCTGAGAAGAGACGATGACAACCCCTCCGAGGACCTCAGAGGAAGCCAACCATCAGCGATTATACTGACTTAACCAAAGTCTGCCATAAATGGAGGATCAGCACCTGGAGACAACCTCTACAGCCCTGACCATCAGAGGAGTCTAGGACACATAGATGAGCCCCAGAGACAGATCTCCAGTGAGGACCTCGTCACCTAGACATCCATCGGGGAAAGACCCCTGGAACCAGTGGACCACTTACACTCTGACTTTGCTGCAGTTGGAACAAACTACTGGTTTGTCTGGCCAGAGGGGAACTGGCCCCCCGACTGAGCCTGGTTTCTCCCAAGGTTTTTTCTCCATTCTGTCACCGATGGAGTTTTGGTTCCTTGCCGCTGTCGCCTCTGGCTTGCTCAGTTGGGGACACTTCATTTCCAGCACAATCATCGACTTGATTGCACAGATATTATTTAAACTGAACTAAGCTGGACAATGCCATTACTAAATTCAATAATGAAATGCATTCAGCAGATAATTGAGTGTTAAATCCTGTCATTTTACATTATTGACACAATTTGCCTATTTTGATATTGTGCAGTGCTTTGTTACAATTTGTATTGTTAAAAGCGCTATATAAATAAAGGTGACGACTTGACTTGACTTTAGCAGCGGAGAACATGGATGAAACATGAAGAGGGAGAAGAAATGTGTTGCACACAATGCATGACAGTGAGTTAATAAGACACTGCACATTAGATCGTGCAGGGATCATGTTTGTGACAGATCTTATTAAAGACATGTATCCCTGTGACCGATCTGATTAGAGACATCCCTGACACTGCGCAGAAATGCCATAGCACCAGAAATGGACGTAATCACTACATTAACTACATTAACATATTTGGCAACTGGAAAAATGCAACTATGCAGAAGCGATGATTTGGGTATTTTACAGCACTTTCAGAACCTTATTGTGTCGCTGTTCATTTCTTATAAAATACGTTAAGTATGACAGCATGGTAAATAAAAATAAAGAATATAATGTGTGTGTGTGTGTGCGCGCGAGAGAGAGAGAGAGAGAGAGAGAGAGAGAGAGAGAGAGAGAGAGAGAGAGTACGGTAAAACAGGAAAAATTACGCTTGTAATTTCAAAGTGAAGGCTTATAATAAACCCTACTCTTAAAAGCGCTCTTACTTCCTTCTTGGACAACCAACCAATCACAGTCTTCAAAAGACTGTGTCATAGCTAGCAACGGGGTCAGCCCCGCCTCCTCACTAAGATAAAAGTTTTTGTCTTTTCCTCGCTCAGAGTTGCTCTCAGATTGGTTCTTTTATCACTTTTAAGCTAAGACTCCTAGCTAGAAATGTTTAAGCTAAATTAGGAGCTCTCTGAGAGGATTCTTAGAATCTTTATGAATACGGGCCCTGGTCTGTAACATAAAAGGGATGTCTTAGAGAGGCAGAGTCTCTCAGAAGTAAATATCGGCAGAGGCTCTCCAATCTGTGAAAGAGTGCGTAAAAAGATTGTGGAATACTTTAAAAGACTTTGCAAATCTCATCATCTACAGTGAATCTAAGATACAGAGAATCTTTTTTCACCCCTAGCGCTTACCACTCGGTTTCGAGGGACAAGAGCTAAGGGTAAGACAAAGGGGTAGGGGAAGGGGAAGGGGTAAGACAGAGAAATGGGATTCACCCTTAAACTACTTCAGTCTGTGTGCATTGAATTTATTTAATACACAAGTTTCACGATTGGAGTTGAATTACTGAAATAAATTTACTTTTTCACGACATTCTAATTTATTGAAATGCACCTGTATAATATACACTCTCAATTAGATCATCTAAAGACGAATTGATAGAGACTAAATATGGTATAAGTGAGATGATATTAACTAGTAATGTATCCTAAGCATGCATAAAACACTATATAATACACAAGAACATATACAAGAACAGTAATAATATGCACAATGACCTGAAGATATGTGTGTTAATTCAAAGAAAGGTTTTTCTATGAATTAATTAGAGAAGAGTCATTTTTATGGCATAATGTCTCTTTCCTAAGAAAAAAGGTAGTGAGAGTTGCTCTGCCTACATTCCTTTGAGCAATAAAACTAGCGTTATCAGATGGGTTGCCATGAAACCAGAGAGCCTGCCTTTTTTAGGTGTTAAATGCATTTCAGAATCACAGACCCTCATAGCCCTTTGGTTGGGTGAGGCCCCCTCACATAAGAGATTATATGTTAAATATAACAAATAGTTCTGTGTCTGATCGGTTCAAACTGTTGTGCGTGCTTGTGACCAACTAGTAAAACAATATGTAATATAAGAAAAAATATCATAGAGCACATTCAATATTTTGCTGCTTCTATTGTTACAGTGGGTATGATCTTATATGCCTGAAGTGAAGTTAGCCGAATTAAATTTAACATTATTGGCTACCATTTTGGCATGATTTTGAAATGACAGTTGGGAATCTAAAATTACTCCAAAATATCAGGAAATCAAAAACATCCTTGAGCTTTTCTCCTTTAACAAATACACCAGGATGAGGAATCACTCTTGATTTTTGTGAAAAGAACATTCGGACGGAAAGAACATAGAAACGGTTTTGCTTATATTCAAATCTATATATTTTACTTAGCCAATAGGAAACATGGACCAATGCCTCAGTTTGGTAATTCGCTGCTTGTTGTTTATTTTTAGCATGCACATATACAACTGTGTCATCAGCTTACATTTGAATACTAACATAGGAACAGACTAATTGCAAGTCATTAATATTTAAACTAAACAGGATAGGGCGCAGAATTGATCCTTGAGGAACTAAAATATTACAGTTTAGATACATTGATTGACTATTACCAAGACACACACTTTGCCTCATATTTGATAAGTATGAAGACATCCATTTAATATCTTCAACAGACAAAATAAAAAGTGTGAGCTTTGAAAGGAGTACTTCACGCCTTCTTTAAATCCAAAAACACTGCTTCTACCTACTACTCCATGTTCTCGAAAAGATAACAATTATTTCAGTTGAATGATTAGAGCGAAATCCAAATTGCATTGAATGCAAAGGGGTGTGTTCATCATTCAATTAAAGTGGGGGTCCAATGCTGTTTCCTGCATGTTGCACTTTTGCACTGTTAAAGATTTGGACTCTCATGCTAAACATGCCCAAAGTTTAATGGCCATGCCCATGCTTTGTTAGCTAGAGCAAGAGCGCACCCATCAAAGTGCTTCATTCTCGGCAGCGCTGTACTCACTCGGTAAGTATGTCTCTAGTGTGTTTTTGTTTGTAAGGGAAAGATAACCTTGTTCAGCTTCCCGAAGACTCCAGCATTACGTGAACAGTGGATGCATTTTGTTTTTTCGGGGCAGCAACTGAGTTTCTCAAGTGTGTTTGTTGCCGAACATTGTATAAACAAGTCCCAGTTTGACACTGGATTTGCACATCGTTTGATACTGAAAGATGGAGCAGTCCCAGCTATAAAAGATCCCGGTCATGATTCAGAACTGAAACAGCATCAAATGTCTGTGTTTTGTTGGTGATTGGCGCTCAAGTGCTCGTCACTCTTTAGCTCCGCCCACAGCGCGCCTCCAGGAGTGTGGCTGTTTTCGGAGAGAATCGTAAAGCTGTATCTTTCTTTTATAAATATGATAAAACTAAAGACTTTTTGGAGATATGAAGGATGCAGTACTACTCTATAGGTACTCAAGATTAACATGAGATTGGGTGAAACTGTGTGTGTTATGCCCCCTTTAATTAATTAAACTAGCTGTTTTGCAACCCATTTCTCAGAAACTTTGGAAACTGTAGTCCATGCGTTTTTGTAAGAAAAATATCCATATTTAAAATGTTATACTTTTTTCTCACTTCCGCTTACTGTCATACATGCAAGCCGTCCTGGCAGATGACGCAAGGCGTAGGCGTCGCATGCACGCCTCTGTGATAGTAGTCTCGCGAGTCTGTTTACAGAAGCAAAGTTTCCTTACTTTAGCAAAGGAAAACCAGTCTTCTCTTGGTTTATCTCGAAATCCACCCACATTATTCTTTACACTCGTTTTGTGCTTCAAATTCGTGACCGGCTTTTCTCCTCCACGCTTTTGCATTTGTCATTAATCACTGGCGCATGCACG
Source organism: Oxygymnocypris stewartii (assembly GCA_003573665.1). NCBI lineage: Eukaryota > Metazoa > Chordata > Actinopteri > Cypriniformes > Cyprinidae > Oxygymnocypris > Oxygymnocypris stewartii. The sequence goes on along the minus strand of QVTF01014107.1, from coordinate 1,482,662 downwards.
ACGTGTACGTCCTACATCATCCGTGCGAAACAGTTATAAAAGTATTTATATCATTTTAAATATGGATATTTTTCTTAGAAAAATGTATGGATTCGCTACAAGTCCCCCCCTGGAACCATGTGAGCCACATTTTACTATTGAGGCGCACTTTATTTTACTACTTTTGGACTGTTGAAAAGAAACACCCGCTTATCCTCATTAAAGCGCTTGGAAGAGCAAGGCAAATTTGGAATATAACTTAGATTGGATTCGTCTGAAAGAAGAAAGTCATATACACCTAGGATGCTTTGAGAGTAAGTAAAACACGGGCTAATTTTCATTTTTAGGTGAACTAACCCTTTAATTTACACCATTGTTGGTAAACTGCTTTAAAAAATATTCTGAAAATATTATTCAAATTGTGTTAGCTTTTGCTTAAAACAAGCAAAAGTATCTGCCAATGGGGTAAGAAAAATAATCTTAATTCAAAGGCTAAACAAGATTATTTTTCTTACCCCATTGGCAGATATTTTTTACTTGTTTTAAGCAAAAAATAACACAATTTGGATAATTCTTTATAAAACAAGACATAATATCAAGTCATTTTACTTTTACAAGTAAATGCATCTTATTTCCAGAATTTGTATGTATTTATACAAGAAAACAAGACAAAAATACTAAGAAAGAAAATCCTTTTTTGCAGTGAAATTACTATTTATTTTTAACTATATAAACACAATTGAGTGATTACGTGAGGGGTGAGATGCTCATTCATGTTTAATTCGTGTTAAAACTGCACTGCACTGATTTTCTTTCTTAGAATTTTTGTTTTGTTTCCAGCCCAGATATGAAAAAAATCTCAAATCAAGAAGTATTTTTTCTAGACAAGTTAAAATGATTGTATATTTATAATGAGTTTTTGCTTTGAAACAAGCTAAATAATCAATCTTGTTTTCTGTTTGGATAAAAGATTCTAGTTTTATGATGTTCTTGTGTTCAGTCAGTTTTGTTGATTCAGACTCCAATAAATCATCAAGATTTCTAGGACATATCTTTTTTTCTCACAATTCTCCTAACTTACTTATCATGGATTGTTCTCATGAATGTCCTCACATGATGGAATAAATTGTTTCTGTAACGAAGACTGTAAAACAGACTATCAATTGCATCATTTTTTGTGTAGGATGTCCAGAATGATGGGATTCTACCATACTTCTCAAATGATTTCTCATAGTATTCTTCAAGATGTTTCTGGAATTTCCACACAAACCACTTCCAGTAGGGCTGACTAAAAGAATTGTAGATGATGTTCCAGTTAGCGTAAACATCTCCTGCTGTTCTGTATTCTTTGTATGAAATCCACTTATCTGATGATTTAAAACATTTATTACTTGCCACTGCATCTGTGCAAAAATCTGTACAAAGATGTTTTGTTCCATCATAATAGTGCCCATTGATTCCAGTTATTCTATGAAAAAGTACACTGTGATCTCCATCATGTTTTTCTGTTTGGGTGCAGGTGGCTTTACAGAAGGGACACTGAACCCAGCAGCACTGGCAGAACTGATCAATCAGAATCTCATCTGGTCTGTCCTTGAGGTCCAGTTTTTCATTAAATGCATCTGTGTTGAACTCTTTGCTCGTGTCAGGCATTATAGCAGGAAGTTTAGTTGTTATCACTTCTTTAAGGAGGTTGAAATCATCCATATCATCATGTTTCACTCCAATGAGATCTTTTTCAGAGAATATCAGCACAGCCGAAAGCCGCAGTGTGAAAGTCTTCAACCACAAGTCAATATTTCCACTGTTTGTTTGAACTTGTTCAGTAGATTCATGAACAGCATCAATGATCTTCTTCTGCAGGAGTTCAATGTTCTCCTTTATTTTGGGCAAAACACTGACACTGAAGTTCTGAGTCATGTACTGACTGACTTCATCTCTGATGAAATTCTCAAAGTGTTCTCTGGGATAATTAATGTAGTCCAGTTACGCAGAAAAATTCTCCTGCTCTGCTAGAAACTTCAGGATGTGTTTCTCCAGATGTATTCTGTTTCCATTCAGTGATTGACATTTTAGTCTAATATCACCAATCAAATCTCTTGCAGACTTTGAGTAGACGCTCTGCTCAGTGCGCTCTTTAAGTTTCTGACACAAGATCTCACCAAAAATGACAGATGAGGCAGCTCCTTGGAGTTGTTTCTGGAAAATACTGTAATACTCCTCTTTCTTCTTCTCCAAATAGAGAACAGGATCATTGGCTTCTCTAAACAGTCTGTGTTGCTGAGTGAGTGTCTTATTTGCTCCCGTAAAGATGCAATAAACCAAATCCACAGAGAATTCATTCTTGAACACATATTTCACTGGTCCTTCCTGATGTTGTCTAACTCTTGTCTTGATGTAATCTATGAGTTGTTGAATGCAGCTGACGTTGAAGCCGATTTTTGCGATGTTAAATGACATGATCTTTTTTTCTACTTGGTGGGCAACATCTGTGGCGCTTTTCCACTGCATGGTACGGTACGGTTCGGTACGGCTCAGTTCGGGTCGGTTTGCGTTTCCACTGCAGTTTAGTACCGCTTTTGAGTGGGCGGGATTATTCACGCGTCGTTATAATTGCGCCGCCTCTACTGCCGTGACATCATCGTAAACGCGCCACAAACAAACTCACAACAAAGAAAAGAGACAGAATAGTGTTCTTCATTCTCGGCTTGTGGATGTTTTTAATCAACAATGGAGAGGTCTGTGAGAATGCTTATGATTTACCCCCAGCAGCAGAGACTGTGGTGGCAGTGACACGGGCTGTAGATGAGGAGAGCAGGGATGTTCGTGCAGGTGTGCTGCGTTACTTGATTAGTTAACTATTCATGCAGCGTGTTCTGTAAAGTGAATTATCAATAAACTTTTGAATATTTCAAAATTTACAATGTATCCCTTGTTTTTTTATTTATGTGATGGCTTTTATAATCGTGGCATTAATCATTTGTCTTTTTCAAGAGGTTCATTTCGTGCTCATACAATAATACATATTTAATATAGTCTGGAGGTACACTTATTTGATCAGATTGTTTTTAATTGAAGCAAAACACAGATACAAAGGTAAAAATATAAACAGAAGACATACTCTGAAAATATAGCAAGTTCAAAAGTATATACATAAGGCTTTTTCCTTCGGCGTCGCACCAATCAAGCTCTCACTGGATCCGCTCCTCGGCTATTAACGAGAGGAACGTCTGAACTTCCTCAACAGACAATGAAACAGATAATTGTGGTTGATGCAAAAAGGTGCGTCCGCTCCTTCGCTGGCTGTGCTGATTTAAATCTAGCGGGTCGGACTGTAGAGGAGGGTCTCGTGTCGCAAGTTCAGTGACGCAGTAATGACGATTCTATCCAGCCAATCAGTGAGCAGCAGAGTTTACACGTCACGTTTTGGTAACGGTACGGATCACTTGGAACCTCGGCTGAGGTGGTACTAAAATAGTACCAGGTACAGTACCCAGTGGAAAACCCCCCAAAAGTGAACCGTACTGTGCCGTGCCGTACCATGCAGTGGAAAAGCGCCAAAAGATTCTTATTTGGTTTTCGTCTTCTTTAGAGAGAGCATTACCAAACCTCTCTTTAGCTGTATTTATGGCATTTTTAAGATGACGTGTATATCCACTGGATCTCTTTAATTGTACATAATCTGAATAACTCTGTACAGAAAAAATATCCCTGCACTCACTGCTCTCCCTGCAGGAGTCTACAGGAGCACTTTTATAGATGTCACTGAGGAGTAGTTTCACCTCTTTCATCATGTCAATGTCTTTGATTGAATTGTCTGTGATGATCTTCTTCACACACTCTTTCCAAAACAAATCATACTCCTTCTTCAGTGTTTCTTCATCTTTTGCTTGGTCTTTGAGTTTTAAGGCAAGTTCTTTGCTTTATTCAAAGAGAATGTTTTCATGATGTGTCCTCTGAGAATCAATCTTTTTCTTCAAGTCTCGCTGCTGAAGCATCCCATTTAATTTCCTATTTGTTTCTCTTATAATGGTTTCTTGAAGCTCTTGGATTTTTATCTCAAAAGAGTTGTTCCATTGAATCAGTATTCCAGCATCTGTGTCCTTCTCAAAGAATTCAGACATTGAGCTATTCACACCTTCTCCTTTCTCTTTTAATTTTACTATAAGATCACTATCCTTAACCTCATCAACTTCTTCATTTTCTATTTTGTTGTGTAGATTGTACTCAATTTCAAGCATGGCACTCCGAAGCGTCCAAGACCATTTGTTGTATTCGGTCTCCAGTTTCCTGTATGCTGCAATCTCCAGAGAATTTTTAAAGCTGAACACAAATTGTTCATTCAGTAAAGCATCCCAAAGATCTTTAATACGGTCTTTTAAATCTATCAGCTTCATTCTATCTGATTTAGATGCATGAGACATAATAGTTTCCTTCAGTTCTTGAATATTCTTACAGTAGTTTGGGTTTGTTGGTGCCATGGGTGGGTTGCCCTCCCAGAGCTGAGCAAAGTACTTCACGTCATTCATTACTTCAAATTCAATTACATCACTGAAACATTCTGCATCATAGACTTCATCTTTAGCAGCTAGTTTTGTCATCTTATCCAGAGTCTCCTGCAGTCGTCTCCTTCCCTCCAGGTTTTTCTCTCCAGCTGTGATGTCTGAAATGTTCTAATGCACAAACACACAGCTGGGATTCAGTCTGACCTTCTTCATCCTCAGGAAGGCCTGAACAACAATCTGAAGAATGTCCTGCATCTCAGATAGGTTTTCTCCAAAAATGTTGATCAGTGTCACATTTGCAAGGCCAACAACAAATGTGGCCATTTCATTGTCATGATGTCTTGTTGATCTTACAGCCATTTCAGAACTACGAAGACCTTCAGTGTCTACAACCAGAATATAGTCAAAGTTCAGCTGTTTTTTCATCTCGTCTGACACTCTGACCAGCTGCATGAAAGCTCCTCTGGTGGTCCTGCCAGCACTGACGGCAAACTGCAGACCAAACATGGCATTTAACATAGTGGATTTCCCAGAGCTCTGAACCCCTAAAACTGATATCACAAAGACTCTCGTGTCTCCAAGTTTTCTGATAAGTTCATCTAGAACAGCAGTAATCCAGATCACAGGAACGTGAGAAGCATCTCCATCCATCAGCTCCAGTGGAAATCCAGAGATCATCATCTCTGCTGCAAGACATGGCAGAGAGGAGATCTCAAACTCCAGGCCGACCTTGATCTTCTGCACAGATGAACATGACTCATATATCTGACCAATCTCCCTCATGATGTGCTCCAAGCCAAAAGCAGCAGCTTGAAGTTCCTCCGATATTCCCTCAAGTTTTGTTTGCTCAGACTTGAGTTGTTCATATTTCTCATTGTTCTCTTTCAGTTGTAAGACTGTAGACCACTGTTCATTATAATTCTGATGAAGAGCAGAAAGGTTAGCTAAGGTATTTTTGTCCAGCAGGATTCCAAGCCATTTTAGGAAAAACATATTCTTTGCAGAACCTGAGTTCATTTCTTTAATGAAAAGGTTAATAAACTCACTGATGTCATGCTTGTGCTGCTGTTCATGGATTTTCATCAAGTCTCTGCTTTTTTTACTCCACTCCGTGTCTAATTCATTAGCTTGAGATCGATGTAGTTCTTTGTTCTTCTGACACCACTGATGCCACAGTTTCCCCTGATAGGGCAGAACTGATTCTTTGATTTCAGTCAGATTGTTATTCTCCAGTAATCTCATCATCTGCTGTGCTGCGTCTTTTCCGCTCCTGCAGTCGTCATCTTCCTCATCTACTCTGATATCTGAGTGTTTGGACACATCTTCAAGAACAAAAGTGGAAGATGACAAAGATATACAATCATTTATAGCTCTTCTGAGTTCCTCAGATATATCTGACTGGCTTCTGTTTTTCAAACCAATTTTATATTTTCCTTTCTGTGTCTCAGTAAGAGGTAAATCTTTCTCAGCAAAAAGACAAATGAGTGGTTTTGAGTCATTATATAATTTTTCAACTTGTATTATTCTTTTGTCATTCTTCTGAAGTTGTGGTAGAAGAACAACATTGACTGAGGCCATTTCAGTGAGAATCTGTAGCTGTTTCTCATTGTCTTCTGCATCACCGTGGAGGTTACAGAATGCAACACAGTCGTTGAATTTATCCGTGTTTTTTCCAGAGGGGCAGAACCAGGCGATCTCCACCACTCCATCCATCAGGACTCTGGTTCTGCTGCTCCTGTGGAAGAACGTGTTGTGTTTCTCATTGATCAGGCTGTTCATTAGCTGAGATTTGGATGAGGATACAGAGCCAAACCTGAAGAAAGACACCATTGGAGTTTGTGCCTTGAAGACCGGCTGGATTTGACTGATGATCTCATTGTCAGTATTTTTTGTCTTCCAGCTCTTGTTCGTTTGTCTAAATGTCCAGAGAGGAAACATTATCTGTTGTGTGAATGGATCAGGAACAAGCAGAGGCAGAGCATACTGACACTGAGACAGTTTAGTCACTATCAGCTGCTTTAGGAGACTATCAGCACAATGAAACGCAGCCATATGAACATCCATTGGATGAACATGGTCAGTTTTACTTGTTTTGTTGTCTGACATTAATTCTGAAAACAAATCATCAAAATCAACTTGTTTAAATGAATCATTGTTACATTGTTCCTCATCAGTCTTAGCATTAATATATCTTGCTTTATAGTCCATCGTCAGCAGTTTCTGTATGAACATCTGAATCAGCTCCTCTTCAGCACAAGACTCTTGGGACTGTAATGAATGTGCAATTAACTGAAGAACATCTGCGGCTGTCAGTTTATACTGATGCTTGTCAAGGTGAAGTCTGTGGAAGAGTGTTTTTGGTCCCTCATCGGGTCCCTCATTTTCAGTTGCCTGCTCTTCTGCAGTTTTCTGTGAAATAAAAAAATGTCATTTCATTTAAATGCAAGATATGTTGCAGAGATTTAGCTGTAAATTACACTTTACAATCTCTATATCATCTGTATCTATATAAAATATTCTAAAAGTAGAATTCGCAGCTTTTTTTAAATATATGTTTCATTTCTCATTACCCCTTCTGAAAACTGACCTGGGAAATAAAGAATATATTAATAAACAACATTATAAAATGTCAATATTTATGTTATTAATCCCAGCAAGACCAGGAAAAATACATGAATGCTACATACATTTTTTTGCTTTCTTTAATTGTATTACAGAATACAAGCCTTAATTACACAAAGAAATTCAGCTTTAGTGTAATTTTGGCTTGATTCAAAAGCAGAATTTCAAATGCACTCTGTTGTCACATGCTTCTGTAGATCACTGATCTAAACTGGAAAGCGAGAGCTGTCCAGCTTGATTTAACTTTTGTCCCCTTCAGGTTCTCAGGATTATCACTAAATACAACAATGTTCCATAGCAGATTGACCTACTCGTGACTGAATTTGCTCAGAAGCTAGATTAAAGTTTTTGGTGCCATGACCGGAGACTGAAATTAGACTGCTTTTATTTAGCTAAATTTGTTTCAAATAGCATTGTAACTTTCCTTAGCATCAAGCTAATATAATGTTCATATAATCCCATAAAAAACACTGGAGTAATCTGAGGATGTAACTATAATCAAGCAGATAATAATAATCAGCTAATACACAAACCTAGTGTCAGGTGAAACAGAGGATCCAGGTGCAAAGGTAAGTTCTTGTAATGGCTTTTATTGAAGAATAAACACAGGCAGTCTGTCGAGCAATGACACAGAACTGGAACAAACACAAAGTAGATAAACTCTTCAGTAAAGGAAGACTCCTGTCTTGAGGATAGATAGCAGAGCTGGAACTTCTCGTAGGGCAGAAACACAGTCCTTGTACGAGGTCACATGCAGCAGGATGACTGAGACACGAAAGCACACAAGACGAACACAACTCCTCTAGACTTGATTAAGCAAGACAAGACAAGGTAAATGTTCATGTAGATAGCATAACACACAGGCATGACTCATGTACACACGAAATAATCCGACAAAGAACAAGGGGAAACAGACGCTAGAAGTAGAGAGAAAGTAATGAGAGAAAAGTGAGAACAGGTGTGACAGAGAAGCAGCGCAAGCGCTAATTGCAACGATGAACAGGTGGGGAAGAATAAACAGGCAGGGCCCGGGCGAGAGAGAGAAAAAGAGAGAGAGGGAAAGAGAGAACAAACCCAGCTCAAGACCCCTCGTCAAGGGCAGGGGGTGGGACGGGTGGGAATACGAATAACAGGTTTGATACAGGATACGTGAAATACGGGATGAACCCGACGCAACTGGTGCGACAATCTGAGCTTAACAGCTACCGGGCTGAGAACCTTGACAATAGAGAAAGGCCCGATGAAACGGGGCATCAGTTTGCGGGAACTAACCTGAAGTGGTAAATTCTGAGTGGAAAGCCACACCTTCTGACCGCAAACGTATCTGGGAGCCTTAACCCAGTGTCGATTAGCGGCCCGTCGAGTACGCGCTCTGGAGCGACACAGAGCTGACCTTACCCTCCTCCAGGTGCGCCTATACCTCTGAATGAACGCCTGCACTGAAGGCACGGAGGACTCGGTCTCCTGGGAAGTGAATAGCGGAGGCTGGTAACCGAGGCAAGCATGGAATGGGGATAAACCTGTGGCGGTCGACGGTAGTGAATTGTGGGCGTATTCAGCCCAGGAAAGTTGGTCGCACCAGGAAGCAGGACTCTGAGACGTCAGACTACGCAACATGCGACCAAGAATCTGGTTGGTACGCTCAGCTTGCCCGTTGGTCTGGGGATGGAACCCTGACGACAGACTGGAAGACGCCCCAATCAGTCGACAGAATTCCCCCCAGAACTGGGAGGTAAACTGTGGCCCCCTATCTGAAACGACGTCTGTCGGAAGCCCATGGATCTTAAAAACGTGATCGACCATCAGCTGCGCGGTCTCTTTAGCGGACGGTAATTTGGGAAGTGGAATAAAATGAGCCTCCTTAGAGAATCGATCTACCACTGTCAAAACTACTGTGTTCCCTGCTGACGGCGGAAGACCAGTGACAAAGTCCAGAGCGATGTGCGACCACGGGCGAGAAGGAATGGGAAGTGGTCTAAGAAAACCTGCGGGTGGAGAATTACTCGACTTAGTCTGGGCGCAGACAGGACATGAAGCTACAAAACGACGTATGTCGCGCTCTCTAGTAGGCCACCAAAATCTTTGGCGAATGATGGCCAGCGTTCCTCTAACACCGGGATGGACGGCTAGTTTAGAGGAATGACCCCACCGGAGAACGGCCAAGCGAGCGGCTTCGGGAACAAACAAAGCTCCCTCAGGAGCTCGAGGCGATCTCGTCACGTGCGAAAGAGCCCTCCTCACAGTCTGCTCGACTCCCCAGATGGCAGCCCCGACCACACAATGGTGTGGCAGGATACTCTCCTTGGAGGAAGCCCCTTCAGTCGAGCCGAACTGACGTGAGAGAGCATCAGGCTTACCATTCTTTGAGCCGGGTCTGTAGGAGATGGAAAACTCGAACCGACCAAAGAATAGCGCCCAGCGAGTTTGTCGAGCGTTCAACCTCTTAGCGGAAAGATTATACTCTAAATTACGGTGATCGGTCCAAACAATGAAGGGAACACTGGCCTCCTCCAGCCAGTGGCGCCACTCCCCCAGAGCTAAACGGATCGCCAAAAGTTCCCAGTTACCGACATCATAATTACGCTCCGCGGATGTGAGGCGATGCGGAAAAAAAGCACATGGAGGAACCTTGTCATCCCGCGAGGAGCGTTGGGAAAGTATTGCCCCCACCCCTACGTCGGAAGCATCGACCTCGACGATGAACTGTCTCGTGGGATCCGGAGTGATCAAAATGGGAGCGGAGGTGAACAACCTCTTGAGGTGATCAAACGCGTTCTGAGCCACCTCGGACCAGGTAAAATGAGACCTGATTGAGGTGAGCGCTGTCAGCGGGGCGGCAACCTGGCTAAAACTACGGATAAACCGGCGGTAGAAATTAGCGAACCCCAAAAAACGTTGGAGTGCAATGCGAGAGTCCGGAACTCTATGCCATTCTATGACTGCACAAACCTTGTCGGGGTCCATGCTGATCCCCTCTGCCGACACAACAGATCCGAGGAACGTTACCGATCGAGAGTGGAACATACACTTCTCAGCCTTAACAAAAAGGCGATTCTCGAGTAAACGTTGCAGAACGCGACGCACATGTTGAACGTGCACCTGGAGAGAGGGTGAAAAAAATCTAAATATCATCCAGATAAACGAACACGTTAATCATGTCCCGCAGGACATCATTAACTAAGGCTTGGAACACGGCGGGGGCGTTGACCAGACGGAACGGTAAAACACGATATTCAAAGTGCCCAACCGGCGTATTGAACGCAGTCTTCCACTCGTCTCCCTCCTTAATACGCACGAGATGGTACGCGTTGCGCAAGTCCAACTTCGTGAAGATCTTTGCGCCCTGCAAGATCTCGAAGGCTGACGACATAAGGGGCAACGGATACCGATTCTTGACCGTTATGTCGTTCAGCCCCCGATAATCTATGCAGGGACGCAAAGAGCCGTCTTTCTTCTTCACGAAGAAGAACCCCGCCCCGGCGGGAGAGGAGGATGGGACAATGATCTCAGCGGCGAGAGACTCAGTGAGATAATTCTCCAAAGCCTCTCGTTCGGGCGCAGAATGGGAATATAGCCTTCCGCGAGGTGGCATGGTGCCCGAAAGGAGATCGATACTGCAATCGTACGGTCGATGAGGAGGCAAAGATGTGGCCTGGGAATGGCTGAAAACCGCTCGCAGATCGAGGTATTCCTCCGGGACTCCAGACAAATCACCAGGTTCATCCTGAAACACAGAGACAGAAGAGACAGCAGGAACAGCAGATACTAAACAATTAATATGACAAGCAAGTTTCCAAGAAAGAATTATGCCCTTGTCCCAGTTAATCAGCGGGTTATGTTGGGTAAGCCATGGATGGCCTAAAACAATAGGGGTAAAAGGGGACTGAAAAATATAAAATTAAATTGTCTCTTGATGATTCCCTGAGACTGAGACTCACCGGGATGGTGACACGGTGAACAGTAGAGAGCACCCTGCCATCCAGGGCACCCTGCCATCCAGTAGTAGTGTCTTCTAAATCCACTAGGGGGATGTCATGTTCACGAGCCCATCTCTCGTCAATGAAACTCCCCTCCGCTCCAGAGTCGATGAGCGGCGAACAGGAAACGGAGAAACCGGCCCATCGAAGAACAGCAGGAAAGGTGGTACGAGTCTTTGGCGGTGAGGAAAGAACAGTTGCGCTCGCCAGTACTCCCCTGTCTACTGACGAGCTCTGGCTTTTAACTGACACGAAGAGGCAAAGTGGCCAGCCGCACCACAATAAAGACAGAGACGATTAATGATATGTCGCTGTCGCTCAGTCGGAGAGAGGTGAATGCCACACAACTGCATGGGTTCGGGTTCTGGTCTGGAAACAGATGAATCAAAAGCTGAAGGCGGGGCTTCTCGCTGTCTGGAGACGGATCCTCGGACGCTCCTCCGTTGCTCAAAGCACTTCTCCAGACAAATAGCTAGCTCAACTAGCTGATCAAACTGAGCAGGCGGTTCACGAGCGTAAATCTCCTCCCTTAGATCAATGTTAAGTCCCTCCAGAAAGCGAGCGACTAAAGCAGGCTCATTCCACTCACAAGTGGTAGCCAGAGTCTGGAACTCGATGGCGAAATCTGCAACCGATCTCTCCCCCTGGTGCAGCACCGCAAGAAGGCGCGAGGCTTCACGTCCGTACACAGATCGATCGAAGACCTTGATCATCTCCCCCTTGAACAATTCGTAGTGACCACAGCAGGAAGCCTGCGCCTCCCAGGCAGCCGTTCCCCAACCGCGAGCATGCCCAGTCAGCAAAGAGACCACATAGGCGATCCGAGCACGATCCGCCGCATAAGTCTGAGGTTGAAGGGAAAAAACCACCTCGCATTGGGTTAAAAATGCTCTACATTCAGTGGGCTCACCCGCATAGCAAGGAGGATTATTTATTCTCAGTTCGGACGAATGAAGACGATTCTGTGATGACGACTCATGACGAAGATGAAGAAGTTGGGCAGATAGGTCAGACACTTGAGCCGTCAAACTCCCCACAACGTGTCTGGAAGCAGACAACTCCTCTTCATGCTTACCGAGCATGGCCCCCTGCAACTCGACCGCCGAGCGGAAAGGACCTTCCTTCGCTGGATCCATCTTGGTCGGATTATTCTGTCAGGTGAAACAGAGGATCCAGGTGCAAAGGTAAGTTCTTGTAATGGCTTTTATTGATGAATAAACACAGGCAGTCCGTCGAGCAATGACACAGAACTGGAACAAACACAAAGTAGATAAACTCTTCAGTAAAGGAAGACTCCTGTCTTGAGGATAGATAGCAGAGCTGGAACTTCTCGTAGGGCAGAAACACAGTCCTTGTACGAGGTCACATGCAGCAGGATGACTGAGACACGAAAGCACACAAGACGAACACAACTCCTCTAGACTTGATTAAGCAAGACAAGACAAGGTAAATGTTCATGTAGATAGCATAACACACAGGCATGACTCACGTACACAATACACGAAATAATCCGACAAAGAACAAGGGGAAACAGACGCTAGAAGTAGAGAGAAAGTAATGAGAGAAAAGTGAGAACAGGTGTGACAGAGAAGCAGCGCAAGCGCTAATTGCAACGATGAACAGGTGGGGAAGAATAGACAGGCAGGGCCCGGGCGAGAGAGAGAAAAAGAGAGAGAGGGAAAGAGAGAACAAACCCAGCTCATGACACCTTGGCTCTTACGCTGTGTTTTTCCTTCTGTTTCTGTTGTTGTGGTGGGATCCAGTATTTCCTTATTGATTGTAGGTTCATCTTTTGAAACAATAAAACACAACCCAGACAATTAACTTTAAAGGATGTTTCTACAGTTATTCGATTTTTTTTCTTGTATAATAGCAGTGTTTCATTTCATCAAGAAGCTTTGAGTATTTTATTCTAATTGGAGAACATTTAACCAGTTAACATTTCTTGAACTGAGATATCATTAAGGGTCTCTTTAAATAAATATATCTATATAATCTAACATTCTGATTTAGAATTAACTCGGTATGATGTTAATCTACAAATCTAAATTCTGACCACTTCCACACTGACTCTGTTGCAGGCCTTCTCTCTCTCTTGCTGTGTTGTACATCTCTAAAGTGTAGTGCTGTTGTTTGTTCTCCATAAACAGAAGGTCGATCTTGTTCGTCAGTTCTTTCATCTCATATTGGTTGTTCATGATCTTGCTGCAGGGGTGATATCTTCCTCCACATTTCTCCAGCACTCGCTGCAGTACAGGGGTTTTCTTTAGATCATCTGTTATAGTGTGACTCTTCTTCTGCTTCATAGGTGAAGAGAATCATCACAAACTGAAGAACTTCTTCACCAAATACTCTCTGAAGCCATCCAAGTCCCATCTTATAAACATCTGTTAACTGACCCAGTCTCACAACAAAGATGAAGGCAGTGATTTCGTTTTCATGCACAAGTTGACCAATGACTTGATTAGCAGGGTGCAGGTTAAGATCAGTCTCATGTAAGCCAGTCATGTTGATCACCGTGACGTGACGTTCTGATATTTTCCTCTGCAAAGGAACGATATTTCTACATTTTCAGTATTTGGTTGTTCTTCTCCAAGGAGAATGCTGTCCTGTCCAAACTGGACTGCCACAGAGTTTCCAGCTACCGCAATGGTTAGATTGCGATCTGGAAAACCACAAAATAATTGTTCTTGAAAACATATCAATACACTGAAATATAAGAACAAGTCTTACATTACCAGTAACATAAAAAAAACAAGACTCATTTTTTTTTACCCATAATGCTGAGAGACAGAGCAACAGAGTCAACGATGAATCAGGTGCTTGACTCAGACTGCAGACCCATTCGGTTTGGAGTTGCTCCCAGACCGTTCTTTATCTTGAAATGATCAAAAGCACAATGGTAAATGACTGCCTGATGACACAGCTCATTGGTTTTAAAAACTAACGACTCCCAATTAATGTCATTAACATGTAAAAGATCACCAGTCATCACCCAAATTCTTTAATTTAGAGCAGCGAGCTTCAAGAACAGCTTACATTTTCAAAAACCTGCAGTACTCTAAGAAAAAGTGTGTATGTCTGCTCGGACCCTGGCTTGACGCTAAACACTTTCCACATCAAAGGCAGTTTTTACAAATATAAGCATTGGCGTGGATTCAATCTTCTTCTCTTCATTTTCACAGAAAATGGAGGAATTGGTGTATGCTGGGACCAAACTCTCTGCAAGCCCGCAGATATCAACTAAAAAACGGCGGGCCCCCCAACCACCAAAGACTGCAGGCTCGGCTCTCCCGCCTCCTCCTGTGAGAGCTCTCCGACCGCTGCCACAACGCCAGGGCCCAAACCCTCCTCCATCTGCTGTAGGTGAACTAAAAACAACTGATAACAGCTCTCAGTGATATGTGTCGGGTCCCCGCTATATTAGCAGCAACATTCACAAACGTTTACAAAACAAGCGGGAACCCAGTATGCCTGTAGCCTTCTCTATCTCTGTTTTATCACGTGATAGAAGGTCTAAGGCCTTCAAAAGGCGTACGGCTGACCCATCTAATCTGCGGCCTGTTATGCATCAGTCTAAGATTGCTGTAGAGACAAAATGTAATTCCATCAAGTTAGCATTTTTAAACACTCGCTCACTAAAAAATAAATCATTTGTGATCAATGATTTAATAACCACAAACAACCTGGATTTTATGTTTCTAATTGAAACATGGCTAGAAGACAACTGCAGTGCAACAGTCCTCACTGAAACAGCCCCTCCTAACTTTAATTTTATAAGTGTCTGCAGGACTGTTAGGAGAGGTGGAGGTGTAGCTGCTCTGTTTAAAGATGTTTATCAATGCAAGCAAGTGTCATTTGGTCAGTACTTGTCTTTTGAATATCTAGGTATTGTGCTGAAAGGTGCTCCTCGCATTCTTTTTATCATCGTCTACAGGCCCCCAAAATACTCTCCAGCCTTTGTTGAAGAGCTCACAGAACTGTTATCAATGATTTCCTCAGAGTTTGACTGTTTTGCTATTGCAGGGGATTTGAATATTCACATAGATAATGCTGAAATCAAAACTACAAAAGAAATTATAACTGTTTTAAACACTTTTGACCTGATTCAGCATGTGCATGGACTGACACACAATCGTGGACACACTTTAGATTTACTCATCAGTAGAGGTCTAAACATTTCATCCATTGTCATTAAGGATGTAGCTCTGTCCGATCACTTCTGTATTTTCTTTGATATACTGATCTCTGTCACCACTGAATCTAGATCTGTCTCTGTCAGAAAGAGATGCATTAATGAGAACACTAGTGTGCTATTTATGAAAGCAATATCTTTAACACCAAGCATTTCTGCAGACTCTGTTGATCTTCTCCTGGATTCCTTTGACTCAAAAGTTAAGAATGTTATTGATGATATTGCACCTTTAAAGGTCAGCAAGAAGAATGGCAGACAAAAATCATTTTGGAGAAAATCAACAGCAGTTCAGAATATGAAAAGACAATGCAGAAAAGCTGAGCGGATGTGGCGGAAGACGAAACTTGAAATACACTATAGCATCTATAAAGACAGCCTTCATGCTTTCAATTTGGAACTAGCCACAGCTAGACAGACCTTCTTCTCAAACCTTATAAACAGTAACTTAAACAACACTCGCACTCTTTTTGCTACTGTTGAGAGACTGACAAACCCCCAAGTCAGATTCCCAGTGAAATGCTCTCTGACGGCAAATGCAATGAGTTTGCTTCCTTCTTTTCAGAGAAGATCAGTAATATCAGGAAGGAGATTGGCACATCTTCCTGTAATACAGAGGTCGCACAGATTCGACAGCAATCTCAAAAAGAAGTGACTATGTCTGTTTTTAAAAAAATTGATAGCAAAATTTTGGAAGAAATAGTACAGCATCTTAAATCGTCAACCTGCTATCTTGACACACTTCCCACATCTTTTTTCAAGAGTGTGCTTAACTGTTTAGAAGCAGATCTCTTAGAAGTGGTAAACACCTCACTTCTTTCTGGGACTTTTCCAAACTCCCTGAAAACTGCAGTTGTTAAGCCCCTTCTGAAAAAGCGCAATCTTGATAACACCGTGTTGAGCAACTATAGACCAATATCAAATCTTCCTTTCATAGGTAAGATTATTGAAAAGGTAGTTTTTAATCAGCTGAACAACTACTTAAACTCAAATGGATACCTGGATAATTTTCAATCTGGTTTCCGCGTGCATCACAGCACAGAGACAGCACTTATTAAGATAATAAATGATATTCGCTTTAATTCTGATTCTGGCAAAATATCAGTGCTGGTACTACAATATCTTAGTGCTGCGTTTGACACTGTCGACCATAACACACTTCTAGAGAGACTGGAAAACTGGGTCGGGCTTTCTGGGATGGCACTCAAATGGTTCAGGTCATACTTAGAAGGGAGAGGTTATTATGTGAGTATAGGAGAGCATAAGTCTAAGTGGATGTCCATGACATGTGGAGTCCCACAAGGCTCAATACTTGCACCGCTCTTGTTTAGCCTTTATATGCTCCCACTAAGTCAGATAATGAGGAAGAACCAAATTGCCTATCACAGCTATGCTGATGATACCCAGATCTACCCAGCCTTATCTCCAAATGATTATAGCCCCATTGACTCCCTCTGCCAATGCATTGATGAAATTAACAGTTGGATGTGCCAAAACTTTCTTCAGTTAAACAAGGAGAAAACTGAAGTCATTGCATTTGGAAACAAAGATGAAGTTCTCAAGGTGAATGCATACCTTGACTCTAGGGGTCAAACAACTAAAAATCAAGTCAGAAATCTTGGGGTGATTCTGGAGACAGACCTTAGTTTTAGTAGTCATGTCAAAGCAGTAACTAAATCAGCATACTATCATCTCAAAAACATTGCAAGAATTAGATGTTTTGTTTCCAGTCATAACTTGGAGAAACTTGTTCATGCCTTTATCACCAGCAGGGTGGATTATTGTAATGGTCTCCTCACCGGCCTTCCCAAGAAGACCATTAGACAGCTGCAGCTCATCCAGAACGCTGCTGCCAGGATTCTGACTAGAACCAGAACATCTGAGCATATCACACCAGTCCTCAGGTCCTTACACTGGCTTCCAGTTACATTTAGGATCGATTTTAAAGTACTTTTACTCGTTTATAAGTCACTCAATGGTCTAGGACCTAAATATATGGCAGATATGCTCACTGAATATAAACCTAACAGACCACTCAGATCATTAGGATCGAGTCAGTTAGAAATACCAAGGGTTCACACAAAACAAGGGGAGTCCGCTTTTAGCTATTATGCTGCCCGCAGCTGGAACCAGCTTCCAGAAGAGATCAGATGTGCTAAAACATTAGCAACATTTAAATCCATTCTCAAAACTCATCTATTTAGCTGTGCATTTGTTGAATGAGCGCTGTGCTACGTCCGAACTGACTGCATTGTATTTTATGTATAATCATTTTCTATTTAACTGTTTTAAATCTCATTTTAAATCAATTTCTATATCATTTTAAAATTCCTTGTTTTATTATTTTTAACTTCTTGTTTTTATTGCTGTGAATGATTATTTCACTTTCTTTTATGTAAAGTACTTTGAATTACCAATGTGTATGAAATGTGCTATATAAATAAACTTGCCTTGCCTTGCGTTGCCTTCTTCTTTGATTGTCCATCGAAATCCGATGATGACATCCATGCCTTTAGGGGTGAGACTTTTGGACTTTTGGACTAAACAGTCCAATCCTGGACCCACAGACTCTATTTCAGGTGGGGCATATGTATGTAATGGTAGTAGTAGTGGCAGTGGTGGCAGCCATGGTGGCTGTATTTCTCCTGACTCGCTTCTGCTGTCTTATGGTTGTCCTCTCCATCTCGAGCGTATGAACCCCATCTCTACACAGCTTTTGCCAGATGGTACATTCAGCAGCAACATCCTCCAGGTCCTCGGGTCTGATCTTACACTTCTTCAAGGCGTTCTTCATCTGATCCTTATATCGCTTCTTCGGCCCCCCAGCTGAACGTCGACCATGATGTAGTTGGCCGTAGAGCACTCTGCGGGGCAGTCGACATGGAGGCATCCTTATCACGTGTCCCAACCATTACAGCTGGCGTTGGGTGATCATGGCCTCAATACTTCTACAAATGGTCTTTTTAAGTATTTCAGTGTGAGGCACACGATCCCGCCAGGTAACTCCCAGAATGCACTGAAGGCAGCTTATATGGAGGCTCTCTAGGTAAATGATGTGACGGCTGTAGGTTACCCAAGCTTCATAGCTATAAAGGAGGGTGGTGACACAGACCGCTTGGTATACGGCAACTTTTGTGGAAGGATGAAGATTCTTGTTATGAAAGACCAGTGGTGGGCAAAGTACACAGATCAAGTACTTGAGTAAAAGTGCAGATACGTATAATAAAATATTACTCCAGTAAAAGTAAAAGTACTGCTTTTTCAATTTTACTCGAGTGAAAGTACAAAAGTACTCAATTTTTTATGTACTCAAGTAAAAAAGTACTGATAGACAGATTTATTTTGCAATTTTATATAGACTGCTTTATTTAATTTTATATTAGCACATATTTTTATAATCCTACTGCCCCAAATACCTGGGTTTTTCCCAAAATAACCACTATATAGAGTCAAGATATATATTTTGTTGATATGGACTACGTTGATGAGAGTGATGTAGTAATGTTCACTGTGAAGCTTACACTGCCATGTACCTGAGAGAAAACAGATTTCACCATCTAATTTTCACCAGTAAGAAAAAAGTGTTTTAGAACTTGTTGTTCTGCAGAATGTCAGTTATATATGACATGAGAATTAGGCCTGAAATTAGGAAGAACATTTTAAGGAAAATATAATTATATTTTCATGTTTTTTTTTTCTTCTCAAACCTTGTCTGTGGTGTAAAAACACCCCTGGCCAAATGCCCCCAGAGCGCATCATCATCACTTCCCACTCTGATAATTACTGTAGTTACTATGTTCTGAACATCTCATCCTTTCTTTTTCCCTCAGATGGAATCTATCTAGGTGGCTGAATAAAGATATTTGGACTTTATATCTAAAAATTTCCTCAACTTAGCACCAGCAAGCTTGTTAGCTAGACAGCTAGCATCAGCTAACAATATTTACTTGTTTTCACTATGGTTATGAATAAACATTCATATCTGTCTACTCGGCTAGTTGATCTAAACAATATAACGTTACAAATGTATACTGTTGATAAACAATATAAAAACAGACGTCAGATAGGTCTAAATGCATAGCATTTTAATAAAACTGCTAACGTTACAGCAGCGGGGAATATGAACGTGCATGAGTTATTTTATTTAATCGGTGTTATTTTAATGTTTTGTTGTTTGACCTAAAACATAACGTTAGAGACACTGATGTTGATCTGTCTGCATTCAAGCATTTCAGTGGGCTTAAATAGATCACAGCAGATTTAGTTCACAAACAACTGACAGTTTTGACCTAAATATTATTTTCAGTTACAATAATTAATCCCAGAACTTCGACATTAGTAACTTACTTTTCGCAGCAGCTGCTGCGCGCCTGCGCGGGCGCGCTCACAAGATCTCCCGGTTCTTTACTCGTGAGTTCAGTTCACTGAAGAAGACTCGTTCTAAACGGATCATTTGAATCAGAGAGTTTTCGACTCGAGAACAGCTGCAATCGGATCACTTGCAGTTCGTGAATGAATCGTTTGTTGCGATTTGCGAACTGAGGTTCATTGAAAAGAATCAGTTTGTTCATGAATCAGACACCGCTTCTGCGTCTCGGAGCACGTGATGTATTATAAGGAGTAACGATATGTTTTATGAAATGTAGTGAAGTAAAAAGTACGATCTTATGCTTTGGAATGTAGTGAAGTAAAAGTAAAAGTTACTCAAAATAAAACTACTCCAGTAAAGTACAGATACTTGAAAAATGTACTTAAGTACAGTAACGAAGTTGTTTTACTTCGTTACTGACCACCACTGTGAAAGACTCTACGCCGAAGTTTCCCAAAGGCAACTGATGCCTGTTTAATGCGGCTCTGAACTTCATTGTCGATGCCACAGTCCTCAGTAAGAATACTCCCCAGATATTTAAAAGATGACACGACTGAAAGCTGTTCATTCCCAACAGTGAAGGCAGATAGTGTGGGTGGGACATTGGTACTCCATTGGCAAACCACTTCTGTCTTGGTGGTGTTGTTGACAGTCATCCCCATCCTGCTGTATGCCCTAACCTCCACAGCAAGAACAGTTTGAAGATCCTCTGGAGTATGGACAACAAAAGCACAGTCATCTGCATACTGCAGCTCCAGGACATGCTCTCTAAAGAGTTTTTTGGTTGCCTGTAGCCTCCTAATATTAAAGAGGTTGCCATCTAATCTGAAGTCTACTGCTAAGCCGCTGCTATTTTAAATCTCGTTATGGAGAAGCTTGGTGACACATAGGAGGAATATGTTAAAGAGTATTGGTGCTAGCACACACCCCTGCCTCACCCCTGTACGCACAAGGAAGGGCTCGGACACTTGTCCGCCTATGGACACCCGAGCAGTCATCCCATTATGGAACTGGCGGAGGATGTTAACAATTTTATTGGGACAGCCAAACCTGAGGAGTACATCCCATAACAGACACATGTACATCATATATATATATATATATATATACATACACATACATACATTAGAAAATTTAGTCACAACATTTTTATTTCCATATACAGTTCAGCATTTGTATTTCATGTGTGTTTGATGTGAACTGACAGTGACATAAAATATCATGAATATCATGGAAATATCATGAATATCATAGAAAAGGTCTTTTTTTTAACAGTAAGTACACTTAAAGCTCAAGTCTGTAACTTGTTTTGGTTAAAAATGATCCTAAATCAAAAATTTGAGCAAGTACATGCAAGTACATAACCAGCCAATGTTCAAAACTGTTACTTTACTTTAGCTTGATTCACAACGGTTATCTTATAATAATGTTTTCTAATTTGAGTGGTACGGGTAGGCTTCATGGGAAATTTGAGCTTGCTGCTGCGTCATTACGTCACGTTTGTAAACATAAAGGTTATTTTTTTTTTTTTTTGCCTGAACATACAAAACACCAATTAACAAGTCAGAAAATTATTGATACAATTCAAAAAAAGTCCTAATAGTAGCATAACAAAAAAATACAGATAACAGAAAAATCAAGAAAAATAATCAAGAAATAAAAGAAAAAATACATAAATACAAGAAAATTAAATAATGCGATACAAGGGGCTTAATCATCAAAAACACCTTCAAAAGGCCACACAGTTTAAGGGCTTTTCAGAGTGCATTATCTTCAAAGATTTGAAGAAGATTATTGAAAACATAAAAAAGTTGTCCCAGCTAGTAGGATATCTATCGCACATGAGGATCCTGCAGGTGGCAGATCGTTTATAGCCTTTTCTCACAGCAGCTAGTATAATTAAATATAATTTTGATGGCGGATTGTGATCCAGAAAGGAGTATATGTTTATGAAACACGTATGAATGAAATTTTATTATATTCTAGTTTTAAATATGCTTCTGATTACAGATAGCCTGGGATTACAGTAATAATTTGCACGGTTTGATGTGATATGAGCTAACCAATCTTTAGATTAAATCACCATTGGCATCGCAATTTATTGTAATACTTTCTCCCTCAGTTGGTCAGAACAAACGTGGCAGACTTGTTACCTACATGTTCAGATGATAATATACGGTGAAAATGATAATTTAGGTCATATATTCCAAGACGTATATTGTTGTCGGTGCGCACCAACACATGGTGATCTCTTAGGTCTGGGAGGAAATACTTCAGTGCACGCAGCACGGCCAGCATCTCTAGGTAATTGATATGCCACATGAGATGGTGACCACTCCACAGACCGCGGGCAGGGTGGCCACTCATGACCGCTCCCCAACTGGTGAGGGACGCGTCCGTCGCTAGCGACCTTGATCATGTGAATCAGGTGTCATCTGAAGGAGAACCCCTTGGTCTTGAGCCACCACTGTAGGGGTCAGCAGGCCATGTACAGCAGGCCAATAGGTATCATGTTGGACGCAGCTGCCATCAGACCCAGCAGTCTTTGAAACTGCTTCACAGTGAGTGACCGGCCTTCTTTCAACCTTGCGACCGCGGTGAGGATCGACTCGATCCGAGCAGGTGTCATACGAGCCTGTATCGTGATCGAATCCCACACCATACCCAGATAAGTGGTTATCTGAGCCGGAGAAAGCACACTTTTCTTGGCGTACAGTCTTAACCCCAGCTCTTTCATGTGGGCCAGAACGACATCTCGATGCCGAACCGCCATCTGCTCTGATTGAGCGAGAATCAACCAATCGTCGATGTAATTGAGTATGCGGATGCCCTTTAGCTGAAACGGAGCTAACACAGCATCCACACACTTCGTGAAAGTGCGGGGTGAGAGTGCTAGGCCAAACGGAAGAACCCGATACTAGTGAGCTTCGCCCCCGAAAGCAAACCTCAGGAACTTCCTGTGAGTGGGAAGGATGGAAACATGGAAGTATGTGTCATTTAGATTGATTGACACAAACCAGTCCTCGGACCAGATCTAATTAAGACACGACCTGTTTGAGCGTCAGCATCTTGAACTTCAGTCGCATGACTGAGCGGTTCAGCGGAAGCAGATCTAAAATCAGACGTAACCCCCCAACCTTCTTTGGAGCTATGAAGTACCGGCTGTAGAATCTGGACTCCTTTTCGTGGAGAGGGACCACCTCGATGGCCTCCTTCCTCAAGAGAGTGTCTACTTCTTGTTCCATTACCAGAGCCTGCTCGGGGCCCACCAGAGTGGGATTACACCCATTGAATCGAGGTCGAGGAGAACCAAACTGGATTCTGTAGCCTCACTCTACAATGTGCAGGACCCACTGAGACACATTTGGCAGTAGTTTCCACACTGCGAAATAGTCTACTAAGGGAACCAGTCTCTTGAGACTGGCCTCTGGTTTAATCAGAGCAGCTAGTTCGGTGCCCTGAAATAGCGCCTTTTGTATTTTTTTTCCTTTTTTTTTGGGAAGACGCTCACAATGCACACATTCGGCACACCACCATGCACAGATTATGTCTATCACCTAGGACCATGTAGCGTCCACAGGGAGGAACACATGATCTGAAACATGAGCTGCACTCGCCCTCTTTCTTAGAGCGATCAAATAAATACCTCTTTGACACACTGTCTTATTTAGGTTTTTTTTGCAAAAATATAAAGTCGACCTATATGGAGCTTATAAGTGGCAGGACAAACAACACCAAATAAGTTGGACAACACACAATGCGCATTTGCTAAATGACAAAAAGCTGCTGCCGGCTGCATCGCACGTGCTTTTAATACCAGCTGGTCATTACGTCACCCTGCCCGTGACGTCTTGCCCATCATTTGGACTGATTACACACGATATTCAGAGCCGCTCTTGCTGGAGACGTTCCCCAAAGCGTCTCACCAGATGCAGCTCGAGTTCCTGAAGAGGAACAAAAATACACATCTAAACTAAATGTCTAAACAAACAAACAAAAAAGAATAAAATAAATAATGTAGGAAATGTATGCTTCAAAGACTGGGAAAAATAGGGATAAACTCAAAGAAATTTGTCAATGGCTTGCTGATGCGCACAAAAACCAGCCATGTTTTGGACCCGGAAATATCATCTCTACATATACCTACTATATAGTAGGGTCTATAATATTCATCTACACATATAATATTAATATTGTCTGCCATATATATAAAAAATATATTATATAATATTATTATGTATAGTAGCCTAGATTAATATTATACATATTACTTATATTATATTATATTTATTATATTATTATATCCAAGATTTTCCTGTCTGGAAAGCAGCGTTAGGTTAACATTTCATAAACGCGCATGTACTACAAATACGAGCCATTCTATAAATTGATATTTCAGCACTTGACCAACGGATAGCAACTCCTAAGTAGCATTTAAAGCAGGGCTACGTGCGATTGTGTTAAAGGATTAGTTCCCTTTCAAAATAAAATTTCCTTATAATTTACTCACCCCCATGTCATCCAAGATGTTTCTGTATTTGTTTCTTCAGTCGAAAAGAAAATAAGGTTTTTGATGAAAACATTCCAGGAATTATATCCATATACTGAACTTCAACTGAAGTTCAAAATTACAGTTTCAGTGCAGCTTCAAAGGGCTTTAAACCATACCAGACGATGAATAAGGGCCTTGTTTATACAAGCCTCTCTCTGTGTTGTCAGGTCGTTGGTGTTTATTTGGTGTCTTGTCCTGATGTTTGTAGCACAATCTGATAGGTACCATGTTTCGCTATCGATTTGTGCTACCAATTGTTCGTGCCCATTGCAGTCACCGCGCTACCAGTGGACTATTTCTCTTGCACCCAAGATCTTGATCTCTGTCTGCTGCTGATCTCTGCTTCCTCTAATAAACTGTTATTTGCCGAACTCGCATCTGAATCCTCTGTTTTTTTTCCAAACATTTATATGTTTAGATGTGTACCAAAATTCACAATTTAACAGTAAATATACTTTTTGCATTAAGTACTTGAAGTGTTATATTATTTACATGGAAAAAAGGGCTATTAATGCCATCATAATAGTGTACTTGATTATACTTTTAAAGACATCATAAACATGTAGTTTTATGCTGCATTCACATGCTATCGGAATTAAATATGAGTTTCCTAATCAGGAATTGAACATGAAAGGCCTTAGGGATATATACATATTATATGGTCAATTTCTGATTTGGAAACTGGTATTTACGATAATTCCGATAGCATGTGGAATGCAGCATAAGTATCATATAAAGGGAATGTTAACATCATTACAATACATTTAAAATAAACAATTTAATCTATAAAAATTAGTGGTGGGCCGTTATCGGCGTTAACGTGCTGCGTTAACGCGAGACTCTTATCGGCGATAAAAAAAATATCGCCGTTAATCTATTCTCAAAGTTGGGTTGGGAGCTGGGTCTATACTACGCAAGCTATGATGACTTTCACCCTGATATTTTAGCGCGGATGTATACCTAGCCGAATTGCACTGTAGGGGGTGAGAACGAGTCTTCGAACTAGAGGCTCGCAGTCCGTGATGGACAGATTGTTAACGGCTGGTCTATGTGGTAATACAATCGGGCAGGACATCCAAACACTCATCTATCATTAATCAACCTCAAATATGGCTTTTCATCTGAAAGATGTATGTAGTAGCAACTTTACATGGCCGCTCAATATGATGTTAACCTAGAGAAATGTGCGCTATTGAAGTGTTTGTGTGGAAGCGCGTTTGCGCAGGACAGGCTCCGGTGCGCTCACTTGCTCTTAAAATCTCCGTCATTCTTGGTCATACAGATGAAAGTAGCCTAATACATCTTTCGAATCTGTAAAGACACTACGTTTATTTGTGTGCACTCAGAATAACAACGAAACGTTGCGCTTTTAAGCAAACAGGATGCGCTTTAGGTCTCATGTGAACTTGAGAATTCACTCCCGTGTCACCCTCTGCTTCGAACCTGTGTGTATGCTGTTACTGTGAAATTACCACATCAGACGTGACGTGCTAACATGGATGCAGCTATGAAGCTGCCGGGTTTGCTTCAGGGAAAATTTATTTTTAAGAAGCTTCCCAATGGAAACTGTAAACAGTTCATCACGACCTCTTATGTAGGCCTACAGTTCAAAATTCATGTTTAACTGAATAAACAGTTAGTAAACACAAGTACATCTTATTGAACATAGTTTATTTCCATCACCAATTATCATAGTAGAACAGCTTTCTCAAGCAGTTTGTGATGCATTTTGGAAACAGGAGATGAGCCCCTGGTCTAATGCGCCACCTGGCTTGAGAAACCCGTTCTCAAAGACTTACTTTTAGTCATTATTTGGGTAGCACACATATTCTGAATGCCTTCGGCAGAATTCAAATGAGCCATTTTAATCTAGATTAATCTAGATTAATTCCAAAATTAATCTAGATTAATCTAGATTAAAAAAATTAATCTATGCCCACCCCTAATAAAAATATATGGGCAATACATTATAAATACGTTTTGTTTCACCTGGGTAGTTTAGGACATGCAACCACAATTATGGGGAAGACTACTGATTTGACAGTTGTCCAGAAGACGATCATTGACACCACAAGGAGGGTGAGTCACAGATGGTCATCGCTGAAAGGGCTGGCTGTTCACAGAGTGCTGTATCGAAATATATTCATAGAAAGTTGACTGGAAGGAAAAACTGTGATAGGAAAAGGTGCACAAGCAACAGGGATGACCGCAGCCTTGGGAAGATTGTCAGGAAAAGCTGATTCAAGAACTTGGTAGAGCTTCACAAGAAGTGGACTGAGGCCGTAGTCAGCGCATCTAGAGTCACCACGCTCAGATGTCTTCAGGAAATTGGCTACAGCTGTCACATTCCTAGAACCAAGCCACTTCTGAACCAGAAACTAAGAAATAAGAAGTGTTTCACCTGGGCTAAGGAGAACAAGAACCAGACTGGTGCTCAGTGGTCCAAAGTCTTCTTTTCAGATTAAAGAAAATGTTGCATTTAATTTGGAAATCAAGGTCCCAGAGTCTGGAGGAAGAGTGGAGAGGCACAGAATCCATGTTGCTTGAAGTTCAGTGTGAAGTTTCCACAGTCAGTGATGATTTGGGCTGCCATGTCATCTGCTGGTGTTGATCCTCTGTGTTTTCTGAAGTCCACAGTCAACGCAGCTGTCTGCTAGGACAGTGCTTAATTGGCCAGCCAACTTGCCTGACTTGAACCCCATACAGAATATATGGGGTATTGTCAAGAGGAAGATAAGTAGCAATCGAAAAAACAATACAGATGAGCTGATGGCTGCTATCAAAACAACCTGGACTCGCATTACACCTAAGCAGTACCAAAGGCTGATTGCCTCATGCCACGCCGCATTGATGCAGTAATTTGTGCAAAAGGAGCCCCAACCAAGTATTGAGCGCATAATTAAACCTACTTTGGAGATCTTGAACATTTCTGTTTTGTAAATCTTTTTTTGATTGATCTTTGAGAAAATATAAAAACACTTTTGAGATACTGAATTAAAATTTTCCTAAGCTGTAAATTGTAACCATCAGAATAAAATTAAAATAAAAAAACTCTTGAAATATTTCAGTTTGTGTGCAATTAATCTATTCTAGAATATACGAAAGTTTGCTTTTTTGAATTAAATTACAAAAAAATAAAGACCTTTTCGATGATATTCTAATCTTTTTAGATGCACGGTGCACCTGAATATAGTCAACAGGTTTGTGGGACATAACACCAAACTTAATTTGCCCTAAATGAATAAGAGAGAGAGAGAGAGATTGTAATTTTTGAATGTATCTTATAATTTTGTTTTGTTTGTTTAGTTGTTTTTTTTGTCATTGCTATGGCGCACACTAGCTTATAAATAACTTTAGGCTAACTAACATATGCATAGCAAATGTCACTATAGTGTTCCCAAAAGGTTTGAAGTCCCCAATGGATCGAAGTTGTATTTTTTGCTGTTAGTATGAATATGTTAGCCTTAAAGTTATCTATATCTTAGTGTGCAACAAAACAATGACAGAATTCACCATTTATGTGGTGAATATATGCTGCTTTCAGAATTTACAATTTCTCTCCAGCAACAATGTGGTCAACAATTTTGATTGACATATCTGCACTTTGGCGAGAAGTGTGGTCTATACAGAAAAAAACTGTGGGCGTTTATCAACCTCTTCACCAGACAGCATAAAATAAAGCACTGCCAATGCTTTGTGTGTGTATGTGTGTGTGTGTGTGTATGGTTTATGAGAACACATATTTGTATAATGACATGGGTATGACATAGGTATTACAAGAAGAAGGTGATTTATGAGAACATTTTCAGAGTCCCCATAATTCAAAAGGCTTATGAATCATACAGAATGAGTTTTTTTGAGAAAATAAAAATGCACAAAGTCTCTTATGAGAGCTAAGTTTAGGTGTAGGGTTGGTATAGGACGATAGAAAATAAGGTTTGTACAGTATAAAAACCATTACACCTATGGAGAGTCCCCGTAAACCATACAAACCAATGTGTGTGTGTGTGCGTGTGTGTGCGTGTGTGGTGTGTGTGTGTGTGTGTGTGTGTGTGTGTGTGTGTGTGTGTGTGTGTGTTTATGTCTGTGTTTGCACCATTAGTGTGAGATAGTGTGAAATTAATGAAGCATGCACTGGATCATAATGACAAATCAAAGGTGTGTTTTGTTGTGACTAAGACAAAAGCATGCACTGCTTTAAATGTACAAATGTTTTTAAAAAACAAAAAACTGCATAGCAATGTATGCTATTTTACCCATGTATTTGAGTCACACCAACAAATAAACCATTTGCTTTTATTAGTGTGTTTAGTCATAATTTGCATTATGCGTCACCTGTATCCATTTATTGCAATTCAACCACTGTTTTATGCTCTATAACTGTTCATTTAAGATTTTAAGATACAGATTTTATATATTGTATGCATTGACACTACCATTCAAAAAATATAAAAATAATTGTATTTAACATGAACACATTAAACTGATTGAAAGTCAAATTTAAGACATATACTATAGTGCCACAGAATGTCTGTATTTCAAATATATGTTTATGAAGGAATGAGTTTCCAGTTGTTTCTTGAATATTGTCAGGGATTCTTCAGTCTGGATGGGATTTAATTTCATTCCACCAGCAAGCAATAGTGAATAAGAAAATATTCTGGAAAGTGATTTTGTGCCTCTCTGTGATGGTACCACGAGACGTCACATAAGAAAAAATAATAATGAAAATAACAGATAATAAGAAGAATATGTTTTACAACAAAAAATCAGCATGGAATGATTTCTGGCACTGAAGACTGATTAGCATCAAGGGAATACATTATATTTTAAACATATTAAACATACTGAAATAGAAAATAATTACTTAATGTCTAATAATATTTCAAATTATTGCTGTTTTTATTATATTTTTGATCAAATACATGCAGCCTAGGTGAGCAAAACAGACTTTCAATTAGAAACATGTAAAAATCTTACTGACTTTGAAACCTTTATAAATGTAGGGTATACAGGTCTACATTTTAATGCCAAATACACCTGTTAGTTGTTCAAATGACATGGAAATGTCAGTCTGTTATCTTTTATTAAAGGCCTACTCCATGTCCTACTGGTTGTAGCCTATTGCCTGAAGGTTATTTTTCTGGTGATGCTTTCTAACATTTTTTGAACTGGTTTAAAAGTACTGCGGTGCTGGTACTATAATACTTTAATGTATACCATGGTGGTAGACCTACGTTTATGATTAGTCATAAACAATAGCATTTAGATGGTACTCCACATTAGTTGTGTACACCTTCAAAAACATGTTTTACATATGTAAACTATATTTTAACATATACGATCTGATTGGCCAAGAGACGAGTTTGGAACTTATTATGTTAATTAAACCCCGCCCCCTTCACTCGCATCTGCCCCTCTCTGCGTTTCCATCCTCAGAAGCCGTTGACGGCTCTAATAGTTACGGATCGATTACCCGCTATATTATTTTATTTTTCCTTTTTCATTTGTTTTCTGGAAAAAAAAAGACAAAGGAGTACAAGTAAGCCTCACTGCACACATCCGTCCTCAGCAATCCTCATTATATCTCTTCAACACATAATCCTGTTTTGAGCTTTTGTAAGAGCTTGTGCCAACGGTAGCTAGCTAGTGCACGATTATTGATAATAACTCAACGATACAACCTCGAGACAAGTCGGGACAAGACCAGGTTAGTAGATTTGTCTAATGGCAATTCGAGTGCACTAAAGCGGTTTTAATATAACGTTAGAGGTGTTTGTGATCGTAGTGGTGGTGTTTAGCTGTCCTGCTTTTCGTCGGTCGATGTAAGCTAACGTTAGCATGCTATCAGCATAGCTTGGCTGTGTGTTTCACACATCCTGGTTAAGATGTGCCGTATTGTTTTTTAATAAGAGCGTGTGAGGTTTTCATTTACACCGCAAGTTCTATGTTCATGTTGAGGTAAAGTACGTTAACTTTAGTACGTCAAGATTGAAGAAATACATAAGACGTGCTTTGACTGAGACTGCATGTCCGACAAGTGCATTGTTTTGGTTCAAATCGAGGCTCCGGTTGACTTGTTTGCGTACACGTAGTTTAAATCGCATTCTAAAATCCTTGAACTCGGATTCTAGACGAAGCCCGTGTTGTTAAATCGTCACAAATCCCGATGCTAATGTGCTTGTAGCTCTGGCCTCACTTTGCCGCCGCCATTTTGTTTTGTTCTCGCCATCTAATCCTTTAACGTTAGTCAAACCCGCAGCATCAATTATACTGGCCATTTCTTTGTACATTTGTCGCCTTCTCTGATTTATCGAGTCAGTTGCTACTTCACCTGTATGAAGTGATGTTATTTTGAGGTTATGTATATTATGAAACATAGGCCCCCCCTTCTCCTCCTCCTAGCACGAAACATGGAGGCCGCGGCTAAAAGAAACGAATTAACCAGTCAAAATAGACAATTCACCGGGTTTATACTATATCAGCCACCCTGTTTTATATCAGACACCGGGCTTTTCGTAAGGTTAGATGAATTATCTAAGCGTTTTTTGTGTAACGCTGCTCTGTGCCCATACGGCCAGTTGGCAAAGCCTGTAAAATAATCTCTACGCAGCTCCTGTTCGCCAGCGCTGCTTCATGTTGCGTAGAGATTATTTTACAGGCTTTGCCAACTGGCCATCGATGGCTGCTGTTCCTAATCTGCATCTGCCCCAGTCAATGACAGTGATGTGTAGTACACTGCGACAGCGTTTGTGTGTTAAATAGAGAAGCAGGACGGTTTAGGACTGTGCTCTTCATTGAGGATCGGGGCTTTTATTATTCATGTTGGAGCAGTTTTGTTTTTGAACAGCATTTAGGGGCTGTTTTAGTTGTCCTTTGCAACAATACCTCCAGATTAACACTTACTACAGTTTTTGTAAAATCTTTAATTTAAAGATTAAAATAAATATATGAGATTACACAAACATTTTAATAATAATTTATGATAGAGTGAGAAAATTACTAGTCACTAGTGCTGTGTATCACCAGCAAAGTCACGATACGGGACTGCACTGAATTTCACCTCAGAAGAATTTTGGAAAACAGCTGTTTATAAAACTGCATGTTATAGGGCCATTGCTAACTATAGGCAGAGCAGGCAGTTGACCTCTGCATTATGAATGGCCTCCATAACTAGAGTCGCTGTCATCATAGTATCTGCGAGTCATCTGTGTCAAGTCACCTGTAGCATTCCTTGTTGGCAAAGGAATGGACCCGGCCTACTCTGCCTCTGATTGGTTTACCTTAATGTTATTTCCCACATCCAACCAACCAATCTCACTCTTGAAGCTTAAATGTTAGATGCTGCAGGCAACTGTCATATAGATTTGTCTTGAACAGGACTGAAAGCATTTGTATCTGCTGTAAATTATGTTGTTCCAGTTTAAATGGTGATTACCGCTGCTGTTGGATAGCTAAGTAGGGGTGGAACGGTTAGCGGAAAAAAATCGAACCGTACGGTTCTCCGCACATGGTTCGACACGTGCTAGAACCGCAGTTCAACTTAAATCTGACAAGCATAAAAAAACCAGGGTTCAGCTAATGTATGTTTCTGTTGACGGGTGCGCATTCAGGCTTCCCAGTACATTACAACAACAGCGAAGGAAAAAAAAGTGGACAAACCATTCACTCTTGGTCAATGCCAGTGCCGTATGCTGGAATATTATCATTTAATTTATTTAAATTGTTTTTGTAACTTTAATAAAGTCAAATATGCAATGCTCTTTTACATTTGATTACTTTATTCAATTTATGTACCAAAACAATAATGCTATAGACCTACCTAAAAAAGCAGAAAATCAAAATGTTGTATTTATTTGTGCTGTTGCTTGTAGTTAGATTATTCTTATTTTTTTTATTTTTATTTGACAGCATAGTTTTTCCCTAAACGTGCTAAAACCGTGATACAAACAACCGTAGCTATAGCTAAACCTTAGCTATAGCTAAGTTAGGGCCCTATGATTTCTGCGGTGCAGAAAACGCAGACGGAATCATGTAATCCAGTCATAGAAACGGAATATACCGTTTAATGCGGAATGTAACAGAATTTGTCAAAGTTTGGATGAATTAATCGAAACTAGGTCATTACACTTAAATCAAATCATGATATGGACTGGTATTTGTAAATATTAAGCCGCAAAACTTGATTTCAATATAAATCCTGCATGTTCTGTGCGTTTCTGTGTGAATGGAACAGACACGCGGTTTTGGTTAGATAAGTTACACAGCGCGCATGGTGCTTGCGGTGACTTCAGCATCTTCCGTCTCATTGAGGACATAAACGCATGAACAATATCTCCAATACTGATCTGAGAGTCGCTTCATGAGCATTTTACCATTTAATTAGAGTAAAACTTGCATCATATAATACACACACAGAACATTAAAGGTATTCACGGAAACCCGCCAAAATAAGAGTTCGGTTTAACTTATTAAAGACATTGTGCCAGAAATAGGCGGTATTACTATTATTTAGCAGAATGTACATACTACTACTACTGTTGAAAAATTATTTAAAATTTGTTTTAAGATATAATCACAAAATATTAAAATCTTAATGGTAAATCCCCTTTATTTCCTAAAAATTTAAATGTTTCATTTTCGTTAATTAAAATATTAATTAAATCAATGTTTTATGCCTTCATCTGACAACCAGTCAAATTTAAATACACACATAATTTCTGAGGGGGAAAAAACATTTCATAAGTCTACTGTAAGAATAAATACAATTGTTTGTATGCATTCAAATAATTAGACATGCTACAACACAGAATTTGGTAACAAATAAAAGAAAGTGAGAGAAAAAAAATAATTTCATAAGGCCCTAAACATGTATTTTTTGTTACACTTTAATAAATTAATGTTAAGTTGTATAAGTTTCATGATTTTTAATGAATTAAATATGCTTTTTTGATTATTAACATTTTATTTGACCATTAAAAAGGAGTCCAGAAAAATTCAAACAGAAAAAAAACCTGAATCCATAAAAATTCAGACGGAAAAAAGGAATTTCGAAAAAAAATTAACGGAATTTGGGAAAACATTTAACGGATTTCATAGGGCCTTGCTAAGTGTCAGCCTGTAATAGCCTGTTTCAAGACGGAGAAACACCTCGCGTTCAGCCCGTCAGCTGCTTCAAAAATTTGAGTGCTGAAATTATGATTTACAGTGGTTTATTTGCCCTGACTAAGTTCATGTAACATCTTAGCAACACTCTTTGTTGTTTCCAGTCCAAATATCTAAACATTCTTAAATCAAGAAGCATTTTCTAGACAAGTAAAACTATTGTCCTTTTTTCAGAAAAAAAGTCAAAATTAAGTGAGTTTTTCCGTAAAACAAGCAAAATAATCTGGCAATGGGGTAAGCAAAATAATCTTGTTTTGAACCGAAAACAAGATAATTTTGGCTTTTGACTTATTTTTTTATGGATTTTTTTTTTTATTTGATATAAAGATTGATTAGATATTTGGACTGGAAACAAGACAAAAAAATGTAAGAAAAGCATGTTTTACAGTCTGTATCATTTTCTCCCTATAGAGCAGTTTGACTTGCCATTGTGTGTGAAATGTAGGGATGCACCGGTTGACCGGCCAAAGATCGGAACCGGCCGGTTTTTGTCTTTTTTTCGGCCGATTTTTCCGAAAGTGCGCAAAGTTTTGCGAACATGTCATTTGTGTGGAAGACATTCGGCAGGAGCACAACAAACACAGAAAAACAGATACAATGAAGCGAACAGCTGTTGGTGTAACATTACTGGCACACAAATAAGAGCCGCTTTCCTTTGCTGCTCTAGCTGAAGTTGCTAGTGATGGGTCGGTCTTGAACGAATCTTTAATGAGACTCGAGAAGAACGAGTTGTTTCGGGGAGTGATTCGTTCAGTCGCGCATGCGCACCATCCTAAAGGTTCTGTACTGGAATTAGTTCACTTTTTGAGTCTTCGGGTTTTTCGAGTCGTTCGTTCATCTTGAACGAGACTTAAAGGTCCGAGTCGGTAAAATGATCCGAACTTCCCATCACTAGAATTTGCGCGAGCGTATCTGTCCACGCCCTCCACAATAATAGACCGTGAACAGTTGTTCAGCGCAGCTTCTCACGTGTTGGATGAGAAAATAAACAGACCAACTTGTGACAAAGCTGAAATGCTACTTTTTGTAAAGAATAAAACGTTCAAAGGTATAAACGTCAGTTCTGTACAAGATTATTATTTTTATTTTACCTTAAAATTACATTGACTTAATTCGATTTAACAAGCACGAGCTGTAGCATCTTTGTTTTTGCTCGTTGCACTAAACATTATTTGATTTAACATTTTGGAATAATTTATTTATATAGCCTACTTTGGTTGTATTTAGTTTCACTGGTAAATACCTGTTTCCTTTACACCAATTTTAAAAATGACAACAAATGTTGATTAAGTAACATCTTTGTTTGGACTGTTGAATGTATGTTGGTTGTGTTGTTTAGATTGTAACTATGCAAATGTTGCCTTTAATTTCACATGGTTACTGTTAATGTTTTCATTTAAGGCCAGTTTTATGTAGTTTCAACCCAATTTAAAAACCATCTTGGTCCATCTTCAACTGGGGTGGCAAATGAGAGGCAGTATTTGTAAAGATGCTTGTTTGTTTTTTCTAATAAAATATATTGATAGGCATTTGAAATTAGTTTAATATGCTATATCCATTAAAATAAAAGCTTAAGAACATTTTGAATTTTAAATAATTTTAATCAAAAACTTGTGACACAGCCACTTATGTCTGTCATATTGAAGTAACACCACAGACGTAATTATAACACCACAGACCTTATACCAGAGACAGTAACACCACATACAAATCAGCTTAGACTTTTCTAAAATGGAGGCTACCATCATGATGATTTCAAGATCAGGGGACATTTTGGAAATATCAACAAGTATGTATTTATATATTTTTTTATTAAAATATGCGAGATCTGCAAGTTATCAACATAAAACAACATACACTAATGACAACACATGAAATTGCTAACTTTAAAATGTATAAGAAAGAATGTACTCCCCATGCACCCCTCAGATCAACCAGCACCTGCGGTGACCGTTACACATAGGAAGTAGTCCAAATAGAATTCTCCCTTTACTTAAAGGGGTGACATCCATTGTTGAAACACCACAGACATGAATTTGGGGGGCAACTTTTTTCTTAAATATATATATTTTTTAAACAATTACATATTATACATGTTAAATAAAATCTATATTCACTATATAACCACTTTATTTGTGTTAGAATATTTCATTATTTCTTGTTGGTTGCTTAAAGGAAAAAAAATCTGAATCGGAATCGGCCAGTTTGCTCAAAAAAAATTGGTATCGGAATCGGCCACGAAAAATCATGATCGGTGCATCACTAGTGAAATGTGCTATGTAACTTAACTTGCCTTTACCTATGTTGGCATTTAACTAGTTCAGGTAGCCACATTTTACCACTCACCCACCAATTTTTGTTCAGAGTGAGGGAAGGACAGAGTTTGAGGAAGCAGATGCCCTTACTGTGGCTCAACTGGAGTCAGGTGTAGGGGTCGACCGATATGTGTTTTTCAGGGCCGATGCCGATACCGATTATTACAGATTAAGTAGACCGATAACCGATATTTTGAACCATATACGTGTCTGGTGTAAAAATGAAAATTAATGGCAAAATTAATAATAACGAGCTCTGACAAAAAACGTTCTTTAAATGCTTTTAAACATGTCTTTAATTCTGAAAACTGTTAATAACAGCAACATTAAATAAACAGTAATATTAATAATATTAATAATAACATAAGTGCAGGGATCACCCAGAAGCATTCTGTAAACATTTTGTAAAACTTAAAGTAAACCTATTTAGCATATTGTGTGATTATTCTCAACAAAAGTTGTAATAATTGTTGTAGTTGTATTACGTATATTCTACTGCACATATTCGGCTAAACCGAACGTATATTTTGACAGGTTGCCATGAGGACCTTTTAGGTTTCTGTAGCCTATGTATATATGATATGACGATTGTTTTACTCAAATGAAACGGTCAAATGCTCATGAAGTGACTCTCCGAGCAGTTCTGGGGATGTTGTTCATGTATTTATGTCCTCATTTAGTGAGACGGCAGATGCTGAAAACACCGCGAGCATCACGTTATTCAGTATGTATGTGTGCAGTAAATGAAACCGCACGTCTGTGTCATTCATTAACAGAGATGCAGAACATGCAGGATTCATATTTAAATAGTGTTTTTGCGGCTTAATATTTATAGATACTAGTCCATAGCGCGAGTCGATTTAAGTGTACTGACCTACTTTTGATTAATTCATCCAAACTTCGACAAATTCCGTGACATTCCGCGTTATACGGTAAATTCCAGTTATATGACTGCATTCCGCGATTCCGCCCGCATTTTCCGCATCGTGGACATCATAGTGGATTGTGATTTATTGCAACTTCAGCAACGTCTGCTGCTGCCTTACCTTTGAGAGACAACTGATGCGTGATCACTGAGGCAGCTCCAGTTCAAGTGCTTTCGGTGTGAGACTGCCTTCAGTTTTCTGCGTTGATTGGTCGGACTCGTGA
This sequence comes from Oxygymnocypris stewartii, assembly GCA_003573665.1. Lineage (NCBI taxonomy): Eukaryota > Metazoa > Chordata > Actinopteri > Cypriniformes > Cyprinidae > Oxygymnocypris > Oxygymnocypris stewartii. The sequence goes on along the minus strand of QVTF01014107.1, from coordinate 1,445,837 downwards.
CTCTCTACATATCAGATGAGCGGTGGGCGGAGATTGCTCTACACAGAGTGTTGAGCTCAGACAGGCTGCATCGAGCCAAAAAAAATGCATTTAAACATTAAATAATTTCACCTGTATTATTTATTCACCAATAAATAATGTCCCCTGTAAATAGTATGTTTGTTTGCATAATAATAATAATACAAAAAAATTATTATCGGAAAATCTGTTTTGAAAATGGCCGATATCGATAATCGTAAAAATGCTTAATATCGGCGCCGATAATCGGTCGACCCCTAGTCAGGTGCAAATTGAGCTGGTCCTGGTTGAAGTTAGAATCAAAGTGTGATGTGAAGGGAAAGGAATGTGTTTCAATTGTGCAGTAAAAAAAAGAGAAATCAGGCCATGCCAGACCTCTGCTGCAAAGAGATCAATTATGCTATCAAGGGCTCCCATGCACTTATGGCACATTGTAAAAGTTGTTTGTAGTTCCGTTTACCAGATTAAAATATTGTGTGAGGAAGTTTTTTGGGGGGGTTAGTTTGTCACCTTTTTCACCCCTGATGAGTTTGTACTCCTGTTTCTCAACAAGGAGCTGGTAACATCATTGTTTCTAAAGGAATTAAAGCCACAGCTTCATTGTTAGTGTGGTAGTTCATACATACACAGCATCTCTCTCGCTCGCTCGCCACAATATCGTTACAGGGCCAGCTGTATCGACACTCAAATAGCCAAATCTCTGTGACAATACATCGTCGTATCGAACACAGTACTGCTAGTTATTACAGTACTGATCATAAATTATTAACACTAATTATTAAAGATCCGAGGGCCAGATTTGAATTCGGGGATGCCCGTTGACGCTGTATGTTGGCCAAGGCTACCGCACCTTATGCAAACATTTAAGAATATTTTATTGTGATATTGAGAATGGTTGCTCATCCAAATATTCTATTATAAAACGGATAGTTCCGGTCCTTGATTCTGATAGATTAAGCCGCGTTCGACGCTTTTGTAAATTACACTACAAACTAGGGTTATTCTGATTTCGTTACTAGTATGGTAAATTCCTTCGATACCACAAAAAATTCTGGCATCGGCAAGTACTTGAACCCACGTTCCGATCCGATACCATGTTCTTACACTAGACCTAGTTTTGCTTAATGCTGCAAATTGGAAATCAACTCTTCTTCGCTGCTCAGAATGCAAAGACAGGAAGTTGTGCTGTGTTGCCACAAGCAACCACTATTTAGAGCAATGAAGAAGAAATACAAAATACAAATGTGCTGGCACATTGCCAGTAAATCACTCGCATATGCAACTAAATCTTCACCCTGGCTGACTAAATGAGGTCTAATATTAGTCACTGGCTAGTGGGTGCTAAGATTTTACTCACCAGTGTGTGAGTTGGAGGCCGTGTATAAGTTTAGCACAGATATATTTTCATCAACTCTAACCGCATCAGAGTTTTACACTCCGTCAAGCGATCTGTGCTATTGTTCAGTTCATCTGAATGGATGAATGTAATAAATAATAACAGTACTTCTGTTAAAGAAATACAGGGCAGTGATACGATCAATAGAAATGATCATTATGGTGCATTCACAGTTACTGTTTGGGACTGACAGCAGTTGCTTGCAGGTGAGAGACTTTAAATGATTTATTTATTCAGGAGATTAAAACATCTGCTTGAATACATATGTTTATGAATAAACAGCTGCACACAAGTCACAACCGCACTGAGTCACAGCGCGCAGGCGCAGCGCTCCGGAGTCCGCATAGAGAAGTTCAAAGCACAACGGAAAGATATATTAATGCGTAGTGTATTAAATCTGTGCCATAGTTTATTGAGCCTTTTCTTTTAACCGTTTTAAATGTCAGTTACTGTGCTCCTGAAGAAACGTTCATAGTGCTCTCTACAACAGTATTGTGATCTAACAGACACCTGGTAGAAAGTAACACGATTTAGAAACAGCACGAGACTCTAGCTAGATAAAATCATTTTATACAAAACCATTGAACTTTATTTACAGATCAAGAATAATAGTAACAGTGGAGAGAATTTATCGTCTTGACTCTAGTAACGTTAACCGAACGCGGCACGCAGTTTTAAAGCTTGATGGAGGATGTAGGATAGCTGCAGCGGAGAGAAGTGTTTACGTGAACTTGACTTAAATATTAATCTGTACCTCACATTAAATTATGTAACGGGTTCAGAACACTTGAATTATAGTTCACGAAAACTTTTATAATGTGTTTGTGGCTTTTGTGAGGCTTAATAATAACACAATAGTAGCTATGCAGAATATCGAATTTGGATCAGCAGAAAATGCCAGTATCGAAGCGAGACCGATCCTGAATATCGGATCGGTGCATCCCTACTTTAATTTTAATAAAATAAAACATAAAGAGAAAAATAACTCGCTGCTCCTGACTGAAGAACTTCAATGCACTTGCTAAAGTTCAGCAGTAATAAAATAACTTGAAAGTTTTCACATATCTTTTTGCACCAAACAGTACCGATATCGGTATCGATAAAATGTAAACGATACCCATCCCTATCCATGCAGTATTTTAGTGTGAAATTACACAATGTCCCAGTAGATCTTTTACATTTTGTAAATAACTTTTTAAATGATCTAACATTTTAACAGAGGCACTGTCATGTTAGAATAGAAAAGGGTTCTGTCCAAACTGTCGCTATAAAATTAGAAGCACACAATTCCCTAGAATATCATGATATGCTTAAACATTAAGATTTGTACTTATGGAAATTACTAAAGTAGTCAAACCTTTCATTAAAAGGGGGTGACCTAGGGCTGGGCGATAATTCGATAACAATAATTATCGCGATATAATTTTCCTCTAAAACGATATGAAGAGATCGATATAATGTTTATGCGCCAAAAGCGGAATGAAACCACGCGACTCATTTGAATCGCGACACACGGACCGTTTATCCGCTCGGATCACAGTTCAAACTGCCGCGCGGTACGAGCTCACGAGAGCAGATGTGTTTACTCGGTCACGTGATCACTAAGCAGTGCTGTAAGATCCAGTCAGTAGGCGTGTTCGACTTAAAGCGGCGCTGCACAGAATGGTCAGTGTAAGATATCAAAGTACCGCGAGAGCCATTCGGAAGCATAGGTTTTATCTGCTCTCGTATCGCTCTCGCGGTACTTTGATTACACTGACCATTCTGTGCAGCGCTGCTTTGTCGAATGCGCCTAATGTGAGAACACAAGCCGAATAGGATAAACACTGTGCAACGAGACAGTCAGAAGGGTTTTCAATCTGCACATCGCCATTATTTACCATGGATTTACTGTAGTAACACACACTGCACTATGGTATTGTGGCAGAAATGTGGGATATTCACATTTAATTTTATTACAGGAGTAATGGTAAATAATTATAATAAGTATGTGTGGTTAAGGCAGCTATAGCATGTGTGCATTTATACTGAATGGTTTTAGACTACTGTTTTTCATACAAATAGACTACCTAAAAACCATATAGTTATATTTTTACTATGTTATTGAGGTGCTATATGTGTGGTTTTAACTGTTTATCATTTATTAAATGTATGCTACTATGGGGGACCAATGCTTAATAAAAACTTGGTCAGAATACATTATACCATGTAAAACTGAGTTTGCTACAGATGTACAGATGTTACTGATTTTGATAATGAACAAAAATTTAACTCTGCATTCTAACTCAAGCTACGATCAAATGTGTATTTCTAAGAGACAAAAAAGTGATATTATTATCATTAATATTATGAGGCAACCCAAACTCGTTTCTTGATTTTGAAACAATATCACTCAGAACATGCAGAAACTAAGAAATACATTTTTCTATTTAGATATTGTGTTAAGGAAAATTAATGGTCTGGTTTCTACAACTTTCACTTTGGAGCAAAAATCTGGCTTTAAATTTGAAAGAAATAAAGATTTGACATTTATCGTGATAATTATCGATATCGACTGATATGAAAATAATTATTGTGATAATTTTTTGGGCCATATCGCCCAGCCCTAGGATGACACAATACTTTTGGCAATATAATGTATAACTGCAGAAAGAGCTTATAATAAACATTATAGTCTAATCTGTGTGGGTGCTGTTGGTAAAGTTTGTAGTGTGAACAAAGCTTTTTTTCTTAATGGTGTTCAATCTCCATTTTTCAGAGATTTTGTGAAAAATTTATATAAATAATGAAACCTAAAAACATTGATTCTTGTGTTCAAAATATCCATAATCATACCCATGTAAAGCTGATAAATCTTGTAGCTTTTATTTATGGAAGATTATAAGAAAAGGAAAACACCCATAGAAATTACATTAGTGATTTCGGTCTTGTGTATAGTATTTGCCAATACGGCCCGTTTCAGTAATACATAAACCATACCAAACACCCGTCCTTTCATGCTGCACTTGGCTGTTCAGTTTCGCATTTTGATCCTGAAAACATGGGAACGCTTGAAAGGCGACACCCTTCAACTCAGCATCACGTTCTCCCTTTTCACTCTCTCTTTCTCTGTCAGTCTCAGGACTCACCATACTCAATGAGCGTACAGCGCAATGTCAGAGCGCTCTGGGCAAACGGCAAAGGGGAAGGATGGCAAAACCAAGTATGCGTCTCTCAACCTGTTTGATACCTACAAAGGAAAGAGCATTGAAGCACAGAAGCCTGTTGGTGAGTTTGCATTGACTTAAAGCTCATGGTTAAAATAATTTGTCTCTATCTGTTTGTATATAGATGATCTTGGGTTAACCTTGTTAACGTTTCTAATGCACATTTCTTAATGTTCACAATTCTGTACTGCCTCTACTGGGAAAACCGTTATATTTCTGTCAAACGCGACATCTGCTGGCAGAGAATGAATGAATAAGTTAACATAGGTTACACTAGTGCGCTTACGAGTGCCTTTTTTCAATGCACGATTCAGTCTATTATTAGTATTATCACATATTTTAAGATATGGGGGCATAAAATGTATAGCCTATATTTATATACTTTGATATTGATGTTATGCAACAGTTCAATAAAAATAAGTTAATATTAAGAGACTTAATGTTTTAAGACACCATATATCCTGCTTTTGCTCTATTTCGCCAACAAAAATCATTCCAAACACAGCCACAGCACTGTTTTGTATACATATATATATATATATATATATGTATGTGTATGTATGTGTGGTGAAGCACACCATAAAATAATTGTATAAATTCAATCATACAAGGCTAGTTGTTCATAAAGCCTTATAACCAGATACATACTCCGGTATCGGATCAGTACTCTGTATCGGCCGATATATATATATGAGCGAGGGAGTAACAAAAAAAAAAAGATAATGTTTGGAAAATGGCACAGCTTTTTAAATATCTAAAAGTACACTAGGGCTGCAACAACTAATCGATAAAATAGATTATTGATTATGAAAATCATCGACAACTATTCTCATTATCAATTAGTCGGGTCTGCCCACAGTGCACGTCCAGCTTCAGCCGGTTGCGTCAAATTACAGCACTGAATAATGCATTTCCATCGACAAAATTAATCTAAAAATAGTGGAAGAAACAGAAAAAGATGCTGCGGGAGAACTTGACTATGTGATCCAAGCTGGCAAAACATTATAATTATTATTTTTTTAATGCATTCGAGTAATGGCTTGCCCTGTCAGGCTCTTTGACAGATGCGTGTGCAAAAGCTTTCAGTTTACGGTTTACATATCCTTATCTATAATCTATGAATCATATCTAGGGCTGCAGCTAATGGTTATTTTTATTGTCGACTAATCTATCGATTATTTTTCAATTAATCTATTAATTTTCTCATCAGTTGATGAATTCTTTAGTTAAACTATCAATAAATAATAAAAGTAAATTCTGGTATTAATCTTTTATTCAAACCTGTTCTCATAATTAATACTTTACAAATAAAATAACAACAATAACAAAGAAAGAAAGAAAATGGCAATACATAAAGAAAGATGATAACGAGAAATAAATAACAATAACAAATAAATATAAAATGAAAGAAAATGAATAACAATAAATGAAAAATAAGAAAAGAGAGAACAATTAAAATAATAACAATAATTAATTAATAAAAAATTTAAAAAAGGAAGGAAGAGAATTACAGGGCAGTGATACAATCAAAAGAAATGCACATAATGGCTGCATTCACAGTTTCTGTTTAGGACTGACAGCAGTTACTTACAGGTGAGATACTTGAAAGGTTTTATTTATTCAGCAGATTAAAACATCAGCTTGAATACATCTGTATATGAATGAACAGCTGAAGTCACAACTGCATTCAGGACACAAGAGTGACAGAATCGAAACTGGTGTCATAACACCGGGAAGTTTCATCACAGATGAGCCCGTTTTTTAAATAAATGATCCCAGTCGAGGCTTGTCCTGTCCATCACACAGTTAAACAACTAACAATGATTTTAAATACTTCGTTAGCGCGCCGATTGCAATATTGCGTTCATAATCGAAGGCGATTCGTCTGCGATTACAAACGCAATATGTCCTAGCTTGTCAGTGATCTACGGCTCTGTATTAACTGCCGCTCCATCTGAAAACAAGTGACGGCGATTTACTGCTAATCAAGAAACCGGCTTTACTGTCGAGATGCGCATGTTAATCGAATTCGATTAATTGCACAGCCTTACTTTCAAATATCAAAACATTATTTATGCATTTGTAACTTCAGGTTAAAGCATTCTTTGTCCCTCTGAGCTGCGTTAAACAGCAGTATTTCCCACTCGTTGGTTTATTTATGGCGGCCCACTACAATATACTCATCGACTGCCACAAATATCCATCAGCTCCTGCGTCTCACACACACAGCGACTTTAGCATTATATTAAGCAACTTTCAGACCCTTTTAGCTGCATTTCTTTCCCATACAATGTACACACTGACAAACCTAGTGATTTTTTTTGGGGGGAAAAACATAGCTTTCATTCAGTTGGAAGATGTCTCCAGTACTGCCCTGCGAATGCGAGGTCTGGCACTCCCAGTGCAGCGTCGCCTCTCTCTGTGTCTGTTCTGAGCAGGGAGCGGCAGAGAAACAGTGCATTCAGCTGGCCGTAACGCAGCAGACTACTCAATAAATGAGTACAAATCAGCGTTTCTAAGCACCTGTCGCTTACTGATGTTTACTGTTTGGACTTTTACATTTGAACGTAATTCATCTGTTAATATGCGCATAGTTTGTTACGTTACTCAGAAGCAGGCAGTGCGCTGAATAAGACAACACCGTAATATAGTCAAAACCACTGCATATAGTCACTTTTTAGTGTAGATGTACGTTGATTTTATCAGACGATGTTGCGATTTATAAATCGGGATTTAAGGGGTATAGTGAGAGTGATTTCTGGTTAACAAGTAGTATTAATGGGTAGGGGTGGGCGATATGACCCAAATCTTATATCACGATATGACAAATTTTAGATCACAATAATAATATAAATCACGATATAGTGATTTTTTTTTCTTTTAAAAAGGTTTTTATTATATTAAAATCTTTGATACCATAAAGGGCTGTGAGATATGACGATATATATCAGATGGACAAAATAAAAAGTCTATCGTTTCATATTATGTTCTATCGTTTATTTCGTGGTGTCGCAAAATACATTGTTTGCGGTAATACTTTTTCATCATTTGTGTGACTGATCTTTATACGTCGCCCACCACGGGGCGTGAAGGGGAGAGACAGAAGCAGGTGGAGAATGACCAGCCAGGACACAACGAGGAGCTCGTTCCTAAACGAGGGACTATATCTGTAGCATGGCCACTCGTTTTTAAGCACTGCAGTTTTAATACAACCAATTTTAAGCCGTTGAAACTAGGGGTCGACCGATTATCGGCGCCGATATTAAGCATTTTTACGATTATCGATATCGGCCATTTTCAAAACAGATTTGCCGATAATTTTTTTAATTTATTTTTTATAATGCAAACAAACATACTATTTACAGGGGACATTATTTATTGGTGAATAAATAATACAGGTGAAATTATTTAATGTTTAAATGCACTATTTGGCTCGATGCAGCCTGTCTGAGCTCAACACTCTGTGGCCTAGAGCAATCTCCACCCACCGCTCATCTGATATGCAGAGAGTCACGAGTCCGACCAATCAACGCGGAAAACTGAAGGCAGTCTCACACCGAAAGCACTTGAACTGGAGCTGCCTCAGTGATCACGCATCAGTTGTCTCTCAAAGGTAAGGCAGCAGCAGACGTTGCTGAAGTTGCAATAAATCACAATCCACTATGATGTCCACGATGCGGAAAATGCGGGCGGAATCGCGGAATGCAGTCATATAATGGAATTTACCGTATAACGCGGAATGTCATGGAATTTGTCGAAGTTTGGATGAATTAATCAAAAGTAGGTCAGTACACTTAAATCGACTCGCGCTATGGACTAGTATCTATAAATATTAAGCCGCAAAAACACTTTAAATATGAATCCTGCATGTTCTGCATCTCTGTTAATGAATGACACAGACGTGCGGTTTCATTTACTGCACACATACATACTGAATAACGTGATGCTCGCGGTGTTTTCAGCATCTGCCGTCTCACTAAATGAGGACATAAATACATGAACAACATCCCCAGAACTGCTCGGAGATTCACTTCATGAGCATTTGACCGTTTCATTTGAGTAAAACGATCGTCATATCATATATACATAGGCTACAGAAACTTAAAATGTCCTCATGGCAACCTGTCAAAATATACGTTCGGTTTAGCCGAATATATTACTGTGGTGCAGTAGAATATAAGTAATACAACTACAACAATTATTACAACTTTTGTTGAGAATAATCACACAATACGCTAAATACGTTTACTTTAAGTTTTACAAAATGTTTACAGAATGCTTCTGGGTGATCCCTGCACTTATGTTATTATTAATATTACTGTTTATTTAATGTTGTTGTTATTAACAGTTTTCAAAATTAAAGACATGTTTAAAAGCATTTAAAGAACGTTTTTTGTCAGAGCTCTTGTTATTATTAATTTTGGCATTAATTTTAATTTTTACACCAGACACATATCGGTTCAAAATATCGGTTATCGGTCTACTTGATCTGTAATAATCGGTATCGGCATCGGCCCTGAAAAACACATATCGGTCGACCCCTTTTTGAAACTCAAACAATAGACCTAACGTTATATGCGTGCGCCATCTCTTTCTGTGTGAGAGGAGCGCACTTTTTCTTTCTTGCCGACTTTGAACAATTACACAAACACATTCATTATAAATTAATAATTGTAATATAATACATTTAAAATAATACAATTCTTCAAGCTGAACGTCACTCTGAAACATAACCATTACTTATCGGACTACTCCTTTAATTGAGACATTTATTAAATAATTTTATAGTAAACAGGAAAAAAAATAGGCCTACTGGAGAAATTTAATGTCAGAGCGTGATCTGAGCGGGATTTGGTTTACCGGTGAGCGTGAGCGGAACATTATTGGCCGTGAGCGACTTAGCAGAGCGCACGCCCACAAAGCGGATTATTGAGCTGAGCGTCACACCGCTTCACTCACTTGCCCTGCTCTGGAACCACCCTAGTGTTATTTAAACGGTTTCCAGTTGTGTCAGCATTGTCCATGGCAGCTCGTTGAACTTTTGAGGTTTGACCCAAGACAGAGTTATCCTTGTGTTCGTCATTTTCTCTGCTTATGGTTTATTCAGTAGCTGAACTACCAACTCTAAGCAGCTGCCCTCTTTTCCAAAATACAATTCCCCCAGCACTCCAGGCTGCTTGGCTCCAGGGAACAAACAGGGGATTGAGAGTCGGGCCGGATATGTTTTTCAGCCTCTGAAACCGCCGACTACTCTTTGCAATTCTCAACCTATTTTGCATGGGCCATGTCTGTCGTGAGAGTGTTAAAGTGGGATTTTTGACCTCAAATCAATTTAGAGTCAACCACTTGAAACAAATCCACACAAGATAGTCTTTCTCCATTCACTGGCAAGCCAAGCTATAATGGATGAGGGAGTTTGGTGGTCTTGCTGCAATCTCTCCTGCTTAGTCTCAGGCTGCGTCCCTCAAGACGGTTTTGGGTTTCTGCACTTATTTATTTACTCCTCCTGTCACTCTTCTACTTTCAGTTGCCCCTCGTCATGGCTTACAGTCTCTTGGTAAAGTTGCCTCTGCACGGCGCATGCCCCCCCCAGCCAGCTTGCCAAGTTTGAAGGCGGAGAACAAAGGCAACGACCCCAACGTCTCGCTCATTCCCAAAGACGGCACAGGATGGGCAAGCAAGCAGGAACAAGCAGACCCAAAGAGGTGATGCATGTTCACCATTCTGAAGGAGCTACATTACATTATTCTTTGTGTAATTTAATATACAATAAGTATAAAACCCCTACCAGCTCCACCACCATCTGTATAACAGTCTGCACTTTGAAAAAGTGCTCAATTAACAGTGTGATCTAATGGTGCATCTTTTCACTATGGACCACCCAGATTCTTAAATCAGTTTGTTTGTATAGAACAATCACATCAAGTCTGGTTTTGATTAGACTGTAGAAAACTCAGGCAAAGGCATACTTACTGTATCTTTGGAGACCTTCCAACCTCTGCTGTCTGTAAATGCAGTCTGATTGGACACATGTCCATGCCTGCCATCTAATGTCTGCTGTTTTTGTTTTGATTTTTCCCTGTAGTACCGATGTATTGTCAGCAGTGCAGCCGGAGTCGCAGCAGCCTGTGGTCTCACAGACGTCTGCGCCGAGCGTGCCGAGAACTCCCCCAGCTCAAGAGGTGCCATCACACAAACATGAATAATCTCTAACATTATGCACTTGTTTTTCAACAAGTCTGAGCTAATGAAGCCTGCATCTCACAGCTGTAGTTGTTGTATGACCAGACACATACCAGTGAACATGTTTAAAGTCAATGAACTCTTGGCTTAAATGTACATCAATTATTATTTTTGTTACTTTGGAAAAATGTTTGGTTCTTGACAATTCTGTATGTATCTTAGGCCCCAACTCAAGCTCTGGCCGCAGGGCCAAGGTCCTGGGCTCCGGCAAGTGTTACTCATGGAGTACAAGGAGATGGTAAGATACAGTACCAAGAACATGCATACAGATGACAACTCACTATGTCTACAGAGTTTCAAAGTAGTAAAAGGGTTTCCTGTATAAAATATTGACATTTTTTAATCAGCAGTATATGATAAAACCAAATCAGGGTGAGGAACTTTAAATCGAGCATTAGTTGAATTACTCAATAGGACTAATAACTACATTTCTCAGTAAGGAATATTAAGAAATGTAAAGTTATGGTTGTTTCACTTCAAAATATCAGTGGACACTTGCTGTTAATCTTTGTTTCATTGTGTTTTGCTTGGACGAGAAGTGCTGTTTGCAATGAAGGATCTTCTTTATACATCAAAGATATTCAATTCCCTTTGCTTTCTTCACAGGTGGAAAGGGATCAAACCAACCGTCGCCATTCTCTCGCGAGGAATTTCCCACCCTGCAGGCGGCTGGAGATCAGGACAGAGTTGGCAAAGAACAGGCCACTGCAGATCAGTGGTATGGGCCAGGACCAAGCCTCCGCCCCCAAAGTAAGTCTTCTTTCGATAACTGTTGTGATGATTTGTGTCTTGGAGCATGTGGTATTCATGCATGATGTTAAATCTGTTATCTTATAGTGCTTTTGATTCGTACTGGTTCACGTGTGCTCAGTTCCTCAATTAATAATTTGTTGCTTTCTGTTCCAGACGTAACAAGCTGGCGGGATGGTGGGGGCCGGGCATTGGCACCCACCCTGGCTGGGGAGGCAGTTGCGGAGGGCGGTGCTGGGGGAGCCATGATGATGGAGGGTGCTGCTGGGGCCCCTCCCATCCCACAGCAGAATGCATCTTCTCATGGGCCGCTTAGAACTTCCCCAACCGGCAACCCCGCACTTCCTCTCCCGCAGCCACCTATTGGCCAGCAGTTCCAGGCTTACAGAGGCATCATGCCTCCCTTCGTAAGTTTTGTAACATTTTAATTTTGGCCCATCTGCAGAAAATGTATAAAACTGATTAATTTGTTCAGTACATTCATAGCCTTTCTGTTCTTTCTGGATTTTTTCTCTCTAGATGTATCCACCATATCTGCCCTTCCCACCCCCTTATGGTCCACAGGGACCGTACAGGTACCCACCTCCAAATGAGGCCCCTAGGTAAGAATAATTATATTTCTACTGAGCAGAAATGTATCTACTGATATTGAATTCTACAGTCATCCAGTTGGCTTTCCTAACTTTCTTCCAACTACTTCTTGCCAGGTTTTCTCGGTCACAGGGTGGTGGAGGGCCAGATGGGCGGCCCCCTGGAGGCCCCCGGGGTGAAGTGGTAAAACGCCCATCCATCCTCAAACAGAATGACCTGAAGGAGCTGGATGAGCTGGACCATGATGGAGATGAGGGCTGGGCTGGTAAGAGGAATGCTTTCAATTAATCTGGCACATTAGAATGGAATAATTGGTTAACTCGCATATTTTGTGGTTGTTTAACAAATGACAGTGGCTAAAGGTTAGTGAACAAAAAAAAAATGTTACCCAGTATTTTTTTTGCTCTTTCAATATTGGTATGGAGGTACAATGTATAACGGCAGCATAGTAACCTTTTCTTGGTGATTTGCTTTGTTTCCAGGAGCACAGGAAGAAATTGACTACTCTGCAAAGTTGAAGTTCAGCGATGATGAAGGAGAGGATAATGGGGAAGAAGAACGGTCTGAAAACAAAAATGGAATCCGGTAAGCATTTCCAAAATGTTTTCCCATTGGTTGATTAATTTAACTTTTTGCACACTGAAGTTAAAAAACTTTGTTTTTATATTTTGTTGCAACAGGGAGTCAAGAGAGCAGCAGAGATCCCAAGATGGACCTACACCTGTTTCACGTTCCCGGGCATCCGACAGTGGAGGGGATTCACGCTGCACCCCTCCTTCCTCTGTTGAAGATGGCTCCGCGTCCCCCACCGGCAAGCCAGGCTGGACCGAGGAGGGTGGAAGCAGCTGGAGCAGTCAGGCAAATGCAGGATCTTATCAGGTATGCCTCTCATCTCCCCATTCAGGTTCAAGCCCTTGGTACCACTGGCCTTTGCCAAATAATGTGCAGTCACTGTGAGGACAGGAAAATGCTTGTGGTGTTTCCTGGATGACTCACTGATCGATGCATGTACCCCTATGCAGGGGCGTAGGCCTGGACTAGGTGGCCCAAGGGAGCAACCCTCCCCCCCACCAGGTCCACTTCTTAGACAAGGGCCCTACTCCTACTACCGCCAGGTACATGGGGAAAGAGTCCAAGAAATAGGACGGATATGACATGAAGCTCTAGCAAAAGCATGTTGGTGGTTTAGGAGGTTGTGGTTGTATTGGTGAACTTTAGTTAATAAACCACTTTCTGTCAACAGGACCGGCCTTCGAACCAGTCGCCAATCTCAGGCCCCATCCTAGCCCCCCAGAAGCCCAGTGATGCCCAGGCACAGCAGCAGGTGGGGGCAATGCCTGGTGGGCAGACTCCTCCTCCCTCCAACACCCTGCATCCCCAGCAACAGGGTGAGGATGAGGATGAGACATGGCGGCAACGGAGGAAGCAGTCATCATCTGAGATCTCTGCTGCGGTAGAGCGTGCCCGTCGGCGGCGAGAAGAGGAGGAGCGGAGGATGCAAGAGGAGCGCCGTGCTGCCTGTGCAGAGAAGCTGAAAAGACTTGATGAAAAACAGCAGCAGCAACAGTCTGTGAAACCCAGTGATGCACCGACCAACAGTCCTAGTCCTTCCTTGTCTGCGCCTGCCTCATCACCCAATGTCAGTCAGCCACCATCCCCCTGTGTGGACACTGAAGACCCTCCTCTATCATCTTCTCAGGAAAGCGGTGCAACACAAGGATTGAATATTAATAACAGGCAGCGTGCTGGTAGCAACAGCAGCCATGACTCCAACACTGGTTAGTTTTACATAAATAGTTACAAAAAATGTCTAGTGTTTTTGGTTGAATGGGCAATATAATTTCTTCATCATTCTGACTCTTGGTGTACTTTCCTTGGTGAATGTAGTAGAAGATGAGGAGCAGATTGCAGTATTTGTTTTGAGTTGAAATGTAATATTTAACATGTATGATTTCCTCTTCATTCAGAGTCCCAGCAAGCTCTGCAGCCTCAACCCACCCAGCATCCACAAACCCTAGATGTTCCAGTGCCTGAAGATGCCAAAGAGGAACCTGTGGTGCACATCCGCACTAGAGGTGGAGATGACACGGTGAAGGTGGTTGAAAATGTTGGTGGAACAGGACGACAGGGAAGTGGTCCATCTGGGCAGGGCTTTTCCAAGTATCAAAAATCTCTTCCTCCTCGTTTTCAGAGGCAACAACAGGTTTGTTTCCTGTTGGATGTTTTCTCTCTAAATATGGAAAAAGTCATTTCCATTAATGAATGTATATTATGAACTTGACTTTCACAATTAGTGCTTCAGTTAATGTATTAAACATTATATCCCAGAAACTGTTTTAAGTGTTCTAATCCCTTCAAACAAGAATGTTTAGATTAGATGCGTGCGAGTCCTTATTTTCAGGAGTTATGTTAAAGGGAGAGTTTACCCAAAAATAAAAGATCTCTGTCATTAATTACTCACCCTCGTGCTGTTCTAAACACGTAAAACCTTTGTTCATCTTCGGAACACAAATTAAGATATTTTTGATGAATTCTGAGAGGTCTCTGACCCGAGTTTTGTGAAGCAACGAGTATTCTCGAACCACTGATGTCACATGGATTATGTTACTGATCTCCTTGCTATGTTTCTGGACCTTGATCATGTAAGGATCCTTGCTGCCTTTGGAGGGTCAGAGAGCTCTCAGAATTCATCAAAAATATCTTAATTTGTGTTCCTTGTCTTATGGGTTCGGAAATGACATGAGGGTGAGTAATTAATGACATAATTTTCATTTTTGGGTGAACTATACCTTTAATTTGATTATTGGAATAGGAGTGCACTACCTTCATACCCAAGCAAAAATATAAAGAGCATTTTTATCTTTTAACATACTAACAAAAATACGTCTTTATACTCAGTTACTGGGTTTAAAGTTTGACAAACGTAAAAAAAAAGAAAAATTGTATAAAATGTGGTCTGTATCATTTGTGGACAGGAGCAACTTCTCAAACAGCAGCAGCAGTGGCAGCAGCAGCAGCAGCAACATAACCAGGTTGTCCAAAATCAGCTCCAGAATCAGCAGGGCCCCTCTCCAGGTACCACACCACAGTCTGGGCCCAAACAGCCAACCATTTACCCACCTGGCTCAATGGGACGTCCTCCACCTCTGACTATGAACTTTGATCCCCGCTGGATGATGATGCCCTACATGGACCCCCGAATGATGCAGGGACGTCCCCCACCTATGGACTACTACACTCCCAGCATGCATCCTTCTGGTTAGTAAATAACTGACATCAACTGTGAATAATAGTCAGACAGTCTTGGTGTCCAGAGATTATATAGGGGCTTTTATGTTTCAGGGATGATGAGTCGAGAGCGTTCTGATTCGGGTGGCTCTGGGTCAGATCCGTTTGATAGGCAGCAGCATGGTGGACCCCCTCATCCCCATCGTGGCACACCTCCAATGGATCCCAAACTGGCTTGGGGACCTGATGTTTTTCCAGGGGGTACTGAGGGTCGAGGTCTAAGCTCCCCTCTACGTCAGAAAACTGTCGAGGAAGAGGAGGCTGGCAAAGGTCAAAGGTAACAAGAAGCTATTTTAAACATTAATGCATATATAAATTAGTGCTGTCAAAATTAGCACATTAACGCAAGCAATGACATTTTTCAGTTTAACACGGTAAAATTATTTTGCGCCGTTAACACAGGGGTGGAGCTTGGGTTGGCCACCCCGCTCATAGCTGCTACTTCTGTCTTTTTTTTCTTGGCAAGGAGTTTTTTTTTTTATTCAGTCGCAGAATGTCTTTACGACCACATCAAAACTGGAGACGTTTCAGACGCACGTCACACGCTTCCACTTCACTTAAGCACCAGGCGCGAGACTGCAGTAGCCTTTTTCATTTCATATCAAAGCACGAACTAAACTACGAGCATGTAATGTCGTGGTCAATTAAGACACGAAGTTACAAAAAAGGCGATTAAAGCTGCCTCAAAACTGCGTTTATGTAATATGTTATATGAGTCACTTTTAAGAACCATGTCTCTGAAATGGTTTTCAAAACCGTCCTGGAGCAGCCCAGCACTGTCTCCCTAATCTAGAAATCAAGAACTTTTATAGCTTCAAGTATTCATCTGTATTTTGTTTAGAATTTAGTGTTTGATAACTTTATTCAATTTCTTTATATTTCTGCTGAGGGGCACAGGTAGCTAAATATGACATTTATTATAATGGGTTTATGTGAAGATTGTTTAAAGTTCACTTAAATTATAAGTTATTTTTAAAGTCTAATAAATGTTAAAATGTATAGCTCTTAATTATAATGTAATGTTGAATATAGTCAAAGGTTAAATATTAGGGGGACATTTAAAAAAAATAAAGACATTAGTATTAATTGGTATCAGTGATACTGGCCTTCAGTCATAAAAAAAGATGACATTAAACAAATATCTAAATTATACTGTCTTTGTAGTTTGTACATTAGTTTGAAGATTGAATGTGAAATTATTGCAATAAAAAAGTATATTTAAAAATGTAATGTTAGGTGGGATTAATCGCGATTAATTTCAGAAAAAATGTGTAATTTAATAAGTTAATATTAGTTTTATCGATTGACAGCAAAGATATTGTATTTAAACCAGATTCTATAAAAAATATTCCAAATTTCTTTAATTGTTTCAGAAGCATAATATATTTTTCTTTTTTTAATGTTTCTAGAAGTGAAACTCCTCCAGTACTTGCGCGGGAGGGAGGCACAGCTTCCATTCAGCCGCCCAGCTCTCCATCTGGCTCATCCAACCAAACCCCACCACCTCTTGGGATTCAAGTTGGGGCCCAGGGTGCTAGCCACCATGCCCATCGTCAGCCCTTTATGGGTGGGCGAGGAGGTTACAGTAGCTACCCTGAAAATGGATCCAGAATGGGCTCCCACTTGCAGCAAAGGGCCAGCAGTGGAGGGAAGTTGCATGGTTTTGGCCACCTGGAAGGTAGTCAACAGAGCCAAATCTGGGGTACTCCTCATCCCCATTATGACCGTAATTGCCGTTCTGATCACTCGGCCTCAGAGACCAACTCGCATCTCCAACACCGTGGTCTCTACACTCATGCCCCTCATTTGTCTCTTCATCCTCATAAGCAAGAGAATGGCAGAGAGCGTGAAAAAAGGGGGGAGCCAAAAAAGGGTGACCCTTCACCTCCACTCCATCAGCTGTCCCTTTCCCCTTCCTGTTCATCATCATCATCTTCCTCAGCTAGAGAAGATGGTAATGGAAAACAGTCCTTACATAATCAGGTCCAACCGCCGATTGATACTGTATCTGCTCATGCTTCAGGAAGGAAACAGCAGAAAATGGGAAATGCACAAAATCAGCCCCATCAGCATTCTGTGCAGCAGCACCACTCTAAAGCCAACCCTCGCAGTCGGGAGCACAAAACTGAGACACACTGGGGCCCGAGGCCTGGTAGCAGTAGCGCGAGTGGGGGCTCAACCCGTAACAGAAAGGCTCCGGGCTCTGGAATGAGTGGAAATATTGAAGAACCTGCAAATCAGGGGGCTGAGAACAAATCATTTACTCAATCAGATGGCACCACAGCCAAGCGGGCAGGTCCTATTAAGAGACCAGTACTTAAAGAGATGAAAAGAGAGGGTGGTGAAGGAGGAGAAAAGACCACTGGGGGCTCTGGTAAATATAAAGAACAAGATGTTATTCAGACCGCCACCAAACAAGAAACAGCCTCTGGGGCTCAAGGCTCTTCAGCACTCGGTGGGAAAGATGATGCAATCTCATCAAATAAACCCAGAACTGGCGGAAAGGAGCGAGGTAACACTGGGGGTACAGGTAAAGGATTCAAAAATGGAGAAGGCTCTATCCACAACTTTGGCTCTTCAGCTTCACAGTCCAGGAGGGAAAGAGAGCATTCTGTTGAAAGAGGGAACACAACTTACCATGTATCTTCGTCCAGAGGTAACCGATCCAACCGTGGCCGAGGAGAGTTCTACGGCCGAGGCAGAGGGTACAGGGGCACTTACACTGGTAGTGCAGGTGGTGGCAGCCGTGGCAAAGCAGGTGGCAGGAGCAGCAGGGATTATAGATCAGCCAACACTGGCTACCACCATGCACGTTCTAATCAAGAATACAAGCAAGAGGCATCATCTGGCAGTGTTAGGCGTGGACACGGGGGGTCTCATCCAAATTCGGGGCGGGCTAGGAACCGAAGTGAGACTCGAAGCGAAGGCTCTGAATACGAAGAGGTGCCAAAGAGGAGGAGACAACGGGGATCTGAAACGGGCAGTGAGAGTGCTGGTAGTGACCTTGCTCACTCTGATAAGGAAGACCGCAAGCTGAAAACTAAGACTGGTGTCGGAGGAGAGAACCCTACAAAAGGCCCTTCGTCGTCTTCAGCTCCAGTCAGAAACTCCCAGACAAGAGTCTTCACGCCAAGGGGAGTGCCCTCTAGACGTGGCAGAGGTGGTGGTGGGGCTGCTGGAGGAGGTCTCCATAGAAGTGGAGGCAGTGGTGGAGTGTCTGGTGGACACAGATCTGGACCTGGCTCTGGTTCTCATGGCTGGTCTGGAAAATCTGCAACTGTGCGAAAGCAACAGACGTCCTCACAGCTACCCCCTCCTAAAAATTCAGGCCGTGGAGCCAATGTTGACAAGAAGAAAGCTGCAGACCAGAATCAGTCTCAGAGTCAAAGTGCAAATCCCTGCGCAACTAATCCCTCTGTGCCCACAGCTGTCCAACAGGGGTCCACTGAGAATGGAAGCGCTGGAGCCCCACTGTCCTCAAGTAATGTTCCTTCAAATTCCACTGGCACTCCTGCACAGACTCTTCCTCTGTCTGCCCCCGACGAACGAGGTTTCCCTAACAGGGGATTTGAGCATCCCCCTCGTCGCAGACGCCATGGACGATCCCAGCATCAACAGGACAAGCCTCCCAGATTCCGCAGACTTAAGCAAGAGCGAGAAAATGCAGCCCGTATCAATGGAAGCAGTGTAATTATTGAAGTCGTAGCTGGACAACAGCAGCGGCCTGCTTCACCTTTGCAGAACTCCCTGCAAGAAACCAATAGCACTCCCAATGCATCCACTGCAGCTGTTGCAAATGCAAAACACAGCGTATCCGCAACTTCTAACAATAATAATAACAGCAGCAACCTTGGGGGTGGAAACCAAAATTTCAATAGCCACCACCACCATCACTATCAGGGCAACTCCCAGTCGCACCCTCAACACCATCACAACCATAACCCAGCTGGGGGTGCCAAATCTCCAGACGTCTCCAACCAGAACTCTGATCAGGCCAATGAGGAATGGGAAACAGCCTCCGAAAGCAGCGATTTCACAGAGTTTCGAGAAAGAGAAGGTGGGGGTCGCGGTAAACCCTATTCCTCCCACCACCATCCATCTGCAAGAGGTGGTGGAGGCGGCGGTGGGGGCGAGAGAGAGATGACAGCTAAAGAGTTGGCCACCAGCAAGAGAAGCTTCACCAGTCAGCGCCCTGTAATGGAGAGGCAGAACAGAAGGGTTAATGGTGGTGGTAGTGGTGGTGGAGGAAGAGGCCCCAGGGGTCCGCCAGGCGCTGGTGGGGCGTTGAGTGGAGCTGGCAATGGTGGGGGCAATCGTGGTGAGAGGCGTGGCAACTGGCCCTCTCCTAAGAACAGGAAGTGATGCTTTGTTTTTGATTTTTTGGGAAAAATTTAAAATGCATCCCTCTATTTGGCCACTCTATTCTGTAAAACCTCTTCCCCCTTAACATGTTAACACTTTATTATTGTAAAAGATTAGTTACCAAGACCATGACACATTCTAGTTCTTTTGGTTTATAGCTTTTTGTCCCTTATTTGGAAATTCACACTCTTGTGTCCTTTCACGCTCCCATGAATCCTAAACTTTACTCTGAGATTTTACATACTACACCCCGTTTTAATGGAAATATTTGCTGACTGAAAACACATTTGACCACATGTCCCATTTATGTTTGCATATACAAGCACAAAATGACATAAACCTTACAAAGTTGTGCTTAGTTTGTGTTATGTGTTTGTGTGAGAACTGTGGCTTGAAGTAAATATGAAAGGCCAAGGTTGTTATTATGTACTTGTGTATTCACATCACATGTTGGATTCTGGATGTTACTCTTTTAATGAGAACAAATGTATCATAGATTTGTTTTCCCCCTTGTGGTGTTAATTATTAATTTCAGCCTCTTAAAGTTGAGGAAATCTTTCTTTTTCTTCTGAAAAGCAGGTAATTAAAACTATTTTTTAAATAAAACCCTCTTCATTTTTGGTTCAAACTCACATACTATTGTGCCTGCTAAGTATCTCATCATTTTTTTTTTGTTGAAAATCACTGTAATGCCCACTTTTCAGAACTATGTGGTGTATTTTTCCTAATGTTAAGTTATAGGTCATCTCTGCTCATTGCTTTGGGATTTCACATAGTTTCATTAGCTGCTTTGGCCTCTGCATGGAATTGTAGTCTAATAGTGCACATTATACTTGTTAATATTATTAGACGTTGATCTTGAATGAAGGTCCTTCAAAAGTTTCTCTTCATGGATCACATTGTTTTAAGGTTGTTTCTGTTTTGAGCAAATCAAATGACTCTTACCTTAGTGTCAGATCCTCATTAAATTAATGTTGTTTTTTTGTTGAGAACATCCGTTAAAGATTTTCTTTTGTCTTGCACTTATGTTAAGTCAGTAAACTCCAAAACTCTCCTTTAGAAAAAAGATAGTTCATTGTTTGTTTGTTTTTTCTTTCTTTCTCCAAATGAGTAGCTGTATATTGGGCATCTTATCTGACTAGGTCTCACACTGCAGTTCCAGGTTATTGAACATGACAAGTATTGTGCTACTGTTATATTCACTTACCAGTTCTAGGGAGTGTAGAGATTCACTCTTTGACCACCCTCTGCATTGTAAATTCCCTTGTTTTTGTTTAGGAGCCTACACAAGCTCATCCTCCAGTGTGTATTTCCAAAGTTCCCCAAAACATGTCTCAGAACTATGAGCAGCTGTCTTGCTCACATCCTTGGACTGCTCTTCAATTTACCAGTCATCTCATTGAGACACAAGTCAATGCCAAGGAGTCTGTGGCCCTTTTTTGAGTAGTGTTACAAAATGAGACATTGGTTCAATGTGCAATATGTCTGACGTCAAACAAAACCTGTCCATCCAGGGAGCCTGAGCCCAGGTTATTGAGAAACCACAAATGCTTGACGTCTAAAAAGAAACGGATCAAAGCATTGTTCCCTCATTTTGACCAGCATCTGTACCCTAATGGTGTAAGTTGGGGTTTGTTTGATTTCTGGGAATGCCTTGGTCTAATGAGTAGCTTTGAAATAAGTAGTAGGGCTTTCAAATGAAATGTATGTGTGAGTAGGGCATTTAAAAAGTATGTGTGAATTTATATCTGATCTCTACATATAATGTGTTCTTTTGTGAAATGTGAACACGAGTCCCAATTGCCCACCTTTTCTGACACTATTAGGATGTTTATTTTATCTAGGATATTTTCATTATATACATTCAAGTGTGTGTATATGTTAATCCAAATGAAGTGCAGTGGAAAAAATATTAAATCAATATATATATATTTTTTTTTTCCTGCCTAGGAAAAGGACTAAAATGGGTTTATTTGACTTTTCTTGCAGAAGTTTGTTCAAGCATGGTTTGGTCCTCAGATACAGCTTGGTTGGTCTATTCGTTGGAAGCCGTTCTCCCATCGGCTTTCAGTGCTGTTTATCATCCCTCTTTAACCTAAACCATTGATGTGGTCCCATTATATGTACCAATATAGAGTAAAAAATTTATGTATTCCTTGAAATACTCAGAGATTGTATTATACTTCTAACTATACCAAGGTACCTGAGGTTGTGACTGCTGTCCTAGCATCTATGGCTTCTTATTGGATCCTTGATATACACACATGTATGTATATTGGTAGGCATCTGAGTTTGTCCGCCCCAACTTACATTCCCACACACATTTGTTGCCATTTTTAAGTTCAAGGGAGCAATGTACAAGCAGAGAAGTGTCTTATTATAATAAAAAATATACAGAGAAAAAGTTGAATAAAAATCTTTTGTTTTAATGGAAGATCTGTGGTTTGACTTTATTTCATCGCAGTGTCATTAAGAGCATGCTAAATATGAATTAAGGCCTTTTGAGGCTGTTACTTACATACCATGTCCATTATGATTTCATTGCTTTCTTCTACATGTTTTAGGTACACATTTTATTACTATAAACGTGTTAAGTTATTGCTGTAAATGTTAAGTATGTAAAATGTTTGTGGTTGATCCACATGCATTCCAAGAGGGAAAATACAGTCAGGCATTGTATAATTGATACTATTCTTGCATATCTTAGCATAAACCTTATGTCAGTTTTGCAATATAATTCGATGACCTCAAGTATTTTGTTATGTTGACATAATATTACATGAATATTTGGTCCTACTCACTCAACTCCAGATAATAGCGAGAAAACTCTGATTATAAAGACTACAATTCCAACAAGACCCGCAGATCTGTGAGAGCGGAAGTGACCTGTCTTATGGTCACGTGCTGTATGTAGAGCGGAAGCCTCCAATCAGCGTTCAGTTGTATCGCTGCGGCTAACATCGACCCCGGGAGATCCTTGAGGTAAGGCGAATAAACGCGTTTCACCGCTTTAATGGACATGAATATCTAGTAGTTTCGATATGTGCGCAGTTATGGGTTAGTTCTGTGAATTTAAGGTTAATTGTATGTGTTTAGGACTCTCTTCAATCGACATATTTTAGAGACAGTCGGTGATTTCGCTGCGGCCTAACGTTACGTTGAAGCGCAGCTAACAGCGACACGCTAAACTCATCTAGCGCTAGCCGAACACACGTACTATAAAATAGGCATTTATCAAGATACAAATCACTCTTTTTAACGTGCCAGTGGTTTATCATTTTGCTCACACACAAACGTGTTTGTCTATATGACTCGGTGATAACGGTAACCAGCCCGCGGTGTAAGCGTGCGTCAGGCCAGTTGTTTACGTGAAAACCGTTAACGTTATACGCGATACATGTTTTAATATACATGTAACGTTACTTATCTGAAACACATTAACGCAGCAGTATGATGTTTATCATTTTCGTTCTGTAGTACCAGTGAACACCGACTTAGCTTTTCTGGAGCAGCTAACTTATAGTTATGGTCTTTGTCTCTGTTATTTAATTTTGTATCGTTTATTGTGCTAACGTTACTCCTCTCTTTTCTAACGTTAGTTTCCCAACATGAGTAGCTCAGAGGAAGTGTCGTGGATTTCTTGGTTTTGTGGTCTACGGGGAAACGAGTTCTTCTGTGAGGTTTGTATTCGTTTCTGAACATCTCTTATTGTGTAACTATATTAGGGTGTTACAATGTGAGCTTAAATGTATAGAAATGAACTGAAATATGTATTTAACATGAGCACCTGATATGAACTTGTGGGACTGAGTAATTTATAGGACAAGGCACACTATCACTTACATTTGTAACTGGGAAACATGAGAATATTATGTTCAGGTGTGAGGCTCGTTGATTTGATATATTTCTATATTTAGAAAACTGTCTCTGAATCACTTGTTGTTTTGCTAAAATCGAGGCAGGAGTCACAATCAACCTGTACTATTGTAATCATTTAGAAACAGTAGGTAAACGTGCTGTTGTCTCGATTAATATTGATGTATAAGCTTTATAAAAACAATTCTAGCTTTCTTTTCTGTTTTCTGTATTAAAAAACTTGCTGTGTTAGGCCAACTGAGACTTGTCATAGCTCTTGCATGTTGTTGCTCTTTTGATGGTTTTGATCGTTTCTATTGTCCTCAGTAAGTCTAGTTTAGTTTATTTATTCATATAGCACTATTTGGAGAGTAGCACCTAAGTGCATTAGTAGGAAGAGAGAGAGAGAGAGATAAAAACATAAATCACATCATAAAACAACAACAGAACCACAAATAAACACAAACAGAGGAAGTGCATTTTTAACCAGCTTTTACACAAGCCTAATGTGGGAGCAGATCTAACATGGAGTGGTAGATTGTTTTATAACTTAGGGGCAACTACTGCAAAAGCCCTATCCCCTTTCTCTGCAGACCTAAGGATAAAAGCGTCTGCTAAATAACTAAATGTATGGTACATCTCTTTTTACTCCATACAGGTAGATGAGGACTACATTCAGGACAAGTTTAATCTTACGGGACTCAATGAGCAAGTTCCCCATTACAGACAAGCCCTTGACATGATCTTGGATCTGGAACCTGGTCAGTGATTGTTTAAAACAGGCTTTAACCGGTTGAATTAAAATTCACGTGTTTTGTGTAGGTTTTATTTTTGAAATGATGCTTGACCTTATATGGTTTTTATTAAAATACCATAATCTTGTGGTAAAATGACAGTCTTCTCTCTGGTGACATATGCAGGTTTTTTCTAATCATTTAGTCCCCTTAAACCCTGTTCATCAGTCTCCTCGATGGAGTGCAACAGCCACATCTCAACATCCAATCAACCACTGATGCATAAAATGAAGTCCTACCCTAATTTTCCTTTTTGATAATCTCTTACAATCACAACATTGAAGAAAAGATCTATTGCTACTTCTGTTTCATTGTGACTTGAAGGTTATGTGCTTTAGACTGTGCACGCAACCAACCAGGCACATAAAACATGTAGTTTTAGGCAGGATCTTTTAAAACCAAATCCACGAATCTCCCTCCCAGAGAGCAGATGAATTCACTCTCCTCGTCTGTTTAATGTCTTGAACCACAGTTAGACAATTGCTTGTTTTATGCACAATTATTTGCCTAAAATGTTTCCCAGAAAAAAGCATATTGTAACTTAGTTTTTGTCTGATTTAAATGTGATGTAAATAAAGCATATTCACTCTTAAATGTAACACTTTAAAACCATTTTAGAGAAGACCTACATTTCACTGTTTAAAGTCACTTTGAAATCAAAACGGGCAGTTCTTTTAGTTATGTTACAATGTATTCTAAATGATTTATACTTCCCTGGTGTGTGCACTGACAAGTTGCTGGATGGGAGGGACTCTTGTCCCGTGTTTGTGCCAATCGCATCCAATCCATTCCTGATGGACAAAATCAAGTCCCACTCTTTTTTTCTCATTTGAGACTGTCTCAGATGTGTCACATTTGGGAGGAAAAGATTGTCACATGTCTGTGTCATGCTGACGTTAAACGTTGTGATTTCCTAGCTGTGTAAAGGTGTTGTTGTGTGTGTTTGTATCAGATGAGGAGCTGGAGGACAACCCTAACCAGAGTGACCTGATTGAGCAGGCTGCTGAGATGCTGTATGGACTGATCCATGCGCGCTATATCCTCACCAACCGCGGCATTGCCCAGATGGTTCGTTATCCCTGGGTCTTTCTAATAGTTTTATTTAAGAAAGGCAGTTTGTTTTCAGCTTCATACGTATGACTTTGCGCTTGTTTTCTCTTGCAGCTGGAGAAGTACCAGCAGGGAGATTTTGGCTATTGTCCTCGTGTTTACTGTGAGAATCAACCAATGCTGCCCATTGGTTGGTGTCCCATTTATTTTACTTCAAATATGTAATGTTTGCCATTGTAATTTTTTTTTTTTTAATTGGGGATGGTCTGATTGATTGGTATCAGTTGATAATCACTTCTTATGATGATCTCTCAGTTTGATCATCTCATAAACGGATCACATGTTGACACAGAGCACATTTACATGCACACCAACATGCTGATAACTCACAAAACCAGCTTATTGAAATAACCTGCACTGCAAACGCAATCGTTTCCGTCCAGTCCGCTCGTTTTATCTCATTTGACCACAGCTGTCGTCAGTTTATTTATTTATTTATTTTTTTGTCTGGCAGCGGCAGCAGGTATGCAATAAAATGTCTAATTTGAGGCTGTATGACATCGATTCTGGCACCCAACATCACAACAAGATGATATTTTAAGCTCCTTATGTAGCCGAATCTGGGCCGCCTCCAGTTTTCCCTTTGTTTTGCTTCCAGCTAGCGCTGTGACGTAATTTTGATGTCGGCCCTAGTTACCGGTGGTTGGCCTGGCCGTGCGTCACTCAGAAAACAACAGGCCAATCAGAAGAGAGGCTCATGAATATTAACTAGCAGAGCTCCTGAAAGAGGAGCTATAAAAATATATTGAGATGGTTTTTGGTACCACAAATATATATTCTTAAGGACTTCAAAACCTAAAATAAAACTCCAGAAAGGTGTACAATATGGGACCTTTAAGTTTAAAATTGTGGCATACAGTGTCATAACATTTTGATCTGAAACAAAAAATTACATTTGCTTAATATCAATGAAAAATAAGTGCTTGCAGGACTCTTAAAGAAATCAAAACAATAAAATAAATACAGATGTTGAACAACCTTTCAGCTTGGATTTCACAAGTTTCACGAGTACCGCTCCAACTGCACAAAACACAACAAACACGAGAGAAAGCTGCAGCCACGCCCTGCGAAGGCTTTTCACACGGGACGCGGCGTAACCGAGGCGGACGTTACCACAAAAGCCCAAATGATGTCACACTTAAGCTTTTTACACTGAAACAATTTGTTCATCCTCCATTACTGCCAGCGAATTATATTAACGCTGACATTAGTGGCTAGTATTTCCTGTCACTGTTTAAGTTCAGAGATGAAGACTGCTGTCTAGCGGTTGGGATATGAACTCAAAACGAAACAACTGCCATGAATCTTGAAATATATATATTTTTTATATCGATATTCCATTTTTGAGAATCGATACAGTATCGCCGAACGAAATATCGCGACACTCGCATGTATCGATATTTACTTACACCACTAGTGTTTACATGCTGGGTGAACTTGGCCTAAGGGGTAAACATCTAGATGTGATGATCGGTTTATGCCATCTATGGCCTTGAAGAAAACACATTAACATGCTAACATGACCATGCGTGTTATCAGCTTCACTCAATGCATAATCGGGTTAAGCGCGGTACACACCAAGCTGACTTCAAAGAACTCACGACGACAAAAGCCGACGGTGTTGACTGCCTGACGTCGGCAGCGTCGGACCAAAAAGCTGCACGTGAACACACCGCACAGACTTCAGCCGACTGCAAACTAACGTGCGTTCTGAGTTAACTGTTCATATTAGCAGCTACCTAAAATATCTAAATATTTAAACAGAAACCGAAACAAATATATATACGAGATAAACACAGATATACGAATCGTAAAAGAAGCAGCGCTTGCTTACCATTTTTAATATCAGTAACATTGATAACTTCCATTTTTTTAAGCTGCTCATGTTGTTATGAAAACATTCACATATTGGAATGCTTGGGCAGCCTTTTTTCTGTGCCGTGTTAATTAACTTGCCCGTTTTCATCACTTTCGCCTTATTTCTGCACAGACTCGTTCGTTAAACTGAACATCCAATCAGAGTTCTCTCTCTCACTGGCGGTCTACTACTGCCGACGAGTGGAACACGCCAAATAAACTAGGCCGACCGTCACCTCGGTTGTGTACCCGGCTTTAAGAACGTTCATGTAAACGTTATGTAAAAAAGATGCACACCTTAAAGGGTTAGCTCACCCCAAAATGAAAATGAGCCGTGTAATTTACTCGACCTCGAGGCATTCTAGGTGTGAAAGACTTTATTCTTTCAGAACAAACTCGTGGGACTAGCACATTTCAGAAGCGCGCGTTACGCATACATCTTGCGCCATCCGCGGGAAGGGCTTGCTCGTACGACAGATAAGTGAGTTAATGTGTGTATTACATTTAAAATATGGATATTGTTCTTACAAAAACGCATGGATTTGCTACAGCAGGCCTTTATTCACCCCCCGGAGCCGTGTTAGGGACGTTTCATTATGGACTCGCGCGCTTTATTTGACGTCTTTTGGACTGTTGAACAGAAACGCCCAATGACTGCACTGACAACCCTTGGAATAGCCAGGACAATTTTAATATAACTCTGATTGGATTCATCTGAATGAAGAAAGTCATATACACCTAGAATGCCTCGAGGGTGAGTAAATTACACGGCTAGTTTTCATTTTTGGGTAAACTAACCCTTTAAATGAAATATGAAAATTAAATTCGCCCACAAGTCTTTCCAAACCTGTATCAATTTCTTTCTTCTGCTAACACAAAATACATTTTTGAAGACTGTGGGTAACCTAACAGGTGCTGGTCCCCATTTACTTCCATAATATGTTTTTTCCTCTCCATACTGTGGAAGTCAGTGGGGATCAGCAACCGTTTAGTTACTCAGTAGAACAAAGGAACCCATACAAGGGTGGAACAACATGAAGGTGAGTGAGTAGATGACAAAAATTTGGGGTGAATTATAATTAAAATGAGGATTACAAGGTGAGGTACAATTCACATGAACTCCGTGTGAGTGAGTCTAGTGTCTGTTTTTGTCTCCAGGGCTCTCTGACATTCCTGGCGAGGCCATGGTGAAGCTCTACTGCCCTAAGTGTATGGATGTGTACACACCCAAGTCGTCCAGACACCATCACACCGATGGAGCCTATTTTGGCACTGGTTTCCCCCACATGCTCTTCATGGTGCATCCCGAGTACCGACCAAAGAGGCCTGCCAACCAGTTTGTGCCCAGGTTCGTCTTTCCTTTACATGGCGGTCACCTGCTGCTCTACATAAATGGATTTTCTCACGTCTCTAAAATGGCTGTTTCTCAGAGCTGTCATTCTCGTCTTCCAGGCTCTATGGTTTCAAGATTCACCCAATGGCTTACCAGCTACAGCTGCAGGCAGCCTCCAGCTTCAAGAGTCCCGTCAAAGCGATCCGCTAAGAAACTGAGCAGGGCGGGATGGGGTGGGATAGGGTGGGGTGGGTTGTGTGTCCGTCGGCGTGGCCTCACTCTTCTCCAACAATTTTAGATTTGACCAAGACTAAGGTTCAAACATGGAGAGAGTGAGACTATAAAACACTCTGGGGAGAATCAAAAAACCTTCCTCTGAAACACTGTACAGAAAACAGGGCGGGGCGTTCCTTGTGAAAACAATTTCAGTTCTTAATCTCCACATAAAAAATAAAGTTATAATTAAAGATAGAGACCTATAGGATGGCACTACTCTACTCTGGTCCTGTTTGTTTTAGGTTAAGTAACGTTCACATACAAGAGCATCATGAATTGACTTGTCTTATTAGTTTATGATTTGATATAAATGTAGGGTTGATTGATCTTTAAAACTGCAGATATATCATCGTTCAATCCCCTCTGTGCAACCGGATATTTGGTTTAATTTAAAACTGTTGCATGATAAAGGCAGTATATTTTGGATTTGTTTTAAGCTCGGAGTAATATAGCTGGAGTTGTTTCTGACTTTTCTTTGTTGACAGACCGCAAGCTTTCAGTGCATGTATTAGAAAAGACCAGAAATGGGAAGACACAAATGCAAACAGGAAACTGTCTCTGTCTTAAAAAGACATGTTTTGTTTTAATCATCAGTCCTGCACTCGTCAGAACGACGCCAACCTGCGAAGTTCTTCCGGTGTCGAGATTTACCACAGAACCACAATTAGGATGTTTTTTATGGGCCCAGTTTTTCTTCTCTGGTTTAAAGTATTTCTTCTGGTAAAGAGTAGAATATATAAATCAGTTTGAAAGCATTGGATGTTTTTTTTTTTTTTGATCCTGTTGAATGTTTTTTTCCCTTCAGAGCTGAGGAACCAGGGTTCAGAATTCACAATAAATGTCTTTTCCTAAGTTGTGTGGGATTCCTACATGTCTCTGAGGTGTGTGTGTGTATATATATTAGGGGTGGGCATAGATTAATTTTTTTAATCTAGATTAATTTTGGAATTAATCTAGATTAAAATGGCTCATTTGAATTCTGCCGAAGGCATTCAGAATATGTGTGCTACCCAAATAATGACTAAAAGTAAGTCTTTGAGAACGGGTTTCTCAAGCCAGGTGGCCAGGGTGGCGCATTAGACCAGGGGCTCATCTCCTGTTTCCAGAATGCATCACAAACTGCTTGAGAAAGCTGTTCTACTATGATAATTGGTGATGAAAATAAACTATGTTCAATAAGATGTACTTGTGTTTACTAACTGTTTATTCAGTTAAACATGAATTTTGAACTGTAGGCCTACATAAGAGGTCGTGATGAACTGTTTACAGTTTCCATTGGGAAGCTTCTTAAAAATACATTTTCCCTGAAGCAAACCCGGTGGCTTCATAGCTGCATCCATGTTAGCACGTCACGTCTGATGTGGTAATTTCACAGTAACGTTAGGCATACACACAGGTTCGAAGCAGAGGGTGACACGGGAGTGAATTCTCAAGTTCACATGAGACCTAAAGCGCATCCTGTTTGCTTAAAAGCGCAACGTTTCGTTGTTATTCTGAGTGCACACAAATAAACGTAGAGTCTTTACAGATTCGAAAGATGTATTAGGCTACTTTTATCTGTATGACCAAGAATGACGGAGATGTAAGCAAGTGAGCGCACCGGAGCCTGTCCTGCAGCAAACGCGCTTCCACACAAACACTTCAATAGCGCACGTTTCTCTAGGTTAACATCATATTGAGCGGCCATGTAAAGTTGCTACTACATACATCTTTCAGATGAAAAGCCATATTTGAGGTTGATGAATGATAGGTGAGCGTTTGGATGTCCTGCCCGATTGTATTACCACATAGACCAGCCGTTAACAATCTGTCCATCACGGACTGCGAGCCTCTAGTTCGAAGACTCGTTCTCGCCCCTACAGTGCAATTCGGCTAGGTATACATCCGCGCTAAAATATCAGGGTGAAAGTCATCATAGCTTGCGTAGTATAGACCCAGCTCCCAACCCAACTTTGAGAATAGATTAACGGCGATATTTTTTTTGTCGCCGATAAGAGTCTCGCGTTAACGCAGCACGTTAACGCCGATAACGGCCCACCACTAATATATATATATATATATATATATATATATATATAGACTAATGTCATGTACTTACCGCTCTTGTTTTCAACCCGTATCATTCATGGCCGTTTCCCATATCCAGTGGTATTAGTATGCTTTATATTTAGTCGCATAGGCAACTTTTAGGGTTCATTTTGGAGCTTGCCTTCATGTTCGTTCACTTTCATTAAATATACAATATTTTGCAACTTAGCACATTCAGCTTACAAATATTGAACATGAAAGAAACAGCCAACCAAAATCAATTATTTTAATAAACCAGCATTTTCTGCTCGTCAGTGAGTACCTCTCGCTGAACAGAGCTTCAGTTAGATGTCAAACAAACTACCTACATACTAAACCTCAAAGCATAGATACGTAGAAAACATGTTGAACACACACCATATAAACTGCATTCATTTCAAACTATAAATAAACACCACATGACTAATTGTTCAACTCATGTCATAACAGACTTTGGGTTTAAAGATGGCTCCTTACGCTGAAACACCACAAACTGCATGAAATCAGATTAGTTTTACCATCCTTCCAGGACATGAATATAGGTATTTTTCTAAATGTATGTTGAACAACAATGATAACAACTGAGAAGCTCATGCAACAAAGAACAAAATGATTAAACAACAAAACAGGACTCCTCAACATAAGCAGCAATCTGCACCATTTTCTATAATGTGGACAATATAAATATTGGAGGCCACACATTCATAGCGTGTATGCACAGATTTGATCCACGGCAACGCTTATATTTGTCAAAATCTGCCGTTGACGTGGGCAAGCATTTAGCGTCACTTCAAGCACTTCAGACGTACAAACGTACTTTTTGAAAATGTATGCTGTTCTTGAAGCTTGCTGCTCTAAATTAAAGGATTTGGATGATGACTGGTGATCGTTTACATGTTAATGAGATTAATTGGGAGTCGTTTTTACGAGGCAGAGACCTGAAACCATTCAGTTGCACACAAGTTCAAGACCATTTGCGATTCATAGATATCACATCTAAAAGAGAGGCATATGTGTGTTTTCTGTGAATACATTCATTCTATGAATCACACGCACGCATTGTATTTGAGAAATTATCATGAGATCAAATTTAGGATGGTTTCTGCACAACATTTTATAAATGAGGCCCTGGATCTCTGTATAATTACCATTGGTTTTTATGTTATTGATTATTGCCAATTTATTTGATATGGTGAAATGTGTGGCTGAACTGCAGCAGAATCCCACAGGATTCTACACTCTTCCTGAATAACGTTCTACAACACAACAATTTCTCCTTTAACGTTTACAGCTCTTCCTTGACTCCATTCAGAACAAGAGGTTTGGATGCCTCGCGCTTCAGGAAGTTGATGAAATCCTTCACTTCACGGGCTCCCTGAAAGAAAACCAAAATACAAAGAATTCATATTTAAAATGACATATACAGTATGGTCCTATAAGTGATGATAAACACGGTCACGGTGGAAATAAACAATTACCTCGTATCGTTTTGGCTCATCTTTCCGGCCAGCAGCAGCAAAGTAGATTGTAGGAAACCTGCAAAAGAATAACAAAACATTAACAATGGCTAGCTAAAATCATTACAAAGCATTTGATTGAGCATACATACCCTTGCATGTCGTAGCCATGCGGGATATCATTGGCAGTTGCATCCATCTTGGCGATTATTATATTGGGGTCACTGTATAGCTGAGACCATAAAAAACAGAAACACAGGATGAGAAGCGATTCAGACGGAGATGAAGACACACTGATGTCATGTAAAACTCACCTGTTCTCCAAGCTCTGTATATTTGGGCTCCAGTTTTTTACAGTGGCCACACCACGGAGCATAAAACTCAATAAGCACGTCTTTCTCTGGGTCACTGACGATCTCTTCAAACGAATCTGCCACAACCACCTGATCACAGACAGAGACTTATGTTAACGCTTGATATGAGATGGTTAATGAAACAAATCAAGCTCATTTAAACACGTGTCTCACTAACCTTGATGGCTCCATTGTTTTTGGCAGGCACAGGTTCTGATTTGATGTAACGCTTCAGTCGCCCAGCAAAATAGTCTTCCAGAAAACTCTCTAAAGACTTGCCATCTCGTCTGAGGGTGGACCAAATGAATAGTTCAAATCCCATCATTAAAACTTCTAATGTTACATCATGGGACATAGCTAAATGAGAAATAGCAT
Organism: Oxygymnocypris stewartii; assembly: GCA_003573665.1. Classification (NCBI taxonomy): domain Eukaryota; kingdom Metazoa; phylum Chordata; class Actinopteri; order Cypriniformes; family Cyprinidae; genus Oxygymnocypris; species Oxygymnocypris stewartii. The sequence goes on along the minus strand of QVTF01014107.1, from coordinate 1,412,506 downwards.
TGCACTGAAACAATTTTATGATGGTCTTATTGATGTGTGTTGAACGCTTCTGTTCAAAAGCTTGGAGTCAGTATGATTTTTACAAGGTTTTGAAGAAAGTTTTTTTACAGTTAGCAAGCCTGAATTTATTTGATCAAATATACAGAGAAAACAGTAATATTGTGAAATATGACTAAAATCTATAGTAAGTGTTTTACGCATTTTGAAATGTAATTAATTGCTGCGATCAAAGCTGAATTTTCAGCATCATCCCTCCAGTGTTCAGTGTCACGTGATCCTTCAGAAATCATTCTTATATGCTGTTTAAGAAGCATTTATTATTGATCTTATTTTTCACAGTACTGCGTCATATTTTTGAGGAAACCATAGCTGTGTCCGAAACCGCTCTCTATTCACTATATAGTGCACTATATCGGGTGTCAGCCATTTTGTAGTGCTGTCCGAATTCTGAGTGAACGACTTCATTTCCTACATTCGTTCACTACTTTTTACCCACAATGCATTCTGATATCGAGTGTACAACTGATGTACACTCGCTGAAGCACTATTTCCCACAATCCCATGCGGAGAACCGACGAGCTGGAAGAGCGGAGTTTGAATGAGAGATGCCATTTACATGTTTATTATTTCTGCTTTAACGTTTATTTCATACATTATTTATATAAAAATATATAATGTAGGCAATAACTCTATAAAGTACCTAAATTATTTTACTAGTTTACTGAGGGGGCATTGTTGTTAACTTATAGTTTCAAGATACTAAAAATAATAAATACATACAATTATGAACGTGTGTTTATTTTGTTCTCGGTATTTTAATAGTATTTAATGATTATGAACAAAAAAGCATTACAAAACAAATTAATAATATACCCTGGATGAAAACACAAAGCTGACGCTGAGGTTTGTATAATTACAATATAAAGTCATTTTGAGTGGTATTGCTATTGATATTATTTTCGAAAATAAGGTACATGTAATATAAAAGTACATATGTGACGAAGATCTTTTTGCAACAGCGCAAGTCTCACGCGCATTGTATACGTCACCGTACGAATCTGTTCACTTATTTCGTCCACTCCTCTCTGATATAGTCCACTCAACTGCCATACACTATATAGGGATTAGTGAACGAGTGAGCGATTTCGGACACAGCACATGACACATTTTTTCAAGATTATTTGATGAATAGAAAGTTCAAAACAACAGCATTTAGTTTAAGTTTGTAATAATTATTATAATTAATGCATTTAACAATTTGTTATATTTATATAGCACCATGCTAGGCACTCAAAGCGCTTCATGTCAGTTTTAATCAAACATTACTGAATGAAAGTATTTAGAGATTAAATATGTTTAATGCTGATTTATTTATGCGATGTAAACATTAAAATTAGTGCTGTCAAGTGATTAATCACGATTAATCGCATCCAAAATAAAAAGTCTTTGTTTACATAATATATGTGTGTGTACTGTGTTTATTTATTATGTAAAAACACACACACATACAGCAAATATTTACATGTATGCATTTATATTTATAAATATATGTAATTTATAAATGTAAATGTTTTATTGAATATATGCATGCATGTGTGTGTATTTACATATGCATAGTAAATATACACAATGCACACATATATACATAGTAAATATACACAGTGCACACATATATACATAGTAAATATACACAGTGCACACATATATACATAGTAAATATACACAGTGCACACTTATATTATGTAAACGATTTTTTTTATTTTGTACGCGATTAATCGCGATTAATCACTAATTCAAACTTTCATTGTAAACAAAGAACATTTGAGAAAAAGCATCAGAATAACTGAAGTTCATTTTATTTTAATGTACTCAGTGCAATAACTATGATAGTATATAAGAAATATTCTTCGAAAGCAGTTTTCAGAAAATAAAATTATGAATGATCAGGGATCAAAAGACACCACGCTGTTAAAGTACATATGCTGTTTTGGGTGTAGTGGCTTGTAATGTCCGAATTAGTCAACTAATATAATTCAGTGAAATATCAAATCATGTTTAATCGCTTTCTTAAAACTCTGAAAACAGGATCCTCACAATATGAAGTACTCACGTGAACTCCTCTCTCATGGTGTATTTGTTTCCTGTTCGTGTCCTGATGGTGACAAACGGCAGCTCAGTTGAGTCCGATGTGCCCAGACCGAACTCATCCTCCAGCTCCTCCAGGAAGTCATTACGGTTCGCCACAGAAAACAACAGGCCCTGAGAGATGAACTTAGACGCCTCCTTCAGCACTCTAAACGAGGAAAGACCGGTATGTACTGTTTGACTTCATAATAAACATATTCAATCACTGATTTTAAATGACTCACCTGTTTCTCCAGTAGTTGGAGCCTTTGGGATTGTGAAGATAATCCAAGTCGTAGTAAGCCGTCAATAAATCCCTCTTCCTGAATGCATTCTTATTCTCTTTGGTCAGGTGAGGACAGAGTCCAAAACTACAGAGCAAAAGCAATGATCTCAGTGTGTGCGGTGCAGAGGTGTAAAGTACTTAAGTACAGTAATTAGTTACATTTACTCAAGTATCTTTTATGTAGTTGTACTGAGTACCAAAGATATTCGCAACTTTACTTCCCTACATTTCTGAATGAGTATCTGTACTCTTTACTCCACTACATTTGAAATGAGTGTTACAGTTACAAATTACATTTTGCATGACATCTAGCTTTTCTGCAGCAGTTTATTTCTGCTAAAAGGCCTGATATCGCTAACTATAGGGCACTGAAAGTACTATATCCTGTGCGTTTTGCACTTACCCAAACTTGTCAACAAGGCTACTTCACGTGAATGTTCCTTAACAAGTTGCATCACAGGCGTTTTATGCATGAGATGAGGACATGACTGCAGCCGAAACCAGCACATCCAGTGCAAGAAGACTTTTTTTTCACTTGTACTTAACATTATTTTATCTCTGGATATTGCTTTTTTTCTTTGTTTTGTTTTGTGCAAATTTGAGGTGTTCAGTTTTATTTTGGTTTTAGAAAACAAACGTGATTGCTCTCCTCCCAAATCAGCTCTTGTTTTTGGTGCGTTTTCTGTGCCTTGTCTTGGACTTTTATGTCACTTCCTGTCTCTCGTGGTGTTTGTAGTCAGTTTGAATCTTGTCTTGTTCAGCTAGTTAGCCTCCAGTTTATATATATACAGCCCTAGTGTTTCTTTAGTTCTCTGTGAGTTGTTGAATGTAGCGGTTGTCTGTTTGGCTGCCATTCTGTTCTTTGTTCCCTTTGGTTTTTTGGCTTCTTGACTGTTCCAGTTTTTCCATTAATATCTGCACATAGATACTTGCCTCTGCCTGTTTTATCCAGCTTCTCCACAAGGTTACAGTTTTTAACTGCCCTGTCTATTTGACCAGTGCATCTTTGAGCCTATACAGTCATGGCCAAAAATATCGGCAACCATATTAAATATAATCAAAAAAGGCTGTGAAAAATTATGCAATTAAGCATTGTTAACCCTTTTGATCTTTTATTTAAAAAAATCACAAATACCTAACCTTTCATTGGATAATAATAATAGTTTTAATATATAAAATATATATAATTATATAAAATTGGGGGAAATATCATTATGAAATATTTTTCTCTAATACACATTGGCCCCAATTGCACACTTTTATTCAATACTTTTTGAAACAGATCAGAAACCATTCCTTCATCCAGAATCTCTTCAGATTCACAGATTCATGACGGTTCTTCTTCTATTCAGTTCACCGACTTTCATTTTCTACAGGGTTCAGGTCAGAGGACTGAATGGCCAGCAGAAGCTTGGTTTTGTGGTCAGTGACTCATTTTTTGTGTTGTTTTTGAGGTTTGTTTTTGGATTATTTTCCTGATAGAAGATCCAAACATGTCCCATAATAAGGTTTCTAACAAAGTCTGTCACTTATTGCATTTTTATCTGTTGGTATTTGATAGAATCCATGATGCCATGTGTCTAAACAAGATGTCCAGGACCTCCAGCAGAAATATAGACCCACAACATCAAAAATACAGCAGTATATTTCATTGTACACATGGGGTACTTTTTATCCCTGTATTCACCAAACCTATATTTAGTGTTTGCTGCTAAAAAAACTGAGAGAAATTTGAGTTTCTTCTGACTATAGAAGCCAGTCCCATTTGAAGTTCCAGTCGTGTCTGATAACTGAATATACAGGAGTTTGTTTTTGGAGGAGCGAGGCTAATTTTTCTTGAAACCCTCCCAAACAACATGTGGTGATGTAGGGGCTGTTTGACAATTTTTTTTTAAGGTTTTCTGACCGCGAGACAACTATTTTCTGTAATTCTGCAGCTGTGGTCCTCGGAGAGTCTTTAGGCACTCAAACGCTCCTCCTCACCAATCATAAGGACGATACAGAAACACGTCCAGATTCAGATTCATGCAGATTCATAACATTTTCTGTTGATTGAAAATGTTTAATTATTGCCCTGATGGTGGAAATGGGAGTTTTAACTGCTCTAGCTCTTTTCTTAAAACCATTTCACTAATTTGTGAAGCTCATTTATCTTTTGCTGCACATCAGAAATATATTATTAGTTTTTTCTCATTGTGATGGATGATTAAGGGAATTTGGGCTTTGTTTTCCCTCCTATTTATATTTATGTGAAACAGGAAGCCCTGGCTGGATAATTTCATGTTCATAATCACCCTGGAGTGCTCAAAATTGTGAATATGAATGGGAATATACTTCAGAGATACTTTACTCAAGTATGGTGTAGTGCTACATCGGCACGAAGACACACACAGAGAATTCAACCCAGCAACAGAAATGAATTATTCCTCAAGTCCTCCCTCTCTGCAAAAGGGAGAAGGTCAACTGATCTCATCACTACCGTTAGTGCAAAGGTACGAACGTCTCCGGGAAAGCCAGAGACGCCTTTAAGTCTACATTCCAGAGCATATTTCAACCCCCCCCCATTTCAGCACAACGAGCACCCTTTTTCCTCGGACAGACAAAGGAAAACCGAATTCCTGACATTTATTCCGAATATGACTATTACAACTATCTACGCAAATAAATATAGGGATATTAATGTGTACTCTTTACCTCATAGGCGTGATGTGATGATTTCGAATGTGAATTATTTAGAACCATGTGGGTAATTTTTAATCATGCTTTAAACGGCATAAACTGTAATGTGTGTGTTCTAAATGCGATGTTTGATCTCTAAAAAAAGCCGGCATCGTATGTGATAAGCTGTGTTGATGACCGTTAAATTTTAGCACCCTGCATAATTATACATGTATAAAGATCGATAAGTTTATCTTTCCCAAAAGTGAAGAGATATCACAGAACTTAAAATTCCACCCCAGCAAGCCTGGACATGGGCGGGGCTCCGCCCCATACGGACAATCGGATTCGACAAGCCGCCCGTGGGCAGGGCCAAGTTGGACTGTTGAAAACAACGCGCCAGTCGCAAATCGCTCTCTTGCGTGCTCTTGGCTCTTGACTCTCGTGACTCTCTTGAACATCTCTTGAACAGCGCTCGTAACTTTGCTGGTACTTCTTCGCTCGCTGCCTGCTCGCGCTCTTACCCGAACTCTGGCCTCGACACCGACTAAACCAACCATCTAGTCGAATTCGAAGGATAGAAGGCATAACATCAAAGAACAACGAATTCTACGCCTGCAGCCGATAGGAGGGCTTTTCTGTGATGTCACGCGGCAGCATCCACATATCACGGGTTTCCACACGAGAGCACCCGAAGAAGCACGAACCAACCACGTGGCCTCCGAGGACAAAAGACCAGAGCAACCCATTTTGAAGAAAACGAAACCAACATCCAGCCTGCTTCTCAAACAAGCAAGTACCATTAACTAAATCTATATTCCTGATTGAACTGGTAAAATCTGATCTGAAAGCAGTAACAGAGTAAAGGCATCTGTCGTGATCTTTTCCGGTTGAAGTCAAGCGTTAAAAGCTAAAAGGGCTAATTTTAACTTCAGGAGTTTACTCACCAAAATCCCTTATGCATGTGTGTGTTTGTGTATCAGTAGTTAATCCATTTATGTTAGAATAGCAGTATTACGAATAAACCTTGTTTCATTTTATAAAGAATTGTCTCTGGAATGTGATTTCAAGTTTTATCCTCATTGCCATAAAGAGAAAGCTACCTAAGCTCGAATTTGAGAACCTGACAGGATATGCTGAGGTTAGTGATTGGTGGACGATCACTTAATACAGTATAAATAAGTTAAATATTAATATTACTTTTAACCAAGCAATATTGAATATTTAATGTATAATTCCCGGGGCTGAAATAATAGCTTCATATTAAATTGCATTACAAATGGTGGAGGAAAACAGCTGGCATATTAGGGATTAATCTGAAAATCGAACCAGAGACAATAAGGTATTTCTCAATTTTGATCCGGAAAAATGGAGTAAATACAGGAAAAAGCGGTTATTTGTGGTATTGCATTCTTGTTTGTAAAACACAGTGCGTTTGAATGAAAGAGAGGGTATTTGTTTAACTCGAGTTTGTTGAGAAGGAATGAAACTGCAGTAAATAATTATAAAGTCGCTTTAAAGCGCGTGAGAGGCGAACGGGCGTGTCCCTCGTTTGAGCTCTGATTTAAGGCCTGTATAGTTTGATTTGTAAGTGCGTGTCCCACTTTCAAACTCAGCTATAATGTTATTCTCCCGGCTGTAAGAATATTAAAGTAGCTAATTAATAAATTCTCAGCCAGTATTTGACGTCACACGAGTGAAATTCAAACGCACGGCGCTCAAAGGAGTGGCCAGTCGTTTTGAGAAAGGGGAGAAATTTTGCAATCGATTGAATTGTTTTTGTATCTGTCTAAACAGACAGATATTCGCATAATAGCCCGCCGAGGCTTTGATGATTTATAAGTAACCCGTAGATAAATGTATCTCGCCCTAAACGAGTGAGATTATATGTGCTATAAAAATTCAAGTCTGAACAATGCTTGTTTAATCTGAAGCGTGGAGCACATTTTTCTTTTTGCCTACAGGCACTGAGTTGCCATAGCGACCAGAAAAACCCCTTCCGGGCAGTTGCTATTAGTGCCACGTGTAAATAGCATTAGCGCTAAGGTAACAAAGAAGCTTTAGCTCGTAGCAAAGGCCATGCTGGTAGCATTATGGCTAGTGATTAGCACATAGCATTTAAAGAGTCACTTGCTTGGAAGAGTTCCTGGTGCTTGACAGGCTTGTTGTTAGCTGTCTTGAATCCATTCCTTTTCCATCCAGTTAGATGGCATATGAAACTTAGACGGGCATAGTTCGAATCGGTACAGATGAGGAGTTCTCTGATTTTGTGGGTTGCAGCCACTTGTAGTGTGATGAGGATGGCTGCTATTTCTGCATATTGTGATGATTGTGGGCCAAGTTTGAGTTGCTGCGGTGGGCACGGGTCATTGTTGAGCCAGACATTTATAGCATTTAAAGTGCCACTCACATTTTCCGTTTGCTCTCTCTCTCTCTATTTTCCCAGTTAACAGACTAACATATGTTGATAAGCTGGCTGTGTTAATGTTATTCCCAATCATCAGTTTAACAATTTCACAGGGTGGTTTAATATACTGTTGATTAAAATCTTACGTTGTGTGGATACCAGTTGAATAGTGGTGGGTTATTAGAAGATAATTCAGTATTACCTCATTACCTTGATAATATGGTGAGTTTGATTTAATTCAATTGTAATGGCTTTTATGATTTTAAAACACATCAATGGATAAGCGCTATTGTTAGGAATTTTTAATTGTTAACTGAATGTCATAATTAATTGCAAATTTGCAATTAATTTCATTTAAATAAAATAATTTTAATTTCTGCTTCCAGCAACAACAGTATCCATTTATGAATCATAAACGCTCTTATAATTTGACCACTACATTAAAACCTTAAGTATTATCAAGAGGGCCAGACATTTTTATTTTATTTACAAGAAATGAGAATACAGATTAATTATTAAAAAAAATTTTTTTTTTTTTTTTTTTATGTTGATGACACAATGAGGAATGATTAAGTTTGGAAATTATGTTAATTACTATTATGGGAATCCAAAACTAGGGATTTAGAAGCTGTAAACTAATTTAATAATTAATTATGAATTCGAAAATTCTAATTACATTTAATAATTAATTACGCTTCCTGTTTACATTTTGCAACAATATTGGTTTATCAACTCAATTGCAGATTGCATTTGTAGATCCTAATCCTAAATGATCCTATTAATTTTAATTATAACATCATAAATTTTAATAAGAAACCACAAATTCTAATTCTTAATTCTAATTTCAGACTTAATACAAGTCTGGCTCTACCTGTAGGCCAGACTTCATCTCCTTAGGTGATCTGATTAACTCAAATAAAATTAATAATAATTTTATTAAGTTAAAATTAAATAAAGTCCTCTTTACTTAGGCCTGAGAGTAGATAGTGCTCCCCCTAGTGTTGTGTTGGAGAAGTGACAGTGACACCATACAATCAAAGTCACTTCTCACCAATCTGGAGCATAAAACGCAACCTTCTAATTAGAAAGCCCTAAAAGGGAAACTAAGGTTTCCTCAACTTAGGTCAGTTTTGTTTACCCTGTAAACAGCCAAACCAACCTAAGCATATCGACTCAACAGCACCACCTTGTGCCAACATATTAGTTTTAAATCTTGGGAATAAATCTTAATTTCTCTTTTCTTTTCTCCCTGTTACTAACTTCTAATTTGACTTGTTTGCTTAAGACTTGGCCAGGGGAAGATCACGAATAGAGCGAAATGTCACAATTGAACAGATGTTTATGAAACTTGAGAACTACATTCAAACTGTTTATCATTTACCCTCTATTGTGAAATCCTACCCCTCCCAGTTAAAGCAGGTGCAATGAGAAGATAGACATCGGCAAAATTTTTAAACACGCGCGACACACGCTGACAGCGTTGCGGTGTAAAATCCTGCCATTAAGGGACAAGTATTGTCATTGCTGTTGTTTTCCTCCAAGGAGAAAATTGAAATAGCAATAACAGTCTTATTACCAAAAGAGAAAACTTCGCCTACAATCCTCTGATTAGAAGCGTCCTTCTAAATCAGACTTAACCAAGCGAAAAGAAGAAAATCTGCTATTAAAAGAGAGATCTGTTTAGTGCTATTGTCCTTGTGTACCCATTCTGTTTGTGTGTTTTTCTTTCTCTGCTTCCCAGCTGGGCTGCCCTTATGTGTGCCCAATAATTTATCTGCAGAGACTACGAATTAGAAGCACCTGCCAGAGGACCACAAACACAGAGACACACTCAACACTAGCATACACTACACTGTGCACATTTACACCCCTGTTTGTTTTGTTTGTGTTTTGTTTTTGCTTTGTTTCCTATTCAAGGTCTGTGTCAGTTCGGTCCAAGATCTCCCTGACCCGCCAGAACATGTCTCACAAAACAGAACATGTCGGTCACTGGGAAGGACTTGAAATGTGGCTAAGTGTTACAACAGACAGCATACTCCCTAAAGCTGCTGAAGCACTCCAACATCAGACACAGGATCAACTAGATGACAACATCGCAAGCATTATGAGACAAGACCCAAGTCAAAACTACAGTCACAAAGAATTAGCCAAGATCACCGGTTCTTTAAGCCACACACTCATCGCCACCCTCAAACTGAGCGACAAGCACGCCGCACAACGCCAGCAGGAGCTGACAAGCGCACAACGACGCATAGAGCAGCTGGAACGTGAAGCTCAGGTACGACAGGAAGGGACCGATGAGGTGGAGCAAGGCGCCGAGGAGGAGATCAACAGGCTAAAAGAGACTTTAGAAGCTACCAGCCACGAAATGCAGCAACTCAAAGAGGACTTCGCTGATCGTGCAGACAAACTACAGTATGCAGAGAAGCTACTGGAGAAGGCAAAGACTGACTTCAGGGACAAAAACAGCAGAATCAAGGCCCTCGAAGTTCATTTGGCTGAGTCAAGAAACGAGATCAGCCGCTTAACACGACAGCTCGACTACGTCACAGAGGAGTCTGAAAGTCTCCAAGAGGAACTCAGGCATGCTTATGAACTACGCCGTGAGCCGTCAAGTACAGGGCGTGCACCAACGGCACCCCCGTCAAGCAGGACTGGGTCACCTGGTCATGGACCGACACGTGAACCGAAGATAGAGGGGATGGTGTTAAAACATTCACCAGCGCCGTCGGAAGAACGCTATATCACGACGGAACCAAAAGAATCTGCTGCAGCCAGCCGCAGGTCAGTGCACGGCTTGGACCTTAAAGATCTTGACACGCTCGCCCGAAACATCGGAAAATTCAACCCCAGCTTGCCAAACGGCCAAAATGTCCAAGCTTATCTGCAAGATATTGATTTCCATCTGGAAATGCGACCTAATGTTACGGACAAAGATAAACTATACTTACTCCGAACGACATCCAGTCCTGAAGTGCGCAGCTTCCTTGACCGGCAGCCTGTTAACACAAAGACTGACTATCAACGGCTTCAAAAGGCCCTCATTAAAGAGTTTGCTGACCCTGAGTCCGATCAAGGCTTAGTGGCTGCCCTGGAGACGAGACAAGGACGTCACGACACTCCTCAAGCTTACTACAGTCGACTCAGACAAGCATATTTTGGAACTCGTAACGAATCTGACATGGAAGAGGAATTGAACTTTAAAACTCTCTTCCTGAGGAACCTTCATCCTGGCATAAGCCACCATCTTGGCGTCCTCGCATGCCCACGAACAATGAACATTCAGCAGTTGCGAGACTTGGTGCAAAAAGCCTACGGCAAACAAAAGATGGCCTCAGAAAAGAGCGCAAAACCCCCAGCAGTTCTTGATTTCAACACTCAACACCAAGAACTGGCGCTGGAGGGCACCCAACGCCAAGACAATGCTAAGCCACCACACAGGGAGTGGAATGCACCCCCGTCCAACAGAGAACGAGACTCACACGCTGGAACCCGACCTAAACAGAGATATGACCGATGGGATGGACCACGTGGACGTCAACGCTCACCTGGACGACACTGGGATAAGTCATGGGACCAAGCAAGGCCTCAGGAGAGGCAATGGGAGAGATCGCGGAACCCAAGAGAGAAACGCTCATGGGAATCCAATGGAAACTCCAACGGAAAGCGACAGACTCACCCTGGGGCTACCAGCCCAAGGAATCGACGAAAGAATTCACCAAGGTTCCAAAGTGACCAAACTCACACTGAAGCCACACAAGAACAAAAAACACCCCCGCACTGCGACTCACAAAAGATGATGGAAATGATGATGAAGGAGTTCTTCAAACGAAAAGAGGAGGATAAGAAGTGGGAAAAGAAAGAAAACCCGGATTCAGCCTGACTAGCTGACGGACGAGAAAGCAGCGACAAGACAAACAAATCAGCCACAGAAAACAGCACCGCCTCACCTCAGTCTCAGAGGACAATAAACACTTTGACTTCAGATGGACATGAAGCCCCACCTGAAAATCCAGCAACAAAGTTAAACACTAACTCAGCACCCAATACTCCAAATCCCAGCAGCGTCCAACAAACACCTGCTGATGAAAATCCTCAAGTTCCTGAAAGCGCTGTCTTAGTCGTCTGCCACTCCTCCGAAGAACGCCAGATCAGCTCTGATATCCTAAATATGTCCTCCCAAACTCCAGTCCCTCAACTCCTAGGCGATCTCATTGAAAAGGGTATAGCAAGAAAGTTTTACCTCTCCATCATCATCGAACGACACATCAGAGTCGAAGCCCTTCTGGACACGGGAGCCGACATCACTCTAATGTCTACTGAACTTCTCAAAGAAGTCCAAGAAGGAACGAAGAGGACTAAAGGCACCCTCAAGCTCCAAAGGTGCGAACTAAACGTACAAGCATACTCTCACACAGGCTTACAACTAAAACATGTGGCCCCAATCCATCTAACAGTGGGACCCATGGACTTTGTCCATCCTGTATACGTGTCAACACTCAACACGTACCCGCTCCTCATTGGAAAAGATTTGCTTAATCGTTTCGAACCCCTAATAGACTTCAAGCACCTAAAGATTTGGACACAAGTCCGTGAGCCTCTGCCCTACCAGTCATTAGACTCCAATGAGTCACAGTGTCAAGTCACAGACACTACCCCTAAGTCAATGATCGATGAAGCAGTAACAGAGCTCAGGTCTGGGCCGAGCACAAATCCCAAAGACCCTCTCCTCTGCTCGCTGCACGAGCCTGAACCAAACACAGGCCTCCTTCAAATCATGACTGCGATAGAGGTTCATGGCATATCAGTGTCCGAGGCAGCACTAGCCCTATGGGCAGAGAACTCAGCCATCAGCCTGAAGCTATTCAAAACATTGAAGCAGAGCTGTCAAAGTCTACCACATGTCACTAAGCACAGCCGTTACCCTCTCAGTCCCTGGTCGACAACCATGGCCACCTCCAAGATCATCTGCGCTCTGGACATACGATGGAACTACAGACAGCTGAGTCACTACTTCCTCGTCATCCCAGACCTGCCGCATGACATCTACATTGGAGCGGACATCATGGTTCGATTCAATGCTCACATTGACACTGTAAACAACATCATATGGGCTCCCCTGTCACACCAACTGACAACTTCAGTCAATCTCAAGAACCTCCAATCCGGTCAAACCATGCCGGACGCATGCGCTATGATTACGGAACAAGGAGCCACAATACCTGCCTACAGCAAAAGTGTCAGTGTCCGCCTCAACATGCGACCTGGCCAAACTCTCAACAGTAAGCTGAGCTTCTTCCAACCTTCCAGAACCTGCCTAAAACTCGGACTGACTCTGGAAGCTACACCTCTCATTGAAGCGTCATCTCGTGCGATATATGTGTTGTTCAATAACTGTATGGCCCAAGACATCCACGTTCCCAAAGCCAGCCACCTGGGATGGCTCATCAACCAGGCATTCCATGACTTTGAACTGATGGTACCTGTCATAGGCCCCATACCAGCCCAACTAATGTCAGATGGATACAATGACACTATAACATTCACAAAACCTCATGAAGTCATTGCCATCACCTCAATCCTGCCAGTGTCCAGAGAAAGCGTCTGCCGGTCAGAACTAATGGATGACACTCACCTCACTGTCTATGCTGTCTAAACCCAGCCTGCGACAGAACCACCTACACGGGTGACCAGCGGGGCCTAAAGCCCCTTTAATGACTTAACTGCAGAAGAACCCTACGCCGGGTTCAATACTCAAATTCAACAGATCTTGAGTGAAGCGGATGCCCTCCACAACGAAGTGGAGCGCCAAGGACTCAAAGAGGTTCTGCAGAAGTACAAGGACTCTTTCGCAAAGGACTCTCTAGATTGTGGATTGACAGACATCCACACGGTGCGCATACCGACAAACCCAAATGCACCACCCACCTTTGTGCGACAGTACAAGATTCCAATAGCGTCATATGAGCCAGTGCAAGAAATTGTTGACTCCATGCTGGAAAAGGGGGTCATCCGGCCCTGTAACAGTACATATTCTGCCCCGATATGGCCAGTCCTGAAACCCAACGGCAAATGGCGGCCCACTATCGACTTCCGCAAGTTGAATCAGCAAGTACCATTGTCACGATGGCCTATGACCCAGTTGGACCAAGAAATACCAAAAATCAAAGGCTCGACGATCCTGTCCACATTGGACGTCGCCTCCGGGTTTTGGACGATCCCTGTCCACCCCGACGACCAACATAAGCTGGCATTCACTTTCGGCAACCGACAGTACACCTTCACACGGTGTCACCGGCAGAATTTAACATTTTCCTTAACAAAGCATGCCCTGACGCCAGAGTCCGAGGCAACCTCGTCTACGTAGACGACGTCTTAATGAAAAGTTCAAGTGTGGAAGACCACCTCAAAGAAATTGACCATGTCCTAAACCAGCTGACAACAGCGGGAGCTAAAATCGCCCTTCACAAAGGACAATGGTGCAAAACCAAGGTGAATTATGTTGGACTGCTCGTCGGAAGAAACGGCATTGAGCCACAATCTAACCGTGCCCAAGCAATCCAAAGCATAAAAACACCAACTAACGTCTCTGAGCTGCGAAGCTTTCTGGGAGTGTGCAATTACTCACAGCATATGTCGATGGCTGCTCATACAATCGCGAGGGCAAGTTACAAGCGGGAGCGGGTGTGGTCTGGCTCAACAATGACCCGTGCCCACCGCAGCAACTCAAACTTGGCCCACAATCATCACAATATGCAGAAATAGCAGCCATCCTCATCACACTACAAGTGGCTGCAACCCACAAAATCAGAGAACTCCTCATCTGTACCGATTCGAACTATGCCCGTCTAAGTTTCATATGCCATCTAACTGGATGGAAAAGGAATGGATTCAAGACAGCTAACAACAAGCCTGTCAAGCACCAGGAACTCTTCCAAGCAAGTGACGCCATCGTCACTGAACACGACATGGTCATTTATTGGAAAAAGGTCAGAGGTCATTCACGTCAACCAGGACAAGACAAAGACTTAAATGACCAAACCGATGCCCTCGCCAAAGCAGGGGCATTACAGGGAGAGTCCTGGACATTTCATACCCTCCCACCCCACCCTACTGTGGCAGCGGTGACCCGCCGCCAAAGTGCCACGAGTGGGCACACACCGGCCTCCTCCCACATCTCCCTATTGCCTCAGTTCGCTGCTGAGGACCTCCTCACCCTCCAACATACGGACTCAGCAATACAGACCATAGTGTCACACCTGTCCGACCCCTTGGAAAATCCCATTTCCACCTCGGACCTACAAACATCCTCCGAACTCCGCACGCTCCATTCGATCAAGCACATGCTGCATCTACGAGACGGTGTCCTCACATATGTCCCTGAGCCTCCCACTGCTCCAAGGCTCGTAGTCCCTCATGGCCAAAGGGGGATGATGTTGACACACGCACACGATGCACCATGCGCAGGACACCACGGAGTCAAGGCCACTTATGAAACACTCAAGCAAGTGGCATACTGGCCTGGCATGCAGCAAGACGTAGCAGAATACGTTAAAGGATGTCTGGTGTGTTGCCAGTTCCAACCGGCAAATCCAAACCACCGAGCACCACTGCAAAGGAAAGGAATGACCTTCCCATGGTCGGGCCTCCAAATAGACTGGGTAGGACCCCTACCACGGTCGACGCGGGGCAACAAATACTTCCTCACCGTGATCTGCGAATTCACAAAATGGATAGAGTGCCTCCCAGCTCCCAACGATACAGCAGAAACAGCAGCCTGTCTGTTAATGAACCATATCTTCTCAAGATTCGGACTGCCTTCAAGGGTCAACTCTGACCGCGGAACCCACTTCACCGCTGAAATTATGCAAGACGTATGGAAACTCCTGGGTATACAGGCCAAACTCCACATAAGCCATCACCCAATTTCCTCCGGTCAAGTGGAACGGGCTAACAGAACAGTGGTCAGCATGTTAAAAAAATACGTAGCCACCAATCAAAAGGATTGGGACATTAAACTCCCTCTGGTACTGATGGCCGCTCGAGCCACACCCCATCAATCTACGGGAATACCCCCGTTCACAATGATGACAGGGAGAAACATGACGCTACCACTACACCTGCTGTACCAACCTGGTGACCTGAACCTCGTCACCGCCTACAACACTCACCAATACCTGGAAGAGTTACATCAGCACCTGAGAACAACTTTCGCCTTCGCGCAACAGCAGCTACAACGAAGTGCGGAAGGCCGAAAAGCCTACTACGACCAAAAGGCCTCTCACCATGAGCTCAATGTCGGAGATCAAGTGTGGTACTACAGTTTCGCCCGACCAAGGCCGAATGCTCCCCATCACCTGTTAAAGAAGTTCCTACCTCACTGGACAGGACCCCATGAGATTGTAGACAAGCTCTCACCTGTTGCCTATCGAATCAAAATCAGACAAGGGCGCAGCGAGCCAGTCCTTCGATGGGTCCATCGAAACCAGATAAAGAGGCCCCTGGGCTCCAGCCGACATGGAAAGGGGGAAGATCAAACCCACTGACACAGACCGACAACCACATGCTATACACCACACAAGCATAAATATTGTCATGTTAGGAAAACATATAGCAACCATGCTTAGACACAACCCATATTCTCTCCTCCACAGCACTGCTAGGACCAATCTAGTAGCGAGGAGTTACCCTCAAATTTTTTTATTTTTTTTTTGCTTGATTTTGATTTTAAATTTTTGTCTTAATTTTTTTTTTTTAATTTTTTTGTTGTTTGGTTTCTTTCCCTCGTGTCTCACTTTGTGTTTTTCCTTTCCTCTCTCTCACTTTGAACCCCCTTAACCAATCCTTGAATACAGGTCCTAAAAGTGAGATCGACCGCCGTCAATAAGGTCGTCGTAAGAACTGGTGTTAACCGATTGAAACAATCCGCCAAAGTATGATCGTCACCGCTAATTATGCCTCTTTCTATTCAATCACCAGGAAGATGCTCTGATTCGCCGCCCTGTGTCTCTGCGTGATTGGGGCCATGCCCCAGCCAGAAGTGGCAGCGCCCGGACCAGCATCCGGGATCGTACTCCGTGAACAGCCGGGGTTACTAATAACGAACTGTAAAACCTACACCCAAAAGGTGTACGTGAGGCTAGATCCCCGCGATGTTTACAGAGTTCACACCCTCCCAGTCGCCCAAACCTCGTGGGCTGGAGCCCGTTGGACTCGAGAAGTCCTTGCCCACGCCCAAGCAGATGTGAACCACATGCTGCACCAATTACAAAATTAACTGTAACCCAAGCTGACCTCAGCGGGTACAATCGGCGCCCCAAGCGGTTCCTGGGGGCCCTGTTGGGGGCTGCGGCGGCTGTAGGAACTCTGTTCAACATTGGCATGAATACTGCTAACGCCGTTAATCTAGCTACTGTTAGGCGACATGTGGGTGAAATCCAGGCCGAAATGCCTGAGATACGACAACAGCTCCTAGTTCAGAGCCACGCCCTACAGACTTTCGGAAAATCCCTGAATGGCACGATCACAATTCTAAACACACATAGTAGCCTCCTAAACCAAACTATCAAGTCCATTAATAAACTATTCTCAGTAGTGCAAGGCGATTTAGCCCAAACGCAACTCCTAACTATGCTCATGGCCGACATGCTACGCGAAGTGAGTTCCTCAATTGATAGCCTAGCCATGGGTAGGATTCCACATTACCTGATACCCCTTAGCCTTGTCCAGAACATCTTAACTTCGGCCACCATGGGCCCCACTAGCCCCATCCAAACCCATCTCACCTTTTCCCTGGGTAGCGCCATTCCCTTGTACGTAGACCCGGAAGCAGGCGACCTGGCGTTTCTTCTCAGTTTGCCTATTATCGATGCGAATAATATTTATCGGCTTAAAGATGTTGTGAATGTGGGATTTTGGCAAGGGAACACCTATGTCAAAATCCACACTCCCGAGGTCGTCGCGTATCACGATAGCAACGAACAGTTGTACTTGGCCCCAAACCTAAAGATGTGTACGCTCACTAAAGACATTCACTTCCTCTGCCCGAGTAAACCTTTCGTACGCGATAATACAGAGGGCATCTGCGGCTTAGAAGCCATGAGACCCGACGCTAGCTGCCCTGCCGAAGCAACACCACGTTCTCAGGTTGAGGTAACGCAAGCCGAAATCGTCGGAAACCGATGGCTGGTCAACACCCCAGCCCGAACGGCTACCCTCACATATGATCAACACGACACCGCTACGCGCATTAGTCTGCCTAACCAAACTTTATGGATCACGGTCCCTAAGGGCTCAATCCTCCATATTGACGAACTAGCATTGTATCACCTCACCGACGACGAGTATCAGGCCGAAATCGAAATCTCACCCTTCTTCAAGCAGCATTCCTTTGTCCTCGATCCAGAATTGGAAGAAAGGATCAAGGAGGAGGGAACGCAGCTTATTGATCTTACACCGGTCGACACAGCTTTAGAAGCTATCGCTCGCGCCAATTATTCGGTCCTGGTCTGCCGCTGACACGGCGCTTTGTATCTCTACTATCGTAGGATATGTCGTGACCTTGACACTGGCCTTCCTCCTACACAAGCGAGTGAACGTCGTTCAAGAGTCTCTCAACAAATGCACGTCAGGCGTCCCTCGCCTTTTTCGACGTGACAATCTTGACCAAGAATCCGAACCCGAGAATGTGACCGACCTAATTGAGATCCTGCCTATACCGTCCCGTCAAAACCCCGACAATTAAACCAGTCAAAATGACCCAATTGTCAATAATGCTAAACAAGGTAGCCCAATGTCTTCTCAAGTTTCTCACCTGTTCCTTTCCAAATTACCCTGCACCAGTTTTCAGTCAGTGATAGAGATCTCGTTGGTGTCTTGTGTGTGTTGGTTCTCTCTCTGCCTCTTGTTCCAGTGCCTGACGATGTTCCATCGGGAACATCACCAAGCAAAGGGGGATGTGTAGTGCTACATCGGCACGAAGACACACACAGAGAATTCAACCCAGCAACAGAAATGAATTATTCCTCAAGTCCTCCCTCTCTGCAAAAGGGAGAAGGTCAACTGATCTCATCACTACCGTTAGTGCAAAGGTACGAACGTCTCCGGGAAAGCCAGAGACGCCTTTAAGTCTACATTCCAGAGCATATTTCAACCCCCCCCCCCATTTCAGCACAACTAGCACCCTTTTTCCTCGGACAGACAAAGGAAAACCGAATTCCTGACATTTATTCCAAATATGACTATTACAACTATCTACGCAAATAAATATAGGGATATTAATGTGTACTCTTTACCTCATAGGCGTGATGTGATGATTTCGAATGTGAATTATTTAGAACCATGTGGGTAATTTTTAATCATGCTTTAAACGGCATAAACTGTAATGTGTGTGTTCTAAATGCGATGTTTGATCTCTAAAAAAAGCCGGCATCGTATGTGATAAGCTGTGTTGATGACCGTTAAATTTTAGCACCCTGCATAATTATACATGTATAAAGATCGATAATTTTATCTTTCCCAAAAGTGAAGAGATATCACAGAACTTAAAATTCCACCCCAGCAAGCCTGGACATGGGCGGGGCTCCGCCCCATACGGACAATCGGATTCGACAAGCCGCCCGTGGGCAGGGCCAAGTTGGACTGTTGAAAACAACGCGCCAGTCGCAAATCGCTCTCTTGCATGCTCTTGGCTCTTGACTCTCGTGACTCTCTTGAACATCTCTTGAACAGCGCTCGTAACTTTGCTGGTACTTCTTCGCTCGCTGCCTGCTCGCGCTCTTACCCGAACTCTGGCCTCGACACCGACTAAACCAACCATCTAGTCGAATTCGAAGGATAGAAGGCATAACATCAAAGAACAACGAATTCTACGCCTGCAGCCGATAGGAGGGCTTTTCTGTGACGTCACGCGGCAGCATCCACATATCACGGGTTTCCACACGAGAGCACCCGAAGAAGCACGAACCAACCACGTGGCCTCCGAGGACAAAAGACCAGAGCAACCCATTTTGAAGAAAACGAAACCAACATCCAGCCTGCTTCTCAAACAAGCAAGTACCATTAACTAAATCTATATTCCTGATTGAACTGGTAAAATCTGATCTGAAAGCAGTAACAGAGTAAAGGCATCTGTCGTGATCTTTTCCGGTTGAAGTCAAGCGTTAAAAGCTAAAAGGGCTAATTTTAACTTCAGGAGTTTACTCACCAAAATCCCTTATGCATGTGTGTGTTTGTGTATCAGTAGTTAATCCATTTATGTTAGAATAGCAGTATTACGAATAAACCTTGTTTCATTTTATAAAGAATTGTCTCTGGAATGTGATTTCAAGTTTTATCCTCATTGCCATAAAGAGAAAGCTACCTAAGCTCGAATTTGAGAACCTGACAGGATATGCTGAGGTTAGTGATTGGTGGACGATCACTTAATACAGTATAAATAAGTTAAATATTAATATTACTTTTAACCAAGCAATATTGAATATTTAATGTATAATTCTCGGGGCTGAAATAATAGCTTCATATTAAATTGCATTACAAAGGTTTTCAGGTACTCTTTACACCTCTGGTGTTTGTGATGTGACAGTGTGTGTTGTCAACTCACGTGTGTTCTCTGGTGAAGCGGCGCAGGTCTGTGATGGACAGGGGTCCTCTGTGGTGAACCACACTTTCCTCAAACTTACTCCTCAGTCTGGGGGGGCGGAACAGAAGCACAGACCTGCAGGCAAAGGGTTTACAGATTTTAATATTTATTTGAATTGTAGCATTTCATCCTGAACACCCAGCTACAGTCAATATCAGTAGTTCTTAAAGGGTTTTGCTTTAGGATTTAGACTTTAATCTAAACGAAGTAACAAAATTGTTTATGGTACCAAAGTGAACAAAAAATGTCCTTAACATCAAATATCACAATTACCATAAATGAACAAAACAAGCAATATGCAAATTAATGATTCATTTTGATAACGAGAAAATATCATTTCTAAATATCTTCTAAATGTTGGTTTATAAGAAAGTTTTTGAAAGAAGTCTCTTATGCTCATCAAGGTTGCATTTATTTGATTAGAAAACTGAATATTGTGAATTATTACAATTTAAAGTAACTGTTTTCTATTGAAATTAGTGCTGTCAAGCGATTAATCACAAACAAAATAAAAGTTTTGATTTACATAATATTTGTGTGTGTGCTGCATATATTAATTATGTATTTATAAATACAAACACATACAGTATATATTTAGAAAATATTTACATGTATATATTTATATAATTTATATTATATAAAATATATTTAATATAAACAACGTGTGTGTGTGTATTTATATATACATAATAAATATACTCCGTACACACACAAATATTATGTAAATAAAAGCTTTTATTTTGGATGCGATCAATCATTTAAATAGATTAAAATGTAATTTATTCCTGTGATCATTACTCCAGTGTCACGTGAGCCTTCAGATATCAATCTAATATGCTGACTTTCTGTTCAAAAAACATTTATTATTATTATCAATGTTAAAAACAGAGCCTATTATTATTATTATTATTATCGTGCAGCCACGTTGACTTAACTTAATGTCTAATTTAATATATGAAGTGTTTTCACGTTTAATATGGATAAGCTTATTTATTTTGCTGTTCTATCTAAGACCCACCAGCTCAGTCCCACTTACTCATATTTGACGTCATATTTCTTTCCGAGCTCTAGGTCTGAGGTGTGAGCAAAGCGGAAACTCGCCCTCATTAAACTGGCTCCTTTAAGAAATTCAGAGAGTTGAGAACTGTCAGTCCCTGAGAAAAATCCTGAGAGATTGACGAAAGAAAAATAATGAAACTTCATTATTAATAAAATACGTATTTTCCATATGTCCCTTCAAATTTACTGCATTCGTGCATTCAAATGTATATCGTTTGAAATTTCGGAATTACATTTGCATTAGATGTTTTCAATCTAGAGAAGAAATAAAAACACATTTTAGAGACAATGCAAAGCACTTACCAACTATGCTGACATCAAAGTTGTTGATAAAGTTCTCCAGGTCATGCCCACTATAGAGAGGCACAGAATCAGGCCCGGCTTGTTTCTTCATATAGTTCACAATTGCCACTGTTTGGAAAGGATACACCCACAATGACATAACCACTAGATTTGCTATTATATTTATGCCACCCATCATTAAACATACCAGCTGAGCGTGGCCCATCATATAATGATGATTCCTGTCCGTTCCGAAATATTTTGAGCATTGGGTATCCAGTTACCCCATAGCGCTTGCAAGTCTCTGTATTAGCAGTGCAGTCCACCTGAGAAAAGACCGTCATACATCCTTAAACCTCACATCAACCTCTACTCAATCCCCTATGAACATTACTACATCACACGAGGCTCTTCAATATTGACCACTAAGATCAGTTTCCACTAAAGGAATACTGCATTGGTTCAAAACTATCAACATAATCTGGTTTTATCTGTACTGGTGATCAGGGGCGTCGCTAGTGGGGGGAAAAGTATGACAGAGTGTATAGGACCCAGAGGTCTGTGGGATCACCTGCTGGCCCTCGGAAACACCGGGACATCCCATTCCAGTAGTGGGCCGATCGCCAAAAATATATTGCTCAAGATTTAACATTGAAAGCAAAGTTTTCAGAATAGCCAACAATGGTCATGGATCGAGAAATAATAAGTGCAAATCAAAAAATGAATAACGCATTTTTAAATATAATACGCATGAATAAAAACTTTAAACGTATTAAATCATATTGCACAAAATTGAAATATTAATGTAAAATTATCATGTTTTCCTTGGTTATATTTCTCAGTTCTTTCTGCTCTCCAGTTGAAGGCCCTATGACCCATCAAAACATACAAGGGGGATTTGTGGGCCGGATGGGCTCGATTTGGTGAATGTGATTTTGAGGGGGCCCCATAGCAAATTCAGTGCACAGGACCCAGGATTCCTAGCGACGGCCCTGATGATGATTACCACATGAAATTATTCAGACTCTGTTTGTAAAAGCTACAATTGCATTTATAGTAAAGCACTTACTATGGAAATCTATACAGAGATATACAACTATAACAAAACATACAAAATACCCTGTCATTTGAAATAAAACGTTGTTAAATTAAATTAAATCACACACACACACACACACACACACACACACACACACACACGTTTGTTTTTGTGAAAAGTGGGGACATCCCATCTGCGTAATGGTTTTTATACTGTACAAACTGTATGTGCTATTGCCTACACCTAAACTTAGCCCTCACAGGAGACATTTCTACAAAAATAAAATAAAATTAAAAACTCACCCTGTATGATTTATAAGCGTTTTGAAAAGTGGGACATAGGGCAATGTCCTCATAAATCACCTTCTCCTTGCAATGCCTATGTCATACCTGTGTCATTATACAAATGTATGTCCTCATTTGTCACAAAAATGCGTCCACACACACATACACACACACACACCATTTTATCTCAAGCTAGTTGACAAGGCAAAGCGGATAGCGCTCGAGAAACAGTGTCTCTTATGCGGCTCACTATGCTTTCAACTCATTTTTTAGTCTCGAGCAAGAGACTTTACTACAAGCATCCTCAGATCTGGCACACTCCAGCAGAGTTTCGCTCTAACCCTAATCAAACAGACCTGAGCATGCTAATCAGAGTCTTCATGATCATTAGAAAATCACAGGTAGGTGAGTTTGATCAGGATTGGAGCTAAACTCTGCAGCAGATTGGCCCTCCAGGGAAAGAACCCTGCTTTACTACATTCACGTTAAATGATTTGACTGATTTTTACGTAGAAAGGGCGACCGCACTGCATTACAATAAATTATCATTCATGTTTTCATAGCCGCTGGCCAAATTCAAAACCAAACTAAAATTAAATCATCTTTGAGAGCAAGGGGACCCCTGGTGTTTCGGGGCCCTACGCAGCTCGCGTACTCTGCGAGTGTAGCGAGGATCGGCTCTGATTTAACTTATACTAAGTTAAATACGGGGCTGTTGAATGCTTGAATCTGATTGGCTGATGAATGTTCTGAGGTGTGCAATTATTTTCAGAGAAACGCACAGTGAACGTAGTTCCAGGCAGCTCTCGACCGCATTACATGATCATATCACTTTGCCAAATGAGTTCTGTTATTTCAAAGGTCTTATAATAGCAATGCAACAAGACACTGGCCAAATACATAAATATAGTAAGCAATGGGATAAAAATGACAGGTCATGTCCATGTTGTCACAAAATTACGTTTTATTATGTACGTAAAGCACATACTCTATTTCTCCCGCTCTCTCTCCCTCACACACACACAGTTTACACGCATGAAAACATACGCGCTAATGTTGTTAGCGCTGTTCTGACGACTTTGTCGGTAAACAGTTTAGCAACTTAAAAGTACATGACATTTCTCACAAGCGAAGCGAGGTAGCAACGGCACTGTTTGTGTGGAAAATGAACTTAAAGTTTCACTAGGATGCTACCGAACACTGATGAGAGACAGATTTAGAGAGGTAAGGTTATGCAGAGTTCGCACTGCACGACTGTCTGCGGTAGCATTCAGTCGCTGCTGTTTTCACACTGCACGACTATCTGCGGTAGCATTCAGTCGCTGCTGTTTTCACACTGCACGACTATCTGCGGTAGTATTCAGTCGCTGTTGTTTTCACACTGCACGACTATCTGCGGCAATATTCAGTCGCTGTTGTTTTCACACTGCACGACTATCTGCGGCAGTATTCAGTCGCTGCTGTTTTCACACTGCACGACTATCTGGGGTAGTATTCAGTCCCTGTTGTTTTCACACTGCACGACTATCTGCGGCAGTATTCAGTCGCTGTGTGTTCACACTGCACGACTATCTGGGGTAGTATTCAGTCCCTGTTGTTTTCACACTGCACGACTATCTGCGGCAGTATTCAGTCGCTGTTGTTTTCACACTGCACGACTATCTGCGGTAGCATTCAGTCGCTGCTGTTTTCACACTGCACGACTATCTGCGGCAGTATTCAGTCGCTGCTGTTTTCACACTGCACGACTATCTGCGGTAGCATTCAGTCGCTGTTGTGTTCACACTGCACGACTATCTGGGGTAGTATTCAGTCGCTGTTGTTTTCACACTCCACGACTATCTGGGGTAGTATTCAGTCGCTGTTGTTTTCACACTCCACGACTATCTGCGGTAGTATTCAGTCGCTGCTGTTTTCACACTGCATGACTATCTACGGTAATATTCAGTCGCTGCTGTTTGCACACTACACGACTATCTGGGGTAGTATTCAGTCGCTGCTGTGTTCACACTCCATGACTATCTGCGGTAGTATTCAGTCGCTGTTGTTTTCACGTTGCACGATGGATCGGCGACAGAAGGTTTCACACCGCATGACTTTACAATAGGAAGAATCACCGACAACTCTGTCTGCTCCGCAAACTACAGCCAAACACACACGAGAAGTGAAGGAAATAACGCAAGATCACGCTGATATTATGGTCTATAAGTCCTCCCTGAACACACAATAATTAACAAAGATGACTTGTTAACAAACATACTTCTGCTGGGAAAGTTTTATATACACAAATATAAGTAACCAACTTGAAAGTGAAATCAACGTGTTGTGCATTTTATAATGAGTTTATTTCTTATAGCCTATAAAATCCCTCAAAGTGATGAAAAATAAAAATTCAATAAATCTTCTGTCCTTTATAGAAGAATATTATTTAGAGGAAAAACCCTAGCCCCTTGATCTTCATCTTCATGTTGTCTACCTGATCTGTATATTCTAATGCCAAAATGAATGCACATTGTATGTAAATGGTTAAAATTAATTGCTTTGTAAAAAATAAATACAAATAAAGTCGTCCCAGAGCTTTCCGCTGCCCTGTATCTTGCTCTCTCATTGGCTGTAGGTCATCGCGGATGTATTTTTCAGTCAGAACTCATTCACACAGCAGGATTGTGAATCGCGGACAACTCCAGATATTTAGCATGCCAAATATTTCACGGGTGTCGGTGACGCATCGGCCATGACCTCAGATCGCGTCTTTGATCATACACACTACCCGATTTTCACTCGCGTGAACGAGCACCGATTTGCCTCTGATGTCGGGCATTTGTCGGAGATTTATCAAAACCTGTCGCGAGTGAAAAATCGGGCTAAAATCGTGCAGTGTGAACTCGGCATTTGTCTAATTCAGGCACGCTCAATCTCTCTCTTTCTCTCTCTCTGATGATGTTTTGGAATGAGATGCAGAAGATATAGTCTACTCACAATAGTGATTTAAGTACAAAAACCGGACAAATGCCTTGAAATATATCATCTGATGGATGTGTTGAGGTGTGGCAAGTCTGGCAACCGTAGTATAAGCGGAATAATTGACTCCGGTCTGTTGAATTATTCGAAAAATAATGCACACCCGAGGTGTAACTGCCACGACGCAAATTATTTTTCTAATAATTCAACGGACCGGAGTTAATTATTCCTTACGTAATAAAATATCTAAAATTACACAAAAAAAAATAATTTTTTAAAAACATAAAAATAATAAACAATAACAAAAACACGACAAAATGACTACAACTTTTAAATAAAAAAGAGAATGGTAAATAAAAAAAATCTAAATATGAATAAAAACTAATAGCATCTCAATAATACTAAAATAACAGACAGAGTATATGTATGTGTTTTTTGCACATTGTCTTCTGTACAGTCTGTAAATATGTACTGTCCATATGTAAATTGTTGTTTTTTTTGCACTGTCTGGAGCACGCTTGTAAGAATTTTACTCACCAAGGCACTTGTGCTGTGGTGATGTGACAATAAAAGTGATTTGATTTGATTTTAGAGGGTTTAAACGCAGGAATGTGAAGCTTGCATTTTTGTTAAAGTACTTCAATTTGTTCTTCACAACTTAAGGTGTTAATTGAGCTGATGTTTAAATCTGAAGGATGAACTTATGTGTGATTAGATTGAGCTTTTTATGAAATAGCCACTTTATGTGGTCATGATTCACAACAGATAATGAAAGATTCAAATAGATGTCATAAATTTGTTCTAATCTTCTTTGTGCAATCTCACAATATTTGTGACTATAATTAATATCTACAAAATAGTGAATATTTAAATTTATCCCAGGGCAATATACATTTACATTTAGTCATTTAGCAGACGCTTTTATCCAAAGCGACTCACAATTGGGGTCGCTTATAATATAATATGTATCCTAGTGCAATGCCTTTCCCCGTTGACTTCCATTGTAAGAGCATTACTGTAAATACTTTTGTTTTCACAAGTTGGACAGTACAGTATGTAGTAATTGGTAGCATGTCACAGACACTGTCAAAAAAGCTTCAACTGCATCGAACCCAGAATATTCCTAGCATGAAATTATACCTTGGCTAAAGTTACTGCTCCATTCAGTCGTGTAGCTGCGGTTTCAAACTGCGGAGCAAGTTTCTTACAGTGACCACACCTGAGAAGAAAACAGCAGCAAAACTATCAAAAACTCCTGAAAGACTATAATAAATGACGGCAATATTGAATGATGCATAACTTGTGACATAAACAGTGAATAAAATAATGCTGCTACATATTCCAGGTCTTCTTAAAACCTTACAGTGTTTTTTCAAGATGAAGAAAGGTTGACACAAACGCGAGTTTGATCAGCTGTAATGAGGTACCATGGACAGCGCGCGCCATCACCTCAGCACTGTACTGCGAGTTGCAAATGCACGCAGACCGTCTCTTTATTATTACTTTACAACAAAATGTTCTTAATTGCATAGCTGCATGTGTAAATGAATGCTTATTATCTTACCATGGGGCATAAAACTTCACCAGCAGGGTCTCGTGCTCGAGCGCGATGTAATCGAAGTCTGCGTCTTTGAGCTCGAGCACATCACTGCGTCCACGCGCTGCAGAGCTCCACACACAGAGAGCGAACACACACAAAACCTCGCGCAACATAAAACCGTCCATCAAGGCAGGACGATGGAATAATCTCCTATTTGCAGAAACCAACAATAAACTAAACAATCGCGCATCACCGGGCGGGCGGTTTCCACCGATATGTGTGCTCGTGTGAGGGGCGGGATGAAAACACAATGTGTCACTGAAGTGAGCGATGATTGGCTAGTCATTCTACACCTGATGAGATGTAAAACGCTCATTGGTGGATTTCTCCGTCAATCAAAGTTTCTCCTGGGAGATAGGTTTATTGCACTATTACAGTCAGAAAATAAAATAATATTCGACATATTCTTGATAAACAATTAAATTGTTTATTTGATATATTCCTTCAAATGTAATGATATGTGCAAACTTCATATAATTATTATGAAACCATATTAATAATAATTAAGACAATTCACTCTAAGGCAGAAAAATATTTGTACATCACCTAGAAAATTTGTACACTAACGCCACAATTAATTGTCTTACTGCTGTTTTAAGCTTGTGTATGCCTTCAAAATCAAGAATCATAGAAATGTTTCCCCCCCCAAATGTGTTAATATTACACAGCGTTTCTTTTGTTCAGGTACTTCAGGAAAACAGATTTAAAGTGTTACATTGTTTCTCCTTCAATTCAGGAGTCAGGTCCAGCCTGCACGCATCGTTCAGCACATTTAATGTCAGTCTGGTTCATCTTCTACCGTGCCGGACTGGATCTCGGTGTCTGACTGGCTTGTGTGATGCAACTTGCTGGATTTGTGGAACAGCTTAATGAGGTCTTGAAAGCGCTCCAAAACCTAAAGAGAAAAAGGAAACATTGGTTGTCTTCCATCTTTGCGATTCATAACGGTCGACCTGACTGCAGTATACACTGGACTTCATGAAAGGTTACTGCACACTGCTGAGGACAATGTCTAAGATCAAGAAGTGAATCTCAGAAAGCCTGTCTAGAGCATATCTTGCCCCCAAAATAAAACTAAATGATATTTGGCATCGAGTCCATTTTAAGGAATGTTATGATTTCAAGTACATTTTGATTTCAGGGTGAAATATGACCTGGACATGATCTTTTGTGAGGAAAAGCCTCTGAATGTGAAAGAAAGCACACCTCGTTGGCTGTTTTGTTGCCAAGCTGGGCTGCAATGGCATGAAATGTGGCCGGCTTGGCTCCTCTCTGCTGACAGGTGGTCAGTATCACACGGTCTGCCTCCCTTTTTAAATCACACAAACAAAACACAGAAACATTCATTTGATACCATGATATACACTCAAACTTCAGAAGAGCTACACGGCTACACAATAAACAGGGTTGTGCAAAATTCTGAATTGAAGCTTTGGTTTCCTTTCAATAAATTATTGCGAATTTGAATAAAACTGACAATAATCCACAGGATTTTGAACAGAAAAAGAGATAAAGAAACTACTGGTCTGTAACTAAAAGAAACAGTCACAAGATTTTAATTATCCACCATAAGCTTTGGATTAAGATAAGATTTGCTGCTCAACAAACATAAATATTATTATCAATGTTGAAATCACATAATATTTCTGTGGAAACGGTAACAATTTTCTTTCAGGATCCTTAGATGTTTAGACAATTTTAAAGCAATGATTTATCTGAAATATTCTATAGCATCATAACTGTCTTGTCACTTTTGATACATTTATTGAAACCTTGCTGAATACAAATCTTAATATAGTTAAAAACATTGCTGAAGCGTTTGAAGACTGAACTCATAATACATGCACAGAACACAGATTCGACCCGTTTCTCTCTCTTTCTCTAAATAGCATCTGGATTAAACTGAGACCATATGTGATGATCTTTAATTACAGTTCATAACATTTGAATTATTTTGCATCCTGTTTGCTATCTCCATTTACTTTCAGGAGTTGAACTTAAGTTTAAAGGGTCTTTCCAATTAAATTCTGAATTGCACACAACCCTGATGAATATTTCTGAAATTGCATGAAACAAAAACTGGAAATATTTCGTAATGTCAGAGATAAATGTTGCACAACATTTCTAACCTTGTCCAAATGACTACTTTTTTCCCTTTTGGTGTGCGAGAGATATTCTTGGCACAGACTGAGCTTCCTGTGGCATTAAACGAAGACTGTTCACTGTCCACTGAGGAAGATTCAGCTGCCACACTGTGTTTCTTGGCCTTGTTCTTTTTTGTTTCTACCATCTAAGAGAGAAGAGAATAAAACAAACAATTTACCTCATGCTAATGTGGTATGCATACAATTCAGACGGCTTGGGATCTTTATATACACTGACTACATAAGAGAAGTTCTCTTCACGTGACACCTGAACATGTTTATCGCTTTTTCTTCTGTGTTTAATGGCTGTTTTGACAGGCTCCATTTTTTTATCTGGTAAGACCGTTCTGATTGGTTGACATGCATGGTTTCCTTCCAAGCCCTGAATGGTTTCCACACTGTCTGCATGATCCTCATTTTGCACTTGTGGGTATAGCTGCTTGAAAAATTCCCAGAATTCCTCCAGCAAGTCAGTGTGATCACGGAACAGCAATCTTATTTGAGCTTTCATCTGAGAAAAAAGATAAGAGGTGTTCGAATGCCAGAATAAGAAAGAAACACTGCTTGTGCCGATTTTGAATACCTCTTTGATGTCAGGAAGATCCTGTGACGGACCCCCTTGTAGAATGTGCACCACCTTTCTGTAGAGATCTGACTGCTCTCCAAAAGTACACTCCAGCTGGCGTAGAAACCGTCTGCTGCGCTCAAACGCCTGCTGCTCTGCCAGCTGAAGCCACACATAAGGAAGAGCATCATTTTTACCATGAAACCTTATGTGTGCTGTATTTAGCCATGAATAGGAGAGTATTGTTAATTGTGCTCTACCAGGCCACACTCTCTGGCTTGATCTGGATGCAGGAAGGCAGCAAAATCCCGAAGCAGCTCAGGCCAGTCGCTCAGCACAGGCTTGAGTCTCGTCAGCAGCTCTAGTGACGTGCGACTTTCAGGATCTTTCTTAAACTCTGACAGAACACACAGGAACTCGTCCACTTTCCCAGGCACCATCTGCAGCACCTCATTAACCTGGAGAAAAGACAGACTGAATATAAGACAAACAAAAATTGACCTGTCATAACATAAGAATGAATATTAATATTTGAGTGCATTTAAGTATTTCTTGCCTTCTCTAGGTAAGCCTGGGCAAAGGCGACATCTTTAGCGTCTCTGTGAGGATCGTCATCAGATGCATCATCGTCAACTACCAAAGGGTTCTCCACAGAACCTGTGAGCGCCACAGTTACTCAGTTTAGATTTACAAGGACATGGCACACATAATAATAACTAATAACTAATAATAACATAATAATAATTAATAACAAAATAAACATTTCTGTAAATGTGACTGTTTGGATATTACAACTAATGTTTCAACTATCACTGAATTCACAATAAAATTGTATTTCTTTAGACTCCTACATAATGACTTAAACTCACTTGCAGGTTGATTGGTTGGTTTTCCATCATCTGAACTTCCTTCCTTTTCAGATCTCGTCTTTGTGGCCAGATGTGAGAATTTCTCAATGGTTTTCTGGTTTTTACAAAACATCTAATAAATATCAAATGCATGAACAGGAAGTGCTATTATTGGGTGAATTTTATTAAAACAAGCCCCTAAAGTAAAAATGATATATAGATATTGCATAGAAGCCTATTTAGATATTGTTTTTTAAGTTTGTCCATTGTAACATGCACTTTCATGGCAAATTCTTTTTATAACATTATTATGTAGACATTTAAAAACAAAATGTAATTCCCAACAGACAGGATGCTTAAATACTTATAATATAGCAAAAAAAAAACATAGTCAAAATAATTGTAAAATAAAAATACAACAGTATATAAAACATTAATTTATATATTAATTGAATGCTAATTTATGTCATAATAATATCAAATACAATTATTTTTGTATTACAGTATGATATTTCTTTGTATTACAGTAAAATAAAAAAATGTATTCAGTATAAATGACCTGAAAAGAGTATAAAATGATCAGACCTGAAGCTCTGGCACAAGCAGGACATCTGACACATCTCCACCTGTTTCCTCCTCCTCCCCCGTCAGCCTATTGTTGCTTTGCCTTTCGGTTGTGTTCTGCTCCTCTAGTTTCTCTCTCCTGCCCAAAACCATCTCCATGTCAGTGTCTTCCCCCTCAATGCTGGGCGTCGGGCTCCCGGAGGATTCAGAAAGTGTGAGAAACAGCTCTCTGGGGTCCTTCTCACCATACTCTTCCACCTCAAACTCAATCAATCCTCCATCATCACTACTCAGCTTTTCCTCTGCTGCTGTGGTTTCTTGTAAGCACTCAGTAGGAGCATCATGAACGGATGTCATCTTTGGTGGACCTCCTTGTGGCCCATCGGTGCTTTGGAAAGTGTCTGGAGTTCTCTGTTGCTTCCTGAGTTTCATCTCTTTGCTATTCAGAGCTGAAGTGTGTTTCGAGGTTTGATCTTGTCCAGCTATCTGATGGCCAAGCCTGCTGCTTGCAAGTACGTAGCCTGGAGGAAGGAGAAGAAACTGATTTAGAGGTTTTCGATGTACTTGAGTTAGACAACCAGAGTCCCTCGGTTGCAGAACTTTAAGCAGAGTTGCACAAGGCTGATTAACACGATCTTTAGCAGATGGGGTGCTGGATGTCTTTATGATGGTGGTGGGACATATTAAGGTGTTGGGAACAGGAGGTGGTTGAAGAGTAATTATGAGATTTGACCCTCTTGGTTCAACGTCAGAGGTGACTATTTGTGCAGTTTGATTCACAGCGATATGCCCTGAAGAACAAGGATTCAGCTTCGGTGCCAAAGCAGCAGGTAAAGTAATGATTACATCCCTCTGGGTTGCACCAACTTGAGCTCTCTGTGGAGAACCAGAGATGCCCATTGGTGTTCCTACAGCATCTTTCACAGGAACAGGTAACGTGACGACTGCTCCACCTGGGTTTTGTCCCATCGGAGGCACGTTTGACACGTTAGATACTACGAAAGGCCCATTCATAGCTCCGATTCCAGACACACATGGATTCGATTCTGGCCTCAGAACCAGTGCGAGACGAGAAGGGTTTGAAAGTGACGGACTTGGACCTGTGATCGTTTTTGGTAAAAGCGTTGGTAACTGGTTCAGAAACACTTCTAGTTCCTCAGCTGACGGGGGAGGTTTTAAAGGCTTGGTGGATTTCGCGGTCTTGTCGTTTTTCTTTTTGCAGGAGCCAGATGAAGATTCAAGTGTCTGAGCAAGGTCCTCAGGAAGGCTGGGAGGGTAATGCATGCCTGGAGAGAGGCTACGGTGTGCTTCTGGACCTGGAGACTCAGTGGCTTCTTCTGCTGGATTGGCAGTCTGGGAGTTTCCAGATGGTTGGTTAAACATTCTTACAAGCTCATAAATCCGCTTCAGGTTTTTCTAAAGAAGAGAAAGGTTAGACATTACACATTAAACATGCTTACCATTTAGGAGCAATAAATGAAGAACAGAAGGACTGAAATTACAAAAACAGAGCAAGATTATAAGAAGTTATTACCGAGAGCCAATTAGGCATGAGGTTCTTCTCTCTCTCCACCGGGGGGCGCTGGTCAGAAGGACTGACCCTCTTACAGGCCAAGGGCATGGGAGGGCATCTTCCAGTCACAAAGTATGTCTAAAAACATGGGGAAAAAACATCCCATTTACCACGGTCCAGTGAATTTTTCTGTGCGAAATCCAGTCATTTCAGCAGGATTCCTACTATACACTGTGTCCATTGACTCACCTTGATGACGTTGGGAAAGGGCTTATGACACGCATCACGGATGTGTGAATTTAAACTGATAAAGCTCCTAGCAGCAAGCAGACAGCGACAAGTCAGCTGCAGTGGGTTTAGGGTACTTCTTAAATGCGTATGACCTAGAATAACAAGACTAAGAAGACAGAGAAAGAGAAACAACATCAGTCATCAGTGTGGTTTGAGTATCTTTTACAAGAATGTGCAACGATTCAGGCTGATGCATGATTGCAGTACCAATCTTCTGCTGGAGTAAAAGGCCCTTTGAATCTAGAAGGACGCAGTTGGATTGTAGGAAGTAGCTCTGGGTAGAGAAACACCGGTCGAGTCGCCATAAGCCAGGCCAAAGGAGCAGGAAACTGACATCCTACCCAAAAAAACATGCAAACAGAGAGTACAAAGATGAAATCTAGAAAGTTTACATTTACAATTGACAAAAAAAAAATTTTTTTAAGGCTGTCAAAATGGCTGAAGAATTTTATTCGAATTTTGCACTTTAAATATGATCAACATTCAACTTATATTTGAATTTAAAAGACATAATTTAGTTAGGGGTAAAAAAAGCATTTGGCTTCTCTCCTGAGGCCACAAAAGGGTGCATCGAGCAAAATATGACCGTACTAATGCATGTTTATTAAAGCAATAAAATAACACGACTATCTTTGAAAAAAGTGCATAATGTTTACAATCATGTTTATAAACCATATATATAATTAAGTTAAACTTAAACAATTAGAAACAAAACAGCATCGTGTACAACACTGAAAACCAATCCCAAATAGTACTTTCTTCATTTAAAAACATGAGATGCCGTGGGATGGACAAAAACACCCATAAAGTCTTGTGACATGTTTTTAAAAGTTGAATTTACATTAACTTTACATGGCTTTCTAAACATGCGGCTCTCTTGTGCGAGACGCGAGGGCAACGGTGACAGACGTCCCTGTAGGAAATGCAATATATATGTGATCCTGGACAACAAAACCAGTCTTAAGTCGCTGGGGTATTTTTGTAGCAATAGCCAAAAATACATTGTATGGATCAAAATTACCAATATTTTTTTATGCCAAAAATAATTAGGATATTAAATAAAGATCATGTTCCAAGATGATATTTAGTGAATACCCTACCGTAAACATATCAAAACTTCATTTTTGATTAGTAAATGCATAGCTAAGGACTTCATTTGGACAACTTCAAAGGGGATTTTCTCAGTATTTAGATTTTTTTGCACCCTCAGATTTCAGATGATGTAGAAATCTCAATTTCGAAAAATGTACACTTATTTTGTGGTTTTGTGGTCCAGGGTCACATATGCGTACGGTGTTAAAGGCTTGGTTTCGGTTTTGACGTAAGCATATTCTCCGCATTGATGATCTCTTTTTCCTCAATATTTTGAATGACCAACGTAGCAGCGCGGCATCCAGTGGGTTCAACTGGATAAGCTAAGAAAAGCATTAAAATGCAACAACACTTCCTTCATCGTGGCATCTCGTGCACCACTGATAATGCTGCCTGACGAATGTGGTTTGTTATTTTAATTTCTATAAATATTCGGAATTTGAATATTTTTTTTGATAGACCTAGAATACACTATACTATATTTCCCCTTTATACAGTTTGCATAATCAACGCTAATTGACGAAGGTCAGAGTTAGATTTCAGTTGACAGATTTCATAGAAATCATGTAGTTTATGACGGTCACAGACACAGACAGATTTCTTAGCTTCAGACTATGACTCCAGCCAGTCGGAGGATATCAAACATGTTTGATATTTTAAGCCGATTTTAGAACGCGTATTGGTTTTATATGTCAAGTGTCTCCAAGCAACAAGGCACAGGGTTCTGTACGAGTCTGTGGTGATCGGAATAACTTGAATGTCCAGTAGTGTATGATGCCCAGTTTTCCTTTGTGACTGTTTACAAAGATGGAAAGTGTAAGATGCTTAGCGTTTTAAAATCTGTCCAAAACATTGATAGGGTACCCGTGGTAGTGCATTTTTGTTTCTCAATCACTATTATAACCAGACATTGAGTATAAAGCAAAATATTTGGATCTGTAGTTTAACTTACACTGATCAAAACTATCTGGATTTTAAACAGTGAAGGAAAGATGTTAAATTATGCAAGGACAGGCATTTTTAGATAAATTACCAGGGAAACATGGACTCGAGACTGTAGGGTCTCCTTTGGGTGACTGATCGAGTTCCTCCAGAAGAGAAATGGCACCCTGAAGGTTGCAGGCTTTGAAGATGCTGGTGAAGCCATGCTCTACTGGACCGCAGGATTGGTCTCCATGCTGGGCAAACATCTGCAGCTCCAACTGAGAGATTACAATGGAAAAGGGAGAGAGAGAAAATGACAGAATTAACATATATCTTTGTAAATCATGGGGTGTTTCTCTCAGTGTGCATGTCTCACCAAGAACTGTCTGCACGTTGAAGCCTCTGTCTCCAGACCTTTAACCGAACTGCACAACATGTTCACCTGCGTGAGGAGCTGCACGTGCTGCAGGATAAACAACACAGCTATTGAAAAAAAAAAACAGACTTCTCTTAAAAGACAAAGAATCTAATAATGGAAATTCAAAGGAGGAGCTCCTTTGAGAAAAGTTTGCACATTGACCAAATGAAAGCATCAGTCTTTCTAGACCTGCTGGATCTGCTGCTGTAGCTGTAGCTTCTGAGCTGCGTTCATGGTCATGGATGTTATGGGGCTAGAGGGGCGTTGAGGGCAGGGTGGAGGTACAAACACTCCTTTACTCTCCAACAGAGCTTTCCGTTTCTTCATTGCCGCCAGCTGCTCCCGTACTGTACGATATCGCTGCTTCAAGACATCAGCTAATGGATCCTCGTACCTAAACATAGAAAACATTTCACCTTAAAGTGCAATTGTATATCAGTTGTATACATGCTGGGATGGTTGTGAAACTGAAGATGGACATACTGAATATTCTCCATAATGGCAGATGCCTCCTGCAGGGGACTCTCCTCTTCCTCGTTTTCCTCTTCTTCCTGACCCCCTAATTCATCCTGAAGCTGCAGGTGATGGAGAACAGGTTCAGCACAGACGAAGAAAAACAGACACATGTTCTAAGTAAAGAAAGGTCTTAACAGTTGGACTAGTACTATGTAATCTATACATTTTTTCCCAAATTCTGTTTACTAATTCCATTTTAATTGATTATTTAAATATTAAGGGTGAATCCAATTTCTCTGTCTTACCCCTTCCCCTTCGTCTTACCCCAAACGTTAGCCCTTGTCCCTCGAAACCGAGTGGTAAGCGCTAGGGGTGAAAACATACCCCTATTAAACGAGACACCACTTGGTTACTGTTATGTCATAATACATCGTCGCTAGCCGGCTGCTACGTCACCAGAGGCGACAAGTGTTGATCGCAAACTCTCCGTCTAAAAGTGTGTGTTTGTCGATTGCGTGGGTTTTAGTGATGTTTTTCTCTAGTCAGAGAAATGCGGGACTGTTGTGCAAATCAGCAATGTAACGTTAGCGTGGAAATCTAGCAATTTTAAAAAATGTTTCAATTAAGAGTATGGTTGCAAATATATATGTAAGTTACAGGACTGTGTAGAGCACAAAACAAGACTATCGTAATTTTTAAATAAATTATTTAAGACGAAAATACTCTCTGGATGATCTGGCCGCAGTGTGTTCTGGGTACCCCTTGGTTTCAGGTAAGCTCGCGAAAATGCTTGGTTTTAAGGGGTATCTACCCCTTCCCCTTAGTCCTACCCCTCGATCAAAACGAGAATTGGGACAGCCCTTACTCTCACATGAACGTGCAAAACTAAGGAGAAGGAGTAAGACAGAGAATTGGGATTCACCCTAATAATAAAAAGGGTGGCTAATCTGTTGAATATATAAAGCAATATCTGATGAGAGTTTTATCAAGTTAAATGGTGAAATGAACCGAACTATGAGAGTAACTCTGGAGATGAAGTTTATGTGTTCATGTCCTTATAAAGTGAGGCGGCACGGCAGTATGTGTGTCTAAGACAAAACCGCACCATTCACTCACAGAGATGTGCAGAACATGTAGACTTCATATTTCAATAGCAGCCTTTTTGCACTTTAATATTCACAGATTATTGTATTCTGCAATTCCATCCAAGTTTTCCACGTCATGAAAATCAAAGGGCCCTGCTGTAAAGAAACTATTAGGGATGTGCAAGAATATAAGATCCTTACTGTGTCAAATAGCTCCTCCATCAAGTCATTTACTTCCTTTTCTGAGTAACAAAGGAAAGAAGCAATTAATAACAAAAAAAACAGCACAGATGATCTGCCAATCATTTCTCTCATGTGAACTCACTGGTAATGCGCACTGCCTTGTCATTCCTATAGTCCTCCACATCAGGCTCATCAATCTCAGCCAGAAAATTGTACTCAGGGTCATCTTCATCATCACCGTCCTCTGGCAAGAGAATACGTTTTTGAGAAAGACATATAAGCACGCACATCCATGATAATTATTTCAGCCAGTCAGTACCTTCATTCTCCATTTCTGAACTCATGATGCCCTGCAGCCACTGCGTCCATTCTCTGTCCTCAGGGGTGGAGCCAAACTCATACATGTCTGGAGTGATGTCAGGGGCATGTAGCTCCGCCTCCAGGAGCTCCAGAGGGATGTTTCTCAGCGGGCGCTTGGATCGTGTGCGAAATGAAATCAGGCTCGCCTCTCCATTAGCACTACTGAGACTCTAATGGCACAGAGAGATTAAAAATGGTTTTTACAAAAACATTAAGCAACACAATAGTTTTCAACATTTATAATAATGTTTATTATGCAGCATAGTGGAATTATTTCTGAAGGATGATGAGACACTGAAGACTGGAATAATGATGCTGAAAATCCAGCTTTACATCACAACAATAAATGTAAAAAATATATTCTAAAATAATTTATATATATAAAATAAAATTCTAAAAAAAAATATATTTTTCAAATGATAATAATATTTCGCAATATGGCTGTTTCTGATTTGACCAACAACCCCACTAAAACCACAAATACCTTGTTAATGATATAAACAGCAGGAGTGAAGTGAGACGCACCTGGTATGACTCCATGCAGCCGGGGCCGATGGCCAGCTCCTCATCCACCTCATGGAGTTTCTCTAAGAAGCTGCAGTCTGGTGGGGCCCTGGAGGGGGTCGGTGGTGGTGGTGGTGGGGGTCCCATTGGGGTCACAGCCACTGTCAGGTGCCTGGGTCTGTGAAGGTACTGTAGAAATGGGTAAAAAACATGTTTTGGTGCATTGTAATTGATTTGTGCTTGTTTTGAGAGTTTAAAACATTTTAATGTAATCTCTGATTTAAACTACGTTGTATTCTGCTTCTGGCATGAAACATTTTTTATCTTTTTGCCAATAATTGCGGTTTGGTTGAGATAACGGTTTCTTTAATTGGAAAAAACACAGTTTTTCAGGGCAAGAACCAATTGGAGTATAGAAAGAAAGTAATGTGTACTGAGCAAGGATGCATTAAACTGATCCAAAGTGACAGTAAAGACATTTATAAAATGATACAACATTTAAATTAAGTGTTGTTCTTTAGAAAATTGCATTCATCAAAGAATCTTGGAATCTTTTTAAAACAAGCTGAAGCAGCACAATTGTTTTTAACATTGGTAATAATAAGAAATGTTTCTCCCTTGATAAACAAATGAACATGTTACAATGATTTCTGAAGGATCATGTGACACTGAAGTTATGATGCTGAAAATTCAGCTTTGCATAACAGGAATAAATTACATTTTAAAATATATTTAAAAAAAAGAGTTGTTTTCAATCGCAAAACATAAAACATAAATACAAAATCGAACTTATCAGTCTGTTTGGAAACCTGTAGCCAGGGATTCAGTGAGTGGGTCGACGGAAGGAAAACAATTAATAAACCAAACAGAAGTTTTAATTTTGTGTGTCGATTTAATTAAAAATCCATTTATTTTAGAATATTACATAATTCATCAATGCCCGTCTGTCATGTATTTCTTTGGACAATAATGTCAAATGGAGCAGTCATTTTCCGTTCTTATTCATAAATTGGTTGAAAATGACATGGGACAGATGAGCTAATTTGTGGAGAGATCTGGATCTACGTTTGTCTCATTTTATAAAATCACATTACATCACTGAGAAAATGGATGTTAAATGATTACAAAAGCACTGCACAAAACCGTGCAGCGCCAAACGTTGCAATAATGGTAATCAGTAGGCTATTCACTTTTATGTATGATGCACTGTTTACAATTGGATGAAACTATCATAGTTGATGAAGCCTAAGTGCCACCTACAGGCCTTTTATGTGAAGTGTAAGCTGGTCAAATGGTGACATGAAAGGATTTATTATGTTACCAATTATGCATCATTATGAAAGTGTCTTATGCTCATCAAGCCTGCATTTATTTGGTCGAAAATACAGAAAAAAACTGTAATATTGTGAAATATTATTACAATTTAAAAGAAAGATTATCTATTTTAATACTTTAAAATATCATTTATTACAGTGTATGATCTTCAGAAATCATTCTGATATGAAGATTTATTATCAATATTGGAAAAAGCTGTGCTGCTTTTTTGAATTATTAGTTTTTTTGGAACCCGTGATACTTTTTTGGTGTTCATTGATAAATATAAAGTTAAAAAAGAACAGCATTTATTTAAAATAGAGATGATGTTCTAACTATATCAATCTTCACTGTCGCTGTTTCTATCAATTTAACAAATCCTTGCTGAATAAAAAATGAATTTCTTTAAAAACATCTGACCTCAAGCTTTTCAACATATATTGTTACAAAAGTTACATTAAAAATAAATGCCGTTGTTTTGTTTTTCTACTTTTTAAAAACTTTTTATTAATCAAAGAATCCTGAACAAAGTATCACAGGTTTCCAAAATTGATGATAAATCAGAATTGCATAAAATGTATTTTAAAGTACATTAAATATTGTCAAATAAATGCAGGTTTGATGACCATAAGTGAGTCTTGCAAACACATAAAATAGTACTGTAATCAAACTCTTGACCTATACTACTATAATTTTTTTTAATGCCCATATTTTACATTTGAACCCCTGAGGAAGTCTCTGCACATCCCTGCCATCTACGGATGTCTTACCGGTCTAGAGCTGCTGGCTCCATCCTCCTCATGTTCAGAGAGTGATCGCTGGAGGCTCACTCGACTGCACCGTGGAGAAGATGATGAGTTCTCAAAGTCACTTTCCAGAAGAGTCTACAATCACACACACAAACAGTCAAATCCACTGAGGACAAAATAGTATCAAATCATACAAAAATCATTCTCTCCAACCTCCTCAGCTGTCTCATCCTCCTCCTCTTCATCAGGCCGATACTCTTCACCAGAGGAGTCTTCTTCTTCCAAAGTAATATCCACAAACT
The DNA here is from genome assembly GCA_003573665.1 of Oxygymnocypris stewartii. Lineage (NCBI taxonomy): Eukaryota > Metazoa > Chordata > Actinopteri > Cypriniformes > Cyprinidae > Oxygymnocypris > Oxygymnocypris stewartii. Next base: position 1,371,854 of record QVTF01014107.1, on the reverse strand, counting down.
GGGGTCCCTTCTGTAAGCGCATACACCATTTAACATTATATTCCACATATAAAAGTCTGCTCCGGTTCTTCTACATGTTTTATTGCTGTTACCTTCACCTCTGTGGGCTTCTTAATCGGTGAAATGTTCCAAGCGGGAATGAACTACCAAAACAAAACGTTTAGAAAACATCATGTGTTCAATAAATGTTTAATGTCTCAAGTCTCTGAAACTTTTCAGGGAGGAAAAAAAACGGAAATATAAATACTATAAAATAGATATAAGTAGCTGTATAATATATGTTACTTTCCAGCTCCTATGCAATAAAAGCAACTTACAACTCCTTTCTCCACGACTTCCTTTAGTTTAGAGCGGGTCATCTTGGGTTCCTGAGAGACAACGAGAGAAATGTGTAGTTTTGATAATGCTCGCAATTAAGAGGCCTTAGAAGTTTGCATATCAAATATGATACACCTTGCTCGTGATACAGGGTTAACCAGCTGAGCAGATGATTGCAGGACATTTATACTCACAAATACATGAATGGGTTCAGTATCACTGATGGCAGCTTTCATCATGGCCACAACATGCTCATTGGTGATCACTTCCTGCAAATGGACAGTAAAGATGCTGAGCTACTTGCTGAATACGAAGTCAAAGGGATGATCACAAAAGGCTTCGTATGCCTGAGGAAAGACTGGTAACTTGTGTCTTGAGGAAACCGGGCTATAATATCTGCACAGGGCTTGAGGAAGCAGTCCACACTCACATGAATGATGCTACGAACGTTGGCAGAGGTCAGGTTATGTTGTCGAGATTTATTTTCCAGTTCTCTGTCCAGCTCTCGGTCAATCTCCATCTCTGGCTGGATTTCATCTTCAGCTTCCTTCTGCTGAGCTTCTACTTCACTGACCGCGTCTCTTTTCCTCCTCGAACCTTTTCTTCTGCCCAGTGTTCGTGCTCCACTCGGTTCCTTGTCTGAAAGAGAAGAGAATTTGAATACATTTGTGAACACAATTTGCATTTATTAAATACCGCATTCACGTAATTTCCAAGGTTTTTGTGAACAAGCATTCACAGGAATTCACCAGTTTTTCAACAAAATAAAAACTCGAGGCTATAGAATATTATAAGCAAAAGGGTTGGAAAGTTCAAAAGTGAACCATACATAAGCATTCAAAATATAAATATAATAAATGATGATGTCTAATTTTATTATAATGATCTTTTTCTGCAGTACACCTGCAATTTGCAACGTTTTTTTCCTTATTATTATTATTAGGCCTATTATTGTTATATTTAATTTCATCACTTCCTAAAACCAATGGAGCCATTAACCAGCATCAGAGAAATATGAACATGCAAATGTGTTGATAAATGAATGAAATATTAATTCCCAGAGTTACAATAGTAACACATACTAATACTATTTACATTGTAATTTAAGTGAAATAGAGTAAAAGTAGTTTTGTTATTTTAATTTTAACACCGTTTTTATTCTAAATAATTAAGAAATGTTAAACCGGCTCAAAAATATTTAATAATAAAAAAAGACAAACATTGCCCAATGAATCGACCTGGGTTGTGCCTGCCATCCATGCTTTCTATTTTTTTAACTCAGGCTCATGATGCTTTTGTGAAATCCACCGCTGGTCAATCAGTCAATAAATCACTAATGAGGAGAGAACTCACCGAATGTGATGATCAAGGTCTTCTCAGCGTCATCGTCAGGCTCCTGGATGCATAAAGCATGCTGTTCTTGACCTGATAGCAGTCACACAAATGTTTCTCATTAACAACATGGTCCGCGATACTGGAATAGCACAGTATTACCACAGTAAATGTGGTAATGCTGCCACTGTCCATGGTGAATTTCATATAGTACTAGTACATTCATAGATGAACATAAAAGCGTGTTAACGGCTCACTGTGTTTTAAAGGTGTCTTACTGGCGCTGTCAGACTGAGGGCTGGAGGCTCTGATGGTACTGAAGTGTCTGTCTGATCCTGCAGCATCTAAAACATCTCTGCTCTCACAAACTTCCTCCGGCTCTTCAGTTCTCGCCACTTTACACTGAGAAAGCCCAGTTTTCCTATGATTTAATCTCCGTTTCTGGGATTGATCCATCTCACATTGCCATATTCACACCTGTCGGGATAAATATCATCCATATAATGTACAAATAATGATACAGATGTACACGTGAACACGCAGAGGGGGAATGGGACAAAATGTTAGGCCGGTAAAGCTCACTCATCCAGGCCATCCCATACACCCACAACAAATTCTGAAACATGGACAACCGCGTGTGTCTTAATAACTCATATTCTTTTCATTCTTAGGCCCATTCCCAGTGGGAAACTATTTGTGACCCTGGACCACAAAACCAGTCACAAGGGTCAGTTTTTTTTAATTGAGATTTATACTGAATAAATAATATTTCCATTGATGTATGGTTTGTTAGGACCAAACAATATTTGGTCGAGATACAACTATATGAAAATCTGAGGGTGCAACAATCTGAAATCTGAGAAAATCACATTTAAAGTTGTCCAAATGAAGTTCTCAGCTATGCATGTTACTAATCAAAAATTATGCTTTGATATGTTTACGGTAGAAAATGTACAAAATATCTTCATGGAACATGTTCTTTACTTAATATCCTAGTGATTTTTGGCATAAAATAAAAAATCTATAATTTTGACCCAAACAATGTATTGTTGGCTATTGCTACAAATATACCCCAGCGACTTAAGACTGGTTTTGTGCACGTGTTTAAGTTTATATTATAAATATTTGTTTTGGTATAAAACTTTCGATATCTCGATTTATTTTTAAGGGTAAGTTAAGTTAAGCGACAGCAGTTTTCTACAGTGACGCAGAAGTGACAGGAACGTTACCTCAATTATAACAGTCATATCAACAGAGTATTCCGCTGGTCATATTTAATAACGCTGCAAGGTTTCTGTGCAAACATGATGAACAATTCTAATACTTTATACACACCCGCCAACACAGTACATCAACGATGCGATGACGAGAAGCACAACACAAGCGCGTCACTTCTGGTTCCCAGAAACGGAATTAGTGAATGTGAAAATAAAAGTCCCTTAACAGGAATTTACAAGCTTGTAGGTTTTCACTGATTTCTTGCTTTTCCCAAAAAAAGTTACAAACACATGACTTCAGGCAAAACCGAGACATATGGAAATTTGAAAGAAGTGTTTTAAACTTAAAAGTGTAAACTTTTTGAATGTATTAAAAGTAAGGTGGTTCTAATCATTTAGAAATTCTTAATTCCAGCACTAATGAGAAGAAGCACGAGCATTTTATATACTTGTTTTCGTTTTTTATTATAAAAAACTGGACCCTCTAATTTCTATTCTTTCTACTTGTATTATTTGTATTTATTAAAACACACTAACTTTCTCTATTCTGTTCTTTCTTTTTATTATAAAAAAATATAACTTGACAATAACTCTTTTATTTTGTTTCTATCTACTTTTTATTATTTCTATATATTATATATATATATATATATATATAAATGTGCGATGTGTACTTTGTTGTACGTGTGTTTTGTTGGTTTGATTGCTCCATATTTGTAAGTTGCTTTGGATAGAAGTATTTTTTAAATGATTAAATGTAAGTGTAAGAGTGAAATGCAGTTATGTCGCCTACAAATAAAACTCTCAAGCTCTTCAAAGTTGGGTGGAGTTTGAGCAGAATTATCTGGAAAAAGATGATAACCAGATGATCACCAAATTCCAATAATGTTTTTTATAGGCCTATGTAACAGCTATAAGTGCCTGAACATTATTAACAGAGATGCCACTAACTCAGCCACTTTATAACATAGCTATGATGCACAGTGATACACAATAGGTCCATTATTTGTATAGCCTACAAAATCTATTAAAATGTATTAAAATTAATCTTAGGTTTAAAACTAACATGATTACAAAGCAATGCATAAGTGACCCTTGCATGATCTTTTCTGAAACCGGAAGCACAAATCCAGCCCTGCAGCATTGGTTAACTCAGTCATGCAGTCACTAGTCATTAAAGGCTCAGGCTTATCACAGCACTGAAACGGCTTTGTTAAAAGTGATGAATGATTTGCTACTTGCGGTTGATTCTGGTGAAAAAGCAGTTTTGATTTTATTGGATCTAAGTGCCGCTTTTAACAGTTGATCACGCTATCCTTTTGTCACACCTTGAACATTGGGTAGGCATTATATAACTTGGTCTTCCCCAATCTTCACTGGCTCATTTGCAGATGGTCCAGAATGCAGCGGCCAGACTGTTAACTTGAGCAAAAAGAAAAAGGTGATAATATCACTCCAATTTTAGTGTCTCTCTTCACTGGCTTCCTGTCTCTTTTAGAATTCAATTCTAAATGTAGTTTTTTTTGTTTTTAAATGGACAAGCCCCATCTTAGATCTCTTCTTATTTTGAATTCAGCTTCTAAGTCTCTCAGATCTGCGAATAAAGCTCTTTTTTATGCTCCACGGTCACGGCTTAAGTTTAAAGGTGACAGAACCTTTCCAGTTGGAGGTTATGGAATCAGTTGGCACTTGACATTAATGGGGTGGTTGATTGCTATTTTATTTTTATTTTTATGTTAGCTAGTGTGTAATGTTGCTGTTTGAGCATAAACAATATCTGCAAAGTTGCAGAGCTGAAAGTTCAGTGCAAACGGAGATATCGTATTTTCAAATTATGTCAGTTTAATGCCTACAAAAACGTCTGGTAAGGGACGACGTGTTACATCCCGGGTCCATTACGTCACGGACCCAGATAAACCACGCCCCCGGGACCATGCAGTAAAGGGGGTGAGGCAATGCTGCGCTGCTTCAGAGAAGAGGAAGTTAAAACTAGGGGTGCACGTAAAAATCTATTCATGTGAATCGCGATTTCGTCAATGTTTTAAAGCAGTAAAATCAATGTTTTAAAGCAGTGGTTCTTAATACTGTTCCTCTCGTACGTTCAGACTCGCACTGGAGAGGGTTTAGCCAATCACAACACACAGGGCCGGCTAACCAATCAGAGCCCATTGTTTCTGAGGGAGGAGCTTCATAAAAGCACGGAATAATTGGGCGTTGCCGTTTATCAGAGAAGGGACAGAGCGGTGTAGAATAAAGTTAAATTATGTTAAAATTATGTCTTGGGATGAAAGAAAGTATGGATGAAATGCATTTGTCCGTGTTTCACTCCGTCTTAAATCTCGCTCATGGAACGCGCTCAAGAAACATCTCTTCTGCGGCTCGGTACACTCGTTTTTCTTTTTTGTCTCATGCAAGAGACTGTACGATGTTCACGTTACATGATTGACCGACTTTTTATGTAGAGAGGGTAAGAGCGCACTGCATTAAAATAGTTGATAATTCATGTTTTCACAATCACTGGCCAACTTCAACAAAAACGAAACTAAAATGAAAACATATTTGAGAGCAAGGGGGCCCCTGGTGTTTCGGGGCCCTACGCAGCGTGCGTTTCTGCGTATAGGGAGGATCGGCTCTGGTGGGCGTGATGTCTGAGAATTCAGTTTTCAGTTTTACAATTTTAATTATTGGAGGAAAACTTCAATGCAGAGTTCACAGAGATACTGAAATATTTGAATTAATCTAAAAGTAGTTTGTTAATAAATCTTTTCCTCACAATACTACAGCACTGCACATTTTGGAAGTCTCACTATTCAGTTTTTCTCGATTGCGAACACTATAACTGATTCATTTGGCCCAATTTTCCAAACCATTCATACAGTTCTCGAAACAAAGACACATTTCTCCTGCTTTCACACATGTTCCAATCTGCTCAGTATTTCCTGCAAAACTATACAGAAGAATGGCCTCATTTTGCACAGGTTTAACCATGTTCTCATTCAGAAAACACAAACACAATATAACTACCTTGTGTTCACAAAATGAACACAAATAATAGCACACATGTGTGAACATTACAGTTTTTCTCAATTGCTAAAACACAATTTCTGAAACCTTGCTCCATTTTCTGAAAACATTAAACTCAAAACCTCATCTTCAAGCACTATTTACAAAACCTCTGACTCCTCGCAAAATGAAACGTTCACCTCAAAACAGTTTTATCTGTGTTCAAATTCAAATACTGCTCTCAAATCATAAACAAAGTGATCAAAATGATAAACACTATCAAGCAGTCAGTAAACAATACACCAAAAAAATTGAAAACACATTGTTCAAAACATAGTTCTCAGGGAGAAGTAAATTTTTTCTCTCAAAACAAATGTAATATTTTTCCGTCATTGTCTTTTGATGGGTGTTATATGGCCCAAGCGTAACATGGCAAGGAATTTATAGACCAGGGAATATTAAATGCTGAAATAAACTGATTTCAAAAGATAAAACAAAAAAACGAAATGCCCAGAGAAGCAAGAAATAACTTAGGAAATGAATACGGGTCATTTTAGACCAGTCAGTGATACTCAAATCTGGCTCGCGAGATCCACTTTCCTGCAGAGTTTAGCTCTAATCCTGATCAAACACACCTAGCTGTGATTCTCTAATGATCCTGAAGACAATGATTAGTGTGCTCAGGTGTGTTTGATCAGGGTTAGAGCTAAACTCTGCAGGGAAGTGGATGGACCCATGTTGTGCATTAGAAGGGGTTTTCATAGCGTGTGAATCAAAGGGTTAAACACTAAAAAAAAGACTTGAGTGGAATTCAAGCTGTCAGCCAATCAAGCATGAAACTCGAATGATGCTCACCTGCTACTCATCAGAAACATTTAACAAGTTAATAAAACCTCTTGGGAATAAACGCTCAGTATCTTGTGGAGAATCCAGAGGTTTCTGCTGCAGTTGCTTTTGTCTGTAAAGTTTGAGAAATGTTTGCTTGTGGAGCAGCCAGTTTAGAGAACATCATGACACCTAAAGGGTTCTCCCTGCAAAATCTAGCACTAACCCCTGGAAGAATCCCAAAGTTTACTATTCCTCCCAAGTTATGCATGTCTCCTCGGCTGTGTCGCCAGAAAGGAAAAGATGAGGACACATATAAGCTGTTATCTCCAGAGAGCCCAGAAGAAGCGTCTCCTGGACACCGGCTTCCCACTGGCTCGTCAAGCATTTCTGCCAAACTTCGTTTCACCCCTAAGAGGAAGCTGAAACGTCTGCAGAAATCCGCCACGGAGGATCTCTCGGACCCTTCGACGTGTGCAGCCATGTCTCTGGAACACGTTGGAAAGGTCACCACACCATATGGCTTCCGGGCGTTGGCTGCCAGTCCCGGCGTCAGCCGCAGAGAGTCCTTATTCCATAAACAGGGACGGTGTGCAGAAAAAAGAGTGCCGGTGGATTCACCACCATCTTCAAAGTCAACATCCAATTCCACAAGCAACAGAAACGGCTCTGCTAGAAAGCTGCAAGATGACCCGAAAGACTGTTTCTCTCCTCGAAGATCCAAGAGAGAAGGTCTGGAGCTGCTCCTGAAACCATTGACGGTCTTGAGGAGTCTTACTCCCAAAAGAAAGAGCCCTAAACTAAAACTTAAGTTCTAGAAAGTATATCAGCATTAGTGTAGCCTGCTGAATTTTGTACTGTGCTTTTTGACCAAGAAAACCAATTTTAAGTGTTAAAAATAAAAGTATTTTAACTCCAGCTTGTTCACATTATTTACTGGTTTGTTTTTTCAGAGATGAAGTAAAACCACATTCACTTGCATGCAGACAGCTCGGACTGGTTTGCTTGAACCGGTCTCAAGTATTGAATGTAGGGAGGAGTTTCAGGGCTGGTTTTTTGCAAAAGTAACGTTGTGTTCTATAAAAATCTTATGGGGATTTTTGTCAGAAATAAGAATAGTTTTGATCTAACCAAACTAAGCTGCACTCTTGTCCTTTTTTTTCTCATTGAATTTGATGACTTTCAAAAGATTGTGGTTTAATTATTTTACCTCAAGGATTTGACATTAATATTTGCATTTGACTGATACGGTGCAATATTTTAAATTCTACCAAGTCTAAAACTGTGCTAGACGTTAATTTTCATTAGAGGCGCACTGGTAAGTAGCCTTTTAGCTCTTCAATGTAAGTTTATGATTACTGCAAGACTCCGCAAGAAAAGGAACATAAATTTTCAACTGCTTTTAATTCCAGCAAATTTCTTGACATGTAATATTTGCACACACACCAAAGATTTAACTGAGATGTTATGCCACTCTTCCACCAAGGTGCTTGCATGTTTCTGGACATGTCTTGAAGGGCGCAGTTACTACAAGGACGATCAGCTTTTTCTTGTCTTGCGCTACAGATATTGCAGTTTATAGCTCTGGCCTCCCTGCAGCAGGACTATGGCATGTTAAGGAACCCAGTGTTACTCAGAATCACTAGAAAGGTCTCTTTACTGTCCTAAGTTATTGTAACCGTGACCTTTACTGACTACCACCTGTAAAGCTGTTCCACAGATGCATGTGCAATAATTGCTTATTAAACAAGCATAAAAACGTGGTTTGAACCATTTCCATTAAATATATGTAAAGCTTTTGTTTGGATTTTACCATAATTATGGGATGTTTTTTTTTGTATATATCGAATTTCAAGTTGAAATGGTGTATATTGCATAACAGGGACTAAAATGTATTTTAGGTGTGTAACTGGCATTTTGAGTTTTGATATTTAGGAGAGGGCCATTGGGCTAGTGCTGTAACAGACCTGGTAAGCGTGCATACTAGTTGGATTGCATTGAGAAAAACTGCATGCGAAGGAAAGTAGACATTCAGTATGCAAACTAAATAATACTAGAGTGTTGGTCATATGAGGACAGCATATAGGTTTGTTCTCATCCCAGCAAGACTTCAAACGTGACATTTTTGGTAAGAAAACCAAACTCATTCCGCCCTTTTTTTTATTAATATCATAGTCCTTTAACATAGTTACAATCTGTTTTTATGAAAATAAGTCAGTAGAAAGAATTCCTTAAAAAGTCCAAGTCGAGTCCTCCGTTTGTAGGTCCTGCTTTCATTTCAAACATGAGATAAAAAACTCACAGGACTTCTGTAAAGTCTCAGCTCCACTCTGAAGAGCCACAGCATCCAAACAGGACAGAGCGTCAATCTTTATTTGTGATGGGCACGGGGGGAAAGGTCTGTTCAACATGAAAAGATAAAAGGCTTGAACCTGAACACCCCTCTCTGCTTTCCACTATTCCAAAAAGAACCAGTAAAACCTTCAATCAGTTTAAGATCCCTGTACTTCATGTTACAGTCTAGGTTCACTACCATCAGTGGTAGTTGCTCTTTGAAGTACATTACCATGAATTTTATGGGTGGGCCATTGGGGACAACTAAGTAACCCTCTCCTTTAAGGCAGTCTGTCTTGTTTGTACGTCTGTCAGTCTATGCCAGGTTCTCCAGACTTAGCCGCCCCCACTGCGGCCGTCCTCACACTTAACCAAACTCACGAGCTTGAAATAGCCGAGGAGTCCAGTGTTTAGAGAAGGCAGAGGCTCGTCTCCCAGGCTCCACTGCATTTGAGTCCAGAGAAAGAGTTGTGCCCCTACAGGAGGAAGAGTGTTTGGGCAGGATGCCCCTGAGTGGCTGGAGCAGATGATTGGCAGGTAGTCTCCAGAGGGGGCGTGGTTATGCTGGGTGTGGTTGGCGTGGAGATGAGGGTTTGTCCTCTCAGTCGCTGTCAGATCCTACTGCAGACGCTTTCCGTTTTCTCTTGGAAGCTTTGGGTTTGGAATCCTCTTCCTCCTGGGGAATAGTCAACAAAGGCTATTTAAACATAATGAATCATACATGATAATAATATGGGTGCTGGCCTAAGGCTTTCGTGTTGATGTCATGTTGCGAGCGTGGATTTACCGAAGCGCTGCTGGACGCGCTCTCCTCTTCATTGCTGGGTTGAGGAGCCGCACCCCTGCGGGATCGTGGCGAGGAGGCTGGGGCTTTGCGTCGAGGTTTATGTTGTTTGGTGGAATCCTCAAACTCCTCAGCTAATGAGAAAATATCACTGAACCTGGCAGAAGAAAAGAAAACGGTTACGATAAAATAAACAATGTTAATTGTGCTTTATCAAGCAAAAGACACACCTCATTTTGTGGGCCTCATCACAGCTGGCCTGAACATGCTGTAGGGCTTGTAATATGGGCGTCTGGGAAAAGACTGATACAACAAGAAAAACATTGTTTAAATCAATTGAAACAGTAAAACACAACCAGGCTGAGTATTTAGTGGCATTTTATGCACTGTGAGAGTCTGATGTTGAACTCACAGTTGTTCTTGGTGTTGCTGAGATTGAGTCTCAAACTGTCCAGATGTTCCAGCATCTGTTCTAGGGTCAGCTGAGCCAGTTTACTGCTGGAGCTCCTCAAACTTCACAAAAACACAATACACAACTCAAATAAGTGTCTTTTTAAAAATGGCACAACTTTTTACAAGATTAAGGTTGTTTTAAGGTGGAAACACAAAAAAAACAGTAATATTGTGAAATTTTGTATTTCTGAGATTTCAAATTGCTGAATGAAATTGTTTTCTTAAACAAAAAACTAAAAAACCTACTGATTTGTGAACAGTACTGAGCTTTAGAATGGTAGTGTATAAACAAAATAATGTGATATGATATTTCCAAATTAAAGAATCATTATTTGAATTCAGTAGATGCAAAATGTTTAGAGCAAATAAAGATTGACTTAAAATAGTATTTTCCACAATTACTCCTTGTGTGTTTAATAATTGATTTAAATGACATTTAATAATAGATTTGTGAAATAAATCAAAACGAAGCAACATTGGCTATTTGCTACTGAGGTTTAAATAAGAGCTGCTGTTAAATATTTTCAGTTTTGAGGGCTGAATGTCATTACCTCTGTCGTTTGCGGGGCATGTTGTTGTTCTTGATGAGCAGGGCTTTGATGTGCTCTCCCAGCAGGTCTTCGTGTTTCGCCGCCCAGTGCCGCAGGATGCTGGTGGTGAACTGATCCTCTTGGTGATAAGGTCGGCTCAGCACCATCTTCACCATCTCCTCACTCGGCCTTCAGCACAACACAGCAAAAAAAAAATATTTATGACCCACAGCAGACAAGATTAATAACCATCTGTGTGAAGAGACTTACTTTTCTCTTCGTAACTGCAGCAGCAGGCAGGACAGAGCTTCTGGATGTTCTGTGAGTAGAGAGCGAAGAGGATTATGGGTGGCCAGAGTATGTGTAGAGTCAAAGTGTGTTCATGGAGAGAGATGCTCACCCTTGAATTTAACGTGCTGTAAAATGGGGATGATGATCTCCAGAGGGATACTGTGCGCCAGGAAAAGCTGCCATGTGCTGTACTGCTCAAACGTTTCCCAGTCCAGAGACTGAACTAAAACACCGATGCACAGAACAACATTAGCTTTACAAAGCAATGGATGAATGTCTGCCACATTCATACAGGTAAACAACTAGATTTCACTCTAAAGCTTTATTTTAGCACAGACGTCTGTTTCACATCCACATTTTATGAGGATGAAAAACTTTTCTATTAAAAATCTATATTTATTATAGTTAAATGTGTTCCTTGTCATATTATAACTACACAGACAAAACAAGCTAAACACATTTATGAATTAGTTTATTGATTTAAAGACTTCATCTTTTAGTAGCATAAAATGTTATTCAAACTGGAAGCAAATAACACTGTGATACCTGTAACAGATTTAGTTACCTAAGGGCATTTTTGCCACCTATACCTTGAATTTGGGGGGCATTTTTGCCTTAAGCCCCAATTCATTTTCAAACTTGGCGTTTGGTTTGTTAAGTGAAACTATGCAATTTGAACAGAGACTTGTGGGGTCAGATGGTGAACCACGAGAGCTTGAAAACTGCTGTAAACCTACTGAGGATGTTGAGGACGGAGTCTTTACGGAACATCACCAGATTACCCATCATCACGTGACACATCAGCTCCTGAAGCTGCAAGGTTAAAACAAGAGCAAGAGGTTAAAAGCGATTTGAAGAAAACATCATCTAAATGTAATCAGTGTTAAAGGGAAGAAGTTCAGCCAAAAATAGGATTTTTTTCCACCACTCACCCTCATGTCACACCTTACTTGCTAACCTAATTTAAATCTGATCATCTTTACAAACAAAATAATAGTTTTTATGAACTTTCTGAAGCATCTACAGTTTTGCTATAATAGACTTTCTATGAAGGAACAGAATTCTTTCAAAGGTTTCATTAAAAATATCTTGTCTTTCAAAGGCGAATCAAAGTCTTTTGGGTTTGGAATGACACGAAAGAGAGTACATTTTTGGGTCAACTTTCCATTGAAATGTGTGTATTTGAAACCTGTGCTGAATCAATGACAGCCACGATCATGTTGAGGAGCTCTCCACTACGCAAGGTCTCATCTGGGAACTGTACAGCACAGACACAGAAAAAGTCAAACAAGGCTGTGAAAGCCTCTGCTGCAGGCACACAGTGTGGTAGTATATGAGGTGTTACCTTGGAGTAGATGGAGGGGGTTAGGTAGCACAGGAGCCTCACATCATCCTCCTGACAGGCCTTCATATCCATCATCAAACAGGTGTGCAGGTCTCCCAGAGCCGTGGCCTGAGCAAAGGACTCATACAGGCTCATCTTCCCCGCCGCCGCTTTGCTGCAAAGACACAAAACAGTCTACTTTGAAAACACTGTAGGCTCAGAGTAGGGCTGCATAATTAATCAAAAGAAAAAAAAGGGACTTTTGGCTTCGTGATTATCAAATTGCACAGGGTGAGATACGCACATCAGGTTGGCATGATTTGGGTCGGGTACAGATTTTATTACCTGAGAAGACCTCTGTTTGTGCCTGCATGAGGGGAAATTGACTCTTCACAAAGACCCGCCCCCCCCCCCCTTCATTACTGTTGCTATATCCGACAAGTCACTCCGCTCTTGCGCCACACATCAAGTTCTCACATACATCACAGAATAAAGAGGAAACCGACCACGTGCCAACAGGACAGATCAGGTTACTTTAGGTATGAAACAAAGTCGCAGGTTTCAGATTTTGTCTAATTCAAACAATAAATACCGTTTTGTTGCTCTTTAATGTGACATGCAGCGCCTCAGTTCAAGTAAACATGAATGAACATCAGAAGCTACTGTATCTTGTTTCACTCATGGAAAGACGTCAATACACACCATTTTTAAGTTTAAGCCCTCCGACATTAATCTACTCTTCTGTCTGGTTTGTTGGACAAAAATGGCAGATTCAGTGGTCAGATCACCTGTCAATCAAACTCCAGACGAAGGGTTAATTAACTCTCCATTCCAGTAGGTGGCAGTAGTCTGTATTGTCATTCAAAAAGGGGAACCAGAATAGCTAAAACTGCTGATAAACAATGACAAGAGCCTTCTATGTTTTCCCTCTTGGTGTGTTGTTTACTTGTTTTTGTCACATCTGCTTTTCTTCTCATGTACTGCTTCACTAAGCTGAAGTGAGCTCGCATAACGACATGCTTTGCTGCCAATTCAACATGCTCAATTGGCCAAAAAGCCATCAAAAGGATCAGTCTAGTGCTCAACTACAGCCTGACACTGGCAGACCATCAGCTTGGTGTGTCATGGCCTTAACAAAATAGAAACCATCCGACTGGCGATATATCTTGTTGCTCATCACTTGTCACTTGGATGATCTAATTTGGACTGTTTGACCCTACCTAGCTTTGAGGTAGTAGAGAAGATGATAACCGATTTTCGGCTGTTTCTGGTAGAGCTCAGCAAGCAGGTCCAGCAGGACAGAGAAGCCGCTGTTATCCTCCTGCATTTGACACAAGTTCCTGAAGATCAGACACACCGGCTTACACACAGACTCCTCCAATGACCTGCACACACAGAGCAACCCATTAGCTTCTTCATAAAGAGAAATTAACAATAGTGACAGGAAAGTATGGAAGGGAATCAGGACACAATGCAGGCTGGAACCAAATACGTAGATCTGATGCTAACCACTAAATAATGTGCAAAAAGGCCTGACAGGAAGTTGAGAAAGAGAGAGAAACATACTCTTCGGTGATCTCCTCAGGCAAGACATCTCCTCTGAAGTGACTCTTAAACAGTTCAGCCAGACAGGAAGCTAGAGTAGACATCTGCTCGGAGTCAAAATCCTCCTGAAAGAGGAGAAATAAAAAAAAATGTGTGTATCATCAACTGTATTTAAAGCACCGATCGAAATTATAACCCTGAGCAAAGCTCACCTCTAAAATAAGATCCACAATTTCCTGCATGACCTCACAATGTGTTTCTGTGTCACTGAGAGAGAAAGAACCGCACAAATTGACACTCATGCAATTGAGATATTATTTATTATAACTGTAATACATGTTGTTAAATCACAGGTCTCACCTTCCTTTCTGCAGCTGTAGAACCCTTTCTTTAAGTGCCTCGTCCAATTGGTCCACGAAAGGTGTGATGTCAGCAGGCTCGTCAATGTAGGTTTCCTTAAGCTGATGGAACCTGAACTCTCGTTTTTTACCTTGGGATAAACAAGGGTTCATATCATGATGGCATTGACATGAACTTAACATACAGAAGTGGGTCATGGGCATCTTTTTGAGCCAGAGACACTGATCAAGATTCTGTCATGATTGAAAACTAAAGCAAAGAACATGAGCTCCATCCCAACTGAAGTAAAGCTGTAAAGCCGAGCCGTAATCGGTTGATCTGAAGTTCTGAGCTAAAGTGTATCTGCCATTACTGCAAGCATCTTACCCTTGTTGTTCAATTCTTCCTCATCATCACTGAAGGTAGCATCCGTGGTGTCATAGCAACAATCCTCCTTATCAAGCACATGATTGTCCATCTCCAAAGGAACAGATTCCTCCATTTTTACTACAAAAAGTAAAGAAAAAAATAAACATTATAGCATGTCATAACTCAATCAGATTTTCATTCCACTAACTTTTGAGATTGTAGCTTGTAATGTTATAACCCTTGCTGAATCTTAATTTTAATATTTCTATTACAAACTACACAAATGGATCTCAACAAGGAGTCTTTCTTAATTTTAATTTAAGAACCAGAATCGCTTTCATTCTTTCTCTTTCAAAAGTAAATCATTTTTATAACGGAGTATGCATCTTAAAACAAAAGACTCATTGGTATTGAACAGTATATGCATTTGCATGCATGCTAAATTATTATTTTTAATTAATTTGATCACCTTTTATAAATGCAACCACAAAGAAAAAACAAAGTAGTGACTTGACATTTTCGCGTCACATTCATTTATCCTGAACTATGCAAACAAGGTCACAAATCCCTCTTCTTAGTAAAAGAGGTTTATCAAAATGTACGCAAGTTTAGTGCATTCCGAATCATAGTATGTGAAAAAAAGAATGCCTTGCTTTGTATATTTCTGGTGGACTAAATTATTTGGAGCTTTCGTTTTTGACATGACTGGCAATGAATCAGTGGTGTGGAGCTTTGACCTTCAGTGGGCGGTGAGGGGGAATTGCAGAACTCTGGGAAGCGTTCTCGCAGCATAGAGCGAAGCTCACGGTCCAGTTTAGGGTTGTCAAACAGAGGTGCTAGGTGACTGAGAGATCAAGAGAAAAAGTAGGGATCATTATATAGAAAACATATCTAAACCAGCAGAGAGACACTTGTGGCATTCTTGATAAACTATCTGTATGAGAACATGCTAATGAGTGTTGGAGAGTGTGATAAACTCACGCCAGAACTCTCTTCTCCATGATGAAGTTTAGAGAGTTGAAGACGCCCTGCCGCACTTGACCCTCAAGAGAAGGGAAAAAGTTTGGGATGACCTGAAGTCGAATAAAACAGCAGGTTAAGCCAAGATTTGAAAGACTGGAATTCACAACACACAGAACTTCCTCTGTAAAGTCCTCATAAATTCTCACAAAAATGGTTTTGGTTGAATCAACTATTTTTTTTCAGTAGCACTTTACAATAAGCTTCCATTTTTTGCATTAGTTAACTACATTAGTTAACATGAACGGTTGTATTTTTATGGAAAATAATAAATTATATTAAAAAAAAGTCAACACCACTTTTATACATATTTCTATGTCTTTGTCAAAAAGATTTGTCAGAATTATTCTAAAGCATGTATCAATCTTAGTTAATGACTTCATGTTAATTTCAACATGCACAATAAATTGTTAATATCTAAAGTTGTATTAATAATGTTAATATTTAATGGACCTGACCTAACAGTTGTATTTTTGTCACAAAAACAGGTAGATCTAAGAAAATTAGAATATCACGAAAAAGGTAAATATTTGTTGTCACTCTTTTCAGAAAGTGAAGCCCATATGTTACAGATTCATTACACAGAGTTAAATATTTCAAGCCTTTATTTCTTGAAGTTTTGATGATTATGTCTTACAGATAATGAAAACCCAAAATTCAGTGTCTCAGAAAATTTGAATATTACATAAGATCAATAAAAAAGGATATTTTGAAAAGAAATGTCAGGCTACTGAAAAGTATGTTCAGTTCTATGTTCACTCAATACTTGGTTGGGCCTCTTTTTGCATGAATGACTGCATCAATGCGGCGAGGCATGGAGTTAATCAGTCTGTGGCACTGCTCAGGTGTAATGAAGCCCAGGTTGATTTGATAGCGGCCTTCAGGTCATCTGCATTGTTGGGTCTGCATCTCTCATCTTCCTCATGACAATACCCCATATATTCTCTATAGGGATCAGGTAAGGCGAGTTTGCTGGCCAATCAAGCACAGTAACACCATCCATGGTCATTGAACCAGCTTTTGGTACCTTTGGCAGTGTGGGCAGATGCCAAGTCCTGCTAGAAAATGAAATCCGCATCTCCATAAAGCTTGTCAGCAGAAGGAAGCATGAAGTGCTCTAAAATGTCCTGGTAGATGCTGCGTTGACTGTGGACTTCAGAAAACACAGAGGATCAACACCAGCAGATGACATGGCAGCCCAAACCATCACTGACTGTGGAAACTTCACACTGGACTTCAAGCAACATGGATTCTGTGCCTCTCCACTCTTCCTCCAGACTCTGGGACCTTGATTTCCAAATGAAATGCACAATTTACTTTCATCTGAAAAGAGGACTTTGGACCACTGAGCAACAGTCCAGTTATTTTTCTCTTTAGCCCAGGTAAGATGCTTCCGATGATGTTTCTGTTTCAGAAGTGGCTTGGTAGCACTTTTCCTGAAGATGTCTGAGTTTGGTAACTCTTGATGCACTGACTCCAGCTTCAGTTCACTCCTTGTGAAGCTCTCCCAAGTGTTTGAATCAGATTTGCTTGACAGTATTCTCAAGCTAGCGGCCATTCCTGTTACTTGTGCACAATTTCCTACCCAATTTCTTCCTTCCAGTCAACTTTGCATTTAATATGCTTTGATACAGCACTCCTTGAACAGCCCCCCCTTTCAGTAATGACCCTCTGTGACTTACCCTCTTTGTGGAGGTGTCAATTATCATCTTCTGGACCATTGCCAAGTCAACAGTGTTCCCATTATTGTGCTTTCAAAGAGCAAGAGATGTATAGTCTCATATAGTCCCAGAATGTATACTGTATGGATGGCCATTTATTGAAACTCAAATGTAAATATTTTGAGATACTGATTTTTTTACTTTCATTAGCTTTAAGCTCTAATCATCAAAATTAAAACAAAACAACTTTTGAAGTGTTTTACTTTACATGTAATTGATATAAAATATATGAAAGTTTCACTTTTTTAAATAAGTTACTAGAAAAAATGAACTTTTTCACCATTTTCTAATTTTTGAGATTTACCTGTAGATGAACTTTGCACCATAATACATGTATTAAAGCCCTGAACGGGCCACAAATTTAGGCCCTAGCCCAGCCCTGGTCCAAGACGCTCAGGCCCTAGCCCAGCCCGTATCCAACAGCTTATCAGAATTACGGGCCCGAGCCCGACCCAGTCTTATTTTTTTCTCTTCTCCCAAATCGGCTTATGGTTCAGCTATTACAATAGTTCAATTTTGTATGTAATGGCAAAGTTATCATATTTCGTTTTTTAAGTTAATTTAGAAAAATGTTTGGAGGATTTTTAGTTTGTTAAATATTTTTTTTCTTTCTTAAAGTAACGACCAAGCGGCCAGTGGCAGACAGTGAGCTGATTACAGCTTATATTTCATTAATTTAGCCTTCTCAGATCATCACGAATTGTCTAAAATAACATCTATAGATATATTAAAACAGTTCAAGCATCTAACAATGTTTAAATGTTAAACTTAGATAAATGTGCGCTGCATCCAATAGTTTGTGCGGAGAGTGGAAGATAAAGCGCAGGACATGGAGGCACCAGCACAATCAATTACAGTTTTTTCAATGGAAACAATTTAAAATTCACTTACATTTTTGCTCATAAGATTAATACATCATTCGGAACTGTAAAGGGTTTTATTTGTGTGCACTCACAATATCAACAAAGCGTTGTGCTTTTATAAAAGAAAACAATGCTGCACTTTCTGCCGTCTCGATCTTGAACAGGAGCGTTTCACAAAAATGAACCGAAACTCAGCGACTACAGGCCTCACATGCCTCTAAGAACTGAGAAAGTGTTTCTCACCCGACACATGAAGTCCAGTAGTGTGGCTGTTATAGCAGGATGTGGTTTCATGGAGTGATGCATCACCAAAATGGCTGGCTCTGAAAAAACAAGAGTTCAAGAGAAAGAAAGGTGAAGGCAAAGCATTTGGTTTGTAAATGTCTGTTAACAAAGTCAAATCTAAATGACACAATAATGGCTTCCTGCCTCTCTTACCGATGTTCATGATGCTGTCTTTCTCAGGGTTGAAGAACAGCCAGTCATAGAACAAGGCCAGTTTGGCATTAGATGCAGCAACATTAGACTGCAGAGAGAGAGAGACAGATTGATATGGAATCCAAAATGACATCTAGAAAAATATTATAAGTTGAAGGTTTTAAGTAGTGGTCGACCGATGTGGTTTTTTTGACAGCCGATGCCGATATCTTGGGAAGCAAGGTGGCCGAGGGCAGATATAATTTTAATAATTTGAAAATGGAATAAAAATAAATGTGTAAAATAAACATACTTATACTTTAGAAGACAAAGTATTTTTCACAAATAAATAAATATTTAATACAAATATAATTAAAAAGGAAGTAAACACTGTAACCAACAGGGCACTCAGTATTCTGGGAAGTTTGTGTGCATAGGGAATCATATTTTTTTTCAAATAAAGCCAAGGTAACATTCATTTTACATACAGCACACAGTGAAAATGACATGAATATGACAGTGGGCAAATGCATAAAGCGCAGCATAGTTTGAAATCAAGAGTTTCAAATGTGTTGATTGCACGTTTCCTCCTGACGGAGGTTTGTGAAATTAAATGTTCATTAGTCATTCAAAGATGTCTAAATTGTATAAATGCGTATTTGCTGAATTCTGACGGCAAACGAGAAAGTATCATAATGCTTGGCTTTCTATTACTAATAATACAGCAATCGTTATAACACTTTGTATACATTTTAAATATTTAGTTTCTATCTGATTATTAGACAGACTTCTATCCGTATTAGACAGAACTGTTAACGACGACAGCGAACAAGTGGGAGAATGTGAGCGCTGTGTGCTCAGGTGCGGTCTTTCTCAGCGCCGTCAAAATAAAAGTCCCACCTCGAACGCATCGGCCAAACAGGAAAACTTTTCTGCCTTGGCGCTATATCGGTCGACCACTAGTTTTTAGTATTTACTTACCGTGCAGGTAGTCAGGAGCCATCCAATGATCGCCCAGCGTGGCAGAATGTCAGAACTCAGCACTTCATTGGATGGATGAACCACACCGCATATGTAGCGAATGAGGTCACAGCGCAACGATTGGCTTTCAGCCGTGGACAGATACTGCCGCTGAAACCAGTCCTGATAGCGCTTCTGCTGGCCAAACCGAACCTGCAGCCAGGAAGAGCAAGAGGGTTTGCTTTTTAAGTCATAAACGTATTGTGGTTTCAGTGTCGGGTGTCAGTGTTTGCGTGTATTTACCCGTGAGGTCATGAACAGCAGCTTGGTCTCCATGTCAGGGGTGAGTCGACAAGCCAGAAACTTGCGTGAGGTTCTGGAGGTGAGGAGCTGCAATATACCTGCAGTAGGACGGTACAAGACAGACCAATTTAATAACACACACATTTTACAGTGCATATTATTTATGTCCACAACTGATGCATTATTGTAGAAATTCCCTCCCACACACCTGTGAACTGTGGGCTAAGGTTCTGAGGATTGTGCAGCAGGTCTCGCCACAGCAACTCCAACTCAGGAATACGAGCCACATTCTGTAAGAGTCTGATCAGATCCCTCCCGATGATAAAACACTCCATGAACTGTTAAAATAGCAATTGAAACACATGAAACGCCACTGAATGGCTACAAAAGATGAAACATTAACAACAGCAATACAATCTGTAATAATAAGTAATAAAATACTGAGAAAAAATGTTATGCATGAGAATTTGAGTGAATGGAAATATTTAAAATAAATAATGTTCTTTTGAACTTTCTATTAACCAAAGAATCTAGTAAAAAATGTATAATAATTTCCACAAACATCTTTAAATTTAACATTGATAATAATAAGAAACGTTTCTAGAGCTGCAAGTCAGCATATTACAATGATTTCTGAAGATCATGTGACACAGACGACTGGAGTTATGATGCTGAAAATCCAGCTTTAATCACAGGAATAAATACGATTTTTAAATATATTCAAATAGAAAGCAGTTATTTAAGTTGTAATAATATTTCACAAAATTGCTGTTATTTTATTTTTGAAAAAATAAATATAGCCTTGTTGGGCATTGGAAAAAATCTTACTAACCCTAAACTTTTGAACAGCAGTGTATATTATATATTTAAATATTTAATTAGTTTAAATACCTACATGTAATATGACCATTATTTGATGAGCAAAACCATTGTTAGTTGAAGCCCCAGTCCACTAAAAGACCAGAAACATTTACATATTTACTGTACAGTCAATTTCGATTTCATGGTGTCTATAAATCTGTTGAATAATTGCTGGCAACCTTATTTAAATCACATCTGATTCAAGCCCAAGTCACAAGTTAAATCTCAAGTGATCTCTTGGGAACTGCTGACCCAGATACAGACATCACAATCCTGCTTTAGTGCCCTTGAGCGAGACACTTCACCTCTGCCGGTTCCAGGGGAGCGCCCTTGAAATTAGTCTATGGTGAGTCGCTCTGACAAAAAAAAAAGTATTTATCTTTCTTTACATTCCTGGCCTTTTTTGCTTTTTATACAGATAATGGAATTAAGAAAAGTTGTGTTTCAGATTTACAGTTTTGCATCATGCGTTTAAGAGCATGTGGGATAAACACATCCCATCAACACAATCTATAAAATAAATCAACTCCACGAGGCACACCCTGCGATGCACATTTTGGCAAGTTTCTGAAGCCTGTATAGCTTAATATATAAGCAGTCAAAAATTATAAATTATAAATAATGAAACAGTGTATTTAGACATATATGAAGAACTTTTAGACAAAAGATGATGATAAAAAAAAATAAAAAATCTGCATGCGTTTTGTATCATAAATAGTACATCAGGTTTTGATGGCTAATACAGTACGACAATAGTGAGATGTTGTTGTTAGATGACTAGGTTGGAATTTAAACTCTGAAACTGTTATCTTTCTTTTCTGCTCAATATGAGAATCTTTGATTATCTAATGTTAGACAGAAGATAAAATAAATAGAAACATTTAAACTAGTCTACTGAAAAAACTTAACGGAGTAGTTCGTTCACGGTTATATCCACGGGTGGGGTAATACAAAAATGCATTCTGATTATTTACATGTGGATTAAATAAATTATAAAATGATGCAATATTAATTACATAAATTACAATAATTACAAAAAAAAAAAACTGTCCCCACGCATCATATACGTGATGTCATCGGCCAAATGCATTAGTGCCGATCGAGTCTTAAAATTAGATTATTGGCCAATACTGATCTCCGGTATAAAATATGAGCAAATTAATTATTGACAATCAATAGCACTAACAAAAACAAGATAAAATGACATTTGTAATAATCTATTGAACTGTAAAATAACACTGGATTGTCTTCACTGAATAAATAATGACAGACAGCAGCAGGTTTATTTAGGCTGCTGTCTCTTTAAGACCTCATGCACGGATCTAAAATACTGTTACACAGGGCTCTATGCTTACTTTTCTTTTTAGGAGCGCTTGTCCTCCTAATTTAAAAAAATAAATAAATTAGGAGCACCATCTGATCAATAATCAAGTTCTGATAAAAAATTAGCCTTCCTAATATGAGGTGATATTTGACTCCTTAAAGGTATTTACGGGGCATTTTCTTTTTACATTTGGCATTTTTCCAATTTTATAAAAAGTATGTCATCAATGTCAAATAAAAAAATGTAAATTTATAAGCTTTTAAAAATTTATAATTTACACAATATAATAAGTAGAATAAGACAAATAAGTTAGCAATCATATGAAATTAGTATTAATAAAATAATAATTTGTACTACAAGGTTTGCACAGAAGAACATAAAAGCTGCTTGTAGGAACGTTTAATGAGGCTCAGAGGTGGCGTGAGTGCAGTTAAATTCATACGTGTTGAGATTAAGGTTTTAAATATATAATGTTGAATATAGAAATATTAAAATGATTTAAATAAATGAAATTATAAGTTAACAATGAAACTGACACCGCATGCCACTGAATCATTTATTCATTTGATTCGTTCGAACGGCTGATGAATGAATCAAATGACTGTCTTTATTTATGGGGAATTGAATCACTAGTTTAAACACGCAGTTCATTCATGAATGAAACACCGCTGTGTTTGTGTTAGACATGCACAGCGGCTCAGCTGTTAATTCATTTGGAACTACTTTTCTTGGTGAAATGGCATATAATCAGGCAGTAGTGTTATATTCAGACAACGTAAGTCACTTAATATTAACATCTTGTTTATTGAACTGTTATATTAAATCAATATCACATTTGCCAACTCCCTTAATAATCTTTAAAAAGCTGTCACTCTCAGTTTATCGCGATCTGTGGGCTCACAGAAAATGGCCTACAAGAGAGCGCGCGAGTGAGTTAGACTCAAAAACACGTGCAAATGATACATTGCGTCATCGCGTTATAAGCACAGAACCTGCAGGAATGAGTAGAGTTAATATTAATAGCTGCAAACCCGCGCCGAAATTCAAGTCCTGCTCTGCGTTCTCTGATAATTACCCGACTGAGCGAGCGGCATCACTACAAAGTGATGTGACTGAGAAGCTGCAGCCGTGGCGGGGATGATTTTTGGTGTGGCGGCCTGCCACGGCTGAATGATTAACACAAGACACAAGCAAAAATTCCCCAAAAATACTTTAGCCTTGTACTTCATATAACTAAAAACATGAAAACAAAAGAAACACTGTATCCAGAACTGAAGTCTTTCCAGTACTCACCCTCTCTCTGAGCAGACCGATGCAGAAGTCCACCTCTCTCTGTCTGAGGGGCAGCAGATTTGACGTCCCATGGTCCACTATGAGCCTCAGGTACGTGTACACAGACATGGCCACCAGCATCCCGCTTTTCAGCAACCACTCTCTGTCACACAAACACATTCATGAAGCTGCCAATAAACTCACGCTGGTCTTTTTGCATGGACGTAGCTATTGCCCAGTGAAACAATCACACTGCATGCTGTTCGACTCAAAACTTCTCACCTCTGCTCCACTAAGATCTCCAACACGTTCTCTGCCAACCACATGTTTTTGCTGGAGATGTCTCCCCCTGCAGATTGACGCAAGTTAGACACATGATGTAGGGATACACTGTAAATGTAGCATGATTTGCATCTGTGTGTGAACGCACCAGCGATCTGTTTCATGAGCGTCATGAGAACCCCATCTGCTCCAATGACTCCGCTCTTCACCAGCTCTTTGACCAGCCACACCAGCTGCCCACACACACATAAAGACGAAACGTCACCAGTGTGTTACTGTTAAATACAGTGTTGATAAATGACATCAGACTGGAGCCCACCTGTGTACGGCACACGTCCTGAAGCTTGAGGAACTTCTCCATAAGGATCTGGTTGATTTTGATGAGCACCACATTCATACCGTCCCGATTCACCAACGTCAGGTCTCTGTAGCACTGCAGGACACAATACCATATCAGTGGTGGGATTCTGGGAGAACAGTGCGAGTAGAAGAGCTTTCTGTGGTATGAATGATGTATGTGAATAATATCTCATGTACGAAGCATCAACATACCCTCTGTGCTTGTGGCGGCTCTGTGAGAAGAAGCATGAAGAGACCCAGACAAACCTCCTCATGCTGCTGTGGACCCTTACACACCTGAACACACACATCTTGTTTTTGAATTTTATTTTAGATCTTTTATTGATCTCAAATTTCAAGCCAGTCACGAATGAAATGTTGAAGAGGAGATAGATCAGGAAATTACAAGTTGCAAGCCAGATTCGATCCCATGTACCTTACATGAGCACCACCATTCAACATGCATTAACCAGAAGCCAGAAGGCCTTGGATAAATGTCATGCTGTTCTTCTGTCTGATAAAAAAAATGCTTATTGCAGTAAATAAGCACTGAATGATTTCCAAAGGATCGTGTGACGCTGAAGAAATGATGTAAAAAAATTCAGGTTTGATCAAATAGAAAATAGTTATTCTAAATTGTAATAATAATGTTTTAAAACATTACTGTTTTTACTGAATTTTTAATCAAACAAATACATCCTTGGGGAGTATAAAGACACTTTTTTTATGTAGTAACTGTTTTATAAAATAATTTTGACTGTCACAGCTAATTTCCAATATGTGCCAAAACAAAATCTTTGGAACTTTATTCCCAATACAGTGACACATATTACTGCTTAAATTGGCATTTCTTAAAGTATGAAAGGCAAATAACAAAGACGATCTCAAGTTCTGTTTCACATGAATTACATGTGTGGGATAACAGGGATCCCACACTTTTTGACCAGTTCATTTTTATTGATTTACAGATGATTGATAACTGGCAGAAAAGAAATCTGATATAAAAAAAAAAATTATAAAAAAAACAAATATCACAGCAATGTCTATGCCAAGCAATAGGTTTAAATGATCATATTTAGCATACAAATGTAAAAAATATAAAACATAAGAGTCAACATATCTTAAAATTATGTGGACATGTTGTCAAAGCACTCAGAAAGAACAATACAAAAGGTGATTAAACATTTTCAAACAGAGCAAATCTAGAAAAAAATACATTTTACATAAAAGTTTTTTTTAGAATTGTACTCATTCAAATTACTTTTCCAGGCCTAAAAAATCATAACTTCAAAATTCCATTCTATGTTCAGGTTTTATGTGTGGATCCTTATTTGTTATCATAAGTGGATGTAACTGATAAACACTCACATGAGCAGTGAGAGCATCGTTGGCCTCCCGCTCTGACAGTCCATTGGTTATAGATGTGGTGATGCTCACACACCTCTCCAGGCGCTGAAACACACACACACACACACACACACAGGTGAGTACAGAGCAATATGGATGCATGCATGAATGCCATACCAAAACCCCCAAATATAACACTGCAGATTCCAATGTTCAGACAGTTCATGCATAAATAGTCTAATCTCAATTAAAGGCATGACTGCATCCATTTTTAATACCTTCCCCAGCAGATGGAGGGTTACTGACACCATCAGCTGTCATTTAGGACATGATAACATCATAGAACGTTCAGCACACATCATGTTTACACTGCTGCCTCAACTACTTCCTTTATATTTGCATCAACAAATAATACGATAAAAGACTACAAAAGCCATCTCTGCAAGTATCAGCCCTGTCCTACAAGTCTGATAGTGTCAACTTCTCCATTCTGCTCGTCCTTTTGTTATTGTTCTTAGTTTTACCCATGTTTTTTTCTTCGCAAATGTGTGCTGTAACGGACGCACGGACATGTATGTTGACGGCCGATGGGAATTCATCGATCCCTACCTCCTCCAGCTCATCTTTGGAGTCCAGGCTGGTGGACACCAGAAGGCGACCCTGCGCTTTACCCTTAGCCGGCGAGGGCTCCATCTCCTCCCGCCTCGCTGCGCCCACACACACGGGACCTGACGGGGATTTAGGGCGCTGTTTGAAACCCTTCCCTCACTGTTTCCGTGGGTCTGTGGGGCTTATGAACTAGTTAACCCTCTCGCCACCCAGTCCTAGGCGCCTACAGTGTGTTTCTGACTCTTAATTCGCCACCTTCACGCGACCACTCCAGTATTTCCACAGTGTCCGACTGTAACAATTCAACTTCCGCAGGGCATGGTGGCTTAGCGGAAGTATTCCGAACGCGGAGAGAAGGCGGGTCGGAGCGACTTATTTATACCAATCACGTGCTGGGTATTTTGATTGACATGGCAGTCGACCAATCACGGTGATGGCACCGCCAGCGAGACCCGTTGGACAAAAAGAAGCCTGTGCAACTTGACAAGAACGGAACGCTGCTTCTGTGTAAACGTGGGTATAAACTCAGGCAGACAGTAAACTATAGGGTAGGAGTGAAGCTAATGAAACCTGGATAAATGCGTACTGACTTATAAATGTGGTAAACAGCAGACATTTTGTTGTATGGGGACTCTCCTCTTGACAAGAACAAGATTATTCGAAGATTTAAAAAAATATATCTTACTATTATAATTAATGTAATAACAAAAACAACAACATTAATCTTTATTTTATAAGTATTACTTTAATGTAATTAAGAATAATACATTCATTATAATTAAGTTTTGTTGTACAATTTTAATCGAAAATTATGATTATTATATTAAAATGCGACCAATTCCATATAGCACTGCCTACTAAAAAAAATCTAATTTCTGGCACTTCTATTTTTCATAAATATATATATATTATGTGCTGTTATTTCTGTTTCAGAATAATTTTATGTATATTGCTAAAAGGCCATTATATTATAGGCTCTAAAATGTAGCATAAAATACACACACACACACACACACACACACACACACACACACGTGTGTGTGTGTGTGTATTTTATGCTACATTTTAGAGCCTGAGAAGACCATATGCTTTAAACTGTATATATATATATATATATATATATATATATATATATATCCATACGCTTTAAACTGTATATATATATATATACAGTTTAAAGCATATGGTCTTCTCAGTTTACTCATTTTCAATATATTAATATCCAGCCGGGGAAGAAGTTATTTGATCCCCTGTTGATTTTGTACCGTTGCCCACTGACATAGAAATGATCGGTCTATAATTTTAATGGTAGGTTTCTTTGAACAGTGAGAGACAGAATAACAAGAAAGAAAATCCAGAAAAACGCATTTAAAAAAAGTTATAAATTGATTTGCATTTTAATGAGTCAAATAAGTATTTGACCCCTTCACAAAACATGACTTGTTGGCAATCACAGAGGTCAGACGTTTCTTGTAGTTTGCCGCCAGGTTTGGCATCTCAGGAGGGATTTTGTCCCACTCCTCTTTGCAGATCCTCTCCAAGTCATTAAGGTTTCGAGGCTGATGTTTGCCAACTCGAACCTTCAGCTCCCTCCACAGATTTTCAATGGGATTAAGGTCTGGAGACTGGCTATGCATATATACATATCACAATATTTTATATATGTACAATATAATATATATATATATATATATATATATATATATATTCAATAGGATTCAATATACAATTGCATACATTACGAAATGCAAGTAAATATATTCTCACATATTTTTCAATATATAAAAAAGCAGCTATTTCTTATTTAAAATATTGTGACATATTGACATAATATATTATTCTGCATATTTTCAATATACAGTAAACATCTGTTGATTGTTAATAAGTAAATATATGTTAACAGTAAAATAATTAATATATTTAAGAAACCACAAAAATGGAAAACATAAAAGTTGTATAGCTTAACAGAAATGACCCATGGCAATTTACCCCAATGGTCTCGATCTGCCAAAATATAATTGAACAGTGCTAACCTCTAATTAGATGCATTATTCTTTAAAAGGCTGACTTTGTGAGACAAATACCACATAACTGTGCACCATAAAAAGCACAAGAACTAGTGAAGATGGCTCAGTGTTTATAATGTGTTTATTTTACATAACCCCCCTCCCCTCAAACATAAAAAAACACAATCATCAATTTAAACTTCACTTAAAGACTTTGTAGTAATGTATACCAACATCCCCCACAGACCCAGCTATTCATACCACACATAGAGGACAGATACATCGATGCAATCATAACTCATGCCCTCCCCACAGAGCTGCTGTTTAAAGACTACATCTGACATTATCAACCAGGATCTCATGACACAAGACGTCTGCTGTCACGTGCTACAGTTTGACTGGCAGTTGGCCCAGCAGAAGATTAGTGATGTGGAAAAACACCACATTTATTTACATCTTGGCCAGACATTCATGTTTATTTCAAAAATAGAGCAGCGTGATAAACAAAGCTTTTAATGCCGCCAGATAATCTTTGGACTGTTTCCTCTCAGGATGTACTGTCAGCAGTCATCAATACAGTGTCAGGAAGTGAATCAAAGATTTCCAATTGTACTAAAATGGAACAGCCATCCCAGACCGGTGAGATTCGACGGCTCAGCAGGGAAAGTTTCTGTCCAGATCCTCATTATCTCAGCTTAGACAGGGAGGTGCAGAACTGACACTTTACAAAACAGCAGAAGATATCTGAGAGTTTTCAGAATGGGGGAAGAATGTGTGATTTAACGTGATCTTAAACTTCATGCTGGGTGGTGTTGGGTATATAGCGGAGATTTCGTCGTGTGCAATTGGTTAGAACGTTTCATGTAATCCGAAAATACTGAGTAGAGTACACATTAATGAAGATCTGTTATGATCTTCAAAACATAGAGAGCTGATACATATTAAAAGGTGTATGATGACGGTGGTTCAACTTTGCATCATCCTAACCTAACAAAGGTATTATGCTTATTGAAAACATAACTGTCCCTGCTCTTGTTCACATTCTGAAGAAACAAAAGTTTGTTTACATAGTTGAATTACTATAATTATAAGGTACTGTTCATGTTTGAAAGCATGATTGTTGGAAATGTGGCATTTTAGGGAAACAAATCGAATAAAAATGGCAGCAGCTTCTACAGGATGGAAGTACACATTTCGCTGTTTGCATCATTAGCAGTGTTATTTTATTATAGCTGTGTGTCACGTACTTGTTTTGTTTTTCAATATTTTGCAAAAGAGTATAGAAGTGAAGATATAAAGGTATTTTTTGACACAGGTCAAAGGTTTGGGTCTCGTAAGATGTTTTCACAAGTCTCTTTATACTCACCAAGACTGCATTTACTTGATCAAAAATACAGTATACCGTAATATTGTGAAATATTATTACAATTTAAAATAACTATTTTCTATTTGAATATACTGTATTTTAAAATGAAATTAATTCCCGTGATCAAAGCTGCATTTTTCCGCATCATAACTCCAGTCTTCAGTGTCACATAATTTGTATCTTTTTTTGCTCAAGAAACATTTATTATTACTATTAATATTGAACACTATTATGCTGCTTAATATTTTTATGGAAATTGAGACCTTTTTTTCAAGGTTCTTAACACATAAAAAATGTGTTTACTGTCACTTTTGATCAATTTAAAGGAACACTCCACTTTTTTTGAAAATCGTCTCAAGACTCCCCAAGAGTTGAGTTTTACCGTTTTCGGATCTGTTCAGTCCATCTCCGGGTCTGGCGGTAGCACTTTTAGCTTAGCTTAGCTTAGATCATTGAATCTGATTAGACCGCTAGCATCTCGTTCAAAAATGATCAAAATATTTCTATATTTTTCATATTTAAAGATTGACTCTTCTGTAATTATATCGTGTACAAAGACTGACGGAAAATGAAAAGTTATGATTTTATAGGCCGATATGGCTAGGAACTATTCTCTCATTCTGGCGTAATAATCAAGGAACTTTGCTGCCGTACCATGAGTGCTGCAGGCACAATAATATTAAGCAGCACCTGAAATTAGTCCCCAGATACATCATAACTAGTTACCTAGCTAGGGACTACTTTCAGGCAATTCAATGATCTATGTTAAGCTAAGCTAAGCTAAAAGTGTTATCGTCAGACCCGGAGATCGGCTGAATGGATCCGAAGACGGTAAAACTCAACTTTTTAACTCTTGTAAAATGCGCCTATTTTCAAAAAAGTAGAGTGTTCCTTTAAGGCATCCTTGCAGAATAACAGTATTCATTTTTTTATATATATATTTTAAAATCCAAGCACATGAATGGATCCGAGTGGAAACTCAGAATTCACAAATTAAATCCCAGTGGATAACATCACGTTCCATCTGGAAATATCTCACTATCTGGAAGTTAAAAGTGTTGGTGTTTCTTGATGACCATCTATTAAATGAAGACAGGAACATCCCTGTGCTGGTTTCTCTGAAACACTATTGCAACATCAGCACATGTGGATTTCTGAGAACAAAATTTATCTTAACCATACTTGCTATTTATTATTATTTCTCTTCTGTGCGTAACTTTTATCTATGGTTCAAAACCCTCTCTTAACGGCATCATTTATGGCAGATATAAGAGATCTGCATACCAGAGGAGGAATCGAGTGACTACAGCACTGTCTCTGTGTGACCAATAACATGAACGACAACAAACAGACCCAGAAGACTGCTTTAAAAAAATCTGGACAAAGACCTATCACGACAAAACAAAACAAAACTCCTACGAGATCCGTAAACACTCGATCTGGTCACACTGATGGTGTGTTATGTCATCTTTCATTTGTCCAAACGATTCTGCTCAAGTATACTTTTTGCCTTTTAAGTTTACTTGACAAAAAAAGTCACAGCTAGATTCCCATGAAACAATAACGTGAAGTTTTGGGGAAATGAAAGATGAATAAACCCCAGTTTTGAAACAGAACTTTCTAAGTCAGGTGTTTTTCTGAAGAAATCTTCTTTCATCCCGGTGTCCAACACTGTCCCAGTCCTTGTTTAGTTCTCTCTGTCTGTCAGTTTTTAGGCATTATCGGAGCTGACCTCTCCTAGCAGCCAGTACGTCCTCATCCGTCCCTTTCCCTTCATCTCCACATCTCCCCTGAGCTCCAGCTGGAAGCAGTTGAATTCCTGCAGGACGGCCCGTGTAGCCTCTGAAACATTGATCTTCAGGGCTGATGGGCGACAAATCAGTGTACAGTAGATGATGAAATAATCTCACACTCTGCATTTCTTTCCCTCACTGTGTCATTTAAATAACATGTAATCAACCTTAAATACTGTGACCAACGTTCATTATATTATATTGCTAGAAGAAAAAATACAACTTATAATTTCTTATGATAACTTCTAATTGATGTTACTTGAGCTGCATACATAGTTTATTCAGAAACGGGCACCGTTTTAACATCAGAACTATCCGCACATTAACACACTGTTTGACCAGCTACATTCACATTTCTATTAAAGTCATGTATTTAAACATATTAGTAATTACACATCTGTAATTATGAAGTAGCAATTTAGTACATTTAAATTATACTAACTTTAAATTTAATATCAAATAACACAAAACAGTTAGAATTATAATAATTGACTAAACATGTAATTAAATATGTTAGTCAATATATTAAAATAAATGTACTTTAAGGCACGACAAAAAACTTAAAACAATGTTTTTTTTGTTTTTTTTTTACAAAGAAACGTTTGTGGAAAAAAGTGAACTCTACGTTGCTTTTTATTTTGTTAATATTACATTACCGCTATGCACAGTTTTTTTTAATATATTTGTAAGAGTTGAAGTACAGCTGAAGTGCATATTGAATAATCCTTCTGTTTATCACTATATTTATATGGAAATGTTATTCCCGATTGCACAGTTTTACTCAAAGGTGATTTATAAATGTTCAAATGAATCATCAACAGCTTTTACATGCAATTTTTAGCTACACTACTGTTCAAAACTACCATTTGGGGTCAGTAACATCTTTAAAAAAATTATAAACACTTCTATTCAGCAAGGATGCATTAAAATGATCAAAAGTGACAGTACAGACTATGTACTATGTATGTATAATGTTACAAAATATTTATATTTCAAATAAACACTGTTCTTTTGACATTTCTAATGATCACAGACTCCTGTATATATATATATATATATATATATATGAAGGTTTCCTCAAAAATAATAATATAATCAGCACAACTGTTTTCAGCACTGATAAAAAAATATGTATTAAGCATAAAATCAGCATATTAGAATGATTTCTGAAGGATCATGTAACACTGAAGACTGGAGAAATTATGCTGAATATTTTTTTGCTTTACATCAAAGGAGTAAATTATAATTAAAACATATTAAGAGTTATTTTAAATTGTATTAATATTTCACAATAGTACTGCAATTTTTGTTCAAATAAATGCAGCCTTGCTGAGCATAAATTAATTATTTTAACCAACCCCAAATCTTTGAACAGTAGTGTAAATTACAGTACAACTCTTGTGGTGCAGGAAACCTTGATATTATACATATACATTATAAATGGACTTCAGGGAAATATAAATACAGAAGTGTGTAATACAACCCTTTCAAAAGTCTGAAGGCCCCTCACCTTCTCCATTGGATTCCATGCGTGAAGCTGTGTTGACGGTATCGCCAAACAAACAATACCGAGGCATTTTCAAACCAACCACCCCTGCACACACGGGGCCTGGACACATGAAAACACACACCCACATGCTCATAACCATCAGTGAAAGCTCCCCATTAGTCAGCCATCAACAAACAGATATGTCCTCAGAGAGGCCGGACTGCACTGTGCTGTACTTGTACTCTATTAAACACATTTTAATGACCCCTGATCCTCACCGCTGTGGATGCCGATGCGTAGGCGGAGCTGCTGGTCGGGTCGGTGGCGGATTTGAAAGGAGTGAACGGCCTCTAGCAGAGCCAGAGACATGCGGGCGATCTCGCGTGCATGCAGTTTCCCGTTCCTCACAGGAAGGCCCGACACCACCATATAGGCGTCACCGATGGTCTCCACCTGGGGGCGCCATACAAAAACACATCGTTCGGCTCAGTGGTGGGTAGAGATTGTGAGAAACATAGTTCTTAGTTTCTTTCTTCTGTTGAACACAAAAGAAGACATTTTGAAGAATGTGTGTGACTGAACAGTTGACGGTAGCCATTGACTTCAATAGTACAGAAAAAAATACAATGGA
This sequence comes from Oxygymnocypris stewartii, assembly GCA_003573665.1. Classification (NCBI taxonomy): domain Eukaryota; kingdom Metazoa; phylum Chordata; class Actinopteri; order Cypriniformes; family Cyprinidae; genus Oxygymnocypris; species Oxygymnocypris stewartii. Next base: position 1,338,587 of record QVTF01014107.1, on the reverse strand, counting down.
AGTCAATGGCTACCAGAAACTGTTTGGTTGCCAACATTCTTCAAACTATCTTCTTTTGTGCTCGACGGAAGATAGAAATTCATACAGGTTTGGAAACAACATTAGGGTGGCAAATGATGACAAATTTTCATTTTGGGTGAACTATCCCTTTAAAGTCGGCATGAAAATCAAAATTTTACTTTATTTACTTTACTTATAGCACTTAGCTAGTCTTGATGTGAACAATTAATCAGTGCAAGTTAATCCGCTGAAAACAAATCTTTAATCAAAATCTGAACATTTACTTCCGCTCTGGAATGGCGTTCCTTTTCTGATGACGTCAGTTTGATGGCTTAGGCAGAATATCATTAAACACAACCCTTCCAAAAGTTAAGATTCAATGAGTGAGAGACAGAGAGGAGGAGCGCTAAAATAAAACCACGCCCTCTATTCAATATTCCGTTTCTGCTGGAAATACGTCACTACACTGAAATAAAGTCAGCAGCAACTTTCGGTTTAAGTTAAGTTAATCGAGCACTTGTGTTGTTGAACAGGGAGTGAAAGTAATGACTATCTGGAATTACCTTGTACACGTCAAAATTGTCGATGATTGCATCAAAGCAAGTGTAGAGGTCATTCAGCAGCGTCACCACCTGTGGCGGGTGCAAATCAACAAATACATCAGCTATAATTCAATACAGCACTCACGATTGTCACATTAAAAAAACTAAATTAGTCTATAATTATTTGTGTGCGTCTGTTTGAAGAGCGTTTAATGAATTACCCCTTTACAGAGCGTTTCTGACCTGCATCGGTGTGCTTTCGGCTGATAATGCAGTGAAGCCCACAATGTCACTGAAATAGATGGTGACTGAGTCAAAGGCTTCTGCCTGCACCATCTCACCTCGCTTCAGCTGCTCAGCCACTGAGCTGAAACAAAACAGACACAAACACAGACACGGACAGACACAGACACGGACACACAGACACGGACAGACACAGACACGGACACGGACACGGACACACACACACACATACACACACACACACACAGACACATGCACACACACGCACACGCAGACACACACATCATTTTGCAGACGTTTGATCATGTTCTCATTCAGAAAACACAAACACACAACTCAAGCATCGAAAAATGAACTCAAACAGTGCACATTTTTCCATATGTGAACATTCAGTAGCAAAACTGATGACACAGCCATCAGAATCTCAGGATGATATAAACAGGAGCACAAGTGATTATGTGTTTTGGAAAATGAATCCTGATAGTGGGAGACAAAGAGGAATATGAGGAGAAAAGAAAAATGAAGGGGATGAGGTCAAAGGTCAGTTGTTCCCGATGAAACCTAAAGCACTATAGTACATGTTCTTCTGCATGGACTGACCATGAGGGAAGTGGGCCTACGGGCTCATCTACAAGGTTTCACATGTTATACACCCTCAAACTAATTTCTGTTGAATTGATTTGTAGCCAAGTAGTCCTTACATGTACTGCAGAACTGACAAGTAATGATACTACCAATACTGTAATGCAATGTGGCTTAGGATGCTGACTGCATGAATTATAATGAATGAATGAATGAATTACATTATTTACAATACCTGAAAGCATATTCCAGTGCGTTTACTGTATATTCAGTTATTTGGTCTTTGAACTTTTCTTTTCTAGTTCTTTTCGTCTACTGTAAGATCTCTTTTCAGTCATGTAATGAAAGCTAATTTTTCTTAAAGTTTATTGGTGAATTTTACTTTATCTGCACCCCTTTATTTGTGCCATATACTGTAACAGTCATTGACTAGCAAAAGGATTCCCGTTCCCAAAGGGAGGTTTTTGTAACAGTGTTTTTGAATTAATCTCACTAGTGTTCTCTAGACAAGAAAGTAGTCTGTGTATTTGACAGGTTTGTGTATCAAGCCAAAGTTTGAGTCTGTAACTATTCAATTTTGACCTGGAAGTTTTAAGTTTGCAGAGATTGGTGTGTAATTTTGAGATTGTGTTTATAGAAAATTGTGAATTGTTTCCTGAATTGTGTGTTAGCAATCGAGAAAAGCTGTAATATGTCCGTGACGAGGGGAGCGAGGCCGAGAGCCGTGGGACTCAAGACTCGGCTCTGCCCCACTCGTCACAATGTCAAATAATGGTTTTCTATTTGAGTACATTTTAAAGTGAAATGTCAAGTGATTAATCGCAATTAATCGCATCCAAAATAAACTTTTTTGTTTACATAATACAGTATATGTGTGTGTGTATTGTGTATATTTATTATGTATATATATATATATATATATATGCTATATTTAGAAAATATTTACATGTATTTACATTAGGGATGGGAAGATCCCCGATTCGCTTGGTGCATCGGCATATAAAGTTAACGATGCGATGCATCGGTTTAAAAAGTGTGCATCGGACAACTCAGGCTTAGCCTGACAGTTAGCTTGCTTTAGACCAGGTTTGTGTCCCAGCATAAGTTGCCACAGTGACTAACAGTGTTGGGGAAAGTTACTTTTAAAAGTAATGCATTGTTTGTTTTTAATACAATAAGTTCTATTTATAGCAAATGTAAAACCTTTCACACCTAAAAGTGTAATGAATAAACCTCAGGTGGAAGGAAGAGTAAATCACGTCTGTACAGTAGAACACGGGAGAAGAAGATTCAACACTCTTCAGCAATAAAAACAAAACAATGAAGTACAATTGTTAGTTTATCTAAAGTCATTTTTCTTATTAGTATGGTTGAACTGGATCACCAAAGGTCAGCAGCAAACACATTGGTTAATAAAATGAGATTATATATATTTCTGTTGTTTAACATATTTAATTATTGCAGGTTTGCGTCATATTCTGAGTTTGCATTTCACTGTTTTAATTCATTTTGATGAATACTGAATCTGTTTTTAGCGACTGGGATGAATTAATACACATTCACTTTTAGTCTAGATTAGAACTACAGTAAGATCATGTTCACACGGCGCACTGTCAGTCAATAATGGATAAAAGTAATTGGCGTTACTTTTTAGAAAAAGAAACTGATATTTTCTAGTAAATTAAAAAGTAATGCGTTACTTTACCAATTACTTGAAAAAAGTAATATTATTACGTAACTCGCGTTACTTGTAATGCGTTACTCCCAACACTGGTGACTAAGCTTGATCTAGGCCTTTGTTAAACTTGCTTTATGGAAGCAAATCATTTGACAATGAGTCAGACTACATGAAATAAGCCTTGCTTTATTTGGCAAACCTATTTTATTAAACAGGCCTCAAGGCATTAAAAGTGATCATATTTTCTCCATTGCTACATATTGCATCGAATCGCATTGTGTTGAATCAAATCGAGTCAAAATTGGATTGCACTGCATCGTACAAAGGGGTGAATCGTATCGAATCGCATAGGTATCTGCTTTAAATCTTCAATTTATCATATTGTTGGTTATGCATCGAGATGTGTATCGCATCAGCCTGAGTCATGAGATGCACGTCCCTTATTTACATGTATATATTAGTGCTGTCAAAGGTAGTTTTAAAAGTATTTCAGTCGAGAATGTAGTTGTTTAAAACTCAAATCTAAGGTTTATTTATAAAAACAGCGCCTATTTGAAAATGTGTTTCGCTGATTTCTGAGAAGGGAGCTCCACGCGATCACTGGGCGCTCAGTGCTCATGTATCCCGAAGAGAGGAGCATAACCTCGGCTAGTCCTTCTGACATTTACCGCAAATCATACATACAGTCATAATTCTGAGATAATATTTAAACTTGAAAAATTGTGACTCACTGTGGGAGGATCTGATAGAGCAGAGCTTCAGCTTTACGCTTCTCCTCGTGGTACGCCTGCGTTCTCTCCTCCACCAGCTCCTCCAGGTTATTGGCATACTGCTCCATACGGGACAGGAGGTTATCCAGGATGTTGGAACCATATCCCCTGAGGCCATACAGAGAAGATGAGGCAGAGACAAGAGTGGTGAATGTGTGTCTGATCACTGGAGCACGGGCAGTGGAGGCAGAAAAAGATCAACTGAACACCCATAACACACAAGGTTTCATATGTAAACAATGATTAACAAAATATTAAATAATACAAATATTATTTAAAATGATTTAATATTGTAGTTGACTGGATTTACTACAGATAAGAGCATAGTATTCCTAGCTCCATCTAAGACATTGTATCATTGGTATCCAATAGAATGGCAATTTTGTCCACAAATCAGTGCATACAATTAGAAAAGTGTGCTATTCCTTGCACATTATTCTGAAACTTTTTATGGAACTGCATTATATAAGTGTGTAACATATATATCGGCAGGAATTCGACTGTCTCTACATTCACCAAGGGGCCAGCTAGAGAATCAGCGTCTCTCCCTAGAACCCCTCCCCCTTCGCATCAGCGCAAAAGCGCGCGATTTCGTTCGGTCACAGAACAAAGAGAAGTGGCCACGAGAAGATTTCCAAGAGACACATTCATTTCATGATGATAATTAATCTACACAAGAAACATATGAATATTGATGTTGTACTCTTTCTCTCATATGCTTGGGTGAATATGAATTACGTAAGAAATGTGGGATGACTTTTCTTTGTGCCTTCAACTGCATAAACCGTAATGTGTAGGTTGTGCCAAATGCGATGTTTAGTCTCTAAAAAAAGCTGGCGTCGTATGTAACAAATTATGTTGATGACCGTTAAACTTTAGCATCATGTGTTACTAAACATATATATAATCTGTAAGTTTGTATCTTCCACGGAATGAATGAAATATTGGATCACGTGGACATCAACCCCAGAAAGCTTGGACATAGGCGGGGCTCCGCCCCGTACCGACGATCTGATTGGACCAGCCGCCTGTGGGCGATGTCCAAACCGGACAAGTTTAAAAGACGAGGCGCGTCCGCGTTCTCTCTCTATTGTAACTCTCTTGTGCTCCTGAACTCGTAACTGCGCGCTCCAACGCGCGCAAGGCTGACCTGGAAGCCGGTCCGCTGGACTCTCACAACGAAACCAACCATCTAAAGAAGTCCAAGACCGTGCCAAAGCCGTAGCACCACAGAATAACGAACTCAACGACTGCAGAGGAGAGGAGAGCTTCCCCGATGACGTCACGCAACGTGAGCCAGCAGAGTTTCCCAGAGCAACGCGTGGAAACCACGTGGAAACCGTAACAAAGGACTGAAGCAACACGTTGAACTCATGCGGGAAAACGAAACCAAAGCAACAGCCTGCTTGAAACAACGAAAGCAAGTATCATCCCTATTTCTGATTGAACTGGTAAATATGATCTGAATGCAGTAACAAAACATACGTATTTGTTCGTGATCTTTGCTGGTTGGTTAAGTTACGAAATAGGAAAGAATGTCATTCTTTTAACATTTAACCTCAAAACTCTCGTATGTATGTATGTTTGTGTGTTATTGAATATGTTAGAATATTAGTATAACAAATAAACCGTGTCTCATTTTATAAAGAATTGTCTCTGGAAGGTGATTTTCAAGATTGTATCCCTTTTTGCCATAAAAGTCAAAGCTACCTAAGCTTGACTGAGAGATTTAATAACGATATACTGATGTAGTGATCACTGGACGAACACGTAAAGTATAAATCGTAAGTTAAATATTAATATTACTTGAACCCAAGCAATATTGAATATTTAATAAATAATTCCCGGAGCTGAAACAATAGCTTCATATATTAATTTTATTACATAATGGTGGAGGATGCGGGCAATTAGAGATTGATCTGAGAATCAAACCAGAGACAATAGGTTATTTCTCACTTTTTATCCGGAAAAATTTGAGTAAATACAGAGAAACAAACGGTTATTTGTGGTATTGCATTCTTGTTTGTAAAACACAGTGCGTTTTGAATGAAAGAGAGGGTAATTGTTAACTCGAGTTTAAGAAATGAAACTGCAGTAAATAATTAATAAAAAGTCGCTATACAGCGCATGAGAGGCGAACGAGCGTGTTCCTTGTTGCCCCTCTCTTAAGGCCTTCGTGGTAATGTTTTGTTAGTGCGTGTTCCACTGCAAACTCAGCCACATTATTCTCCCGGCTGTAGAAAATTAAAATAGCTAATTAATTAAAACTCAGCCATTATGTAATTTCACACGAGTGAATTCCAAACGCGCGGCGCTCAGACAGGGAGTGGCCATTCGGTTTGGAAAGGGGGAGAAATTTTGCAATCGATTGAATTGTTTTCATGTGTGCCGTCTAAACAGACAGATATTCGCATAATAGCCCGCCGAGGCTTCGATGATTTATAAGTAACCCATAGATAAATTTATCTCGCCCTAAACGAGTGAGATTGTGTTGTAAAAGATTCAAATCTGAACAATGCTTGTTGATTTTGAAGCGTGGAGCACAGTTTTTTTTTTCCTACAGGCCCTGGGTCGTCATAGCGACCAGTTTAGCCACGTGGAGATTTAGCCACGTGTAAGCTAATAGCACTAGCGCGATATAAGCTAACTGAAACAAAGAAGCTTTAGCATCGTAGCAAATGCCATGCTCTTAGCATTACGGCTAGCGATTAGCACATAGCATTTAGAGCTTGAATGCAGTGTGTGTGTGGAAACGTGGTTCACAGCTAACACTAATTCCCTTTCTCTCTCTATTTTCCCATTTAAAAGACTAACGTATGTAATAAGTTGGCTGTGTTAATGTTTCCCAATCATCAGTGTTAACAATTTCACAGGTTGGTTTAATATACTGTTGATTAAAGTCTTACCTTTGTGGGAACCAGTCTAATAGTTGGTAGTTTTATTAGAAGATAATTCATTATTACCTCAGTACCTTGATAATATGGTGAGTTTGATTCCATTCAATTATAATGGCTTTTATGATTTTAAAACACATCAATGGATAAGTGCTATTGTTAGGAATTTTTAATTGTTAACTGAATGTCATAATTAATTACAAATTTGCAATTAATTTCATTCAATAAAAATGAAATTAGCCTTCAGTAGCAACAGTATCCATTTATGAATCAAAAACGCTCTTATAATTTGACCACTACTGTAAAACCTTAATTATTATCAAAAGGGCCAGAAATTTTTAATTTCGTTTACAAGTAATTAGGATACAAATTAATTTGGTTTGATGATTAATGACACAATGAGGAATGAGTAAGTTGAAAATGATTTAATTACTATTATAGGAATCCGAAACTAGTGATTTGGAAGCTGTAAATTAATTTAATAATTAATTATGAATTCGAAAATTCTAATTACATTTAATAATTAATTACACTTCCTGTTTACATATTGCAACAATATTGGTTTACCAACTCAATTGCAGATTGCACTCGTAAATTCTAATCCTAAGTAATCCTATTAATTTTAATTATAACATCATACATTTTAATTAGAAACCACAAAGTCTAATTTTAATTCTAATTTCAGACTTAACACAAGTCTGGCGCCACCTGTAGGCCATACTTCATTTCCTTAGGTGATCTGATTAACTCAAATAAAATTAATAATAATTTAATTAAAATAATTTTATTAAGTTAAAATTAAATAAAGTCCTCTTTACTTAGGCCTGAGAGTAGATAGTGCTCCCCCTAGTGTTGTATTGGAGAAGAGACAGTGACACCAATCAAGGTCACTTCTCACCAATCTGGAGCATAAAACGCAACCTTCTAATTAGAAAACCCCAAAAAGGGAAATTAAGGTTTCCTCTACTTAGGTCAGTTTGTTTACCCTGTAAACAGCAAAACCAACCTAAGCATATCGACTCAACCGCACCACCTTGTGCCAACGTATTAGTTTTAAACCTTGGGAATAAATCTTCATTTCTCTTTTCTTTTCTCCCTGTTACTAACTTCTAAATTTGACTTGTTTGCTTAAGACTTGGCCAGGGGAAGATCACGAATAGAGCGAAATGAATTGAACAGATGTTTATAAAACTTGAGAACTACATTAAAACTGTTTACCATTTACCTTCTACTGTGAAATCCTATCCCCCAAGTTAAAGCAGGTGCAATGAGAAGATAGACATCGGCAAAAGTTTTAAACACGCGCGAGAGACACGTTCACCAGCGTTGCGGTGTAAAATTGCCACTAAGGGACAAGCACTGTCATTGCTGTTGTTTTCCTCCATCAAGGAGAAAATTGGAATAGCAATAACAGTCCTATTACAAAAGAGAAAACTTCGCCTACAATCCTCTGATTAGAAGCGTCCTTTTAAATCAGACTTAACAAAGCGAAGAGAAAATCTGCTATTAAAAGAGAGATCTGTCTAGTGTTATTGTCCCTGTGTACTCATTCTGTTAGTGTGCTTTTCTTTCTGTTTCCCAGCTGTGCTTCCTCTACGTGTGCTTAATTTCTACGCAGAAGCTGCAAATTACACGCACCCCACCACAGAGGATCACAGAAACAGAATCACACTCAACACTAGCATACACTGTGCACATTTACACCCCTGTTTGTTTTGTTTGTTTTGTTTTGCTTTGTTTCCCATCCAAGGCCTGTGTCAGTTCGGTCCAAGATCCCTTACCCGCCAGAGCATGTCTCACAAAACAGAACATGTCGGTCACTGGGAAGGACTGGAAATGTGGCTAAGTGTCACAACCGACAGCATCCTCCCTAAAGCTGCTGAAGCACTCCAACATCAGACACAGGACCAACTAGATGACAACATCACAAGCATCATGAGACAAGACCCAAGTCAAAACTACAATCACAAAGAATTAGCCAAGATCACCTCAAGCTTAAGTCACACACTCATCGCCACCCTCAAATTGAGCGACAAGCACGCCGCACAACGCCAGCAGGAGCTGACAAGCGCACAACGACGCATAGAGCAGCTGGAACGTGAACGACAGGAAGGGACCGATGAGGTGGAGCAAGGCGCCGAGGAGGAGATCAACAGGCTAAAAGAGACTCTAGCAGCTACCAGCCACGAAATGCAACAACTCAAAGAGGACTTCGCTGATCATGCAGACAAGCTACAATATGCAGAGAAGCTACTAGAGAAGGCAAAGACTGACTTCAGGGACAAAAACAGCAGAATCAAGGCCCTCGAAGCTCATTTGGCTGAGTCAAGAAACGAGATCAGCCGCCTAACACGACAGCTCGACTACGTCACAGAGGAGTCTGAAAGTTTCCAAGAGGAACTCAAGCACGCTTACGAACTACGCCATGAGCCGTCAAGGACAGGACGTGCACCAACCGCACCCCTGCCAAGCAGGACCAAGTCACCTGTGCCTGGACTGACACGTGAACATAAGACAGAGGGGGTGGTGTTAAAACATTCACCAGCGCCGTCTGAAGAACTTTATATCACGACAGAACCAGAAGAATCTGCTGCAGCCAGCCGTAGATCGTCGCACGGCTTGGACCTAAAAGATCTTGATAAGCTCGCCCGAAACGTTGGCAAATTCAACCCCAGCGTGCCAAACAGCCAAAAGGTCCAAGCGTATCTGCAAGATATTGATTTCCATCTGGAAATGCGACCTAACGTTACGGACAAAGATAAACTCTACTTACTCCGAACGACATCCAGTCCTGAAGTGCGCAGCTTCCTTGACCGGCAGCCTGTTAACACAAAGACTGATTATCAACGGCTTAAAAAGGCCCTCATTAAAGAGTTTGCTGACCCTGAGTCCGATCAAGGCTTAGTGGCTGCCCTGGAGACGAGACAAGGACGTCACGAACCTCCTCAAGCTTACTATAGTCGACTCAGACAAGCATATTTTGGAACTCGCAATGATTCCGACATGGAAGATGAACTGAACTTTAAAACTCTCTTCCTCAGGAACCTTCATCCTGGCATAAGCCACCATCTTGGCGTTCTCGCATGTCCACGAACGATGAACACTCAGCAGTTGCGAGACTTGGTGCAAAAGGCCTACTACAAACAAAAGATGGCCTCAGAAAAGAGCGCAAAAACCCCAGCAGTTCTTGATTTCAACACGCAACACCATGAACTGGCTCTAGAGGGCACCCAACGCCAAGACAGCGCCAAGCCACCACACAAAGAGTGGAATGCACCCCCGTCCAACAGAGAACGAGACTCACACGCTGGCACCCGACCTAAACAGAGGTATGACCGCTGGGATGGACCGCGTGGACGTCAACGCTCACCTGGACGACACTGGGATAAGTCATGGGACCAAGCAAGGCCTCATGAGAATCAGTGGGAAAAGGAAGAGGAACCAGAGTCAGTCTGACTAGCTGTCGGACGAAACGGCAGTGACAAGCTGAACAAATCAGCCACAGAAAACAGCACTGTCACCTCACTCTCAGAGAACAGTAAACACCCTAACTTCAGATGGACATGAAACCCCACCTGAAAACCCAGCAACAGTTAAACACTAACTCAATACCCAATACTCCAAATCACAGCAGCGTCCAACAAACACCTGCTGATGAAAATCCTCAAGTTCCTGAAAGTGCTGTCTCAGTCACCTGCCATTCCTCCGGAGAACACCAGATCAGGTCTGACATCCTAAACGTTTTCTCCCAAACTCCAGCCCCTCAAATGACCAATCCGATGCTCTCACCACAGCAGGTGCATTACATGAAGAGTCATGGACACTTCATGCCCTCCCACCCAACCCTACAGTGGCAGCAGTAACCCGCCGCCAGCACGTCACTGGCAAGCACACCCCTGCCCTCCTGCATTACCATACCACCTCAGTTCGCTGCTGACGATCTCCTCACCCTCACATGCGGATTCGTCACTACGAACCATGACAGCTCACATGTCAAACCCATTTGAACATTCCATTTCCTCTACGGACCTGAACACATCCTCCGAGCTCCGCACGCTCCACTCTGTCAAATACATGCTGCATCTGCAAGACGGTGTCCACACGTATGTCCCTGAGCCACTCACTGCGCCACAGCTTGTCGTACCTCACGGCCAGAGGGGGAGTACGCTGACACACACGATGCACCATGATGGGTTGCCAGTGCCAACCGGAAAATCCAAACCACCGACAAGAAAAGGGGGAAGATCAGACCCACTGACACAGACCGACAACCATATGCACCACACAAGCATAAGTATTGTCATTTTAGGAAAACATATAGCAACCATGCTTAGACACAACCCATATTCTCTCCTCCGCAGCACTGCTAGGACCAATCTAGTAGAGAGGAGTTACTCTCAAATGTTTTTTTATTATATCATTTTTTTTTTTATGTAATTTTTTTTTTTAAATTTGAATTAAAAAAAAAAAAAAAAAAAATCATTTACTTTATTGTTTGGTTTCTTTATCTCATGTCTCACTTTGTGTTTTTCCTTTCCTCTCTCTCACGTTGAACCCTCTTAACCAATCCTTGAATCCAGGTCCTGAAATTGAGATCGACTTCCGTCAGTAAAGTCGCTGTAATTCGTTGTGAGAACCGTTGTCGACCGATCGAGGTTACCCGCCAAAATCACGAACGACATGATACACGATGTAAGTTCCGTGATTGACAACGTAGCCATGAATAGGATTCCGTGCTACACGATACCTCTTAGCCTTGTTCAAACGTTGTAACTTTGGCCACTGCGGGCCCCGCTAGTCTCATCCAAACCCATCTTGCCCCTTTCCCGGTAGCGCTATTCCCATATACGCAAACCCGGAAACAGGTGACTTAGTTTTTTTTTTTTTTTTTCAGTTTGCCCATTATCGACGTTAATAATGTTTACCGGCTCAAAGACGGTGTGAATGCGGGATTGTGGCAAGGGAAAACCTATGTCAAAATCCACACTCCTAAAGTCGCTGCGTATCACGATAACAACGAGCAGTTGTATCTGGCCCCAAACTTAAAGATGGGCACGCTCACTTAGGACATTCACTCCCTCTACCCGAGTAAACTCGGCGTACGCGATAATACCAAGGGCATCTGCGGTTTAGAATCAATTAAACCCAACACTAGCTGCCCCGCCGAAGCAACACCATGTTCTCAAGTTGAGGTAACGCAAGCCGAAATCATCAGAAACCGATGGCTGGTCAATACCCCAGCACGAACAGCCACCCTCACATGCGATTAACATGACACCGCTACGCGCATTAATTTGCCCAACCAAACTTTATGGATCACTGTCCCTAAGGGCGCGATCCTCCATATTGACGAGTTAGCATTGTATCACCTCACCGACGATGAATATCAGGATGAAATCGAAATCTCTTATTGAGTTGACACCGGCTGACAGCGTTAGAAGCTATCGCTCGCCTTCCGCCCGCCGGCGCGCAAATTATTCGGTCCTGGTCTGCCGCTGACACGGCGCTTTGTATCTCTACTATCGTAGGATATGTTGTGACTTTGACACTGGCCTTCCTCCTACACAAGCGAGTGAACGTCGTTCAAGAGTCTCTCAACAAATGCACGTCAGGCGTCCCTCGCCTTTTTCGACGTGGTAATCTCGACCTAGAACCCGAACCCGAAAATTCGACCAACCTGACTGAGATCATGCCTCTACCGTCTCGTCAAAACCCCGACAATTAAACCGGTCAAAATGACCCAATTGTCAATAATGCTAAACAAGGTAGCCCTATGTCTTCTCAAGTTTCTAACCTGTTCCTTCCCAATTTACCCTGCACCAGGATTCAGTCAGTGATAGAGATGATGTTTGTGTCTCGCATGTGCCTGTTCTTCCTGCCTTTTGTTTCCAGGGCCTGACGATGCTCCATCAGGGAACATCACCAAGCCAAAGGGGGATATGTAACATATATATCGGCAGGAATTCGACTGTCTCTACATTCACCAAGGGGCCAGCTAGAGAATCAGCGTCTCTCCCTAGAACCCCTCCCCCTTCGCATCAGCGCAAAAGCGCGCGATTTCGTTCGGTCACAGAACAAAGAGAAGTGGCCACGAGAAGATTTCCAAGAGACACATTCATTTCATGATGATAATTAATCTACACAAGAAACATATGAATATTGATGTTGTACTCTTTCTCTCATATGCTTGGGTGAATATGAATTACGTAAGAAATGTGGGATGACTTTTCTTTGTGCCTTCAACTGCATAAACTGTAATGTGTAGGTTGTGCCAAATGCGATGTTTAGTCTCTAAAAAAAGCATGTATGTAACAAATTAAGTTGATGACCGTTAAACTTTAGCATCATGTGTTACTAAACATATATATAATCTGTAAGTTTGTATCTTCCACGGAATGAATGAAATATTGGATCACGTGGACATCAACCCCAGAAAGCTTGGACATAGGCGGGGCTCCACCCCGTACCGACGCTCTGATTGGACCAGCCGCCTGTGGGCGATGTCCAAACCGGACAAGTTTAAAAGACGAGGCGCGTCCGCGTTCTCTCTCTCTTGTGCTCCTGAACTCGTAACTGCGCGCTCCAACGCGCGCAAGGCTGACCTGGAAGCCGGTCCGCTGGACTCTCACAACGAAACCAACCATCTAAAGAAGTCCAAGACCGTGCCAAAGCCGTAACACCACAGAATAACGAACTCAACGACTGCAGAGGAGAGGAGAGCTTCCCCGATAATCACGCAACGTGAGCCAGCAGAGTTTCCCAGAGCAACGCGTGGAAACCCCGTGGAAACCGTAACAAAGGACTGAAGCAACACATTGAACTCATGCGGGAAAACGAAACCAAAGCAACAGCCTGCTTGAAACAACGAAAGCAAGTATCATCCCTATTTCTGATTGAACTGGTAAATATGATCTGAATGCAGTAACAAAACATACGTATTTGTTCGTGATCTTTGCTGGTTGGTTAAGTTACGAAATAGGAAAGAATGTCATTCTTTTAACATTTAACCTCAAAACTCTCGTATGTATGTATGTTTGTGTGTTATTGAATATGTTAGAATATTAGTATAACGAATAAACCGTGTCTCATTTTATAAAGAATTGTCTCTGGAAGGTGATTTTCAAGATTGTATCCCTTTTTGCCATAAAAGACAAAGCTACCTAAGCTTGACTGAGAGATTTAATAACGATATACTGATGTAGTGATCGCTGGACGAACACGTAAAGTATAAATCATAAGTTAAATATTAATATTACTTGAACCCAAGCAATATTGAATATTTAATAAATAATTCCCGGAGCTGAAACAATAGCTTCATATATTAATTTTATTACAAGTGTCAATTAAATCAACACTTATCTAATTTTTCCAATAATAATAATAATATTGTTATTATTTTTGTTGTTAATATTTTTTATATTATACATGCCCTTTTTATTGCCTCAATAATTAGGAGACTATATATTATATTAGAGAGCTTTAAAAAAACGAATTGCTAGACGGTAGAACTTTGTAGATGAACAGCATAATAATAATAATATTAATAATAAAGTATTATTATTATTATTATTACACATCCAGTAATATAATTATTTAACAGACTATTTATTATATTAAAGTGCTTTTAAAAAAAACTATAAATTTTCACAAATAAACCAACATGACTAAAATGTATGAACATTTTTAAATAAACAGCATCTAGTTAGATGTAAAAAAAAAGATGTAAAAAAAACGCTGTTATTAATATATATTACCATACGCATATAAGTTTCAGGTAACACTTTGGGCCCTATTTTAACGATCTAAGCATATGTGTCTAAAGCACAAAAAACGGTTGGCGCCTGGGGCATGGTCTAAAAAGGGTTCTCTCTATTCTCTTAATGAGTAATGGGTGTGTTTTGGGCATAACATGGAATAAACCAATCAGAGTCTCATCTCCCATCCGTGCCATGGCGGATTCGCTATTTACACGGTGGAATTTGCAAGCGCAAATTCTGAATGCGTCTCCAGAGAGGAAACCGATCTGCATTGTAATTCTTTAAATTTGTAATTAATATTTGGCATGTTTGTGTGCTGCTGCACGGCCCTGTGTGTGTTTAATAAGCAGAGTGTACATGCATTGTGGACTCGCCTATAGGCGCATATTACTAACGCACTCTTTAAATAAATAAAAAAGAGTCCTTTGTCATTTGAGCTCTTGAGTATGAGCCTGATTTGTGTGTCAGGTACCGGTTATTCTTGCGGAGCAGTACTTTAATCTGGTTGAACTCGGGCCTCTCGTTGACGTCTTCTGACCAGCAGCGCTGCATCAGTTGTCCCAACTCATCACTGTGGCTCTGAGGACACAGCAGCGGACGCAGATACGTCCAGCGGCCCTCCGCCACACGCTCTATGATCTCTGAATCACAAAAAAGAGACAGCAATGATAAGAAAAATGAACAAACGTGCTTTTAAACATTCTCCAGACAATTCTCTATCACACAGGAAACAACATACACAAATTAGCACATAGAATTAGCATAGCACATTTCACAGAAAAACTGTGATTGCGGTCGGACTCGCCGCTGGTACGAGAGACAGAAAGAGAGCAAATGTGTGAGAAGGAAAAACAAAGAGATGTAAGTGTCATTCACAGGTTTTGAGAAGACCTTAGACTTAACAAATGTCTTCAGAGCAATCAACGGGAGTGATGATCGGGCAAAGCTGTCATGACTTTTCTGTTCCCCTTCACACCTTGCTGTACTCAGCATAAATAAATAAATAAAATATTATATATATATTTCCTATATCTTCATTCCTCAGTCTTTTAGCTGGCACTAAAATACGATTGGATGAGCAACATACAAGGCTGTGTTAAAGTATCTGATATATACACACTTTAAAGAAGGCCACATATTTTGATGTTTTGACTAACATACTAAAGTACTTGATTGTCATTTTAATTGTATTTTGTTATTTGATATTACATTTAAATGGATAGTTTACCAAAAATGAAAATTATGTCATTAATTACTCATGTTGTTCCAAACCTGTAAGACCTTCGTTCATCTTCGTTCATATTTGTGATGAACAAAATGTACACAAAAAATATTCTCGCAGCTTCATAAAATTACAGTTGAAACACTGATGTCACATGGACTATTATAATGATATCCTTACTACCTTTCTGGGCCTTGAACGTGTCGAATGCATTGCTGTCTGTGAAGTGTCAGAATGCTCTCAGATTTCGTCAAACATATCTTAATTTGTGTTCTGAAGACGAATAAAGGTCTTACGGGTTTAAAATGTTATAAGAATGAGTAATTCATGAAACAATTTTCATTTTTGGGTGAACTATCACTTTAAAGCTTATATATTTTAAATGAACTAAATTGCTAATTTGCCATTAAAAAAGTGTAATTATTAATATATGTAAATACTGTCTCATAATATTGAATTATTTTTCAAAGATAACATGTCATTATGAAACTACAAAAAAAGATTTAAGTCTTAAGTGAGCCAACTGTAATGTTAATCTATATGGCTTGATACTCACATTTTCATTTAATTCCATTTAACATGGAGTTAAGGTTTTGAAAACATTTAATTCAGTTAACACTTAAAATCAGGGTAGGTTATTTCATTCAAAAACTGTTTTTGTTATGCTGGTTGAAAGTTTTCACATCCCTAAAGTAATCACCAAGTTAAGTGGTCTAAATATATTTATATGCATTCATATCATCTTTAGAAGGCATAGGACCATAACATGTTTGTCCAATCAAAATCTTCGGTCTTGCTGTCCTACCGATCTGTCAGCGTATGTATTTGCATACCTCTGTGCACCCTGTCTGCGCAGACATGATGCATCATCAGCACGGTCCATTACACTACTGCAGACCGGGGCGAGAATGGAAGGTGTTATTATTGTAATATTATGCGCTGTGTACTGTAATGTTTTCTCACTGGTGAACGAGACATGAGGTAATCTGACAGCGTTGCATTCACCAATGCCATCTCTCATCGTGTCGCTGGTTAGACTGGTCTGCCTGTGCACCGTCATGTGTTTAGGAGGAGGCATGGCTTTAGAGAGTGATTTGCAGGTAGGGTGGGATCTTATGCTTTCAAAGCTATCTTTGAAATCACCAACCCTACCTTTAAATATATTATTTTAAGTATTTTTGTTGTAAGTACTACTTTTTAAAGGTATGCTTAAAGGTGCAATAGGTGATTGTCTTCAGAATTTGTTTTTTTTATTCTGGTTGAAAGTCTCTTCACATCCTGATAACAATCATTAAGTTAAGTGGTCTAAATGTATTGATCTGTATTTATATATTCTGTGGAAGGTGTAGGGCCAAGAAATGTTCATCCAATCAAAACGCTCGGTTCCAGCAGTTCATTGCTCCCTATTTCCTGAGCAGGGGAAATCCGTTGAAGTTTATTTCACTTCGGAACATTCATTCACTGATTGGGCTGCACAGCATCTTTACACACACAGACGAAACTTACTAGAGAAGTGTGAAGTGTGACATAATATACCTCCGTAAATAAATTCACTTCTCGCACACTTTAATGCCCTTTGTATGGAACATACGCTTTGAACTGGAATCATAGCAGAATATCTGGTGATGTCCACTTCGCAGGGCACTTAGGACTTACAGTCGAACAGAGCAACTGTCTGATGTGATATAACATACATATGTGGGGCAGTCATGATTCATGGTCTAATGGATAGAGCGTCGGACTTGTAACCCGAGGTTGTGGGATTGTTCTAATTTCGGGTCCGGCAGGAATTGTCGGTGGGGGGAGTGAATAATGAGCGTTCTCTCCACCTTCAATACCATGACTGAGGTGAGACCCTTGAGCAAGGCACGAACCCCCAACTGCTCCCCAGGCGCCGCAGCATTGGCTGCTCAAAGCTCAGGGTGTGTGTTCACTACTGTGTGTGTGCACTTGGATGGGTTAAATGTAGAGCACAAATTCCGATTATGGGTCACCATACTTGGCCTCACGTCACTTCAAAAAAAAAAGAAATGTCCAGAGCGGGTAGGGTGCGAGGACTGTAATTGGGAACCGTTGATGTAGCCTATTGTAGTAATTTAACTTTGTCTCTGGTATTCTGCTCTTTGAGCGTATATGCGTTCAGGGGGCGTGGCTTTGGACAGCAATTGCAGGGAGGGTTCGCTTTCAGTGCTATCAGGCTAAAGTTTGCATTTTCCGAGATCTCCTACTGCTCCTTTAAAGTGGATTCTTTTTTTTTTTACTTAAGTATACTGTTGCTCTGACAGTTAATGGCATTCTCTCATTGCTGTCTTTGACTCCCTTTGTTCTGGTGGTGAGCTGGCTCTGCTCCAGACACGTCACTCATGTTTTGTTGTCTCTCTTTAATGCAGCCACTGGTATGTGTGTGGTGATCCGTTTATGTTGACGGGTGACATTCACTGAGTGTGTGTTTGTATCCATGACGCTGTACATAAGCAATACTGACACCGATAGAATGTAAAAGACCCAGAACATACTATGACAAAACAAAGACTTTCCCACCCAGAGCACAAAAAATAAAGAAAACAACAGAGACAGTTACTGTGTCACAGCTGAAAGTGACCAGGACACTTTGCACAAACATTAAGGAATAGTTAATCTAAAAAATATACTGACCCCTTAGGCCATCCAAGATGTAGATGCGTTTGTCAGTCCAAACAGCTGATAAAAACATCACAATAATCCACAAGTAATCCACACCACTCCAGTCCATAAGTTAATGTCTTGTGAAGCGAAACAACATCAATATGTTTTATCTTCAAACTACTGAGTGGAGTCTTGTGGATTATTGTGATGTTTTTATCAGCTGTTTGGACTCTCATTCTGACGGCACCCATTCACTGCAGAGGATTCATTGGTGAGCAAGTGATGTAATGCTAAATCTCTCCAAACCTTTTCCTGTGAAGAAACAAACTCATTTACATCTTGGATGGACCTGAGGGTGAGTAGATTTTCAGTTTTGGGTGAACTATTCCTTTAATAGGCTGGTGTTTTATTTAAAACCTAAGAAATGTATTTATGTTAAAGCTTTAGCTTTTGAAGTATGACATCTTTAAAATAAATGCCACATAAATGCCAAAATAAATGGTTTAATGATTTGTTATCTAATGTAATGGCATTTTAAGTGTGCAAAGATTATTTAGGCCACTGTTACTAATGCTTTGACAAATGAGACTGTTTTAATTGTGCTCACAAAGTGAGTAAACAAGAGAGAGGTGAGGTGAATGTAATCAAAGGTGACACAGAAAGGAAAAATTACATGGAAAAGCCGCCCGTGCTACCAGTGTAATTCACTGCATAATCTGTGTCTTATTAACTAATTTTATTTAATGTTGTTTTGATTCACATCAAAGCGCTAAACGAGAACACACTCTCAACTGCATAATGAGTTAACCATTCTCATGAATGTGTTATGCTGAAATATTCATATTCACCAAAAAACTTCTCTAGCTTAAAATAAAATGACTGTCTATTTTATGGTCCTCTTGGGATCAAGTATGGGATAATTTTCCCATTTAAAGAATTGCGGTCACGGAAAAAACAATTATAAGCATGAAACCAAAATTTAAACACATTTAAAATCTTATTGCACAAAACTGAAATATTAATGCAAAATTATCCAGCTTGCACACAACATTGTCAGCCTCCAACCTCATGTACTTTGTCTCTGTGCCTCTAGAGGTCCCCTGTGTTCTCCCCTGCCTTAGTTCTTTCTTGTGTGGCCTTGTTAGTTTTATATAGGTCAGCTGTGCCTTGTTTCCCCCTTTGTATTTAAGTGGTGTATTTATCCCTCTGTTCTTCACTTGATTTTTGAGTCTTTGCCCTGTGTTTCCTGCCTGGTCTAGCTAAAGCCTCTCTAGCTACTCCAAATAAGGTATCTTGAGTTCCTTTCTTTGATTTTAATTGATCTCTGGCTTTGTTTTCTCCCCTCGTGGAGTTTTTATTTTCTCTTTTGTTTTTTTTTTCCATTGTTTTTGATGTTGTTAATACCTCTGCCCGAGAATAACTTTTGTTGAATTATTCTTGCAAAGACTTTCAAAAAAATAAATCTTCATTTCCTGGAATACTGCCTTAAGTGTTTCGTTTGGGTCCAACATTACCACTCCTGTGGCTCAGTGGTAGATCTCTTAACCGCCACACTCAAAATTCTCAACACTCCTAGTAGTGATTGGTAGTGATTGTCCAACACGAGCCATCTTTCCAGCACCATAAAGCTGTTCTCAGCCATCAGGAACAGCTCATGGCCAAAGACTCCACTCAATTCTGCCAGCTCTTTGAACGACTCTTCACCTTCCTCTGTTTCACCCCGGAGTGACAACAGGCCGACTTCAGTTGCAGAGCCTTGATTACCACCTCCCAAGCCCTTTGCTGGGGATCCTAATTCCTGCCAGAGTTTTCTCACCCAATGCTCCCTGACCTTTGAGCTCCAGCCCCCAAATTTTCCTACAGACTGCTCCAAGATTGCTTATATAATTACCCTTTGCTCAGGCGCTCTCCTGGGCCTCCATGGTGTGGCAATCCCAGGATTCCAGTTCTACGCGGACTTTGAAGAAGAGTTCAAGCGAGTGTTTGATAATCCAGTCAGTGGTCGGGAAGCTTCAAAGTGCCTGCTTGCTCTCAATCAAGGCTCCCACAGCACTGCAGATTTCGCCATCGAGTTTCAAACCACCGTGGCAGGAAGCGGATGGAGCAATGAGGCGTTGATGGTCTGCTTTCAGGGAGGGCTGTCCGAGTCCCTTCAAGATGAGTTAGCCACCCGAGAACCAGCTGCTGATCTCGAGTCCCTCATTGCGATGGCACGAGAATCGCCTGAGAGAGGGGAGGGTGGCTTGCCACGAGGCATCTCAGTCCCAAGTTCCTGTGAGCAGGTCTGTTTCCCCAGTTTGTATTCCTGCATCAGGGCTTTCTCAGCCCCTGAACAGCTCCATGATTCCCCGGAGGACATGCAGTTTGGTTGTTCCAGGCTCTCTCTCAATGAAAGGAGGTTCAACATTTCATCGGCTTCGCAAACTTCTATAGGAGGTTAATTACGAATTTCAGCTCTTGCCTGCGAACCCTTGACTGCGCTGACCAAGGGAGGAGGAATCAAGATTCACTGTGGTCCGGAGGCAGCACGGGCCTTCGAGGAGCTCAAGTGTCACTTCACTTCCGCTCCCATTCTCTCGATCCCTGACCCAGAAGGACCTTTTGTGGTGGAGGTGGACGCCTCTGATGTGGGCGCAGGGGCCATACTGTCGCAAAGGGGTGAGGATGGAAAATTACACTCTTGTGCCTTCATGTCTCGTCGGATGCAGAGCACAACTACCACATGGGGGATCAAGAGTTAATTGCGGTTAAACTCGCCTTGGAGGAGTGGCGCCATTGGCTTGAAGGGGCTCAGCACCCTTTCTCACGGACCACAAGAACCTGGAATATCTCCAGCAGGCTAAGTGGCTGAACCCTCGGCAGGCCCGATGGTCCTTGTTTTTGAATCAATTCTAGTCTCTCCTCTCTTACAGACCCGGCACCAAGAATGTCAAGCCGGATGCCCTGTCCCGATCATACTCTCCCGAGACACAGGAAAAGCCTTTGGCATCGATTATTCCAAGGTCAAGGATTGTCGCACCCCTTCAGTGGGAATTGGAAAGGGTGGTGCGAGAGGTGGAAAGGGTGGTGCCCCTCCGGGTCGAATCAAGGAAGCTTTCCCAGAAATACATTGTCCCTTTTCGCCTAGCAAGGAAAGTTAACCCTGTTTCCTATCATTTGTTTCCTCCCCGTTCAACATTACCACTCCAAGGGCTCAGTGGTAGATCTCTTAACCACCACACCAAAGACCCGAGTTCAAGGCCGGCTCGTGACACAAAATAATGTTTTCCTTGGTTATACTTATCAGTTCTTTGTGCTCTCAGACATTATCTGCTCATTTTTGTTTTTTTATGCTTATGTTGCGGTTAGAGTTTCAGGTAAATCAGCGCGGGCTCAAGTGTCATCATTGGTCCACTAGTTCTTGATTTGACAGCTCCTCCTCTAGCCAATCAGACGAAGGGGGTGGTGATGTCACTTCAATGCGCCTCATTAGCTGCCGATGCTCAGCTTTAACTTGTACAGGTTGATTGCTGTCAGCTGGGAAACATCTTTCCATACAGGATGCCATTATGTGTCCATCTGTCACTGCTGTACATCTACCTGACGATCCGTTAACGTTAAATGAGTTGTCTTAGCGACCCGTCACTATATATTTTCGCCTATACTTATTCACCTACTGTCACATCTCGAAAGGCAGCAGACACTATATTCACCAGTCTCTCAAAGTCATTGTTATATGTGCCTGGCTCGCCTAAGGTAGTTTGATCATACGTCCCCCTTTTCCCGGGACAGTCCTGAATTTCAGCTCTATTTTTAGTGTCCCGACTTATAAAAAAAATAAAAATCATGTTCGCCCCGTACTTTTTTTTACAAGTTTCTTTATGATTGGGTGATCAGAGCAAGTAGTAGTAGTGTTCGGTCATACGAGAACAGCCTAATCAAAGGTAACAAATCCAATAAAACAAAATTACTATCTAATCGCAATTGTTATCGTTAACTTGCAGTAGGTTAAGACAGGATAGGCAGAATCACAATGAATGACACAAACGCTCTCTCTCGGCTGCACGATCCCAGTTCTCTCAGCTGATCAGATCTACCTATAGGAATACGACACCTATCACGGCATCCATACATAAGCGCTATTCAGTATTATTCAGCCGCTTGCTTGCTCGAAGCACCTTACCCTCCTTCATCCCCAACTCCTCCTTTCGTCACAGTCAGGACTTGGCTTCTGACATTCCTGTTGAAATCAGACTCCCTAATCTTTAATAATGTGTTACACTAAATGTAATTAAGAATACAATGATATCTGCTTGGTTCTGTTCTGTTGACCCTTGAGGGGTTATTATTATTGCTGCTCTCCCTCCTCATTCATGACAAGCTGCATGGATAGGCAGGGTGTTTTTGGACCAGAACAGAACCATACCGCCAAACCAAACTGTATGCCAAGCGGCTGTCATTCACGATAGTGGTCCTGACAGATGCGAACGTAAAAAGGTGGGTGAAAATCGGATGTATCAGCCTGTATAGCGTTCATTCAGTTTTAAAGGGACAGCCTATACCCATCTAATCAAACAACAAAAGATGCTACATAAATGTATACATGTTAAATAAACCAACTGTTTTACAAAATAAAATTGTATTTAATTTATATCTCTATCGTATTTGTCTTGTAATTTGCTTCTTTGTTCATGTTAATAAAACAACTATATATATATACATATATTAGTGCTGTCAATCGATTAAACAAAATGAACTAATTAATCACACTTTTTCTAAAATCAATCGCGATTAATCCCACCTAACATTAAAGTTTTTAAATATACATTTATGTTGCAATAATTTCACATTCAATCTTCAAATGTACAAACAACATAAAGACAGTATATATTTCTTTAATGACATATTTTTTATGATTGAAGGCCAGCATCACTGATATCAATGCTACTGATTTTCCCCTGAATATTTATCCATTGACTGTAGCTATTCAGCATTAAATTATAATTGAGAGCTATCAATTTGAACAGTTATTATATTTTACTAAATTCTAAATTAAATATAGATGAACCCCTTAAAGCTATACAAGTTATTGGTTTCCTCTTTTTCTTTTGTTCTTGGATTAATGGACATCACATCATCTGGTTATTAGCTTATTTGCCCGCTATTGCTTTTAAAGCTGTTGCTGAAAGTGACACGGATCTAACATGCATCTTGCTTTCTCACAACTCTCTTTACGTTTTCTGACCCACTTCAAGGCTTAAAGTCTCTACTAATGGTCAAGTTGAATCAGTGTTTTAGATGAGGGAGACAGTGCTGGGGTGCTTCAGGACAGTTTGCAAAACCATTTCAGAGACATGTTCTTAAATGTGACACATATATAACATATTGAATGCATGCACACAGTTTTAAGGCAGCTTTATTTGCCTTTTTGGTAACTTCATGCCTTAACTGATGGTATAACTAAGACATTGCATGCACGTAGTTTCTTTCACTGTTTGATATGAAATGATACAGGCTACAGAGCGCGCCAGCACCTTTGTGCGTGTTTTTGAAGAGCGCGCACTACGAGCACAGTATCTTTTCCACGCTCGTTTAACTCCTGCCTGGCGCAGAGGTGACATAGTGTGCACGTCTGAAACGTCTCTCGTTTGATGTGGTCATAAAGACATTCTGCATCTAAATAAATGCAATCCTTTACAAGAAAAAAGAAACGGAGGCAGCAGTTGTGAATGGGGTGGCCAAGACTAGCCCCACCCCTGCGTTAAATATTTTTTTAATGCGTTAATCTGAAAAAATGAATCGCCTGCATTAACGCGCAAATTTGACACTACTAATATATATATATATATATATATATATATATCAAATTAGTTATATATATTAATTATATATTAGGGCTGTCAATCGATTAAAATATTTAATCTCGATTAATCGCATGCTTGTCATGAGTTAACTCGCAATTAATGAGTCATGAGTTAACTCGCAATTAATACTTTTCAAGTTTTTTATACTCTAATCAACATGGGCATGGACAAATATGGATGCTTTATGCAAATGTATGTTTATTATTATTGAAACCATAGTCAACATAGAGCATGAAGACTAGACATGTTTCAAAGATAATAGATGTTTTTCAAAGAACTTGTTCATGTCTGTGTTCCTGTGGCTCAGTGGTAGAGCATTGCATTAGCAGCACAAAGGTTGTGGGTTCAATTCCCAGGAAACACACATACTGACAAAAAATGTATTACCCTTTTTTAAAAATGTATTGCAGACTCTGTTGATCTTCTCCTGGATTCATTTGACTCAAAAGTTAAGAATGTTATTGATGATATTGCACCGATAAAGGTCAGCAAAAAGAATGGCAGACAAAAATCATTTTGGAGAAAATCAACAGCAGTTCAGAATATGAAAAGACAATGCAGAAAAGCTGAGCGGATGTGGCGGAAGACGAAACTTGAAATACACTATAGCATCTATAAAGACAGCCTTCATGCTTTCAATTTGGAACTAGCCACAGCTAGACAGACCTTCTTCTCAAACCTTATAAACAGTAACTTAAACAACACTCGCACTCTTTTTGCTACTGTTGAGAGACTGACAAACCCCCCAAGTCAGATTCCCAGTGAAATGCTCTCGGACAGCAAATGCAATGAGTTTGCTTCCTTCTTTTCAGAGAAGATCAGTAATATCAGGAAGGAGATTGGCACATCTTCCTGTAATACAGAGGTCACACAGATTCGACAGCAATCTCAAAAAGAAGTGACTATGTCTGTTTTAAAAAAAATTGATAGCAAAATTTTGGAAGAAATAGTACAGCATCTTAAATCGTCAACCTGCTATCTTGACACACTTCCCACATCTTTTTTTCAAAAGTGTGCTTAACTGTTTGGAAGCAGATCTCTTAGAAGTGGTGAACACCTCACTTCTTTCTGGGACTTTTCCAAACTCCCTGAAAACTGCAGTTGTTAAGCCCCTTCTGAAAAAGTGCAATCTTGATAACACCGTGTTGAGCAACTATAGACCAATATCAAATCTTCCTTTCATAGGTAAGATTATTGAAAAGGTAGTTTTTAATCAGCTGAACAACTACTTAAACTCAAATGGATACCTGGATAATTTTCAATCTGGTTTCCGCGTGCATCACAGCACAGAGACAGCACTTATTAAGATAATAAATGATATTCGCTTTAATTCTGATTCTGGCAAAATATCAGTGCTGGTACTACTAGATCTTAGTGCTGCGTTTGACACTGTCGATCATAACATACTTCTAGAGAGACTGGAAAACTGGGTCGGGCTTTCTGGGATGGCACTCAAATGGTTCAGGTCATACTTAGAAGGGAGAGGTTATTATGTGAGTATAGGAGAGCATAAGTCTAAGTGGACGTCCATGACATGTGGAGTCCCACAAGGCTCAATTCTTGCACCGCTGTTGTTTAGCCTGTATATGCTCCCACTAAGTCAGATAATGAGGAAGAACCAAATTGCCTATCACAGCTATGCTGATGATACCCAGATCTACCTAGCCTTATCTCCAAATGATTATAGCCCCATTGACTCCCTCTGCCAATGCATTGATGAAATTAACAGTTGGATGTGCCAAAACTTTCTTCAGTTAAACAAGGAGAAAACTGAAGTCATTGCATTTGGAAACAAAGATGAAGTTCTCAAGGTGAATGCATACCTTGACTCTAGGGGTCAAACAACTAAAAATCAAGTCAGAAATCTTGGGGTGATTCTGGAGACAGACCTTAGTTTTAGTAGTGGTGTCAAAACAGTAACTAAGTCAGCATACTATCATCTCAAAAACATTGCAAGAATTAGATGTTTTGTTTCCAGTCATGACTTGGAGAAACTTGTTCATGCCTTTATCACCAGCAGGGTGGATTATTGTAATGGTCTCCTCACCGGCCTTCCAAAGAAGACCATTAGACAGCTGCAGCTCATCCAGAACGCTGCTGCCAGGATTCTGACTAGAACCAGAAAATCTGAGCATATCACACCAGTCCTCAGGTCCTTACACTGGCTTCCAGTTACATTTAGGATCGATTTTAAAGTACTTCTACTCGTTTATAAGTCGCTCAATGGCCTAGGACCTAAATATATGTCAGATATGCTCACTGAATATAAACCTAACAGACCACTCAGATCATTAGGATTGAGTCAGTTAGAAATACCAAGGGTTCACACAAAACAAGGGGAGTCCGCTTTTAGCTATTATGCCGCCCGCAGCTGGAACCAGCTTCCAGAAGAGATCAAATGTGCTAAAACATTAGCCACATTTAAATCCAGACTCAAAACTCATCTATTTAGCTGTGCATTTGTTGAATGAGCGCTGTGCTACGTCCGAACTGACTGCATTGTATTTTATGTATAATCATTTTCTATTTAACTGTTTTAAATCTCATTTTAAATCAATTTCTATATCATTTTAAAACTCCTTGTTTTATTATTTTTAACTTCTTGTTTTTATTGCTGTGAATGATTATTTCACTTTCTTTTATGTAAAGCACTTTGAATTACCAATGTGTATGAAATGTGCTATACAAATAAACTTGCCTTGCCTTGCCTACCCTAATGTACTGTAAGTCGCTTTGGATAAAAGTCTGCTAAATGCGTAAATGTCTATTAGACACATGAAAAAAGAAATACAAGGTTCCCATCACTTCTCTTTCTTTACACTGTGCAATTTACTTACACAAACCTAATCACATTTTTGCAGAACAGGGCAGCTCACTTCTTCTGAACTTGCAAAATGTACATAGCCTATATTGTTTATTATTACATTTGTTTGTCTCTCTGTGCCAAATACTGTATTTTGAAGCAGCTAAATTCTCAATAAAACAGTTTTCATTGATATATTTTACTGTTTCTGTTGTCAGAAAACGGAATGAATATGAAAAAAGTGATTGAAACGCGACCCATTAAGACTACATAACTAGCTCTCCTTAACAAGATACAATAATCTGCACAAATCCTTACAATTGAGCCGTTATCTAATTAAATATAATAATAAGATAATGACAATAGATGTGCTGTGATTTCGGCTATACTTGCATGTAAAATTAGAGAAGCAAGCAACATAATATCTGTGTTTAACTGAATTAAGCTCTGTTCTTCTCTGCCTCGTGCTGAACAGAACCTGAGCAGACGCGGAGAGAGAGAGAGAGAGAGAGCAAGAGAGAGAGAGAGCGAGAGAGAGAGAGAAAGATGTGCACGTGTGCTGAACAGAAACTGAGCAAACGCGGAGAGAGAGAGAGAAAGAGAGAGATGTGTGAGCGCGCGCTGAACAGAAACTGAGCAGACGCGGAGAGAGAGAGAGAGAGAGAGAGAGAGAGATGTGTGCGCGCGTGCTGAACAGAAACTGAGCAGACGCGGAGAGAGAGAGATGTGTGTGCGCGTGCTGAACAGAAACTGAGCAGACGCGGAGAGAGAGAGATGTGTGTGCGTGCGCTGAACAGAAACTGAGCAGTAACTATAGCAGTACTATACTGAGCAGTGTAGGTAACTATAACGTTTACTCTGCTCTTCTCCCAGTTTACCGTAGACTTACTTTAACGTGTTTTGAGAGGAGAGGATGAATTTACGTGTTGTTTATCCCACAGCTAGGATTCAGCGCAAACTAACATGGCGGCGCCCATCAGCCGGTATAGATCAACTAACACGGTCATTATAAGAGTGTTTAAACTACCAAATACATTTACTTACACATATTTCAGAATCGGAATATCAGATATTTCATAATGTAGTGAGGATGTTTGTGAATATGTTGATTAAAAAATGAAAACGAAATAAAAGCGATCCACATGTCATACAGAACTATGTGGCTGCGTGTGCTGTGTCACATGACAAGCATGATGCGTTGCCATGGAAACAATAAGGTGATACGTTCTAAAATAACGGTCGCCTAAAAAACTCACGCTGGGGGCTCAGCTAGAATATTTTAAACTCACATGCGAAAGGGTTCAAAGGAATTTGCGTTATTAATTTTGACAGCACTAATATATCTATATCTATCTATCTATCTATCTATCTATCTATCTATCTATCTATCTATCTATCTATCTATCTATCTATCTATCTATCTATCTATCTATCTATCTATCTATCTATCTAAATATATAACAAAACTAATACAAATTATTAAATTTGTATTTATATATTATTTCATTAATATTATTAAACATTTGGGGAGTTTCTGCATATGACATGAGGCTTTTTTGCAATATAATATCAGGACAAATTGTTGATAATTTTATGATATTGTGGCTTCCAAATAAAATAAAATAAAATCAGGTTCATCACTAAATAGGTGTATTAACGTCATTGTATGTATGAATTAAAATTTGTATGGATTGTTTTTAAGTAAATGAATAGATCTAATCAAAAAATAACATTGATTACACCTTCAGAGCATTGTGTTTGACCTCTAACCTTTAGGGCTGAGGCAAGGGCCTTCCAGGTAGAAAACGCCCTTCAGCAGGGCGAGTTCCTGCAAGATGATGCCAAAGCTATAGACGTCACCCTTCTGTGTCCCACATGCAGGTGGGTTGTCAGCACGCAGAAGCTCGGGGGCCGTCCACAGCTTGCCTGCGAACACAAACATTTATGTTACGTCTTCACACACATGCAGTCTGTATCTATGTATTGTCACGGTACTCACGTGCATAGAAAGTGTCCTCCAGGTTGTTCTCCTTGCAGAAACTTTCCAGGCCATAATCGGTGATCTTCAGCACGAAGCGACTGTCCACCACGCAGTTGGAAGACTTCAGGTTACCGTGGGAGACAATGACGCTGTTGTGGAGGAACGCCATTCCCTGAGTAGTGAAAAGATGACAGTCTTACAAAGACTTCTGACAGCATCCATCATATTTACCAACACCACACCATGCAAATATTAATTACAGACTCTTTTGCAGCTGCAAAATGCTTTCTGGAGTCATAATTTTCTCATCAGAGAAACTGACATCCTCATGAACCATTTCAAATTACACACGTCTCAAACCACCCCTATAAAATGCCTCACAGGAGCAAGCCTCAATTTAACCCAAAACTATATAAAAAAAAATGCTAAGCAGTTTGATGTGAAAAATTTATATTTTAGTGTTCTTTGACAAGCATCATTAAAACATCAAGACATCTTTTCATTTCCATTTCCTCCTGAGATTAGGAGCAGAAGAGCCTCTGATGTAAAATGCTTACCTTAACAATATCATTGATCAGAGAATAGCGAAACATCCAGTCCAGCGTGATCCCTTCACTCTCCATGAGGTCCTACAGGTCAGACACACACACACACACACACACACACACACACACACACACACACACACACGTTAAATGTTAAAAAAATCATTCAGCTGCATTCATTGCTTTTTTTCACACCGGGCCACCCCAAAATTAGAAGTACATTACTAATGTTTTTGTTATAAGATCTTTTTGACATGACTTGAATTAGTAAAGTAAGTAGAGTAAGTTAGTCTCTTAAAGAGACTGATTCTATTACGTTCCACATAGGCAGCATCCCCATGTGCCACTCACATGAAGCGCACAAGAGATTCAACCAAATACTATAGCTATACAAAAGAGAGTTCCCTCTTGTTACTTATGAATGGGAGAAACTCCAACACGCAATATGGCGGAATTGTCCCGCAGTCTGAATGAAAGAGCCAATTGCAGATTGGTAAAGTCATTGCATCACTGCAGCTGCCGTTAGAAGCTCCAGTTCCCATAGAAACTGGAGACTTATGACTGCACATGCACATTGGCTGGTCTACACTGAAAATACACTTGTTTTTTATGTTATTAGCATAAGGAAAAACTATTTTGGGGCAGTTAATTTCATATTTTGTTCATATTCATATTTAATAGTGAGCTCATAAGGCAGTTTTTGAGATTTCAGGATCACCCCTTCATTTAGATAGGACTTGGTCTTGGCGTATGTCCGTCAACTTTCCTTGAAAGGGACTTTAATTTAACTCACAGCTGATTCCAGTAGAGTTTGACATTAGCATGTTGCTAAGCTAACAAAATATATTCTAATAAAGCACAAAATACACAGCACAGACAAATATTACCTAAAACAGAAGATTTAAATTTAGATTTAAATTTAAATTTAATTTTTTTTTCACTAAGCCAGGGAGGTTTCTGCTTAGCTAAATATAATCAAATTTGTTTTCGGTAATTTAAATGAAACTGAAATGAGGTACCAAATACATTATGTGAAAAAATATTGCCTTGGCAACTTACTCATATAAATAATCTGAAGTTGAACAAGTTAAAGTACTACAGTTTCTAAAACTACAATTGAAATAAAAAGATATGCAAACTTAACAGAAATAAAAAAAGATAATAAAATGACAAAAACACAACAATATTTCTAAAACTTAAAACAAATTGGGAAAAAAACTGGACTGAAAAACGGAAAATATAAAGATATTAGCTAATCAAAAATATTACTAAATACTATTACATATCATCGTACTGAGCTAATCACAGTGAATTCTGGGCTTGTCCTATCTGTCAAAGATACATGCAGAAGAAGATATCTTAGAAGGCAGCATAATTATTCATGTCATGTTGTCTAGACGGTAGAAGCAGTAAGTAGTGATGATTATTTTTGTGCTTGTGAACATTTGTCTATATATTTAAAAAAGACAAAAACAAATGATTAATTATTTAACACTTAAATGCATTGTGTATTTATTTGGTTGTTTATTTATGCATGCAGTAAAAAAGGTTGGCAAGGAAAGTCAAAATTTGAACCTTATTACTGAGCCCTGCTTGGTGAAACGAAAAGTGTTGCATAAACACGAGTCGTCTATTAATACATCAACTGTATTAATCGTCATGTATTCATCATCTATTAATACATCAACTGTAGGTGCAGTAACTGTGAGCAGTGGGGTGTTCACCTGTAAGCTTCCTCGAGGGCAGTATTCAGTAAGGATGCAGATGTTGGGTGTGTCGATACAAGCGCCGATAAAGCGCGTCAAGTGTTCATTCTGTACATCACGCATCTATTATAGGAGGAGAAAGGAACAGAAGGGAAAAGAGGAGGGAGAAAAGCATGACGAGGACAGGACAAAGAGAGAGAGCTGTTTAGTCCCTCTTTTCCATCAGTCCCCGGCTATTAATATCTCCCAGGACATCATATAAACCTAATTAAGGCACCTGGCAAAAAGCACAAAATGGCATGGACGCACACTTACGTGTTTGAGTTCAAACAGCACTTTCCTGGTGAGCTCGATGCGTTTCTTGTTGACATACTTAATGGCTGTTATGTTTCCCTGGAAAAGAGGCATCAATGCACATTAGTTCAACCCTGATTGCTATGGGGATGGGTAAAAAAAATCCCCATCATTTAAGAGAAGAAAGAACAGCATAATGCATTAATAAAGCACCATCCTAATTAATGGGGAAAATGATGACATGTGGACATGAATAGCGCTCATCCTCAGGGGTTCTGCTTAATGGGAGTGGAACTATAGCCAGGGGCGGCGCCAGAGTATTTTGAATGCAGGTGCTGAGTGGGTGCTAGATCAATGACAGGGGGAGCTGAGCAATTCATAGTAAATATGACCAAAACATATCAATAATACAATTGTTATATAAGCGCATTTCAAATGTTTATGAGGAGTGTGGGAGGATTATTGTGCTTACTTTATGACTTGCCTGTGCAATCTTTTTTATTTTCCTGTGGAAAGAACGTAAAATAGCCTACTCCCGTCATTTTTGGATGTCCTTTCTGTTGTCTCATGCAGTCTCCGTGAATGGGGCGCGCCACAACAATGAACCAGCTCACAGACATCAGAAATCAATTTGCAGAAAGCTTGAAAACCAATTAAAATAAAAAAACGAATCATCTCTGATTATGTAGTCCATATAGGTGGATTTCTCTATTAAAGGCACGTCCATTCCTGTGAATCAGTGCCGGCATTCGACAACTTAATCTTTGACTGAGAAAGCACTAGTTTATTAAACATAATTAAAATGTCGGCTTTTCCCCTGATGCATTCATAATCATTACTTTAGCTGGTGCTTTGCGGTAAGCTTGAGCTGAACAGGGATAATACGCCTAAATGCCAATATTAAAGGATGGTTAAATAGGTTATTATACTAATCAATTTAATATAAACGTGCGACTAGTTAACTAGAAAAATCTTTAGTCGGGGGCAGGCCTACTTGGCACAAGGAACCGATCAATTTTTTTAATAAAATGCTGACATTACGTGCGACTGCAAATCAAGTCACGTTGTATTGCATTGCAGAAGTTATGGATGTGTAATGAGTCAAATGGTTTTTATTTTATTTCATTTTTATGGGGGTGCTTTGGTTTTTCATGGGGGTGCTGGAGCACCTGCTAGCCCCTCCCTAGCGCCGCACATGTATATAGCACATCCGTTGAAGAATGGGCCCATTAACCAGGGCAAACTGAGGGCATTAGGAGATCCAAAGATGAACCCTTCCATTATTTGACACTTCTGTTGCTAGGCAGAATTTGTGATTTATTTACGTTCAAAACAGCACACAGCCTTCAACAGAATAACACAACCCACAGCAATAGAAGGAAAAGGTAAAAAAAAAAGAAAGAAAGAACTGGAAGTGGGCGGGGCTTAGTAGACTAAATATTGTCTCTAATTAGGGTGGTCATATGTGCCATTTATATGGGACACGCCCTGGCCAGGATTTTTATATTGCCTAAAAAACATCCAAAGTAGTTTTACCAATAACATACAGGAATTGTACATAATTGACCAATCATGGCATGTGAGAAGGTGGAATCTACAGAGAACGATCAAAGCGATGCAAATACGCACAAATTAGGTGTGTTTGTTCGTTCGTTCGACTTGAAGCGGCGCTGCGCAGATCGATCATTGTATGACACCAAAGTACCGCAAAAGCAATTCGAAAGCATAAGGAACCATCTGCTCTGCTCTCTATAGCTCTCGCGAATGTCATTGTGGCGAGGGGGGCGTGGGAAGGCGGAACGCGCTAGGGGGAGAGCGGGTTCTGAGAAGAGCGGTGAAACGATCGGCAAGTGAATGATGATTAACAACTGTGTCTAATTCCAGTGATTGTCGGAGAGACGAGAAAAGGCCCCGCAGTCCTGCGGAAGGGAAGAGAGACTACTACCGAGCAGGACGCTAGAGAGAGAGCACCCAGCAGGAAGAAGCAAGAACGCTGTTGTTAATTTTGATTTTGTGATTGTACCGGGTAATAAAAAGACCCCCTTTTGTTTGGCTCGTCACCCCTGACTTCCTCGTCTTCCTTCCCTTGATCTCCGAACTTCTACACTGGTGCCGAAAACCCGGGACGAGGAAGCCGGCACGCCGCCATGCAATCCGCCCAGTCAACGCCGCTTGCGGAGCTTGTCAAGTCGCTCGCCGGTATTCATCAAGCTCAACATCAGGCGCTCCTGGACATGAAGCTGGAGCAAGAGGATCGCTTCCGGCTCTTGGTCCAGGCGCAGGATGAAGATCGGCGGGCCATCCGGAGCTTACTTGGCCGGGAGGAAAACCCCGTTGCAGCCCCATCGATCGCCCACGTCCCGCTGATGAGGATGGGTCCCCACGATGACCTGGAGGCCTTCGTGGACCTGTTCGAGAAGACAGCGGAGGCGTGTGGCTGGGCGCGCACCCAGTGGCCGGTGCGCCTGATTCCACTGCTGACGGGGGAAGCACAGGTGGCCGCCCAACAGCTACCTGTCGCGAACCTCCTGGCCTACGAAAATCTCAAGCGGGCCATCCTCCAACGTGTCGGCCGAAACCCCGAGCAGCACCGACAACGCTTCCGCTCCGTAGAGCTAGGGGACAGCGGCCGACCGTTCGTGATGGCTCAGCAGCTCCGGGACGCTTGCCGCAAGTGGCTCATGGCCGAGTCACGTGACGTCGAGGGAGTAATCGATCTGGTGGTGCTGGAGCAGTTCATCGCCCGGCTTCCCCGGCGAACGGCCGAGTGGGTCCAGTGCCACCGCCCGACGTCGCTGATGCAGGCCATCCAACTGGCGGAGGACCATATGGTGGCGTGCCCCGGGGTCGGCGAGCCCCTAACTAACCTTTCTCTCTCTCTCGCCCGGTACCAGCTCCCCGGTCGCGGGTGCAGGCGGCCCCGCGAGCCCCACAAAGGAGTGACAACGGCCAGGGGGATCGATGGCCCCGGCGTGGGGGCGGGGCAGAGCCCATAACAGCACCACCATCCTCTCTCCAGCAATCCCTTGCCCATCCTTCTGCCGCTGGGGCGGCGGTAAGGCCTGGGCCGGCCTACTGGCGATGCGGGGATCCGGGGCATTTCCAGGACCACTGTCCCATGATGGAGGTGGGATTGCTGGTCCAGGTCCCCGACTCCCCGGGGGCTGCCCCCGATCAAGCCGGGCAGTACCAAATACCTGTGAGTATTAAGGGGGGTACATATCAGGCCTTGGTGGATTCAGGCTGTAACCAAACCTCTATCCACCAAAGCCTGATGCAGCAGAGGGCATTGAATATGAGCCGCAAGGTTAAGGTGAGGTGTGTGCACGGAGACGTGGCGGATTACCCCTTAGTGCCTGTATCGCTTAAATTTCGGGGGAAAACGCATAGAATGGAGGTGGCGGTTAATCCCCACCTCAAGCATCCGCTAATTTTGGGTACCGATTGGCCGGCTTTCACTCAATTGTTGGGGATAGTGTGTGCGGATGTTTCTTGGCAGACGGGGCGGGGCCAGGAGGAGGCGGCCGCTCAGGCAGGGGAAGCGCTAGCGGGCCCGTCACTGCCTGTCTCAGAGGAAACGAGAGCCAGCGAGGGGGTGAAACCTCCTGTGCTGGATGACTTTCCTCTGGAGCAGTCGTGGGATGAGGCGCTCAAAAACGCATTTGATCGGGTCCGCTCTGTGGACGGGCAGCTTCTCCAGCCGGACGTTCCCCTCTCCTTCCCCTACTTTGCCCTTATAAAAGAGAGATTGTATCGGGTAAACCAAGATGCCCAGTCAAAGGAGGTGACAACCCAATTATTAGTTCCTCGAAGCCGCCGGGAAATGATTTTCCAGGCGGCGCACTGTACTCCCATGGCAGGCCACTTGGGGGAGGCAAAGACACGCGAACGCATTATGGCCCGATTCTTTTGGCCGGGCATTCCCGAGAACGTCCGCCGGTGGTGTGCGGCGTGTCGGGAATGTCAGCTGGTAAATCCGCCGGCCACAGCCAAAGCGCCCTTGCGCCCATTACCCCTGATGGAGGTCCCCTTCGAAAGAATTGGCATGGACCTCATCGGGCCATTAGAGCGTTCGGCACGAGGACACCGCTTTGTATTAGTTCTCGTGGATTATGCAACGCGATATCCGGAAGCCGTGCCCCTGCGCTCCATCTCGGCGAAGAGCGTGGCAGAGGCACTGTTTCGACTCATCTCCAGAGTGGGAATCCCGAAAGAGATTCTCACGGATCAGGGCACGGCGTTTATGTCACGCATGATAAAGGAACTGTACGAGCTATTGGGCATTAAATCGATTCGCACCAGCGTCTACCACCCACAAACGGACGGCTTGGTCGAACGATTTAATCGCACATTGAAAAACATGGTTCGTAAGTTCGTAAAAGAAGACGCCAAAAATTGGGATAAATGGCTCGAGCCCCTGTTGTTCGCGATGCGGGAGGTCCCACAAGCCTCCACTGGGTTTTCCCCATTCGAGCTCCTGTATGGTCGCCAGCCCCGGGGGGTGCTTGACGTCATTAAGGAGTCTTGGGAGGAGGGACTATCAAACAGCCGTAGCGAAATTCAGTATGTCCTGGACCTCCGAGCAAAACTCCACACCTTGGGGCGGCTCTCTATGGAAGATTTGCTGCAGGCACAGGACAGACAAACGCGGCTGTAGAACAGGGGTACGCGGCTGGGTCAATTCACACCGGGAGATAAGGTACTTGTGTTACTTCCGACGTCTAGCTCAAAATTACTCGCAAAGTGGCAAGCGGCACTCAAACACAATCCGCTCGCTCTGGTCTCCGGGGGAGATCACCTCTCGCCACGGCAACTCACCGACTTGGCCCAGTTGCAGGCAGATTTTGCGGATGTGTTTTCACCCCTGCCCGATCGCACGGACCTCGTACAGCACCACATCGAGACGCTCCCCGGGGAGGTGGTGCGCAGCCGTCCCTATCGCCTTCCCGAACACAAGAAAAATGTCGTTCAGGAAGAATTAAAGGCCATGCTAAACTTGGGAGTAATAGAAGAATCGCATAGTGATTGGGCGAGCCCGATAGTGTTAGTTCCTAAAACGGACGGCTCGGTTCGGTTCTGTGTCGATTACAGGAAGGTGAATGCCGTGTCGAAATTCGACGCTTATCCAATGCCCCGAGTTGACGAGTTGCTTGATCGGTTAGGTGCAGCCCGCTTTTATTCGACGCTGGATTTAACGAAAGGGTATTGGCAAATCCCCTTATCGCCACTATCCAAGGAAAAGACAGCCTTCACCACGCCGTTCGGATTACACCAATTCGTAACACTGCCGTTCGGCTTGTTCGGGGCTCCCGCCACCTTTCAGCGCCTCATGGACAAAGTCCTCCGGCCACACAGTGCGTATGCCGCTGCCTATCTGGATGATATCATCATCCATAGTAATGATTGGCAGCGGCATGTGGAACATCTCTGCGCGGTCCTGAGGTCGCTGAGGGGTGCCGGGCTCACGGCAAACCCGCGGAAGTGTGCAATTGGGCGGGTGGAGGTACGGTATCTGGGCTTCCACTTGGGTCATGGACAGGTGCGTCCCCAAATTGACAAGACAGCAGCAGTTGTGGCCTGCCCAAGTCCCAAGACCAAAAAGGAGGTGAGACAGTTCCTGGGGCTGGCGGGATATTATAGGAGGTTTATCCCTATTTTTTCGGACCTCACCAGCCCGCTGACTGATCTCACTAAAAAGGAAGCGCCCGACCCGGTCCAGTGGACGGAGCCGTGCCAACAGGCCCTAACCAAAGTGAAGGCTGCCCTGTGCGGCGGGCCGCTCCTGCACTCTCCTAACTTTGATCTCCCCTTTTTGTTACAGACAGACGCGTCGGACAGGGGGCTGGGTGCCGTCCTGGCCCAGGTGGTCGGGGGAGAGGAGCGGCCGGTGCTGTATCTAAGTCGGAAGCTCTCCAAGAGAGAGACTAGATACAGCACCGTGGAGAAGGAGTGCTTAGCCATCCGATGGGCCGTCCTCACCCTCCGCTACTACCTCCTGGGTCGGGAATTCACCCTCTGTTCGGACCACGCGCCCCTCCAGTGGCGCATTATGGCCCGACTCTTTTGGCCGGGCATTCCCGAGAACGTCCGCCGGTGGTGTGCGGCGTGTCGGGAATGTCAGCTGGTAAATCCGCCGGCCACAGCCAAAGCGCCCTTGCGCCCATTACCCCTGATGGAGGTCCCCTTCGAAAGAATTGGCATGGACCTCATCGGGCCATTAGAGCGTTCGGCACGAGGACACCGCTTTGTATTAGTTCTCGTGGATTATGCAACGCGATATCCGGAAGCCGTGCCCCTGCGCTCCATCTCGGCGAAGAGCGTGGCAGAGGCACTGTTTCGACTCATCTCCAGAGTGGGAATCCCGAAAGAGATTCTCACGGATCAGGGCACGGCGTTTATGTCACGCATGCTAAAGGAACTGTACGAGCTATTGGGCATTAAATCGATTCGCACCAGCGTCTACCACCCACAAACGGACGGCTTGGTCGAACGATTTAATCGCACATTGAAAAACATGGTTCGTAAGTTCGTAAAAGAAGACGCCAAAAATTGGGATAAATGGCTCGAGCCCCTGTTGTTCGCGATGCGGGAGGTCCCACAAGCCTCCACTGGGTTTTCCCCATTCGAGCTCCTGTATGGTCGCCAGCCCCGGGGGGTGCTTGACGTCATTAAGGAGTC
This sequence comes from Oxygymnocypris stewartii, assembly GCA_003573665.1. Lineage (NCBI taxonomy): Eukaryota > Metazoa > Chordata > Actinopteri > Cypriniformes > Cyprinidae > Oxygymnocypris > Oxygymnocypris stewartii. Next base: position 1,300,424 of record QVTF01014107.1, on the reverse strand, counting down.
TTGGGAGGAGGGACTATCAAACAGCCGTAGCGAAATTCAGTATGTCCTGGACCTCCGAGCAAAACTCCACACCTTGGGGCGGCTCTCTATGGAAAATTTGCTGCAGGCACAGGACAGACAAACGCGGCTGTAGAACAGGGGTACGCGGCTGGGTCAATTCACGCCGGGAGATAAGGTACTTGTGTTACTTCCGACGTCTAGCTCAAAATTACTCGCAAAGTGGCAAGCGGCACTCAAACACAATCCGCTCGCTCTGGTCTCCGGGGGAGATCACCTCTCGCCACGGCAACTCACCGACTTGGCCCAGTTGCAGGCAGATTTTGCGGATGTGTTTTCACCCCTGCCCGATCGCACGGACCTCGTACAGCACCACATCGAGACGCTCCCCGGGGAGGTGGTGCGCAGCCATCCCTATCGCCTTCCCGAACACAAGAAAAATGTCGTTCAGGAAGAATTAAAGGCCATGCTAAACTTGGGAGTAATAGAAGAATCGCATAGTGATTGGGCGAGCCCGATAGTGTTAGTTCCTAAAACGGACGGCTCGGTTCGGTTCTGTGTCGATTACAGGAAGGTGAATGCCGTGTCGAAATTCGACGCTTATCCAATGCCCCGAGTTGACGAGTTGCTTGATCGGTTAGGTGCAGCCCGCTTTTATTCGACGCTGGATTTAACGAAAGGGTATTGGCAGATCCCCTTATCGCCACTATCCAAGGAAAAGACAGCCTTCACCACGCCGTTCGGATTACACCAATTCGTAACACTGCCGTTCGGCTTGTTCGGGGCTCCCGCCACCTTTCAGCGCCTCATGGACAAAGTCCTCCGGCCACACAGTGCGTATGCCGCTGCCTATCTGGATGATATCATCATCCATAGTAATGATTGGCAGCGGCATATGGAACATCTCTGCGCGGTCCTGAGGTCGCTGAGGGGTGCCGGGCTCACGGCAAACCCGCGGAAGTGTGCAATTGGGCGGGTGGAGGTACGGTATCTGGGCTTCCACTTGGGTCATGGACAGGTGCGTCCCCAAATTGACAAGACAGCAGCAGTTGTGGCCTGCCCAAGTCCCAAGACCAAAAAGGAGGTGAGACAGTTCCTGGGGCTGGCGGGATATTATAGGAGGTTTATCCCTATTTTTTCGGACCTCACCAGCCCGCTGACTGATCTCACTAAAAAGGAAGCGCCCGACCCGGTCCAGTGGACGGAGCCGTGCCAACAGGCCCTAACCAAAGTGAAGGCTGCCCTGTGCGGCGGGCCGCTCCTGCACTCTCCTAACTTTGATCTCCCCTTTTTGTTACAGACAGACGCGTCGGATGGGGGCTGGGTGCCGTCCTGGCCCAGGTGGTCGGGGGAGAGGAGCGGCCGGTGCTGTATCTAAGTCGGAAGCTCTCCAAGAGAGAGACTAGATACAGCACCGTGGAGAAGGAGTGCTTAGCCATCCGATGGGCCGTCCTCACCCTCCGCTACTACCTCCTGGGTCGGGAATTCACCCTCTGTTCGGACCACGCGCCCCTCCAGTGGCTCCACCGCATGAAGGATACCAACGCGCGGATCACCCGTTGGTATCTAGCTTTACAGCCCTTTAAGTTCAAGGTGGTCCACAGGCGGGGGGTGCAGATGGCTGTAGCCGACTTCCTCTCTAGGAATGGGGGGGGGAGGGGGGAGCTGCAGGCCGGAGGGCTCACCGGCCTGAGACGGGCGGTGGGGGTATGTGGCGAGGGGGGCGTGGGAAGGCAGAACGCGCTAGGGGGAGAGCGGGTTCTGAGACGAGCGGTGAAACGATCGGCAAGTGAATGATGATTAACACCTGTGTCTAATTCCAGTGATTGTCGGAGAGACGAGAAAAGGCCCCGCAGTCCTGCGGAAGGGAAGAGAGACTACTACCGAGCAGGACGCTAGAGAGAGAGCACCCAGCAGGAAGAAGCAAGAACGCTGTTGTTAATTTTGATTTTGTGATTGTACCGGGTAATAAAGACCCCCTTTTGTTTGGCTCGTCACCCCTGACTTCCTCGTCTTCCTTCCCTTGATCTCCGAACTTCTACAGTCATACAACGAGCGGTCTACACAGTGCAAACAGCCAAAACTGGATATTTTAGGCAATATAGAAATCCTGGCAAGGACACGTCCCGTAAAAATGTCCCGTATGGTCACCCTATCTCTAATTGGTCACAACAAATGGGTCTAAATAAAAAACATATTATTTTGAATCTATTTTTAGTTCAACCCTTATGAAAAATAATTACAATTAGAAAAGCAATTAGTTGAACTTTAGAGGGATTTTTGACCCAGTTAAGTACATCTTTATATATGTAATTTCAGAATTGCTTAAATTGTCTTTGAAATATGGTGCATTGCCGAATTTAGTGACAAACCTTTACAACTTTATAATTTAATTTCTACTGAACATTGAATGAAAATTAAAAATTGTATATTTAAATATTTTTGTGGAGATGAAGTTGTGATTTAGTACATCTGGGGCCAGATTTACTAACAGCTTGCGCCAGTGCAAACCGTTTTTTTGGCATTAAAATAGTACTGTCAGGATTTACTAAAGATGCGCAGTGAAGAATTAGCGCTGAAAAGTTGTGGACACAGTTATTTTTGCGCCTGACCTTATTGAATATGCATTTGTTGGAGTTCGCCTTTAAGACGCAAAAATTATGAGAGGAGAGAATTAAAATGAATCACGCAATGCGTTTTACTGACGTTTGTGCTTGTCAAATTACTGGTATTTGCGCCATTATTTAATGCCCCAAAAAAGCACGCCTTAAAGCAGGCAGTAATTTACGCTGCTCTTGGTAGATTGCTCTGGTCATTATGGAAATTATAGAAACTTACATGTCACGCCTGGTTATATTCTGTATAATTGTGTATGTGACGAATAAAAAATCTTGAATCTTGAAACAAGATATTGTATCTGTGTTCTTTAAGGTGCACATTGTTAGTAAATCACTCGCAGAATTTTCCCCTCCCATCGGCGCTTTTAAGGAATTTCACTCTTATGTTAATTTGCCCTGTTTAGTAAATCTGGCCCTTAAAATATATTATATCACTTATTTTACATTTTACAATGTGATCCAGTGGAGGGGCTGTCATAAGCCCCCTTCAGGAAGGAAACATAAGAAACAGTTATTAGTCAACAAGATTTGCATCCACCCATCCACCCCTCATCACCAAACCTTTAATACCTTGTAATAGACGGTCTTGGCATAGATCTGGCAGTTTCCCTCAATAGTCAGTAGTGAGCCGTAGTTAGAGCCTCTCTGTGTGTCGAGGGATAAATAAGACATGAGCAGCTTTACTCAAACTATAGGAAACTATTGGAAATGTGTGTGTGTGTGTGTGTTTCCCTTCACCAATGACATGGTAAGTTTGCTGCAGGCTCTGCGCAGCACCTTCTCCATGTTCCTCATCTGGATGTCCTCCCAGTGCACACGCCACAGCTGGGCGGTTAACTCATTCTCCAGCTTCAGCTTCCTGACACCGCCAAGTGACAGACAGAGAAAGAGACAGAGAGAGAGTAAAGAATAAAGAATAAAGAATAAAGAAGAGTAAAAATAAGCAGAGGAGAACGACAATGAGAGATGGGATGCAACTGGGATAAACATCAGATGAAACATTTTAGTAAATGAGAAAGAATACATTTATTTGGCATAAATATTAAATAATACAAATCAATATGTGCATCAGTCAGCACCGGCATAGAGTGTATTGAATTTAGGTAACAATATGATGCTCAATAATCAGTATTAGTAAAAGAGCTTTCAAGTGACACATGTCCAGATATGTCCTTCAGAGGAAAATAACTTGAAAAAAATCAGTTTTATTATTAGCATTTGCATGATTAATATCAAATAATAACTGAAGCATGCAGATATTCAAATAAATAATACAGAGCACAACAAACAATCTTATAGTCTGTGTCAGGATTGGACCTGTTTTGTCATGTGTTTCAGTTCCTGTTTTGCCTTATTTGGTCACCTTCCCATCCTTGTTTATTTAGATCATTAGTTGATTCCCCGCACCTGTCTGTCCCTCGCTATCCCGAGTTTATAAGCCTCAGACTGTTCAGTTCATGGAAAATGTTTAATATTTTTAAATGTTAAATAAAATGTCAAAATAGCTCTTATTATCTCATCCAAGTATTAAAAATAAGTGCAGTTTAATAAAAATAACATTAATGTTATAGGATCTACGTCATATTTGGAGAACAGCTGAAAATTAGATTTTTTAATAAAGCACAACCATCTTTGGCTGCAATTCTTGGCATGAACTTAATATAAATCATATGCATTTCATTGTCACTGGATAAATGGTCACATATGTTATAAGTCATAAATGTTATGAGAGTCGGACTTGTAATCGAAAGGTTGCGAGTTCGAATCTCGGTCCGGCAGGAATTGTCGGTGGGGGGAGTGAATGTACAGCGCTCTCTCCTTGATACCACGACTGAGGTGCCCTTGATCAAGACATCGAACCCCCAACTGCTCCCCGGGCGCCACAGCATAAATGGCTGCCCACTGCTCCGGGTGTATGTTCACGGTGTGTGTGTGTGCACTTTGGATGGGTAAATGCAGAGCATGAATTCCGAGTATAGGTCACCAAACTTGGTTGTATGTAACTTTCACTCCACTTTGACTATAAAGTGATGAAGTCATGGAGACATAGACTGAGTTGCTATATCTTTCTCTGTCGTGGTCTGGCAGTAAGTTCCCTAATTAAACATCAGAAACAGATAGAGGAGGAGAAAGACAGACAGAGAGATATAATATCAGACCCAGATCGCCCAAAGCTCAATATTTGCACACCTGACATGTAGTGTTAGATCATGTCTACACTGTAGGCCAGTGACGTGCCACATCGAGAACGCTCATGTTATAATCAATAAAGCTTGATTAAAGTGCTCTAGTTTTGTCACGTCTCATCGCTCGCTCTCAGTATAGACATTGTGTTTATCTGCACGGGTTTCAACTGACCTGTATATGAAGACTGTGACCGTTACAATGATGATAAAAATGAAGCACACCACTATGGAGATCATCTGGTGCATGGTGACCGTCTCTGAGGAACAAAACCAAGAACACAATCTCCACACATCTGAAATTCATTATAGTTCACACAGACAGCAGTAAGACCTATTATTCAGATGGGTCATTACTACTATGTAGTACGTTTCCATGTTTTCATCATGCATGGTCTTACATTTATAAAGAAGATGATATGCGTATTTTTAACACAATATCCCGAATGCAATATACTGTTCAATAGGTTGGGGTTAGTATGCATAAAAAATATTAATACTTTAATTCAGCAAGAGCAAATGAAATTGATTAAGTGACAGTAAAGCTAGTTATAATGCAACAATTTTTATAGTTGTATATTGTTGTTATGCATATTTTGAATTAGCTATTTATAAAAAATAAAAAAAAATCCTGAAAAGAATATACCACAAAAACATGAAGCAGCACAACTGTTTTCAACATTGATATGAAAATGTGTCTTGAGCAGCAAATCAGTGAAATGGAATGATTTCTGAAGAATCATGTGACGCTGAAGACTGGAGTTATATGACGCTGAAAATTCAGCTTTGATCACAGGAATACATTACATATTACAATTTTTGTTGTATTTTTGATCGACTAAAGGCAGCATTGGTGAGCATAAAGTACTTGTTTAAAATAAGAAAAATCTCACTGCTGCGCTAACTACTAAAATAAAACTGGATTTAAAATTTATGAAGAAATATTGTAAATATTGAAATACTTTTCAGTATTATATTTGATGAATTCTGTGATGTTTTGTGCTGTTAGTTGGTTTCCTTCTTCCATCTTTAATAAAATTACATAATTTGGTATAGTTGGATAATTTACTTCAAGCAATGGTTTACTTTGGCTCTTAATTTCTCTCCTGTTAATTTTCGCAACGTACAAATAATCAAGCTCTTTTTAACTAAGCTGATGTGCCTGAGCTTTAACAAAGCATATTTCAGTCTGTCTGGTGTACAGAAAGACATGTAAACACAAGCATGTTCATTAAAACTGCTGTTAAAATTAAGCTACAGTTAAAAATGGTGCTGCACAACAGGAATAACCCATTTTAGATGTCTTTTCTTACTCTTGCTCCTTAGTGGGCTCTTTGAGGATCATTTTCAGTTGACGAGTGTTTCACACGCTCTCTCAGTAATGATCAACTGCTGTGTGCTATTTTTTGGATCCGTTATTAACCTAAATTTAATTAAGTAACATTACAGAACTACATTAAAACAACATAAAACATGCCTTGATTTTAATTATCACGTTAATCATTGACTCCAACTGTTTTTTCTTGCTTACACGTACACATTTTTGCATTTATTAACTCATCACTCCAATCTTCATTTCAGAAGGTACTGATTCTACTCTTTCTTCTAAATATTACAGGACATTCACTTATAATGAGAAACTTTATTCAACATTTTATACTTCTATATATGATGCTTGCAAATGTATACTTAATGTATTCTGAAAAATACTCATGTGAAGTGAAGAATAATGTACAGTTAGCCAGTCATTGTCACGAAATATATCTCAACAGTATTAAAATAAAAAAAATGAAATGGCTGATTATATAATGCCTTGCTTATTGCATGGCTACATATAGACATGAAATATTAATTTGAGTCTAATTCATTTTTATTATGTGGGAAGATACGTGTGGGAACATGCTTTTGGCTGAGTATAGTGGAGTCTGGTGTCTTTTCATACAGGTCTATTATAACATGAGTTATATAGGGCTGCACTCACTTGCCAGGCAGGCAGGGTTGTCGTTTTTAAAGCCACACAGCGGGAGATCTGGAGGCGGACTTCCCTTCAGCCAGTACACCTTCATCCCTGGCTGTGGAATCATCCGCTTCTGACTGCCATTATACACGGACACAATCTAGGACATACAGCCACCGTTTCAGCGGCGGTGAGATGGGTTTAGCCAGTAATGCATTTTAAATGTGAAGAGGTATATGATCAGATGAAGGCCTCTGTACCTGATAAACTCCAGTATCCGTGTCGGTCATGTCCCATAGATCAAAGTCAATCTCCCGATCGCCATTCTCATCCAGCTGAACGAGTCCGGTAACCCCTTTCGAGATTAGAAAACAAACATTAGATCAGAGGTTCACATATAAGCTATTGTGTCAGGCTGTGCAATGCATTTTGAGCCTTGCTTCATTGTTAGACACCCAAATGAACTCAAAAAGTATTTAGTCATTTGGGCAGTCAAACATTCACTTGTGAAAAAGAAGCACGCTTCAGTATATATTTTAAAAGGATGCACTGTAAAAAACGTTTTTTTTTTAAAGTTTTAAATAAAACAGATTATTGAAGTATGTTTTAGTTCAAAATTTCAACATGTTACTTTCCGTTTCTTTGTAACGGTTTGTGAAATTTACTAGACATTTTTGAGTGAAAATTGTTGCTACATCAAATATTATTAGTGTATTAACATACTTTAAAATAATAAACTTAAGTGGGAACTGAACGTAATGTTTTCAAACACTTAATTGCAATTAAATATGATTCGCTAAATAAGTGCTTGTTTTAACCCACAGTAGAACGTAAGACATTTCATAATTACTTATTTTGTCTTTTAAAATATGGTTAAACTATACTGACAAGCATTTATGGTAAACTAAAATATACCTTGAAGTCACTTTAATTGAAACTTCCATGCCATGCATTTAAATATACTTATAATTACACATTTGTAATGATGAAATTGCAAATTAGTACATATATTAACATTAAATGCAATTTCAAAAAACACACTACAATTAAAATTGAGTACTTTACATGTGCTTTAGTATGCTAGTCAACACATTGAAATGAGTGTACTTCTTTAAAGCATGACAAAAGATTATTAAAATATAATGGTTTGAAATGTATTTTGAAGTAAAGCTTTTCATTTTACATTACTTCAAAGTACACATTTTAAGTGTGTTAAGAAACAAAGTCATGAAAGTATACCCCACACACACCTTTTCAATAAAAGTGACCTTTTATTTCATTCATATTATTTAATTTTGTTTTGCATGTATTTTTTATATATAATTTTAAGTGTACAATCAATACAATTAAGCACACCACATTTTCACAAGTGTTGTATTGAATATTTGGTCTAACTTGCACTGGCACATCATTAATCTTTCATCATGTAGCAGTTTAAATATCATTGATGGATGAACATAAGGCTAACGCAGTCATCAGCAGATGCACAGCACCTGTAGGAAAAAGAATTGGCCAAACCACACAGGGAAACAAGACTAAAAGATGATTACACCTCATTTATCCAGTAGATTTTCCCATCATTGATGCAGTAAGCACTGAGCAAGCACACTACGCTTCTTGCCAACAATGTGACTCTTTAACCGGCACTCAGCATTAATGCCCACAACCTGAATGCACTTTTCTGATGCCTGGCACCGAGCCTTGAACACCTGAGCTCTGCTAACGCATGCAGAGACACTCAATAGGCTGTGATTTAACAAGCCATGGCCAGTTTCTCATGGCTTGTATTCCACAGTACAAAAAAAAAAACTACTACTAACAAATGGCTTAAAACTTGTATGTAGTGTTCTAACTTTTTGATTTTGTTTTAGAGCATTAGATTATAAAAGCTTATTTGTGCCACAAAACTAAAATATGAAAAAAAGTAACTGTGCTTTTTAACTCACAACTTTGACTTTTCCCCTTATAATTTAGACTTTGCTTCTCAGAAAAGCGAGTTTTCATCTCACAATTCAGACTATTTTTCCTGAATTTTTAGACACCTGACCAGACCACATACACATGAAGAAAAAGTTGGATTTGTGAGATGTAAACGGAGAATTCAGAGATTCTGAAATGTAAACAAAGAACAAAGAATTCTGAGTAAGAAAGTCAGAAGTCAAATTAGAAGAGTGTGTGAGTTTAAAATGAACTGACAACTGAATGTTCTTTGATGTGTTTGGTCCATATACTGTGATCTACCACTTTAACCTCTTCCCAACAGCCCCTGTGATAATGAACACATATCTGCTGTCCTGCACCGTATACGACACTCAAACACTCTATGTCACCGCATCATGCTGATTCAATAAAATACCTAACTATAGCCCGAGCCATGCAAAACTCACCATCAGGGGCATCATGCATGGGGGAGGGGGTTGTCATGTGACACACAGTAGCCACAATAGCACTTATGTTTTATTCTTTTTTTTTTCAAAACATTCCCAAACGCATGTTTTATAATTTTTTTTCCTTTTTATTCAAAACAATCCCAAATGCATTAACTATATTATGAATTATCTCGATTGTCACCTAGATTATGATGGGCAAAGTAGCCTAATACAACTATTTATGCATAGTTAATAGATATAGTATATTAACCATACATAAAACTTATCTGTTGGGGGGTTAGGTCGAGTGGCTACGAACAAATGAATGAAACGCATTTGTCTGTGTTTCACTCCGTTTCGAATCGCGCTCGCGGAAAGTGCTCGAGAAACGTGTCTCTTCCGCGGCTCGCTATGCTTTCAACCCTTTTTTTGTCTCGAGCAAGAGACTTTACCACATTCACGTTACATGATTTGACTGTTTTTCATGTAGAAAGGATGACAGTGCTGCATTACAATAAATTATCATTCATGTTTTCATAACCGCTGGCCAAATTCAAAAATGAAACTAAAATTAAATCATTTTTGAGAGCAAGGACGCAGCTTGCGTATTCTGCGTATAGGGAGGATCGTCTCTGTTCATACACATATATACACTTTGTTGTTTCTGATGAGAGAATTTGCCAGAAAGAGGTATTCAGTCAGCGAGAGACTGAAGAAAACACTGTAATTTTCACAATGACTCATCTAACACCTATGATTGGTCATTGCATTCATAAGCTCAACAGCATCGAATGTGATTGGTTATAAGGCGCAACTCTTTAAAAACGTCTGTCTCTGGCTCAGCGCCAGCCAGCGAACGCAGATTTGAATTTAGCAGCTGATGATATGATGCTAATCACGCTGGTGTGATTGTATCAAATATAGAAAATATTATCAAAGACTATAGAATATCCAAGACATGTCACTCGTAGTTTTGAATAGGGAAAAATGCAACGCTTAATATGTCCGCTCAATCGCAGGAAGCCCCGCCTTCTGAATGAAAGAGCCAATCGCTAATCAGTACAGTCAGCGTGTCACTGCAGCTGCCGTTAGAAGTCCCGGTTACAGTCAGCGCTCTGAGATGCGCGCTCAGAACTGCGCATGCACACTGGCTGATCTAGCCTGAAAAATAAGCTTTTTATAACGCTATTTGAGCAAAAGAAACAGCATTTATGACACAGTTGTTGTCACATATTAAATTTAATCGTAAGCTTAGTGAACAGTTTTGGAGAATTTGATGTTTCCCCATACAAAGAGATAGGAGCTAGACTTAGATGCCGAGTGGCATTTCAAAGATGGCTGCCGAGTAACATGACTTGTCTTAAAGAGACTTTGATATTATTCTGCTATTTTTTTGTCTTTTGGAAGCTGCATTCAAAATCCACTTGGCTCAAAAATATGAGGGGGGATTTGGACTTAATGACTTAAAATCATTTTAAAGTTGTATTCAAATAATCTAAATAAAAAAACGATTGCATTTGAGGTTTCTGATGATGCCTAATAAGCACTGAAGTTGATTTGGAAGAATCAACCCGTGTGAATAGTATTTTAAAAATACAGTATTTTTGGAAAAACATGAGAATGAGTAAATAAATATTACACTTCATATTTGGATGAACTGTTGCTTTAACATGTATAGAGGCATGTTAAAGGAATAACTGAATTTGTGGTGGAAATTGGCTGATTCACAACAGTCTGATTCTAGTTATAAGAGTCTTTAGAGAGTTGCTATTCCTGAAATCCTTTACTTCATGTCGCGTTCCCCTGGTATACTTTATAATTGCCATGTCAAAATGGTGTGAGCGGGTTTGAATGCATAACGACTACATGTATTTTGTCAAGCTGCAGACTCTTTCAACCCTTGAAATTAAAATGTGTCTTGAGTCCAGTGAGTATTGCTTTCAGTGTCAGCGAGGTGGAGAATGATTTTTACTGCCTCGGCGTGTTGATACTGATCAATACTGCTCACCGCGGGAAGCGAGACAGAGATGGACTACAATGGTGATAAGCAAGACATGCTAATGGAGTAGAAATAATAACAGAGCAACGCGGAAAACACAATAAAGACAGAATCAGCCAAGACTGTGATAAGAAATCAATGCTGAATAAAGAGACTCAAAGACAGTGTTGTGTCTAGAGAGACGCTATTAAAACAGCTGTCAAGAATGCACATCTTCCTCAGCAGTAATGGTGATTTGAGCTCCCATGGTCCCAGTGGAGAGCCAGGTTCAGCAAGCAGCATAGTGTTTCATCCCTGTCATGGCATCGTAAGGTTTCCATTTGAGGCTCACTAATAGGCTGCCAATATAGAGTGTGTGCGTGCATGTGTGTATGTGTGTTAAGTGGAGGTACGTGCATGTGTGCATGCTCAGGAGTGTTTGTCTCTCTGATCGAGGACATAGTTCCCTCCCTCCTAAATATCTGAGCCAGAGTGTACCTGTTTTTGCAGCATCAAATTGAAAGAATAAGGAAAGTGGTTACTGGAGCCTGCAATAGCGTGTACTATTTAAAACAGTCCCTTTAGTTAGATTGATTTCAGAAGAAAACTATTTTTATGAGCTTGCATCTATGTAATTAGACCTCAGCGTTAGTTATAGTTTAACAGAGCCCCTCTTGCGTGAAGCGACGGGAGAAAAAAAGCAATGCTGCCGTGACTGTCATGGTTTTCTTCCTTTAATTTCAGCTCTAATTAGCTTGGTATATACAAATAACAGCAGTGAAGTAAGAGGGAAACGATATGCAGGATTTGTTGTTTCTAAATAAACAAGGAGCTTACTTTCAGAAAAACAAGCACAAGCTAAATGAATGAATGAATGTAAAATATGGTTATTCAAATTTGTACACAAATTGGCTTCTAATGCTAACTAAGCATCATCTGCAGTAATTTCTGCTGGTTACTTATCCTGAAAACATTTCATTTTCATTTGACAATTTCATGATCTTGAACTAACAAGCCTTCATAAGCTTTTAGACTTGCGGTTGCCAAGAATTGTCAAGAGTTTCAATCCCACATTCAGAGGTTTTAGCTTAAATCGATACATTTCCTGCCAAGTGTTTAATTAATCCCAGCCTGGCAACTACGTGTATATGCTCCTTCTGCTTTGAGAAAAAAAGCACTGATGATCTGAAAAAAAAGAACATGTCGACTGGAGTTTTGTAATCTCTATTGAGATATTCTGCTCAAATGAGAGTGTTATACTGTCACATATCGGTCAGTCTCACTCACTTCCAAATCACTGTGTGTGCACACCCTCACCTGATTCATGATTGAACACAGCTGCGCCTCATGAGCACCCTCATCAAGACTACTACTTAAGCACACACCTCACAGCACTCCAGTGTCTGGTCTTGTTCATGTGATCTGGACTCGCTATGCTACCTCAGCGACTTACCTGTTTACCTACCTCCAGCGTCTGTTTCCTCTATCGATTCCAAGTCAGTTTCTCCTATAGTCATCAGTGAGGTGTGTGTGCTTCATCTGTCAGATCCATGAGTTCCTGTGAAGTCGAGACGCTCTCATTTCTATTATCATCTATCCATCGAACTGCATATCTGAACTCAATACTCGTCTGCTTCAGTTACCCACTTACTCTGCTGTTTCAATAAACATACCTGTTTTATTAATCCTCTGTGTGAGTCTACTTCTGTAACTCATTCAACCAGCCTATATGCTCCTCATAAATCTGCAAGTTAACCTCTGTGACATACTGTATTAAATCCAAATACTGTGCCACAATACAAAGTCTTTTTTTGTTATTTTAAGAGAGAGGAAGATTGCAAAGTGCAATCTAAGTATTTTGCTTAACTTGTTTGAGTTTTCCTAATAAGTCCATTTATTGAATAGTACACACTTTTTCAGCTGTATGTGGCGTAAGGTTATGCACGTAACTAGACTCATTATAAAGAGTAAATATTTTTCTACATTCATACTGCAAACTAGGGATGCCCGATATTGGATTTTGCCAATATACATTATGCTGATATTTTTCAACTAATTTTGTTTGGAATCCACACCAAATCTCGCCTGTTCCGAAATCAGCAAATAATTTCGGTTAGTTTATAATTAGAACTTATTGTTTTTAGACTTAAACAATAACAAAAAAAGTATAATGACAATACAATGACGATTTGTAAAGAAATAAACTCTTCAATCGCCTATTTTTTTTAAATTTTTGTTTTTTAGAAAGATGCAGTTTTTTTAGAAAGATGCAGAACCATATCAGCCGATTACGATATTGGTCCAATAATTTCATGCATCCCTTCCGCAAACCATTTTCAACAGAAACTCCAAGTGTTTCCTTTTATGAAATGTTTTCAATAGGGTGTTCTCTTGGTAATCAAAAACCCAGCATATTCGTGCAAGTTTGAACATGTGGGACATGTGGTGTGAATGTGCATTAAAAAAATCCTTCTATCACAAGACACAAGAACTTCATAATGCCACCAGAGGGATTGTGGACTGAATCATGGGAAGAGGCTTCTAGAACATTCAGATGATTTGCTTGGGTGTGGGAATGGATCAAGTGGGGTCTTCTCATATCAAGACATATCAAAAAACATGACAATTTCTATATCTATATTCTTCCCACCCTGACCAAAATATATCCTGTTCACATGATCTGTACGATGAGAAAGGCACCTTGAAACACAACATGTCAAAAACTGTAAATGCAATTACTACTTAGAATTCATACATGCCCAGTAATAACAGGCTGTGCTTCCAATTGGGTCAAAGTTGAAACCGTTTAAATTTAGTGTTGCAACACTGGACCTGTAAGCAATAATATAGTGCTGTTTGAAGATTTGTTCCATGGAGTTTAGAGGGCCTGCTTTCCAAATTCATTATTTTCTGGATTTAATTGGTTTGGTTTTAATAGTTTTATTAAATTAAAATCAATTATATGATTTCAAATCAATTTTTCAAAAATGTATAAGTTTAAAGACAATAGTGCCATATCATTTGAATTAGATTTTATTTATTTTTATATTTCGGTGTTTGTTCTTCTGGAATGTGTTTTACTAACTTATCATAAATGATGGTAATAAAAGGAATGTATAAAATATTAATTATTTTTTAAATGAAATTTTGCCCTGGCAAAACTATTTGTGGACAAACAGTTTAAATTAAAACATAGATGAAAATAATTGATGTGTGTAATATTCAAAAAAAAAAAATCTTATTATTACTTTGAGAAGTACATTTTAATGCACAATTGCAATTTATTTCGGTCATAATTTCTTCAAGTTTTGTGCAAACTTTTATTTTATTCGTCCAAATTGTGTGACATTCAGAATCAGAATCAAAATGAGCTTTATTGGCCAGGTATGTTTACACATACAATGAAATTGTTATAGTGACAGAAGCTCCACAGTGCAACAGAATGACAGCAACAGGACAAGACATAGACAACAAAATAACAACATACAAATAGGCAATGTACAAAATGACAAAAACACAATATACAATACTGTAGTATATCAAGGACCGAATCAGACAAATCAAGATTCGATTCAAGCATGGTTGAAACATGAGGAGCCGAATTCCACAAGACAACAGCAGGAAGACATAAATCCGACCCCCAGCCCGTCTGAATACACCCTGCAACAGGACAAAGTATAAGGCTGAAATTCCTGGGTTCACAAAGACTGTAGAATCATCTTAAAAGACTTTCATTCTCATTGTTAATGAAACAAATAATTTCTATGCATAACTGCATATTATATATGTGACCCACAAATTTGACTATCCTTGTTTAATCATTGTGTTTGCAGTGCTTTTAATTAGTATTGACTAGCTTAAGCCTTAAGGGTTAATGTCATGTTTGGTATGTATGAGAGTCATAATTCTAGCTTGAAACGTTTCTTTTGATTGATTTCCTGTCAAATGCATCATATCCTGGTTATAGAAATCACATTCAAAAGGATACTTTGCAAGAGAATGTAAAATTCGGGCAATGTGACTAAACATGACATGTTGATTTATTGATTGGGTGGAGAAACAAAGCAGCACCCAGAGCCAGCATAGGATCTAATTGGTCAAGACAACCATTGGGGGGGGTCTAAAAGCAGAGGGTAAATACCCAGGACACACTTCTCCTCGCCCTCTTGAATTCTCCGCGCTCTTGAATTCCTCTCTCTCCTGAAAATGCTCTCTCTCTCCCTTGAACGCCCTCTCTCTCTGGAAAAATGAACTCTCTCTTCAGCCATGTGCTCTGGACCACAACCCAGCCAGTTGCTACCATGATGAGAAGAAAAGCCACCTAGTCTCTTTACATCCTTTTATTCTTTGACTTTAGTTTATTTTCTTTCCGTTGAGTTCGTGTGCTAAGTTACGTTTGCCAACGGCAACCAGCCCAAAAACTCTGCAAAACCAGCCAAGAACCAACGCCCACTTCAACGACTCCTGAACTCTAAGCCAATCAGCGACTTCGGAGAAACCCTTTCCTGCAAAGACGGAGGACAAAAGGGAATCCTTAAACACAAAAGCTGCAAGTACAAACCCCAGATTCTTGCTGAGCTGGTGTCATTTTAAGATAGATTTTAGCCTCATTGAAAAAGTCAATGCGAGTGTTAAATATGTGATTGATGGTTGTTCAGGTTTATGCTATTGCACATATTGCTGTAAACGTGGGATATCAAATTCTCATTCTCTTAATCTAATCCTTTCCTCACTTTCTCTCTTTCTGCAACGCGTGAATGTGTGAATGCTTGTGTAGATTAGTTTACATGTCTTAGAGTTATATAAATAAAGTCTTGTTTATATTGAAAAGAGAAATATCTTGTGTTTTGTGCTCATAAGTTAATGTCTTAATCTGTCGATTTTGTTACCGTGCTATTTAATAGTGTTTTCACTACATTTTGGGATTTTAATATCCAGTGCAGAGTTTGTTATACGGCTTGTTCAGTGAATCGCCGTGAAACAGTGAGTCTGTTCAAATTCCCTATAAAATCATTAATGATTCCCTTTGAGCTAAATTGACCTGTTTCCCTTATAACAATATATATATTGTATGTTATCATTACAATACAGACAATTATGTGTGAGGTCTGACATGTACACATTTGAAATGAAAAAAATAAGTATATGTGGTGAATAAATAATTGTATAATAGGGTTGTGTGTTCTATGTTTAATATCAAGTTTTCATGAGATGGATTGCTTGGGGAAAGAAACTGTTCATGTTTCTGGTGCTCAGAGCTCTGTAGCTTTGACCAAGCTTGTCTTTCTCTCTCTGTGTGATCAAATTTATTTTTAGAGGGGAATAGATTTCCTTTTTCAGCTTTGCGCACAGAACGGGTGTTTTGAGCAGCCCAGAGGTGCTCAAGGCAGGTCTGGTGCTCAGGTCGATAAGGAGTGCAAAGCCACTGAATGGGCTGCATTTAGTGCTGAATACAGCTGATTGAGCTGGTAATCAAAGTTGGACAGGTACTATTATTTTAAAACACCAGGGGATCTAATGATAAGAATACAACTTGGGACACCCAGCCAAACATTGTGCTATTCCTGGCAGTGCAAACCAGCCTGGACCCAAAAAGTAAATCCACAGCTTGTGAGTGCTGTTTCTCTACCATACTGTCTCTCTACCAGTATTTGAGGCTAGCATATCTCATCATGCATAATGTTCAGGAACTCACGTGCCTTGAAATTACAAGATACTGAGGAAAATGTACTCGGTTACTTACGTAACCTTGGTTCCCTGAGATACGGGAACGAGTACTGCATCGTTAGATGCTATGGGGAAAAACTCCTTTTTCTCAGAGGACTGAAGACTTTTTCAATCAAGCAGTGTGACTGCACGACCATTGGTTCGTGCAGTGAATAAAAACATGAACCAATGGCTCGGCAGCGGTGCTGCACGAGCCTATGGCGGTAAAGCCTGCCAGAGCCGCCAGAACGGGCAGGGCCATCTGGCTATATAAGTGGGTGCTTCGCCATAGGAATCAGGTTAATTCGACTGAAGCGACGACACTGAGTCATGCAGCAGAATGGCATGGCACGGAACGCAGTACTCGTTCCCGTATCTCAGGGAACCGAGGTTACGTAAGTAACCGAGTACATTCCCTTTCGATACTTCACTCGTACTGCTGTGGGGATGCTATGGGGAACAAATACAATCCCGCCATGCCATGAGGAGGAATGACTTATATTACTGGCCTTGAGCTATAAAGGCTCAGAGGGACCAATTATAAGCAGGGAGAACCCTGCAGGAGGCAAGAGGGCTGACTTATAGAGGTCAACCCAGCCTAGATAATAATTCCAACGGTCATAAGTACAGCCTCAGTACTAGTAATAGGGCCAAGAGCATCCTGAAGAGTCAGGCCGTGCCTGAGAAATAGACCACCTAGAAAGGGCGTGCGCGGCTTAAGCAGATAAAACCCAGGGCTGTAAGGCCAGAACATCCAAGTTATAGAACCTGGCAAATGTGGACGGCGAGGCCCAGCCTGTCGCCGCACAAATTTCTGCCATGGACACATCACTAGACCATGCCCAGGAAGAGGCCACGCCTTAAGTGGAATGGGTTCTCACTCCAATGGGACTCTGGAGGCCCAGGGAGGAGTATGCTAGTGTGATAGCGTCAACTAGCAATCGAGATATCCTCTGCTTTGTGACTGGGGACCCTTTGGTGAGGCCGCCAAAGCATACAAAGAGTTGTTTCGTTTGCCTAAAGGGTGCAGAACACTCTGTGTAAATTCTCAATGTCCTGACCGGGCAGAGAAGGTTAAACTCCTGGTCCTCCTCAGAAGAAGGAAGCGCAGAGAAAGTAATAACCTGGGCTCTAAACTGGAGAGTAGAGAATCTTAGGGACATAACCATGTATTTGCTTTAGGACGACCTTAGAGTTGTTAGGCCCAAACCCAAGACAGGCAGGGCATATTGAGAGAGCCTGCAAGTTACCTACTCGCTTCACCGATGCTAGCGCCAGCCGCAGAGCGGTTTTGAGAGACAGTGTTTTTAAGCTTGCAAATTGTAGTGGCTCAAAGGGGGAGCCTTTGGGGGCTCTCAGGACCGTGGGCAGATCCCATGTAGGGATTTTGAGGGGTCGGGCAGATGGAGCCTCCTAGATCCCCTCAGGAAACTGACAACCAGGTTGTTCCGCCCGCCCAGCTATAGGAGCATGAGAAGCTACTATAGCTGCCACATAAACTTTGAGTGTGGAAGGGGAGTGGCTCTTGTCCAACAGCTCTTGTAAATAGGGCAATATATGGCACAGCTCGAGCGGGGGGGGAGGGGGGGGCAGATAGTTCTGTTCGCCTGAGAGAGGAGGTACCGCCTCAGGGGGATGGGCCACGGAGCTCTTGTATATAGGGCAATATATGGCACAGCTCGAGCAGGGGGGGCAGATAGTTCTGTTCGCCTGAGAGAGGAGGTACCGCCTCAGGGGGATGGGCCACGGAGCTGCTGTTAGCAGCTGAGACAGATCTGAGATCCAGTGATGGTTCTTCCAGAGTGGGGCCACCAGAAGCACTCTGTGCCTGTGCTCCCCAATTCACCTGATTCCCTGAGGGATCCGAGCAATCGGGGTAAAAGCATACAGGAGGGGGTTGGGCCATTCGTGGAAAAATAAGTTTGGCAGTGAATACACAAAATACATCATATAAGTAGACCAATTGGTCAAGCGCAAAGACCACAAGTGTGGGTTTTTGGGACAGGCACAGAATTTGTTTAAGACAATCACAACACGATCATCAAACATTCAGCAGCATTCAATGCAAAAACTGCCTAATGCTACTGAGAAAAACACTGTCGATGTCCACGAAGACGAAGGAGGTACTGATGATAAGTCATGTTTTGATTATTGTTCTGAAAATATACATTTTGTTGGTGAATAATTTTCATCAATTCTCATCAACTTTTTTCACGGATGGGATGAAAACGAGAAGATAAATAAAAATAAATAAAAATAAAAGCAACAAATAAAAACGAGACAAAATTTTTAAGGATAGACAAATTGGTAAGATATCCAGTCAGAATGAATGTTGTCGAAGCAGTTAAACATGTGTCGATATTGCATGTTTAAACCTTAATCTTTCATATTAACAATTAATGGATGTTTTCTCTACAAATGTTTAGTTTAATGGAGTTAATTTTTTTAGATAAATATTTAATTTAATTTAAATGCTTTACACTGTAACTAAACCTATCAGATGTTAGCCGACTAAATCTACTGTAGTTCAAAATTAACACTTATTATGAAAAAAATTATTAATGAAGATAGAACAAAAAGTTTCTACTTAATTTCTCTTCAAATTCATAAAGGAAAAGCTACAGGTAATGTAAAGCATATTCATATGTGCATACACGCACACAAAAATAAATGGTCAGTGGAAAAATACAGTTGGTCCTAACAGAGTGGTCTGTTCCTGTGTGAAAAATCCCTGCTCATGGGAAACAAGGGTCCATCTGGGGAAGTGACATCGCACCAGCCTGTGGGTGGGAGCTAATGGAATTGCCATGGAGATGTGAGGACAGTGATTGACAGGCTCACCCCCTGATTAAATTGGCTCTACTGAACAAGGAAGGGTGTTACGTGGGGACACCAGGTGAGACAAGAACACAGGATTGGGAAGATGAGCCCCAAAGAGAAAGAGGATGTCAATAGAAAGTCTGTTGCAGATGGTTAAAGGATGTCCTCATGGACGGTGAGGGGGGTGAGATGGAGGGATGTGGGTTTCAACATGCACACCATATGCCGCTAATTTATGAAGAAATCTGAGAGAGGCCAGGGAGTAGGGCAACAGGGATTACACCACTGGGAAGATGATCTCTTTGACTTCAGCAAACCCATGACGCAGGAAAGGAAAGCTGAGAAGTCACTCCAAAGGGATGCTGAAAATGGGAGATATTACAATGCAAAGTGGACATGTTTATGAGCTTGGACTCAAAAAGGAAAACAGTTTGCTTCCATGTGGATTTCAGAGCGCTGTAGGGGAAACTATGGGAGAGTAACTGCACTGCGGGTTCCAGTGCAAAAAAAATAAGCATAACCCTAAAAACTGAGTAAAGTACCAGTTTACAAAATTGAAATTACATTACATGAC
Organism: Oxygymnocypris stewartii; assembly: GCA_003573665.1. Classification (NCBI taxonomy): domain Eukaryota; kingdom Metazoa; phylum Chordata; class Actinopteri; order Cypriniformes; family Cyprinidae; genus Oxygymnocypris; species Oxygymnocypris stewartii. The sequence continues at coordinate 1,280,222 of QVTF01014107.1, read as the reverse complement.
ATTTTAAATGTATTTGTCAATTGCTTTTGTAGTCCAAATAATAATAAAAAAAAAAATTCCAATAATAAATGGATACACCAATATGCACTAAACATTGTCAAAACAAGATACAATTACTAAATTAAAGGGGTGCAATGGTACATGTATTTGTACCAAAAAATAACGGTACAGGGCTTTTAGTTCGGTACCCATGTCTACCAAACAAATACACTTTTGTTTTAACAACTGCATGAGTGGAACTTCATTGGTAACTTCCAGTTTTATATATTGTTACTTTGATAGGAAATAAAGTTTCATCTTTCAAATTATCAAATTTCTTTTCAGGAAATTCAAACAATAAATACAGTTTTGGCACTCTTTGATGTGGTGCGACAGATAGCTTTATAAACGCTTCAGTTCAAACGGCAGCACGGAGCACGAGTGAGCGTAATAATCTCTTCCTCTTTACTACTACTTTTAAGGAGAAATAAACATGAATGAACATATCATGCCTCATGTAATCGCCCAATCACTGTTTCAACCATGGAAAGATGTCAATAAAACAGCTTGTATATAAAATGTCACATAGCATTTTATTTACCTCAGGCAAGTCATCACTGTCCACAGCTCATTAGTTTGCTAGAGAAATGAAGTCTAGAGCATTTTGCGAAATATTAGATTATATACTAATTATATTTTACTTTACCTGATGTCTTAATTATTTAATGTATGTATAAATAAATCTGTTATGAAACAGCCACCGTGAAAATGAATATATTTCAACAACACAAACATTTTAAAATTTAAATGTTCATTTAAGAGCTTCATTATGCGCAATTTATAGGTTTGATTATTATATTTAGAAATAAATAGTAATTAGATGTAAGTTTCTTAACTTACAGTAATGTAAAAGGGCTCCCTATAGTTTAGAGCATACGCTGAGGTAGATTTGTAAAATAAATGTTTGTTACAATTGAATTTACTGTATTTACAATAAGAACAATTTGTTCAGTAAACCACTGTTTAATAAAAAAAATGTAAAATGTTATGTTTTTTTCCCCCTGCTGTAATGAAACCATAAGCGAACCGTGACGTCAAAACCAAGGTATGTACCAAACCATCATGTTTGTGTACTGTTACACCCCTATTAAATGATGTTACTTTCAGAAACATATACATAATTCAAAGAGAAAATGTTTAAAGCAATTTTTTATTTAAAAAACAATATAAAAGTTTTTTCTTCAAATATTAAGATTAAACTTGTAAAAATACATTTTGTAAGATTTGTCTGAAAACAAATTGATAACCAAATGGTGGTTCAAGAAATAAGAAGTAAGGTACGCAATGAAACACACAGCTCTTTTAAAAATTCAACTTCTTTCATCACTTTTGAAAGAAAAACAATAACTGTGACTAAATATTTAGTGCTTATCTTATGTTCAGACACCACTCTAGTCCAATTAAGGGCAAAACATTAAAGTAATGAAAAAATGCTTCTTATTAAAAAGATTTTTTTTTATAAAATAAATATAATTAAAGGTTTAGTATGCTAGAGAATGATCTGCACTGGGTAAAACAGTGAGCTACTTGCATAAAGCATCCAGACTGAATGTGCTGTGTAGCAAAACACTAGCATATGCTGGATGAAGGTCTGTGCCAGTACACAGTGTAACACAAACCCAGGTTGACTCGGCACAATCTTCAGATCATATTACCACACTGCAGCGCTTACGCTTCAACGAGCATGCATATCAACCAACTTTTATGAGTCATTGCAATTATGTCTTGATTAGCACACCATCAACATATCCAGGCGAGCTATTTTCAAAATTATAACTGTAATCGGTTTACAAAATGACACTAAAGCTCTGCTCCAAAACTACTGATCTGCTTCTGTACACAACATTTAAAGACATCACAGTCATTTTTTATGTTTGTGAGTCGTTTATGCTTACCAAGGCTGTATTTATTTGATCAACGATACAGAAAAAAATAAAATATTATGACAATTTAAGATAATTGTTTTCTAAGTGAATATATTTTAAAATGTAATTTATTCCTGTGATGCAAAGCTGATTTTTTTGCATCATTACGCCAGTCTTCAGTGTCACATTAACCTTCAGAAATCATACTTATATGCTGATTTGTTGCTTAATACAAATATATTATTATTATCAATAATAAGGTTGTACTGCTTAACATTTTTATAGAAACCGTGATTTACCGTATTTATTTTTTCAGGACTCTTTGATGAATAGAAAGTTCAAAAGAATAGCATTTATAGGAAACAGAAATATTTTGACACATTATAAAATACATTTATTGTCATGTTTGATCTATTTAATGTGTTTTTCCTGAATAAAATGATTAATTAACCCCCTCGCCCCGCTTAACATAAATATAAATAGTAGGGAAAACAAAACCCAAATTCCATTAATCATCCATCACAAAGAGAGAAAACTAATTATATATTTCTGATGTGCAGCAAAAGGTAATTGAACTTCACAAATTAGTGAAGTGGTTTTAAGAAAAGAGCTAGAGCAGTGAAATATCCACTCCCATATCCACCATCAGGGCAACAATTAAGAATTTCCAATCAACAGAAAATGTTATGAATCTTCCTGGAAGAGGACGTGTGTCTATATCGTCCTAATGAACGGTGAGGAGGAGCGTTTGAGTGACTAAAGACTCTCCAAGGACCACAGCTAGAGAGTTGCAGAAAATAGTTTAGTCTCAGGGTCAGAAAACCTTAAAAACATTGTCAAACAGTACATCACCACATGTTGTTTGGGAGACTTTCAAGAAAAATTATCCTCGCTCCTCCCAGCATATTCAGTTGTCAGACACGACTGGAACTTTAAATGGGACTGGCTTCTATGGTCAGATGAAACAAAACAAAAATAGCTTTTTAGCAGCAAACACTCAATATGAGTTTGGTGAACACAGGCATAAAAAGTACCCCATGTGTACAATGGAATATACTGCTGTATTTTTGAATTTGTCGGCCTATATTTCTGCTGGAGATATTTATCTTGTTTAAGCACATGGCATCATGGAATCGATCAAATACCAACAGATAAAAAATCAATAAGTGACTGACTCCGTTAGAAATCTTATAATGGGCCATGTTTGGATCTTCCAACCGGACAATAATCCAAACACAAACCTCAAAAACAACTCAAAAATGGGTCACTGAGCACAAAACCAAGCTTCTGCTGGCCATTCCAGTCCTCTGACCTGAACCCTGTAGAAAATGAGTCGGTGAAGAGAAGAAGCACCGTCATGGATCTGTGAATCTAAAGAGTCTGGAGTGATTCTGGATGAAGGAATGGTCTCTGATCTCTTGTCAGGTGTTCTTTAACATCATCAGGCATTATAGGAGAAAACTCAGAACTGTTAAACTGGCAAATGGAGGTTTCAAAAAGTATTAAATAAAAAGGGTGCTGTTAATTGTGGCCAATGTGTATTAGAGAAAAAATAATATTTCATAATGATATTTCACCCCATTTTAGATTCTCATTATTCAATGAAATGATCGATTTTTGTGATTTTTTTTAAATAAAAGTTAAAAAGGATTAACAATGCACATTAATTTTCACATCATCTGATATTATTAACCATGGGTGACAATAATTTTGGCCTTGACTGTATTCTCATTTACATACTTTAATATTAAATATTCATTTTACTTCGATTTCATAAGTACATTAGGAGAGGAGCTGCATGAAACATTTTTTTCAAATCTGGTCCAAAAAATAAATAATTGATAAAAAAAATGATTGGTCAATACTGAACATCTTAACCTTTTCTTTGGTCTTCAAGAAATAAATTACAAACACTTGAAAGTGGTTTAAGTGGTCCTTAAATATATGTGAAGAACCCTAAATTGGACTCCAAAATGTCATCTGTAAAGTGTCTCAGTTTTCCCTCCGTTCAGTGTTTCCCACAGAATCTCAATCGCATCATCTCTCAGCCTCTCACTGCTGGAGTGTCTCCTCCATCGCTACTTTGAGAGGATTTAGTCCATGTCCTCTTGCATGGAAACGAATGCTGATCTGAGGGCCACAGATCCTCAAAAGAATCTCATCAGTGACCTCCTGCCCTTTGACCTGAGCACAGGTCACAAGAAGCACAGTGGATTTACAGCCTGGATCGTGTGGGTGATAATGTAAGGCCAGAGGGGATAGCGAGAGAGCGAGGCGGAAAGTACTTAAAGTAATAGAAGTGAATACCACTTCAGTGTTATTATTCCTCCCTCAAGGAACTCTGTCGCACAGCCTTTAACACCACTATTAGATAAGTGAGCTGCGCACCGATGCATTTATTAAAAGCTCTGCACTACTGACTATTAACTATTGTGTAAAACAACTATGCGAGCTCGAAGAAATAAAACTGTCACAGACATTAAACACAAGGCATCGGACTGGGTGTTCTTGTGGGTTAAACATCAACAAATGAAGACAGAATTATTAATGTTATGCATTTAGCAGATGTTGTCTTATCCAAGCAACAGTATATTTTTACTACATGGTCCATCTCCCTGGAGTCACCTGGGGTTAAGAGCCTCGCTAATGTGTAAGCCCTGCTTGAGTTTGAACCAACAGCCTTCCAGCCACGATCATTAACCACAGTCAATAGGAGTATAAATGTATACCTTTGTCTTAATAAATTACAAATATGAATCATTAAAGCACTGAGAAGGATGCATTCAATTGAGCTTTCCAATAAGGATCCTTAATAAGAACTTGTAACATGATTTTCACAAGAATATTAAGCAACTGTTTTCAACATTAATAATCAGAAATCATTTTTTGAGCAGCAAATCAGATATCTGAAGGATTATGTGACACATAATGATGCTTAACAATAGAAGGAGACACACTGAGAGCGTGAGATATTCATGGGGATGAAACATCTGGAACCACACTGGAAGAAGAATGCAGGGGACTGAATGCAGCACATGATGGAAGAATCCATTGTGAAACATGGAGTGAGAACATAAAATTGGCAGAGGAGGTTGATAGGTCTGTGGCAAAGGAAGAGAGGAGACAAAGGTCAAGGAAAGCCGTGTGAGAGGAAAGTGTGAACAAGAGGGGGAGGGAAGAGCAGGGCAGCATGGGTAGAGGAGATGGGTCTGCAGATGACAACCTTTGTGAAGAGGACGCAGATGTTTCAGGACAAAAAAATATGAACATGTTTGTTTTTATAGATAGATACTCTGTCCTGCCCACACACACCTGTATGTACCTTATGAACCATATTTTTTAAATTTTTGAAGAAAATGTGAGCAGTGTTTAACCATGCAACTCTGCTACAATGTTTATGAGATATGGGTGATTGCTAGGATTTTGAAGCAATTACTAGGATATTTCTGGGTGGTTGCTATGGAGTTCTGCTTGATATCTTACTGGCCTGCAGTAAACCAAGCCTTTGATATTCAGATTCCTACTGTAGGTTTTCCTGTAACATCTGTGTATGTGAGGACCTTTTCTTTAAAATAAACGATCCACAAAATGTATTTCCACATCCACAGAGTTCTCTCAAGAGTTCTCAACACAAGCCATGCTCATTTTGTGTTTACCAGTGCCCTGAAGGAGTTATTGGTCTTTTGGGTGTTGCTGTGCTCCATGAATGGATATGTAGTAGGGAGAGAGGCCTAGGCGATTTAATTTGGCTGTGGTAAATATCGTGATATTGGATTTATGCATAGCGGGTCATCGGAGGGAGAGAGAGAGAGAGACAATGAGAGAGATTTCAGGCGAATAAAGGGACGGGTGGAGAAGGAGATGGAGCAGAAAGGTGAGGGGCGTCAGGAGTGTTGGAACAGGGACAAGAAGAACAAGCAATTTGAGGAGCTTTACGACATTTGCGTTTAAATTGGGGACATATCCAAACAAACAGCAGAGAGGGATCATCCAGTCACAAACAATTTATATAGGATTCTGGCATTACAGAAGTATGAGGTTATTCTGCTGTGAACTTCTGGATTTCCCTCCATTGCATATCAGTGATTGAATATGCAATAATGCTTCTCACAATAGCAGAGCCAGTGTTTTTTGTTGAGAGAACGGGAATAGTCATTACATCCACAGATTCAGTCTTTTTCAAGGACTATGAGTTGTTGTAATGGCTGTTTTAATAGAAAAAAAACTGTAAACAAGAATAAGAATCACCATATGTTTACAGCTGATGACTGATTGTCACGACCCAGGCCTCTGTGGCTCTCTCCAATGGCCACCGGAGGGCACCTTCTCCTGAGTACTGACTCCATTGTGGACTACATTACCCATATGCCCCGTACCTCGGTCTAATCACCATCAGGTGTTCCCAATCTCACCCTCTATATAAACTGGTTCCAGACTCTCATTCAACGCGAAGTATTGTTTAGCTTGTCTAGCAACTCTGAGCGTTTATTCCCGATTGACTCTGCCTGTGTATCTGTTGACCCTCTGCTTTGTTACCGACCTGTTTCCTGCCTGCCCTGACCCAAGCCTGGTAATCGACCTTGATTCTGTTTATCTGTTATATCCTTGACGCTGTTGTTAGATCCCTGCCTGGTTGTACTACGTTTTCAATAAACATTGCAAATGGATCCGAATGCCCCTGACTCCTCACTACACTGATACAGCAATATTCTTCTGTATAAATATATTTTGTTCATTTGTTTCTTTCAGTTTTTTAGTTATCTTTGTCACTATTCTTTTGGTTTTCTTAGTTCTTTATTTTATTGCTTCATTTTTTAATCTATTTGTGCACTATATTACTTCCCTGATTTAAAAAAAATATTTGTTCATATGTAATTTACCCTTTTGTTTGTTTTAGCATTAGTTCTTATTTTCCTTTAATTTGCTTGTTCTTTCTAATATTTGTTTGCTCTTTTGCATTAGTTCTTATTTAGAATCATTTGTTTGGTATTTCTGATATTTATATGTTTGTTAGTTATTTTGTTTGTTTTTTTCATTAGTTTAATATTCCTTTCATTTGTTTGTTCTTTATAATATTAGCTTATATTCATTCTTTCTTTTGTTTCCTGGTACACTCGTTCTTATTTTCCTTTCATTTGTTTGTTCTCTCAAATGTTAGTTTATCCAGATCAAAAGTTTGGTTTAGAAAAGAAGAAAAAAATGTTCTGGTTGTTGGTGGAAGCTATTGTTCATGAGACAAGATTAGATATTTTGTGGACAGGAGCCCCAAGCACGGCTGAAGCTTTCACTACAACACACGTCATCAGAGAAACTGTGAAACTGAACTGGCAGAGGCAGCTGCAGTAATGTGAATGCTGTAGCCTAGACACTCAACACAGATTATTTTATTTTGCCTTACCAAGCTTTTGAAGTATTGATTAATGTAAGTGTTAGTGTTTTTAAATAAAAGTTTTCTAAACATCATCATCTTTTTTTTGTTCACTTTTTTTCTTTTCTTTGTATATTCATTAGTGTTTTTCTTCTTTCGTTTGTTTGTTTGTTTATAAGAGAGTTATTGGCTCAGGAGCTGCTGTCCTGCTGAGTTTAGTTCTGACTCTAATCCAAAACACCTGCCTGTAATTTTATAATGTTTCTTAAGACCTTAATTTGACCATCTTCAGATGTGGAGTGGAACTCTGGCATGCCAGACAGTGGAGTTAAAGAACTCCAAGTTTGTTATTTCTTATCGATTATTTGTTCTTTCTTTTCCTTTCTTTCATTTGTTCATTTAGATTGTCATTGTCTATTTCAACATGCTTTTGTGAAACAAACACATACAGATACAAACACGAACAGCGAACACACACTGACACATCAATGCACACAAATACACACAAGGGATCTTGTGTATGTGTGGGATCAGGATCGATTTGTTATGAATCCCTTTATCACGCACACACAAAAGAACGTATTTTACAAGTTATGTAAGATCTAAACCCATAGAACTCACAAAACTGAATATAAGGGTCTAAACTGAGCCACAGTTTACCTCTAAAGCCCATTTACTTTCTAAATGCCTTCCTCTAATCATGGCTCTGTGATTTGAGTGTGACTTGATTGTGGGTGTTGGACATTGTTGTAAAGATTACCAATTGGTAGTGTGTGCTGTACTTAGACTGGTGCAGGTTGGACCCTTAAGGGATATTGAACACAAGCTGCAGAGCAAAGTAAACACAGCTCAGGCAGACAGAAGACAGAAAGAGAGAGAAGACGGAAAAAGACACAGGCTGGAGAACTGGTGAAACGACATACATTTCTTTTTCCCCATTAGTGTCATGTTTGCTTTTTTAAAACAAACTCACTCTTTGCCAGAAATCTCATTTTGGAGCTGAATGAGACACATGTGATCCAAATATAAAGACTCCTGGAGGAGCAGCTCAATCTGAGGCACTAATAATCCCCAAGATGATCTAAGTGGCCGCACTGATATACTGACAGGAACCGAAAGTGGCAGGAACCGAAAAAGATGCATTCATAAGACATTTAATGAGCAGTTCAGCTGAGTAGCATTTAAAATAAATGTCCAAACACAATTTAGATACTTGTGCTGATCTATTCTGCTCAGAGCCTCGCTGAAACATGACTAATGGAGTTTCCATTCAGCAGTTTGTGCTGTGAATCATGAGCTGTAACACCTGCACTCTCACATCAGAATGATACACGCATGCTGTATTATTACTCAGCACAACTGTAAAATTAAAGAGAACTGTGTTTTATACAAACAAGTGAAGGTGGTTGAGGAGATCCCCCCTTCTGTAAAGCGCTTTGAGTACCCAGAAAAGCACTATATAAATGTTACGAACGAATTATTAATGTGTGGACAAGCTGTCTAGGTGAATTCTAGTCTCAGCCACAGGCATTATGCCTCTAGGTCGCCCACAGTCCATTCACTGACTCTCTGATTCATATTGCTTACAGAACAAGAAAGGACTCAATGTGGCAAGCTATAATCTGATTGGGTGACGTTACGCAAATTACAGGTGTGAACGTACACTGGTACGGACTTCTTATCAGTACACCTGGACATTTTTTTGCATGTACTGCGTTGATAAAATGAGCACTTTTGGGAAATAAATATTTTTTTTTTAAATCTGAGGATTAAATAAAAACTGGATTAGTTAATTCATGCATTTAGACAGACAGGATTGCTGATGCATTATGCACATTGAATTTACACTTATTTCCATATAAACATGTCTCATCAGAACAGATCTTAATTGGATCTACCCCTCCTGTGCTAAAGGCAAATGCTAATATTATACCAGGCAATGTTATTCACTCTACATGGTAAATAGTGTTCCAGAAATTAACAAACATCTGTATGTGGGCATAGTTCCATTCTAGAAAGGAATTATTTTGCATGTGTTTACATGATTTAGCTACAGTTTATGATCAGTAAAAACATATGAGTATACACCTCCAAAGTTAACGGCCAGGTTGGTGGCATTAAATATTAGAAAGACACTCATTAATATACACTTAACTAAATAGAACTAGATAATAAACTATAAATTAAACAAAATAAAGCACAAAACTAAACAAAAAGCCAAAAACTAACAAATCAAAAGGAAAAACAAAGCAAAGCAAAGCAAAACATAAAGCCAAACAAATTAAATAAACTAAAAAAAAAACTAAAAAACAACAAAGCAAATCAAAGCAAAATAAAGCAAAACATAAAGCCACAAAAACAACAACAAAGCAACACAAAAACCACAAAAGGGAAATCAAAGCAAGTCATAGCAAAACAAAACAAAATAAAACCAAAATGAAATGCAAAACAGCAAAACAAAAGTGCTCATAGAATGTGAATGAAATTGAAAAAGTGGTTGGTGACATTACACATTGGTTGAAATTATATCTTCCTGCTCAGAATAAGCTGCAGACCTTTTGTCGATTAGCATAAAAATCTGGCTATGTGAGACTATTGGTGACTTTAAGCAGAACTGACCATGGTATGTGCGATTCCACATCCTCTTATTGATAACGTCCCCTGGGGGCCTCGCACCCGACCGATCCAGAGTCTCATTTAGGGCATGAGAATACAGCATGACTCCATCGTGGAATGAGCCAGAAATCAGATTCATCTGGAAGAGAGGAAGTGCGCAAATTACATACTAGAATTCAATCTCTAAATAACGGGTTTAAATTCCATTACTTTTATTAGATTACCAGCTCTCTAGAGATAATAGTGAAAGTATTTTTGAAGAAAGCTTGACAGCATCGCAAGACTGTAATTCGATGACCCACACGAGACTGTGTGCTGAAAAAATGGCTGCTTTCCTAATGCTGTCCGTCATTCTCCTGTCACTCTTAATATCACACATTTCTCCTAAATATGTTGAAATACATCCCGTTTCTCTTGCTCAATGTGTTCATTTTAACACGCAGATTATTTGTTTGGTAATCAAAATAAATTATAATATGGTGATAAGGAGTTAGTCAGTGATAACTATTTTCAACTTGTTAGTTTTTTACATGAGGATGAGCATCATATTTACATAAATGGTAATTAATTATTACTCGGAACGAAACTCACCTCCAAAGAACACATCTGAATTTTGTCAGATTTATTAATTAAAAGATGATTTTTCGCTGTGTTTACTTGGATGAAGCTGGAAAGATGTCTTTTTGTCACAACGAGCGAGATCAATCCATAATTGTGTTAGTTCACAAAAACTATGTTGCAAATATATACATTAATGCTTTCAGCATACATCGTTTTTTTTGTTAAGCTCAGCATGTCTTATGCACATCTATGCAGTACTGCACAGTAGCCTAAGAGCATAAGAGACATTTTTATATTAAGATATTTTTACCAACTTCAAACTTTTGAAAAGTAGTGCAGTTATATAAAAAAATCTGATTATTTCATTCTCAAACTGTAACAAAACATGTCTTCCAGTTTTTCTAATTTGGTGATAATTAACTTGAGTGTCAATCAATTCTCTCACAAAATAACGTAATTTACTAGTGGCTCTGACAAAATGTTCGTTGCTTAAGTCTTTTAAATATATATACATATTTAGTTTAAATTAATATATATATATATATATATATTAATTTGAACTAAATTTAAAATAATAAATCAGTCAGTGTCTCACTTCATAAAGACTTGTGTCACTACTGGAATCTCCTGAATGAAGGATTCAATGTCAAATACATGTTTTAAATGGGTTGTCGTCACCTCCTGGCGGAAGATGATACGCGTTACAATACAAGTGTTAAGATACTTTCGTTTTGATAGCTACTGTAGAGAATAAGTGTTTCTACCCAAACTATAAACTTTTATCCCAGTACTTCTGTTATTTAAATATCTGTAAGACAGAAATAATGATGTGTGGTTGAAAAGACTGTTGCTCGTTCTGGATCAGCAGCAGTATGAATGCAGATTTGAATGTCTTTAACACCTGTTTAACATCGTAAGCGTCAGTGGAGCATGAGCAGCACATGTTTTGTCGCCACCCGTATCAGTGAATGACAGCATTCACATTGAATGCGTGATGATGGCCAACCCTCTGATTCATCAACATGGACAGCAACAAAACGTGCTTCTCATGCTCCACTGACACTCGCAATGTTAAACAGTTGCAATAGACATAGCGGAATCATTGAATAAGATTGCGTGGGTGTTTGAATCAAGATTGCAAGCGCAATTTTTAACAATTATTTGTGCAGTTAAGTTTACAGAAAACATCTTCTGATACAAGACCTTGGACACATCATCAGTGTTGTTTCCCAAAGTCACTGGGTGTTTTGGGTCTTACAACAAATACCCTTGTCCTGGCGACCCGACCGAGGCTGATCAGACTCCGGCCTCTCCCCTCTTCAACCAGAGCCATCTGGAAGCTTTTTCTGCTGCCTCCACATCGTTACCTATGGCTCTTCTTCGGTTAGCACCTGTTATGCCCAGCGTGCCATAGGCCTTGCTCAAGGAGTGACTGGAAATTCCCTGTTGCCCACCTCTACTGGCATACACCTGGTCCTCCATCCGTTCCTCCGACAATCCGTTCCTCCACTAGTTCTTGGTATTTCTTCCTCTTTCTCTCTTGAGCCTCCTCCATACTTTCCTCCAAGGGCACATGTCAGCTCCAACAAGATCAATTGTTTTGTGGCCTCAGAGACCAAGATGATGTCAGGTCTCAATTTGGACTGGGTGATGTGCGTTGGAATTTTCAGCTGCCTTTCCAGGTTAACTGTCATTGCCCAGTCCCGGGCTGTGGAGAGCAAACATCCAGAGCAGTTTTTCGGAACTTTCTCTGGCTTTTGTCCTTCCCTGATGAAGTGGATGGCCTTGGCTGTAGCTTGGGTGTGTCAGCTGTCCTTGATCCCCTTGCTGATTGCCTCAGCGATGGATTTGAGGACCTGGTCGTGCCTCCATCGATACCGGCCCTCACCCAGCGCCTTGTAGCAGCTGCTCAGGATGTGTTCTAATGTCCCTACTTTGGAACAAAGGGGGCATGCAGGTGTTTCTATTTTGCCCCATGTGCACAGGTTGGATGGACTTGGGAGGACATCATAGACCCCCTGAATCAAGAACTTGATCCTCTGGGGGTTCCACTTCCATATGTCCTTCCATGTGACACTCCGCTCCATCGCCTGCTCCCACTTCATCCAGGCGCCTTGCTGCCGCATGGCCAGGGATGACCTTGCGCCACTGTTCCAAGGATGGAACAAGGTGCTTCAGCCGAGTCTCTGCTTGCTGGACTGCCTCGGCTGCCCTCCACTTCCTCCCTGTCCTCACAATAATCCCTGCACCAGACACATTGTTATCTCTGGATCCAGAGTACTGCAGGTGTTCCCGTGCCTGTGCAACAATAAACTCCTTCCTGACTGAGCTAAAATGGAGCCTGAGCTTGTTGGTGTTCCCATATAGCCCAATGTTACTTAGGCTTCGTGGTAGACCCAGTCATCTGCATAGATAGCTGCTCACCTTTTGCTCAAAACCTTCTACCACAGTCATGGGGATCTTATAGATAAGCAGAGGCCAGAGGATTCTTGGGAGGATTCCATGCTGGTAGACAAAGGCCTTGAATCTTCCAGGGAGTCTAGACTTATCCACTGTTCTCAACCATCCCTCCAGGTCAGCAACATTTGCCTTGATGGAGTCTCTGTCTTTCAGTCTGCAGTTGAAGACCTTCCCAAGGCTCTTCACTGGTCTCTCAGTGACTGATGGGATCTGGTATTCTACCAACCTGAAGCGGAATCTGTCTGTAACCTTCCCCTTCTTTAGAACCAAGACCTGGACTTTGCAGGTTTGAAGCTCATGCGTGACATGAGTCTCTCCAACCCCTGAAGGACCCACCTGGCTACCGGTACCGCCGTTGTTGTCACTGTGAGGTTGTCCATGAAGGCTCTAATGGGAGGTTGCCTTACTCCAGACTTGCTGAGGGGGACTCTGCACTCTGTTTCAGCTGCCTTGACCAGCATATTCATTACCAGCGCAAAGAGGGTAACAGAAATGGTACAGCCAGTGATTATTCCCACCTCCAGCTGGTGTCAGTCAGATGTTAGCTGGCCAGTAGAGACTCTCAAGCTGAACTTGCTGTAATAGTCCAGGATGAGATCTTTCACCTTCTGTGGTACATGGCGTTTCTCCAGTGCGACCTCCACCAGCATGTGGGGTATTGAGCCATAGGCGTTGGTGAGGTCCAGCCACAGTACAGCCAGGTCCCCTCTACCTTCTCTTGCGTCCCAGATGAGCTGGGTTACCACACCCGTGTGTTCCAAACAACAGGGAACTCCTGGTATACATCCCTTTTGCACAGATGTGTCGATGTACTTATTGCTCAACAGGAAGTTGGAGAGCCTCTTAGCCATGATGCTAAAGAAGATTTTACTCTCCACACTGAGCAAGGAGATGACCTGAAACTGGTCAATATTCTCAGACTTGTCCTCTTTTGGTATGCACACTTCCTCAGCATACTTCCATGGCTGGGCGATCTTCCCTCTCCTCCAGATCACCTTCAGGACCCTCCAAAGCCGATGTAGTAGCTTTGGCCAGTTCTTATACACCTTGTAGGGCACTCCACTTGGGCCTGGTGCTGAGCTCAATCTTGCTCTCCTCACCACATCCTCCACTTCTCTTAGGCGGGGCTCCTTCAGGTCAAAGTCTGATGAAGGCTCTGGTGGTGTTATCAGTACATCGCATGGACCCAGCGGTTGTTCTCTGATGGAGTCACAATAGGTGGCCTTGAGGTGATAGTTTATGGCATCCTTGGAGCAGGTGAGGCGGCCAGCCCTCTTTTGGCCAAGGAGCTGTTTGGTCAACTTGAATGGGTTGGCCAAGAATGCTGCCCTCTTCCTGTCTCTCTCCTTCCGCCTCCTTCTGTGGAACTCTGCCCTCCGTAAGGTTAAGAGTTGCTTCCTTAGGATTAATTCCAGATCCGCTAGGCCAGCTCTCTCGACTTCCCCCACTGACTTGTATTGCCTCTGAGTTCTTCCCTGAGGCACTGGATTTTCCTTGCTCTGTGGCTTGGAGCATATTCCGATGGAGCAGGCTTGGATGCCTCGGTTCCAAATTGTTCAGCTGCGATGTTCACAATGAGAGTGGTCATCGCTCTCGGTCGGTGGTCCACATCCCCCTTAGCTGTTTGTTCCAGGACCTGGCTTACATCTTCATTAAATTGTTGCCACTCAACTCTCTTGGAGGATTTGGGCCATTGGATCCGTGGCTGGACCGAAGGGGCACAGCCAGTTGTTATGACTGCAGCTTGCTGGCTTTGGAGGCCCTGTGGGTTGTCGAGAGATGCTGTTTCTTTGGTTATGGTTGCAGGTGAGCTGCTGGCAGCAGGTGTTGGCGACACTAGGAGGATCTGGGCTCTAATGTAAACATTGCAACATATTTTGCGAGGATATCGCAATCAGATTTCGGATGGGATTTCGTGCTGCAAGATCTCGTCACATCCCTAGAGCCTTATATTAACATTTTAGCTGTTTGTTAGTGCTTATAAAGCACATTTTCTGTATGACCATATTCTACATCACTTACCCTGACAAAACCTCCTTTGGGGGTGTCCTCTTTGTAAGAAAAATAATACATTGTTTTTAAACAAGTAAAAATGCAGGATTTTTTCTGTTTTTGTTATTTATAGCTGTATTAATTATAGCTGAATATAAAAAAACTAGAAGTCATGTCATGTCACATTGCCATTAGGTGCTGAAATTTGCAAAATTATGGTTTTATACCACATAATATTTTTTGGTACCGCTATGTCTCTATGAACCCAACATGTTACATATCAACAACATGTGCACCAACTTCCCATAGCCATGAGAAGACAAACACACACCCAAGAGCGGCACAACCAAGGACACCAAATTACACCATGGCTTGATTTATTACCCCTAAATGACATTCAGCCATGATTACCACCACCCCACATGTGTGAGAATCTTGTGACAGAACTGAACAGTTTATGTACTGCTGTTTCCCAGCAGTCTTTGGGGACGTGAGGTTCACTGGGTAAACGTACATATTTCAGCTGCTGTGATGTTGGTATGTGAACATGTGCATGAGAGACGGTTCAGAAAGCTCAGACTGATGAGCAATAATTCAAACTGTGGGCCTGCTAGTCTGTCATTTATCACCACTCTATTTGTTTGAATAAGAACATGATACAATAATTAACTGCTACAATCTGAACTTTCTGCCCTGAACAGCAGTGATTTTAATTGTATTTTATGCAAATGTGACTTCATTTACAATGACTTCAGTAATTACTATGGAGTTATCACAATCTTCACTTTAGAATAATGATCCAAATAATTAGTAATTCCTTCTGAAGTATTTGGTAATACTTGAGTCATTACTAGTGGTTACCATGACCTTTATTTTAGAATGAATTATATATTATGTATTATTCATATTAATTATGAACCTGTATACAGTAGTTCTTAGTAGTTCCTAGGGAGGTATGAAAAATAATAGTTACTGATTAGCTAATAGTGAACTACCACATTCGACTAAGCACTATCACAAGTGCTAATATTGCGTTACTCATATGTTCTTGTGTAGTTATTCATTAATGATGAAATAGTATTCTAAAGTGTTACCGTTATAAGTAATAGTAGCCATAACAAGAACTACTAATGAGACAATTTATCACAAACAGCAGGACATGTAATGTGTCCTTCATTATCCATAATTCCTATTTCAACAGTTTCTGTAACCTCTGATGAATGTCTGCACTTGTTGTTCCCACCATTAGATGTTTCTACATGGGAAAGCTCATAGTAGATTAAATCTCCTAAAAAGGAAGCAGCTTTTTTTTCTGTGCACGATCATGTGCACCACAGTGGCATTGACCATCCAATCAGAGATCAGTGCCTAACCAAGCTTTGGATTAAAGTGTATTTATGGAGAAATTAGGCCTTCCATGGTGAAATGCGAAGGGAAACTTGAGACACTCCGAAGAAGTGCATAGTTCACCAAAGTAAGTACAAGGAGAGAGAGAGAGAGATAGAGCAAAAGAGTGATGGTGGTAGAGAGAGAATGTATTCGGCTGTAATATGTTGGCAGTGAAAAGAACAACTAATTGGAGAGACAGACGTGTGAGCTGTGGGCAGAGGGAACCTTCCAAATGAGCTCACTACCCTGGGGAAATTGATGGATACATCAGGCTAACAGACTAGAACAGCAGACGACAGAACTGCGAGAAGAGTTGCAGGCACCTTATTAGACTTCAGAAAATAATTTGACTGTGCACAGAGCATATCTCATCTAATAGTTATCTATGGAAACACAGCTGCAACTCTTTCCAGAGGGGTATTGCACAAAAGCAAGATAAGGGATTAAGCTGGGATTTTACAGTTATCCTGGTTGAATTTAGCTCTGACTCAGTTGCATGAAAGCAGGCTAAATTAAGCTAAATGATGTTACTATGGAGATTTATTCTTTGCAGCTAGCCTGCTCCAGAGCTAAGCTGAGCTCCTCTAACTCTGACCAATAGGAACGCATCGATATTACAGCTGACACTCTCACATACAATTAGGTGACTTTATTATTAGTTACAAAATTAAAAGTATACAGAAAATACACCTTAAATAATCAAGTAAAAAATAGGCTACAACCAACTGTATTTAATGTATTGTGCCCAAAATGTAGGCACTGCTTTTTATAAGATATATGAAAACATTTTAACATAGTTGCTACTTGTGCATTCAGTTGATCAGCAGTTTCTAGCCATGCAGCCATTCTCTCTGATTTTATGACAGCTGTACCTCTTATGGTTATTAGAAAATTAAAACATTACAATATAAATTTGCTCTTTAAAGTATTAAAGCATTAAAAACACGAAATCAAGTTCGTGAAATCAAGTTGAAATCATTGAATAAAAAATGAAAATAAAAATGTGAAATCAGACTACATTTTAACTGATAAGAGGAACACACATTTAACTCATTTGAGATAGTACAGGACTTTATTAAGCTTACATTTGATTTAGTTACTGCTATCATAAAAATACACGTATATGTAGGATAAAAATTCTAACATGTCACATTTAATGTCCAACAACAAATTTTTTTGCAGAATGTATATTTTATTTCGAATCATTGTGCTATTATTCTACTCTGCTCTGTCTGTTTAGTGCACATGCACGCCGCAGCGCTCGTTCGCTCACGTAAGCCTCGCCCACACCTGACAGCAAAATGGATATAATTCCAACATTTACAGATCAAAAATATACCCGTGACGTGTCAGTTATGCACTGAGGAAAACACAATGTCTCAAATGCATTAACAGCACAAATATTCGCTGTTTGCCGTGGTGGATCGATCTGATCCATGATCGACTTTAAGGGCTGCTTAAGAATAAGCTTGCACGTCATATTATCCTGACTCATTGAACCTGGATTGAGTTAGTGAGATTGCGTGAACTTGAATAGTCCTTTATGAAACCACTTTCGTCCCGATTGATTTGTTAGGTTATTTCAAGTCAGGTTTTGGATTTTAATGCCAGCTTTTCTTAGCAATTTTTATGAAACAACCCTCAGGCATTTCTAATAAGTCTTTCAATATTACTGCTTCTCAATATTATTAACTCATCGTTATCTTTAGTTCACTTCCCAAAACCATTCAAGCTGGCGGTTATTACGCCTCTTATTAAGAAACCAAAACTAGATCCTTGTAAACTGGCAAATTACAGACCCATTTCAAATCTTCCGTTTATATTGGAATAGCCTTCCTGATAACGTTTGGGGTTCAGACACATTCTCTCTATTTGAATCTAGATTAAATACATATTTTTAGCCAAGCATTCATATAATGCATCTTACAATCTTGTACTGCAGTTATATCTGATCAAACGCACATTATTATGCTTTAGCTTGGGTTGAACTGATAATTTCATCCAGGGTTGTTCCTGGACTGAACAACTGCTACACTAATTGTCTAATTGTTTATCTGTTTCTGCCACGGGATTAACATCCCGTGATAACTAGGAATTACACAAGCTTCAGTCTGAATCCAACCCTTAAATGATCTGAGATGACCGAACACCTGAGAAGAGATGATGACAACCCCTCGGAGGACCTCAGAGGAAGCCAACCATCAGCTATTATACTGAATTAACACAATTTTGCCATAAGTTGATTATATTGAGTTTCTACAATATGGATCTATTTTGGAAAGTTGATTTCCTGTGAAGTTGCTTTGCAATGATTGTATCGTAAAAGGCGCTTATACAAATAATCTTGAATTGAATTGAATTTAAGACGTTTGTTGAAACGCTCTTACCTTACCTCAGGTAATTTTTTCCCCTCAGGGATACCCTCTAAGTCAAATTACTTAAGGACTTTCATGCAACCGGGCCCAGATTCCTAAGCATAACTTGCGCGATATTTCAGTTTTAGTAAACAGATTTGTATTTAAAGGTGCATTCAGTAATAGGGTGACTATACATCCTCTTTTACCTGGACATGTCCTGGCCAAGATTTCTAAATTGCCTAAAAATTTCCAGGCTCTGGCTTTGTTTTACTGTTGTTTTCATACTTGCTAAAGGTAATAACTAAAAAGTAGTTTGACCAATAACATGCAGGCTTTATACATAATCAACCAATCGTGGTGTGCGAGATGGTGGGATCTACAGAGAACGGTCAAAGCAAATACACACACACACACACACACACACACACACACACACACACACACACACACACACACACACACACACACACACACACACACACACACACACACCTACACACACACACACACACACACACACACACATATATACATATATATATATATATATATATATATATGTATGATGACTGTAGTGTAGATAGTGTGTCAATAGCCAAACAAAGCCAATACCTCTCCATTTTAGGACATGTCTGGTCAAAGGAGGACATACGGTCACCTTACTTAGTAAGTTTTTCCTAGCAACTGCGTCTCATTCTTTCCATTAGTACCAGTGGTTCTGGACTCTATATTGACACCTATTGGCCTGGATGTATGAAGCTTGTTCTGAAACCATTGCCGTTTCACAGCTGTTTGCTTTGTTCTTTTTTTGACAATATCTCATTGGACATACAGTGCCCTCCACTAATATTGGCACCCTTGATAAATATGAGCAAAGGCGGCTTTTGATCTTTCACTCAATAAATTCACAAAATTCTAACCTATCATTGAAGTAAAACAATTGAAAGTGGGGAGAAAATCTCATGATGAAATAAATGTTTTTCTCCAATGAATGTTGGCCACAATTATTGGCACCCCTAGAAATTCTTATGAGTAAAATATCTCTGAAGTATATTCCCATTCATATTTACATTTTTTAGCACACCAGGGTGACTAGGAGCATGAAATTGTCCAGCCATGACTTTCTGTTCCACAGGATTATAAATATGAGGAACACAAAGGTAAAATTCCCTTTATCATCCATCACAATGAGAAAAAACAAAAAATATATTTCTGATGTGAAGAACAAGATTGTTGAGCATCACAAAATAGAAAGTGGCTGTAAGAAAAGAGTTAAAACATTGAAAATCTCCATTCCCACCATCAGGGTAATAATTAAGAGGTTCCAATCAACTAAAAATTGTACAAATCTGCCTGAAAGAGGACGTGTGTCTATATCATCCTAATGAATGCTGAGGAGGAGAGTTTGACTAGCCAAAGACTCTCCAACGATCACAGCTGGAGAATTGCAGAGATTAGTTGAGTCTTGGGGTCAGAAACCTAAAAAAAAAAAAAATCAAACATCCCCTAAATCACCACATGTTGTTCGGGAGGGTTTCAAGAAAAATTCTCCTCACTCATCCAAAAACAAACTCCAGCAAATTCAGTTGTCAGACACGACTGGAACTTCAAATGGCACTGGCTTCCATTGTCAGATGAAACTGAAAAACTAGCTTTTTGGCAGCAACCCCACCAGATGAGTTTAGTACAAACAGGGATAAAAAAAGTACCCCATGTCCACGGTTAAATATACTGCTGGATCTTTAATGTTGTGGGCCTGTTTTTCTGCTGGAGGTCCTGGACATCTTGTTCAGATGCATGGCATCATGGATTCTATCAAATACCAACAGATAAAAAATCAAAATCTGACTGCCTCTGTTAGAAATCTTATAATGGGCCATGTTTTGATTAGGGCTGTAGTCAAGTCCACCTTTGTCGAGTCCAAGACAAGTCCAAGTCCAAAGAGGTTCGAGTCCGAGTCAAGACCGAGTCCAAAGAGGTTCGAGTCCAAGTCAAGACCGAGTCCAAAGAGGTTCGAGTCCAAGTCAAGTCCAAGTCCAAATGAGACGGTCAAAACAGAGAAAGAAAAAAATAATCTTCTTCAAAACCACATACTTAATTATTGATAATGTATGTGATACAAGAGACGGCATATTTTCTATTCTAATATAATAATTTTGCATTATTGTTTGTAATGATCTAAAAGCATGTGCAGCAACACTGTAGGATCAAATTAGGCATCTCATGAGGATATTTTAGGTTTAGCAATTTCACTAATATTTGACCAATTCTCGATTTTGTAAGATTTTATCTAGTCAACTTGAAAATGTAACTACAACATGATTCAAGCAACTTTCTCGTTATTAACCCTCTAGTTAAAGAAAAGTATATTCTAAGTGCACTACACATGACGTTGTCTTCATGATGTAAATGTTAAACAAATCACTAAATATCTTTGCAGAAAAGATGAACTACAACTACATCTTGTACAAACTTATATTATGCATATTAGGCTATAAGTTATGAAATAATACAAGACAAATGCTCCAAAAAACTCAAGTAATTCCAATTCAAAATGACTGAAGGTATAACACCTAGAGTGCTATTATTAACTATAAAGGCTCTGTAAAACAATGCACAGCAGTTTTCAGCCTGTCACCGGGATGCAAACCTGAAATATCAGATATACAGTAGTAGGCTTCGATTACGCTGCTGTTTTGTAGTTTTTTCTATGTAAACATGGACGCGTTTGACTGTTGCGCTCGCGTCTCTTGCAGCGTCTCGTGCATGAAACGGCTTTCTAAAAACGCGGTACTCTAGTTATTAAAAGATGTTTAACTCACATATTCTTGTATTTTGTCCTATTCCACTGCACGCATCAACACAAAAGCAAACTCTGTGAGAATGGCACCTAGAGAGCATCACACGTAAGTGGTTAATCATGTGCACCGATATGCGGTTGGATCGTTCTTTTCTCTTTACTGTTATTATCAAAGTGTCTAATTCTAGCGTTTGGTAATATTTCTATTCAAAATCGCGATTCCTCGATTTATAAAAAATCTAATTGTGGCAAAACATTAAATTCGAATTAATCGATAAAATCTGACAAATCGCCCAGCCATTGCCACAGTGTTTGCTTATTTTTTTACTTTATTTACATTTTTGTGTAATTTATTTTATTTTACATCCAGGTGTATTCCGTGCCTCCAGGCTTTATTCGTTTTGCTCTTATTCGTTCTTTTTCTTATTCATTTGGTGCCACGGCGTTTGATGATTGTCAGTTTTGTTTGTTTTTTACATTTTTACATTTAAACATTTTGCAAGTTTGTAATTTTATATTAGGCTTATAGCATGGTAATGCTATATTTTTATTCGTTTTGTTAATTAAAGTGTTTTTTATTAAAAGCGAAAGAAAATGAGAGGGAAACTCCAACGAACTTTGTAAAACCAAACTGTATTATGCAACTCGCTGACAGCGTGTCTGTGGCCAAAATAAAGATTATTTATGCCTCCATGCAGCACGCACACTCATATGACTGTAACATATGTCGGCAGGAATTCAACTGTCTCTACAAGTCACCAGAAGGGGGGGCAGCTAAAGAATCAGCAACCCTCTAAAGCCCCTCCTCCGCCTCAGCGCAAAAGCGCGCGTTTTCTTTCTATTACAGAACAAAGGAATGTGACGGGAACGTTTCTAAAAGACATTCGTTCATTTCATGACTTTCAAAACATCTACACAAGAAACATATGGATATTAATGTTGTACTCGGCC
Organism: Oxygymnocypris stewartii; assembly: GCA_003573665.1. Lineage (NCBI taxonomy): Eukaryota > Metazoa > Chordata > Actinopteri > Cypriniformes > Cyprinidae > Oxygymnocypris > Oxygymnocypris stewartii. The sequence goes on along the minus strand of QVTF01014107.1, from coordinate 1,257,824 downwards.
CTTCATAGGCTTGATGTGATGATTTCGAATGTGAATTATTTAGGACAATGTGGGTGATTTTTAATCATGCTTTAAACTGCATAAACTGTAGTGTGTGTGTGTGTTCCAAATGCGATATTTAGTCTCTAAAAAAAAGCTGGCGTCGTAAGCCACAAATGGTGTTGATAACCGTTAAACTTTTGCATCCTGCATGTTTATAATAGATATAAAGGCCTGTGTATATCTTTCACGGAATTAATTAAATATCAGATGACGAGTGATCATGTGCCTTGCAAAAGTAGCCGTGCAGGCGGGGCTCCGCCCCACACCGACACTCTGATTGGGCCAGCCGCCTGTGGGCGATGTCCAAAACCGGACAGTTTAAAACGACGCACCAGTGTGCGTGCGCTCTCTCTTGAATCTCTTGACTCTCTGGAACCTCTCGAAACTAACGCTTCCTGCTTTCGCAACTGCGCCCTCCAACGCGCGCCGGTCCGCTGGACGCTCGCCTCGAAACCAACCATCTGAAGAAGTCCAGGACCGTGCCAAAGCCATAACATCACAGAGCAATGCGTGGAAACCCACGTGCGAGACGAGCAGAGTTTTCCCAGAGCAACGCATGAAACCCACGTGCGAAACTAAAGCAACAGCCTGCTTAAACCAACAGAAAGCAAGTATCATCTCTATTTCTGATTGAACTGGTAAATTTGATCTGAATGCAGTAAAAGCCTAGGCGTTTTTCGTGATCTTTGCTGGTTCGTTAAGTTATGAAATAGGAAAGAATGTTATTCTTTCAACCTTAACCTCAAAACCCCTGTTTGTTTTGTTTGTGTATGTTTGTGTGTTATTACGTATGTTAGAATATTAGTATAATAAATAAACCTTGTTTCGTTTTATAAAGAATTGTCTCTGGAATGTGATTTTAAGTATTTTATCCTTATTTGCCACCAAGACGACGCTAACCTAGCTCGAATTTGAGAGATGCATTAATCTCGTTTTATTGTCCCGTGGCCATGAGGCAATAGAAGTGAGATTTAATAGAGATATACTGATGTAGTGATCGCTGGACGAGCACTTAAAGTATAAATCGTAAGTTAAATATTAATATTGCTTTAACCCAAGCAATATTGAATATTTAATAAATAATTCCTGGAGCTGAAACAATAACTCCATATTAAATTGCATTACAGAATGGTGGAGGATAAAAGCGGGCATTAAGGATTAAATCTGAAAATCAAACCAGAGACAATAAAACTATTTCTCCCTTTTATCCGGAAAACTTGAGTGAATATAGAGAAACAAGCGGTTATTTGTGATATTGCATTCTTGTTTGTAAAACACAGTGCGTTTTTGAATGAAAGGAAGTGTAACTGTTAACTCGAGCTCGTTGAGAAGAAATTAAACTGCAGTAAATAATTAATATGAAGTCGCTCTAAAGCGCGTGAGAGGCGAACGGGCGTGTTCCTCGTTTGCTCTCTGTTTAAGGCCTGTATAGTTTGATTTGGTAAGTGCGTGTCCCACTTTCAAACTCAGCTATAATTTTATTCTCCCGGCTGTAGGATATTAAAGTAGCTATTTAAGTAATCCTCAGCCATTATTTAATTTCACACGAGTGAATTCCAAATGCGCGGCGCTCAAACAAAGGAGTGGCCATGCGATTTGAGAAGGGGGAATTTTGCAATCGATTGAATTGTTTTTATGTGTGCTGTCTGAACAGACAAATATTCGCATAATAGCCCGCCGAGGCTTTGATGATTTATAAGTAATCCGTAGATAAATTTATCTCGCCCTAAACGAGTGAGATTATATGTGTTGTAAAAGATTCAAATCTGAACAATGCTTGTTGATTTTGAAGCGTGAAGCACATTCTTACAGGCACTGAGTCGTCATAGCGACCAGTTTAGCCAGGAGGTCTTCGGAAGCTAGTTCCGGAGCAGTTGCTAGTGGAGACTTAGCCACGTGTAAACTAATAGCATTAGCGCTAAGCTAACAAAGAAACTTTAGCATCGTAGCAAATGCCATGCTGGTAGCATTACGGCTATCGATTAGCACATAGCATTTAGAGCTTGAATGAGTTGAATGCAGTGTGTGGAAAGGTGGTTCACAGCTAACCTTAATTCTAGTTCTCTTGCTCTCTATCTATCTTTATCTATCTCTATCCATTTAACAGACTAACATATGTTAAGAAGCTGGCTGTGTTAATGTTACTCCCAATCATCAGTATTTACCAATTTCACAGGTTGGTTTAATAAACATTTGATTAAAGCCTTTTACCTTTGGTGGGTACCAGCTTAATCACTGGTGGGTTATTAGAAGATAATTCAGTAGTACCTATTACCTTGATAATATGGTGACTCATTCAATTATAACGGCTTTTCTGATTTTAAAACACATCAGTGGATAAGTTGCTATTGTTAAGAATTTTTAATTGTTAATTGAATGTCATAATTGATTACAAATTAATTTCATTTAATAAAATAATTTCAATTCCTGCCTCCAAGTAGCAACATTATCCAGTGATTTAATCACAAGCGATCTTATAATTTGACAACCACAGTAAAACCTTAATTATTATCAAGAGGGCCAGACATTTTTGTATAACATGTCTTTATTGAGTTTTTACAGAGTTTACAAAAAGCTCAACATCTTCCCCCCTACATTACCTCCGGCAGAAAAATAAAAATAAAAATAAATAAAATATATTCCTTAACAATAAAATAAATTACTTAATTACCAAATAGATGTAGTTAAACAGATTATAATAAATACAATACACTTCTTACAGTCGATAGCTTCACACATCTAAAGCATCTTCAATATCTCCATTTTTAACAAAGTTCAAAAATACCTTCCAGATAACATCAAATTCAGAGGGTTTCTTTCTTATTACATATGTGAGTTTTTCAAGAGCCAAACATGATATTAAGTTTTTCAGCCATAAACCAATGGTAGGGCATTTGGTGTTTTTCCAGCACAGGGCAATAGAACGTCTAGCTTGTAACAGACACAAATTTACAAGTTTTCTTTCCTTAGTGGGCAGAGAGCATTCATCTTCATACATATTCAATACACATAGTGCAGGATTTAGAGGAATTGGAGAGGAAGTAAATTGAGAAACATATTTGGATACATCTATCCAAAATTTCTGTACCTCCTCACATTCCCATACACAGTGGAAAAATGTACCTTGAAGCTTACCACATTTAAAACATAGATCAGGAATATCAGGGTTCAATTTATTTAATCTTACAGGGGTTATATATGTTCTCATTACCCAATTATATTGTAAAAGTCTTAACCGAGAGTTCAAAGTTTGTGTTTGTGCATTTAAACAAATTTTATTCCAGACATCTTCTGAAATATCCATATTCATATCTTGGATCCATGCTTGTCTTTTAGTTTCAGAGAAATCTTTCTGATTACTTCTTAGTATGTTATATAACTGGGTTATCCACCCTTTGCTGTAGCAGTCTTGTAATGTACAATTCTCCAATATTGACAATGGAGGAAGTTGTGTTGAACCTTTAAGACAAGTAGTAATAAAACTTCTAAGCTGCAGATACTTAAAAAAGTGTTTCTGAGGTATGTGAAAATTCACAACAAGACTTTCAAATGACTGTAGTATATTATCTTCATACACATCTTTAATTCTGATCAAGCCCTTATTCATCCACATTTTGAACCCCATATCTTTTTTAGCTGGGCTGAAATTATCATTTCCCCAGATAGGAGAGAAGCGGGAAAGTACTGGGAGGTCTCTAAGATATTTATGGGCTTCGTACCAGATTACAATAGTATTCTTTACAAAAGGATTATCTGACCTTTTTTTAAGTTCTTTAAGGGGTGCTGAGTATAAAAAACTGTCAAGTGACAAGCCTTTTGCGGTCAGTTTTTCAACATGTAACCAAGGCACATCGGCTTCACTAGAGAACCAAAACAATGCAGCCCTCAGCTGAGCCGCCCAGTAATACCAAAAAAAATTTGGTAATTGAAGCCCACCACTTTCATAGGGCAGATATAACAAAGAAAGTTTCAGTCTTGGCTTCCTGTTGTTCCACATAAAATTAGAGAGAAGTTTTCTTGTTCTTAGAAAAAAATTGGGGGGAGGGGGAAGTGGCAGAGATTGAAAAACATATAGAAATTTGGGTAATATATTCATCTTAATAACGTTTATTCTTCCCATCAAAGAAAGAGGTAGTGTCATCCATCTAGTTGTATCTTCAGATAATTTAGCCGTCAAAGGGTCATAATTGGCTGAACTAAGGAGGCTTACTTTAGGGGTTATTTTAATTCCTAGATAATCAAAACCATGCACAGCATTTACAAATGGGTGACTTATTTTAGGATTTAATCTCTCTTGTTCATTGAGAAACATAATTGAAGATTTATCTTTATTTATTTTAAATCCAGAAAAATTGCCAAACAGGCCAATAAGCTTTAGAAGGGATGGGATAGACTTCCCCAGTTCTGATAGGAATATGATGGCATCATCAGCATAAAGGGCAATGCGATGTTCTAAAGCTCCTGTACAAATACCTCGAATAGTAGAGTGTGATCTTATAGCTATTGCCAGAGGTTCCATAGCCAGTACAAAAAGTAGAGGAGAGAGTGGTGAGCCTTGTCTAGTACCACGACTAAGCTTAAATGAAGGCGAGATTAAACTGTTAGTGAGTATCCTTGCAGAGGAATCAACTAAAAGAATATCCATCCATTTGCGGAAAAAGTCACCAAAACCGAATCTTGCCAGTATCTCCATTAAGTACGGCCACTCTAGTCTGTCGAATGCCTTTTCGGCATCGAGAGACAGAATGGCCGTATCTGGAGCTCCCTCTCCTGCATGCACCAGGTTAAGAACTCTTCTAACATTATGGAACGACTGGCGGTTTTTAATAAAGCCATTTTGATCTATATGTATCAATTGAGGTAGAACCCTCTCGAGTCTCGACGCTAACGCTTTAGCAATAATTTTGGCATCTGCATTTAAAAGCGAGATGGCCTAAAAGAACCACATTCCACAGGAGATTTTCCTGGCTTTAGAATAAGAATTATGAGGGCGTTCCTCATTGAAGGAGGGAGACATCCCTGTTGAAAAGCTTCTACATAAGTATCTAGTAAAGGAGATATTAGTTTCTCTTTAAATTCCTTATAAATGTCAATTGGAAGTCCATCAGGACCCGCTGCTTTACCGCCCCTCATATTAACAATAGCATTAGCAACCTCTTCCGGTTCCAGTTCCTTATCGAGCTCATACCTTGTTTCTTCCGTGATAGAAGGAAAGTCCAATCCATCTAAAAAGTTATTTCGATTAGCGGGGTTTGTAGGAGTTTCAGATTGATATAGAGAATTATAAAATGAGACAAAAGTGTCATTAATCTCACCGGGGTCTGTTGTGATTACACCTTTTTCATTCCTAATTTCATTAATGGATCTTTCTGAAGTCAACTTCTTAAGCTGCCAGGCTAATAATTTGGTGGGTTTTTCACCTTGATCATAATAGGTTTGCTTTAATCTTAATATACTATTTTCAGCTTTTAATGTGGAAAGATGTTCATATTCTGCTTTAAGGGCTAATAACTTTTGTTTATTTTGCACGGATTTATCTATATTTATTAATCTCTCTAAATCTCTAATTTCAGTATCTAAATTAATCATATTTTGTTTAAATTTATTAGATCTAGAGCTAGTGTAACCAATCATTTGGCCCCTAATATAAGCCTTAAAGGCTTCCCATCTAATAGTCGCTGAAGTCTGATCAGTATTCATGGTGAAGTACAAGTCTATTTGTTCACCAACAAATTTAATAAAGTCAGGGTTCTGCAGCCAATAAGGCTGCAGACGCCACCTAGAGGAACCTATTGTTAACTTTGACTCCTTATAAAATAATGAAGTTGGGCAGTGGTCTGATAAGACAGCACTATCATATATACAACTGTCTATATTCGTTAGTATAGAAATTGGAATTAGGAAATAATCTATTCTTGAAGATGATTTAGACAATGATGAAAAGCAAGAATATTCCCTTTTTGAAGGATTTAGTGTTCTCCAGGGGTCACAAAAATTTAAATCTTTCACAAATTCTTTAATTTTTTTCCTGCTTTGAGAATGAGAACTATCCAGTCCCGAAGAGCGGTCGAGCAGGGGGTCCAAAGTACAGTTAAAATCACCTGCTATTATAACCATACCAGGAAGAGAGGCTAGGAGTATAAAAAGATTTTCAAAAAACATTGGGTTATCCTCATTTGGGCCATAAATATTAACCAAATTAATAGCTTTACCCATGTAGCTTCCCTGTACTATCAAATATCTACCGGCCTTGTCAGTAATACTATTATTCACTAAGAAGGGTGCAGACTTATGAATCAGGACCATAACTCCTCTGGCATGAGAAGAACAACACGAAGCCAAGACTTGACCTGGCCATCTTCTCTGCACCTTCAATAGTTCCTCTTTGAGTAGATGAGTCTCTTGTAAAAATACTATGGAAGATTCCAATTGTTTAATCCTTGTCATAACTTGTTTAAGCTTAACCAATTGGATCATCCCTCTAACATTCCAAGATGTGAATTTCAGTTTATTTAGTGAAATTTTCTCTAAATTGGGATATGTTTGTCATCTTTATATAAATGTTTATTAAGTAATATTTTGATGTGGAAGTTATCCAGAAGATCTGCTCTAATAAGAAGTAATTGTTAACAAAACAAAAAAAAAACATTAATTCAAAAACCTGCCATGAACAAATTACATTAGCTGTCCACCCGAACACGACAGCCTGATCCCCTTGCCCTCCCGTTTTAATAACTTGGGACTCAGTTATGTCCCGACACTGATCCAATATCAAAAAGGGAGCAGTTAACGCAAACTAAGCTATCGGCTAAACAAAACAAAAACACATTGTTTTTTATATATATATGTATATAAAATAAATGTTATTATATGCAACTCCTGGCATCACTCTGTAGAATTATAGACAATCACCTTATAAATATCTTACCACTTATGTAGTTGGACTCTTTAAGGAAAATATATTTACAGTGCGTCACAAGTCTCTTATTCACTACCGCATTGGTTACAACCATTATGGAAACAGTGGGAAAAAAAACATACTATACCCATCATAAAACAAGGAATCTGCATAACAAACGTGAAAGATGATAATTACGAATGGGCATTTTTGAATAAGGAAAAGACTTCCCTACTGGTCTTTTATGCTTCACATGTATTCTGTATTCCCTGTATGAACTTTTCGGCGTCAGACGGGTCCTCAAATTCCCGGGTCTGTCCATCAACTGTCAGACATAGTTTGGCTGGGTAAATTAGTCCATAGATTATGTTCATGGATTGCAGTCGCTGTTTGACACCGTCAAATCGTCTTCTTTGGTGAAGAACCTCGGCAGATAAATCAGGGAAAACCTTGATCTCTTGCTCACCATACATTACTCTACCTTTAGCCCTGACCGCACGCATCACTCGGGTTTTATCCTGAAAGTTCAGAAACTTCATGATTAGCACCCTAGGAGAAGATCGACTGGATTGTGGCCTACCAGGTAGCCTGTGCGCTCTCTCTATGATGGGCGGAGTTGGAAAGGTTTCGGGGCCTAGCGCTACAGGTAGCCATTTTTCCAGGAAGGCAACTGCATCTGGATTTTCTACCTTTTCGGGAAGATTAACCAGCCTGAGGTTCGATCTTCGCGAACGGTTTTCAAGATCATCCAGCTTGCGTGTGAGAGAAGCAATGTGCTTAGTTGCATCTTCCAGCTTGTTCTTTTCTGAATTCACCGCGTCTTCTACGTTGCTTATACGTTCTTCGGCCAAATCCATGCGCCCGGAGAAGTCTCTTATGTCCTTTTTGACATCCTGTATCGCGTTTAGAACTCCATCAAACTTTGTGGAAAAATCACTTCTCATTAGATCCAGTTTCTGAATTACATCTAACTTTCGGCAGGCGTTGGCACAACTTGCTTCTCTCTGAGGTGCACTGCAAACGGTATCTGATGAGCTAATGCTACTAGCATCCCCTTCGTCGTCATGTTGCCTGACTGAGGAAGATTCCAGTTTTGGCTTTTCTCTGCGTTTTCTTGACGGCATCTTGAGACTTAAATCGCCGCAAAGAGTTACCAAAACAAATTAATATCGTGTCGGTGAATAAATAGGATGGTATTCAGGATTTAAACGAACAATGCCAGGAGCTCACAAAAAAGCGTGCGCCTAGCTCGGAGTCATAACCACGCCCCGGCCAGACATTTTTAATTTCGTTTACAAGTAATTAGGATACAGATTATTATTTATTTATTTTTGATGTTAATGACACAATGAGGAATGATTAAGTTTGGAAATTAGTTCATTACTATTATGGGAATCCAAAACTAGTGATTTGGAAGCTGTAAATTAATTTAATAATTAATTATGAATTCGAAAATTCTAATTACATTTAATAATTAATTACACTTCCTGTTTACATATTGCAACAATATTGGTTTATCAACTCAATTGCAGATTGCACTTGTAAATTCTAATCCTAAGTGATCCTATTAATTTTAATTATAACATCATACATTTTAATTAGAAACCACAAATTCTAATTTTTAATTCTAATTTTAGACTTAACACTGTAGGCCATACTTCATTTCCTTGGTGATCTGATTAACTCGAATTTTTTTTTTTTAATTAAAATAATTTTATTAAGTTAAAATTAAATAAAGTCCTCTTTACTTAGGCCTGAGAGTAGATAGTGCTCCCCCTAGTGTTGTGTTGGTGAAGTGACAGTGACACCATGCTGCCAACTTATTATTAGTTTTAAACCTTGGGAATAAATAAATCTTCTCTTACCTTTCCTCTTTGTTACTAACTTCTTCTAATTTGACTTGTTTGCTAAGACTATGCCAGTAGAAAGATCACGAATAGAGAGAAATGCCACAATTGAACAGATGTTTATGAAACTTGAGAACTGTTTGCTATTTACCCTCTATTGTGAAATCCTACCCCTCCAAGTTAAAGCAGGTGCAATGAGAAGATAGACATCAGCAATTTTTTCAAAAAAAAAAACATGCGCTAGAGACACGCAAACCGGCGTTGCGGCGTAAAATCTTGCCATTAAGGGGCCAGTACTGTCATTGCTGTCGTTTTCCTCCATCAAGGAGAAAATTGGAATAGCAATAACAGTCCTATCTCAAAAGAGAAAATTTCGCTTATTTTCTGACCAGAAGCGTCCTTCTAAATCAGACTTAACAAAAAGCGACAAGCAGAAAATCTGCTATTAAAAGAGAGATCTGTTTAGTGTTATTGTCCCTCACCTTCGTATTTAGATTGATCTCCTTCCTAAAGGGAAAGGAGGCTTTCTCGTACAAGAAAAGGTGAAGCACACAATTGTTATCCCTGTTACTCATTCTGTTAGTGTGCTTTTCTTCCTCTGTTTCCCAGCTGTGCTGCCTCTACGTGTGCTCAATTTCTACGCAGAAGCTGCAAATTACACGCACCCCACCACAGAGGACCACAGAAACAGAATCACACTCAACACTAGCATACACTACACTGTGCACATTCACACCCCTGTTGTTTTGTTTGTGTTTTGTTTTGCTTTGTTTCCCATCCAAGGTCTGTGTCAGTTCGGTCCAAGATCCCCATCACTCGCCAGAACATGTCTCACAAAATAGAACATGTCGGTCACTGGGAAGGACTGGAAATGTGGCTAAGTGTTACAACAGACAGCATCCTCCCTAAAGCTGCTGAAGCACTCCAACATCAGACACAGGACCAACTAGATGACAACATCACAAGCATTATGAGACAAGACCCAAGTCAAAACTACAATCACAAAGAATTAGCCAAGATCACCGGCTCCTTAAGCCACACACTCATCGCCACCCTCAAACTGAGCGACAAGCACGCAGCACAACGCCAGCAGGAGCTGACAAGCGCACAACGACGCAGAGAGCAGCTGGAACGTGAAGCTCAGGAACGACAGGAAGGGACCGATGAGGTGGAGCAAGGCGCCGAGGAGGAGATCAACAGGCTAAAAGAGACTCTAGCAGCTACCAGCCACGAAATGCAGCAAATCAAAGAGGACTTCGCTGATCGCGCAGACAAGCTACAGTATGCAGAGAAGCTACTAGAGAAGGCAAAGACTGACTTCAGGGACAAAAACAGCAGAATCAAGGCCCTCGAAGCTCATTTGGCTGAGTCAAGAAACGAGATCAGCCGCCTAACACGACAGCTCGACTACGTCACAGAGGAGTCTGAACGTTTCCAAGAGGAACTCAAGCACGCTTATGAACTACGCCATGAGCCGTCAAGGACAGGACGTGCACCAACCGCACCCCTGCCAAGCAGGACCAAGTCACCTGTGCCTGGACTGACACGTGAACATAAGACAGAGGGGGTGGTGGTAAAACAGTCACCAGCGCCGTCTGAAGAACTTTATATCACGACAGAACCAGAAGAATCTGCTGCAGCCAGCCGCAGATCGTCGCACGGCTTGGACCTAAAAGATCTTGACAAGCTGGCCCGAAACGTTGGCAAATTCAACCCCAGCGTGCCAAACAGCCAAAAGGTCCAAGCGTATCTGCAAGATATTGATTTCCATCTGGAAATGTGACCTAACGTTACGGACAAAGATAAACTCAACTTACTCCGAACGACATCCAGTCCTGAAGTACGCAGCTTCCTTGACCGGCAGCCTGTTAACACAAAGACTGATTATCAACGGCTGCGAAAAGCCCTCATTAAAGAGTTTGCCGACCCTGAGTCCGATCAAGGCTTAGTGGCTGCCCTGGACGTCACGAACCTCCTCAAGCTTACTATAGTCGACTCAGACAAGCATATTTTGGAACTCGCAATGATTCTGACATGGAAGATGAACTGAACTTTAAAACTCTCTTCCTCAGGAACCTTTATCCTGGCATAAGCCACCATCTTGGCGTTCTTGCATGTCCACGAACGATGAACACTCAGCAGTTGCGAGACTTGGTGCAAAAGGCCTACTACAAACAAAAGATGGCCTCAGAAAAGAGCGCAAAAACCCCAGCAGTTCTTGATTTCAACACGCAACACCATGAACTGGCTCTAGAGGGCACCCAACGCCAAGACAGTGCTAAGCCACCACACAGAGAGTGGAATGCACCCCCGTCCAACAGAGAACGAGACTCACACGCTGGCACCCAACCTAAACAGAGGTATGACCGCTGGGATGGACCGCGTGAACGTCAACGCTCACCTGGACGACACTGGGATAAGTCATGGGACCAAGCAAGGCCTCATGAGAACCAGTGGGAAAAGGAAGAGGAACCAGAGTCAGTCTGACTAGCTGTCGGACGAAACGGCAGTGACAAGCTGAACAAATCAGCCACAGAAAACAGCACTGCTTCACCTCACTCTCAGAGAACAGTAAACACCCTAACTTCAGATGGACATGAAACCCCACCTGAAAACCCAGCAACAGAGTTAAACACTAACTCAACACCCAATACTCCAAATCACAGCAGCGTCCAACAAACACCTGCTGATGAAACCCCTCAAGTTCCTGAAAGTGCTGTCTCAGTCACCTGCCATTCCTCCGAAGAACACCAGATCAGTTCTGACATCCTAAACGTTTCCTCCCAAACTCCAGCCCCTCAAATGACCAAACCGATGCCCTCACCACAGCAGGTGCATTACATGAAGAGTCATGGACACTTCATGCCCTCCCACCCAACCCTACAGTGGCAGCAGTAACCTGCCGCCAGCACGCCACTGGCGCGCACACCCCTGCCCCCCCTCCTGCATTGCCATACCACCTCAGTTCGCTGTTGACGATCTCCTCATCCTCCGAACTGCGGATTCGTCACTCCGAACAATGACAGCTCACATGTCAAACCCATTAGAACATTCCATTTCCTCTACGGACCTGAACACATCCTCCGAGCTCCGCACGCTCCACTCTGTCAAGTACATGCTGCATCTGCAAGACGGTGTCCACACGTATGTCCCTGAGCCACTCACTGCGCCACAGCTCGTAGTACCTCACGGCCAGAGGGGGAGTATGCTGACACACGCACACGATGCACCATGATGTGTTGCCAGTCCCAACCGGCAAATCCAAACCACCGACAGGAAAAGGGGGAAGATCGAACCCACTGACACAGACCGACAACCATATGCACCACACAAGCATAAGTATTGTCATTTTAGGAAAACATATAGCAACCATGCTTAGACACAACCAATATTCTCTCCTCCGCAGCACTGCTAGGACCAATCTAGTAGAGAGGAGTTACTCTCAAATTATTATTTTTTTACATAATTTTTTTTTTTTTTTTTTTTGATTTTTATTAAAAAAAAATATATTTTTTATTTTGTTAAGTTTTTTTTATTTTTGCTTTATCGTTTGGTTTCTTTATCGTGTCTCACTTTGTGTTTTTCCTTTCCTCTCTCTCACTTTGAACCCCCTTTACCAATCCTTGAATCCAGGTCCTGCAATTGGTTGTAATTCATTGTGAGAACCGTTGCCGACCGATCGAGGCCACCCAGCCAAAATCATGAACGACATGATACACGATGTAAGTTCCTTGATTGACAACGTAGCCATGAATAGGATTCCGTGCTACACGATACCTCTTAGCCTTGTTCAAACGTTGTAACTTCGGCCACTCCAGGCCCGGCTAGTCTCATCCAAACCCATTTCGCCCCTTTCCCGGTAGCGCTATTCCCATATACGCAAACCCGGAAACAGGTGACTTAGTTGTCTTCTCAGTTTGCCCATTATCGACGTTAATAATGTTTACCGGCTCAAAGACGTTGTGAATGTGGGATTACGGCAAGGGAAAACCTATGTCAAAATCCACACTCCTAAAGTCGCTGCGTATCACGATAACAATGAACAGTTGTATCTGGCCCCAAACTTAAAGATGGGCACGCTCACTTAGGACATTCACTCCCCCTACCCGAGTAAACTCTGCGTACGCGATAATACCAAGGGCATCTGCGGTTTAGAATCCATTAAACCCGACACTAGCTGCCCCGCCGAAGCAACACCACATTCTCAAGTTGAGGTAACGCAAGCTGAAATCATCAGAAACCGATGGCTGGTCAATACCCCAGCACGAACAGCCACCCTCACATGCGATTAACACAACACCGCCACGCGCATTAATTTGCCCAACCAAACTTTATGGATCACTGTCCCGAAGGGCGCGATCCTCCATATTGACGAGTTAGCATTGTATCACCTCACCGATGATGAATATCAGGTTGAAATCGAAATCTCTTATTGATTTGACACCGGCTGACAGCTTTAGAAGCTATCGCTCGCCTTCCGCCCGCCGGCGTGCTAATTATTCGGTCTTTGTCTGCCGCTGACACAGCGCTTTGTATCTACTATCATAGGAGATGTTGTGACTTTGAAACTGGCCTTCCTCCTACGCAAGTGAGTGAACGCCGTTCAAGAGTCTCTCAACAAATACCTGTCAGGCATCCCGCGCATTTTCCGGCGTGGTGAACCCGAACCCGAGAATTCGACCAACCTGACTGAGATCATGCCTATACCGCCTCGTCAAGCCCCTGACAATTAAACCAGTCAAAAATTACCCAATTGTCAATAATGATAAACAATGCATCCCTATGTCTTCTCAAGTTTCTAACCTGTTCCTTCCCAAATTATCCTGCACCAGGTTTCAGTCAGTGATAGAAATGATGTTTGTGTCTTGTATGTGCCTGTTCTTCCTGCCTCTTGTTCCAGGGCCTGACGATGTTCCATCAGGGAACATCACCAAGCCAAAGGGGGATATGTAACATATGTCGGCAGGAATTCAACTGTTTCTACAAGTCACCAGAAGGGGGGGGGCAGCTAAAGAATCAGCAACCCTCTAAAGCCCCTCCTCCGCCTCAGCGCAAAAGCGCGCGTTTTCTTTCTATTACAGAACAAAGGAATGTGACGGGAACGTTTCTAAAAGACATTCGTTCATTTCATGACTTTCAAAACATCTACACAAGAAACATATGGATATTAATGTTGTACTCGGCCCTTCATAGGCTTGATGTGATGATTTCGAATGTGAATTATTTAGGACAATGTGGGTGATTTTTAATCATGCTTTAAACTGCATAAACTGTAGTGTGTGTGTGTGTTCCAAATGCGATATTTAGTCTCTAAAAAAAAGCTGGCGTCGTAAGCCACAAATGGTGTTGATAACCGTTAAACTTTTGCATCCTGCATGTTTATAATAGATATAAAGGCCTGTGTATATCTTTCACGGAATGAATTAAATATCAGATGACGAGTGATCATGTGCCTTGCAAAAGTAGCCGTGCAGGCGGGGCTCCGCCCCACACCGACACTCTGATTGGGCCAGCCGCCTGTGGGCGATGTCCAAAACCGGACAGTTTAAAACGACGCGCCAGTGTGCGTGCTCTCTCTCTTGAATCTCTTGACTCTCTGGAACCTCTCGAAACTAACGCTTCCTGCTTTCCCAACTGCACCCTCCAACGCGCGCCGGTCCGCTGGACGCTCGCCTCGAAACCAACCATCTGAAGAAGTCCAGGACCGTGCCAAAGCCGTAACATCACAGAGCAACGCGTGGAAACCTACGTGCGAGACGAGCAGAGTTTTCCCAGAGCAACGCATGAAACCCACGTGCAAAACTAAAGCAACAGCCTGCTTAAACCAACAGAAAGCAAGTATCATCTCTATTTCTGATTGAACTGGTAAATTTGATCTGAATGCAGTAAAAGCCTAGGCGTTTTTTGTGATCTTTGCATGGTTCGTTAAGTTATGAAATAGGAAAGAATGTTATTCTTTCAACCTTAACCTCAAAACCCCTGTTTGTTTTGTTTGTGTATGTTTGTGTGTTATTACGTATGTTAGAATATTAGTATAATAAATAAACCTTGTTTTGTTTTATAAAGAATTGTCTCTGGAATGTGATTTTAAGTATTTTATCCTTATTTGCCACCAAGAAGATCCTAACCTAACTCGAATTTGAGAGATGTATTAATCTCGTTTTATTGTCCCGTGGCCATGAGGCAATAGAAGCGAGATTTAATAGAGATATACTGATGTAGTGATCGCTGGACGAGCACTTAAAGTATAAATCGTAAGTGAAATATTAATATTGCTTTAACCCAAGCAATATTGAATATTTAATAAATAATTCCCGGAGCTGAAACAATAGCTCCATATTAAATTGCATTACATGACGCAGCTGTGCATTTAACAGGCGACCTATGGCAATGCCTGTTCTAGATGGAGTTAAACCAATGGCAATTACATTGCCCATTTGCGGAACAAGCAAGCCAGATTAATGGTTTTGTTTTGAAAGAGAAAAAAAAAGCATATATTGCTGGACTCGGTCGAGACCAACTTGAACATTTGGCGAGTCCGATGACCAAGTCCGAGACAAGTCCATGTCCAAATACCAACGAGTCCAAGACAAGTCCGAGACGATAGAAAAACGTCTCGAGTCCGGACTCGAGTCTGAGACCGGACTCGAGTACTACAGCCCTAGTTTTGATCTTCCAGCAGGACAACAATCCAAAACAAACATCAAAATCAACACAAAAATGGGTCACTGAGCACAAAATGAA
This sequence comes from Oxygymnocypris stewartii, assembly GCA_003573665.1. NCBI lineage: Eukaryota > Metazoa > Chordata > Actinopteri > Cypriniformes > Cyprinidae > Oxygymnocypris > Oxygymnocypris stewartii. Next base: position 1,242,293 of record QVTF01014107.1, on the reverse strand, counting down.
TCTTTTACCATTGCTGTCTCTGTCCTCTGACCTGAACCCTACAGAAAATGAGTGGGTGAACTGAAGAGAAGAAGCACCGTCATAAAGCTGTGTATCTGAAGGATCTGGAGAGATTCTGTATGAAGAAAATGGTCTCTGATCTCTTGTCAGGTGTTCTCCAAACTCTTCAGGCATTATAGGAGAAAACTCAGAGCTGTTACCCTGGGAAAAGGACGTTGCAATAATTGGGTGCCAATAATTGTGGCCAACATGAAATAGTGAAAGCATTTATTTCATCATGAGATTTTCTCCCCACTTTCAATTGTTTTACTTCAATGATAGGTTGGAATTTTGTGAATTTTTTGAATGAAAGATAAAAAGGATAAACAATGCAGATTTATTTTCACAGCCGCCTTTGGTCATATTTACCAAGGGTGCCAATATTAGTGGAGGGCACTGTACATGCATAATGTGTCAGGAACCAGCACTGACAGTCTTGTCTGTCTTGTTCCTGTTCAATGTTTCTTTGTTTGTTTTGTGTCTAAGCACATGGCTCTGTCTCTGTTTGTGTTTGCCATGTCCTCCCCTTGTACCACCTCCCTGTTTCCCCTGGTCACGCCCCCTTGTTTAGTCCTTGTCTAGTCCTCGTTTGCTTGATTGTGTTCACCTGATCCTCGTGTGCTCTGCTGCTTTATATTGTGTTCCTTCCCCTTGTAGTCTTTGCTGGTTCGTTTTGGTGTTTACCTGTTCTTGGTCTTAGAGTGAATCTTTGATCTAGCGCTAGTTATTTTGATCTTGCTCTAGTGATTTTTTTGATCTCTTGTTATTTTATATCCTCGTTTCCTTTTGGTTTTCTCTAGTTTTTGTTTTTTGATCTTGTGCTTTTTTATCTAGTTTAGTCTTCTCTTTTATTTAGATTTTCTTTTACCCTTGTTTTTGCAGTTCCAGTTCCTTTTTGGACCTTAGCTTTTGCTCTGGTTTATTTTTTGTTTACTTGTCTGTCTGTGTTTTTGTGTTGTCTTTAGTCTTGTCTTGTTTGTTATCGTGTTTTGCCCTGTCCTGCCCTTTACCCAGATTCCCTGGCCTCTGACCGCTACTACCTGGAAGCAGCTCTCCACTCTCACAAGTCAAGTTTCTGGTTCTGTGAGTCCCTATCTGGCAGCTAGACCTCTGCGACTTCTGAGATCCACTTCATGCTACGTCGTCCCTGTTGTCCTGCCTATCCCTTCCTCTGGAGCTGCCGCCTCCGTGCTCGAGTCCGCTACCACCTCGGACAGGCTCAGTGGTCATCCCTCTTGCCCATATTGTGTTGTCTGCCCTGCCCCTCTGTTTGGACTGATTCACTATCCACTCTCCCTGCTGTTTCCAGTCAATGTCCTGTAAATAAACTACAATTGTCCGCTCATTTGCATCTGGGTCCCATTTATTGCAGATCCCTGACATAATGGACCATTTTGGATTCAACCACATCATTTTTCCATGGCTTCTGCTGGTACGTGGCTCTGACTGTTTGTGCTTGGCACTTGAAGTTGCAGCTTATATTGTGAATCTGTGGTGTGAAATCTGTGGGTCATTGCAGTTTGTTTCATCATTCCAGCAGGGATGCTTGTTCAGACATATATTTCCCCACTGATTCTTATTCTTCTGTGGATCAAACACATGCTGATGCATGCTATCAGTCTCACTACTTTTGACTTTTAAAGAATCAATTCAGGTGTCCGGAGTTTGCCGCATCTTTCAAAACCTAGCACTCAAAACCAGCTTGTATGCTGAGCAATTGATCTGGGCCAATTGCAATCAACACAATTGTTGTAAGTATGTGCCTTCATCTGATTTACATAATTAATTTAGTGAATTGGGCGCTAAAACAATATAGAAAACTCATGCAAGTAAACAATGCTATCAGCAGGCGCAATTCATTCTTATTGTCTAAACCTTTGGGTAATTCTACATGAGAAACATCCCAAAGGTGAACACAGTTAGTATGCAGCTGTAATCTATTAAGACAAGGTTAAATGTACTGCTTCTGGAGAAGCCAGAGAAACTGTTATCATTCTTGTTTAAGCTTCAAAGTCACTGGGGTCTTATGTATGCACTGGATTGACTTTCATTCAACATGGGAACCGTGTGGTTTCAAAAACTCACCAGGAATGAATTTCAGAACAGAAATCTCTTTCCAGTGGTTTGGTCTCAAGATATGGGTCTCAAAAATATGTTTACAATCAATGCAAGACTTTACTGCATTTATTTCTGCAATAAGTACTCTTTTTTTTTTAAATTATACTAAAGCGTACTTTTTTTTCCAATTATTTTTGTTAGTTAATATCACTGTTTTGTAGCAGTTTGATGAACTCTTACCGGGGAATCTTCTACACTGAAGTTAAACATGTCCATGGCATCTGTCTTCAGTTTGGACACAAATTCCTTGTACTCTGGGTTCTGAGGCTCTCTGTAGGTCAGGATCTTCACGCTCTGTAAGAGGATTCAACACAAAGGCAATTTTAAGTTGTATAATGTACAAGACAAAACGTACTCATTCACTCACACTGGTTAGGATACACACATATATGAATCACAGCCAAACAGAACATTTATGCTAATCCAATAAACAAATCAGCTCAAGGACAGATGCATGAAGCGGTGGTGTTTGCATAGTCCTTATTGAATTTATTTATATAATTTGCTGTTCTTTTGCACTGTTCAGACCTGTAAAGCCTGTGAAATAGTAGTCAGAATTATTATTTTTTTAATGGGACCGTTTATTAAAAAAAAATTTTTTTTCTTGAGTATCATATTTGATACATCAGTCATATATATGGCTCATAAAGTATGATGTGAGAATACGGAGATCATACTCAAGGAGAAATAAATACAACTACATTCTATTCAGAGATCAAAACGGAGCAAAAATATGCAATTTAGTAGAATTTGTACGGCCCAAAATCTTTATATAAATCAGTAAAGATTTCACAGTAAAAAGACACATGAACCACAACGGGAAGGTGGACATTTTTAGTTTATACGAAAAGGCTTTTTACATGCTAAAAAATACAACAGAATGCATAGAGTAGATTCTGTAAAACAGGCTTTTCAGCTAAATTTGGTCAGGCTGATGACCTAAGAGACCACAGAAATGTGTGTATCACATGTAATACAGTAGACTTTTAGGGTTAAAGATAGCTGGTACCAGCAAGAGGAAACCTTCACCATGAGAGAAAACGGTATGTGTATCCAGATGTGTGTGTGTGTGTCTCAGTGTCTAACAAAACTAATTCTATCCAGGGTAGAGGACAACAAACAGGACAGCAAACATCACTAATGAATATTCAATTATTTCAAATTGTTATTAAAAAGCACTTTCCTAAGTTGTGCTTTTTCTTTCGGCTTGTTTGGAAGTCTGCTTTTAAATTTAAAAAAGGTGGCACAAACGAACAACAGCTCCCTCCACAAAGCCTGTAGCATTTGTTTTTGCTCTTTCATGGTCACCTCCTCTGAGAAAATGTTTTTATGACATCCATTGATGTCCAATTTCACAATAATTCCAACTGTGTTGTGCCAAAATTTAATCTCCAACAATTTTCTTTTGCATCTGTGCCGAATTATGACAATCTGAGTGAAAAATCTATTGTCTAAAAATTGGTAAGCTCGCATTCTTCTTAACTGTTTAAACACAAAACAAAGCCACCATGGTTTTTCAATTTGTATCTGTCCTCTGAGGACTCTCAGATTTGTTTATAACAGATTATGATTCATGTGAAGTGGACAGGGATAATGGGAGTTGAAGCTGATGATAACACAGGGAGTCTGAAAGATTTTCAATAGCACAGGACAAAATAGACAAACAATACTACAAACTGTTACAGTGAAAAAATATTTTTTTCTCTCAGAATAGTTTTCTTTCAAAAATTGCTTGTAAACTAGCAATGTGAAATTCTGAAGTAGAAGTACACCGAACTAAATTATAAACGCAACACTTTGTTTTTGCCCCCATTTTTCATGAGCTGAACTCAAAGATCTAAGACTTTTTCTATGTACACAAAAAGGCCTGTTTTTCTCAAATATTGTTCACAAATCTGTCTAAATCTGTGTTAGTGAGCACTTCTCCTTTGCCGAGGTAATCCATCAACCTCACAGGTGTGGCATATCAAGATACTGATTAGACAGCATGATTATTGCACAGGTGTGCCTTAGGCTGGCCACAATAAAAGGCCACTCTAAAATATACAGTTTTACTGTATTGGGGGGGGTCCGAAAACCAGTCATTAACTGGTGTGACCACCATTTGCCTCGCGCAGTGCAACACATCTCCATCATATAGAGCTGATCAGGTTGTTGATTGTGGCCTGTGCAATGTTGGTCCACTCCTCTTCAATGGCTGTGCGAAGTTGCTGGATATTTGCAGGAACAGGAATCGTATACGCCGATCCAGAGCATCCCAAACATACTCAATGAGTGACATGTCCGGTGAGTATGCTGGCCATGCAAGAACTGGGATGTTTCAGCTTCCAGGAATTGTGTACAGATCCTTGCAACATGGGGCCATGCATTATCATGCTGCAACATGAGGTGATAGTCGTGGATGAATGGCACAACAATGGGCCTCAGGGTCTCATCACGGTATCTCTGTGCATTTAAAATGCCATCAAAAAAAATGCACCTGTGTTCGTTGTCCATTACATACGCCTGCCCATACCATAACCACACCACCACCATGGGCCACTCGATCCACAACGTTGACATCAGCAAACCGCTCACCGACATGACGCCTTACACGCTGTCTGCCATCTGCCCTGTACAGTGACAACCAGGATTCATCCGTGAAGAAAACACCTCACCAAAGTGTCAGACACCATCGAATGTGAGCATTTGCCCAAGTCGGTTACGACGACGAACTGCAGTCAGGTCGAGACCCCGATGAGGACGACGAGCATGCAGATGAGCTTCCCTGAGACGGTTTCTGACAGTTTGTGCAGAAATTATTTGGTTATGCAAACTGATTGTTGCAGCAGCTGTCCGGGTGTCAGACGATCTTGGAGGTGAAGATGCTGGATGTGGAGGTCCTGGGCTGGTGTGGTTACACATTTATCATGAGCCTAATTGAATGATTCCTGTCTGTGGGCAAGTAAATGTCAGCTCACCACAGCTGTTAGTTAATGCCAATTAATTTAAATAGACCCACTGCGAGTCTGTGTGAGAACTCATTATAATGCAGTTCCTCAGAGTGAAAAAAACCCTAGTCCTGTCAATCACAACGCATCTCTATTCAGATTATAGGCATCAGTTTTTCTGGATTTTCCGCCCATATTATCCCCCACAAGGTGAATTCTTTTAGTTTGATTGCACATAAAAGTAATAAAACCTCTCTTTATCAAGCTATATGATATGAAGCAAGGATAAGAAGGCTGGAAATCAAAAATTATTTTATATATACATAACTGAAACTCTTTTTTAAAGCAACACACATTTCAACCAGATCCCATCAGCGACATTAAACTCCAAAAATATGTTCAAAAGGATTCAGATTGCTAACAGAAATATGTGCAACATGGTCTCGTTCCAGCCTAAATAAACATTTAGAAAGTTCATTTTCAGGCACAATAGGGGGTGACGTTTGGCAGTGAGCCACATGAAGACATGCAGCCATGCAACAGCCTTCACTAGCACCTCCAGAGCTGTCATTTTCCGCATATTTCAAATATCTAGTCATATTTCTCTGCGACTTTGAGCCAAACGCAGCACTGATTCTATCTGAAAAGGGGAAACAGCTGCAGCCGGCTGCTAATCACATAAAAAAAAGATCTGCACACATATGTTTTCACAGTGAATATGCCTATGCATTTCCATCCGAAAGCTGTGGAGAGTGTCAGGCATTTTCATGGCTCGACATTTCCTGTGTGATGGTATACTAACTAAACCACCTACCTACCTACCTAGTTCCCTATCAGTCGGTCACTCTCGACGTCACGTCGGAGGACCGACGAATTGGGATATCGCTTAGAGAGACCAATCCACTTCGAGTGTAAACTAAACGAGCCAATGCACATTGGCATGCAATTATTGCATCCAGCTGCCGCTGATCACAGCGTGAGCATAAATAGGCAGCAGGTGCAGCGCATATTCAGCTTTTCGCTTCGGAGCCGAGCGGTTACATCGTTCTGCTCCTGACTTCTGCTGAACGAGTGAATTCAACGAGTTGAGCACGCTCTTCGGAAGACTCTCGTGCTGGTGGTACGGCACCACAGCGGTGGTGGTTCTTCCCATGTCGAGTGGACTGCACACATCAGGCTGCACTACCCCCTGTTTGTGTTGCAAATGACCATCTCCCCTGTTTGCTTCAGCATACTAAAATAGTTTTTTCCCTAAAAGAGCATTCACGGGTGCATCTTTTTAAAGACGATGTTGCATCTGGCAAACTTGACGTTGCGTCTTTATAAAGACGAGTTGGGTCTTGCTTCAGACAACGTGTCACCCGTGTGTTTCTGGATGCGGTCGTTGCCTGGCGCTGGGTGAATGGTCACGATCGCTGCCTCACGTGCCTGGGGTAGCACGCTGAGGTGGCGTTCGTGAATGAGTCATCTTCTCACTGTGGATGCTCATCTCGGAGTTGCGGCCAGGCTCCGTTACCTCGACAAAGGGGTGGAGCTGTTGCCTCCGTCTCGATCTAGTTCTCGTCCTGGCTGCAGACAGGCGAGGTCTACTTCAGGCGGTAGCACGGCTGGTCTGAGGATTACAGTGGTGTTTAACCCTCAGGGGACCATCGCTCCTCTTGCGCTCCGCAACCAGTTGAGCTGCCAATGGAACGTGCTGGGCCCTCTAAAAGGGGCGTACCAGCAGTATCCTTGGCACTCCTCCCGACGACCAGATGTCGATCGCTGCATCGGAGGGTGAGCCGGAGCTTCTGGAGAGGAAGATTCGACTGCGTTGCCGCTCCGGCGGTAGCAATGCCTGAGTCGGATCTGGAAGTGACGGCTATGCTTTCCCGGGCCACCGAAAGGGTAGGGCTCGAGTGGAGAAAGCCACCGTGTCCCGAACCCTCGAGGTTGGACGACTGGTTTCTTGGGGTAGCTTGTGCTGGTTCTCAGCGCCCTGCCCCGAGTGCCTCTCTCCCGGACGTGCATGAGGGGCTTACAGGTCGTGGACGGCACCTTTTACTGCCAGAAACCGACCTGATAACTCCTCCTCCCTCACCACCCTCGGTGGTGCAGCTAGGGGTTACGGGGTTCCCCCCGGTGGAGCGGTCAGTTGCGATGCAAATGTGTCCCTATACTGTCTCCACCCGGCAGGGCAAACCGTGCCTCCTCTTCCGGGCCTGTAGGTACTCGTCTGGTCTCATCCGGCGAGGCTTATGTGGCCTGTGGAGATGCTGCCTCCACCTAATGCTACGGCGTTACTGCAGGTTCTTTCAGGCTAAAAGCACTGAGGGACATGCACGGGGGTGGTTACGATCCGGATGTTCTGAGAAGGGCTCCGTACCGCACCTGACCTCGCGCCACGAGCGACGAAGGTTATGGAACGGTCTCTGGGTTGTGCGATGTCCACACTTGTGGTCCACCTCTGGCTGTGTCATAGGGACGCCGACAAAGTCGGTTCCTGAAGGTTCATGTATCCCAGACTGGCCTCTTCGGCGACGCAGCCGGTAACCTGGCCCAGCAGTTCCCGGCTGCACAGGAGCAGACTGAGGCGATCTAACACTTCCTGCCTCGGCGGGCAGCTGCTGCCTCCACCCGCCCGCCGGTTGCAGCGCCCAGCCTGCTCGTCGCCGAGGGCGGCCTCCCGCACCGCATCCGCAGCAGCCTCCAAAAGCGGTGCCGTAGAGCTAGGTGTAGGCAGGCCGCCCCGCCCGTCCTGGCCCCCGTCTACTGGCGGTAAGCAGAGGAGCAAGAGGCCTCGGGACGGGCGACCCAGAGAGAGAGGGAACTGCTTCGGGAGAGGGTAAGTGCATCTCTCCCTCCCCCGGAGGAGGGCCGGGTGGATAATCAGTTTTTTTCAAAAATCTCGACAGGAAGCGGTTGTCTCTGTCTCTGGGTCCCAGGAGGGCTTGGAGAGTCATGGACGAATGAACTTCAGACCACACTCATCCTCCCTCTCGCCAGCAGGCAGCAGTGGGCGGTTCGAGAGCGTCATCAAAGGCTACTCACGCACCCTCTGCCAAATTATGGAAGCAGGTAAACGTGCACCGCACACTCAGACCCCTCCTCGGTCTGCCACGGGCCAGGTCCCTGCATTCCACCTCGCTGCCCTACTGCAGGTACGTCGGTGGTCCCGATGGTCCCGCTTGTACGGTGTCTGGGTGCCGGGAGCTGCCCAGCCGTCTCGCTGGCTCCTAAGGACCATCTGACTCGGCTATGCGATTCAGTTCGCCCGGCGTCCTCCCAAGTTCAGAGGCATCCACCTCACAGCAGTGAAGGCAGCCGATGCCCATGACTTGTGAGAGGAATCTCTGTCCTACTGACGAAGGACGTGATGGTACTGGTCCTTCCAGCCGATATGAAGGCAGGGTTTTACAGCCCTTACTTCATTGTGCCCAAGAAAAGCGGTGGGTTACAACCAATCTTGGGTCTGCGCATCTTGATGCTCAAGATGCTCATGCAGAACCGCGTCTTCGGATGCATCCGTCCCCAAGTTCGGTCTGCAGCATTGACCTGAAGACCCGTACTTCCATGTGTCGATCCTTCCGTGCCACAGGCCATTCCTGCGGTTTGCGTTCGAGGGACGAGCATATCAGTACAGGTCCTGCCCTTCGGGCTGTCCCTATCGCCCCGTGTCTTCACGAAAGTAGCGGACGCAGCCCTTGTTCCCTTGAGAGAACAGGGCGTGCGCATTCTCAACTACCTCGACGACTGGCTCATACTGGCTCAGTCTCAGGATCAGTTATGCGAACACAGGGATTGGTGCTCTCGCACCTCAACCAGTTGGGCGTTCGGGTCAACTGGGAAAAGAGCAAACTCTTGCCGATGCAGAGGATCTCTTTTCTCGGTATGGAGTTTGGATTCGGTCAATCAGACAGCGCGCCTCACGCAGGAACGCGCTCAGTCGGTGTTGAACTGCTTGAATACGTTCAAGAACAGGACGGCGGCACCACTGAAACAAGTTTCAGAGGCTCCTGGGGCATATGGCGGCTGCAGCGGCGGTCTGCTGGGGCTGCTCCATATGAGACCGCTTCAACACTGGCTCCATGGCCGAGTCCCGAGGTGGGCGTGGCAGAGCGGCACGCTGCGGGTCCAAGTCACTCCAGCCTGATGCCAAACCTTCACCCCGTGGTCAGACCTTTCATTCCTTCGGGCAGGAGTGCCCCTAAGAAAAGGAACAGGTCTCCAGGCACGCTGTGCTTTACACGGATGCCTCCGCCAAGGGCTGGGGGGCCACGTTCAACGGGCTTGCAGTGTCGGGGGTTTGGACGGTTCCCCAACTGCACTTGCATATCAACTGCCTAGAGTTGCTGGCAGTACACCTGGCCTTGAACCGTCTCAAGAGATGCTTACGAGGCGAGCACGTACTGGTCCGTACGGACAGCACTGCGACCGTTGCATACATCAACCGACAAGGTGGTCTACGCTCCCGTCGCATGTCGCAACTCGCCTGCCACCTCCTCCTCTGGAGTCGGAAGCATCTGAGGTCGCTTCGCGCCATTCATATTCCGGGCTTGCTCAACCGGACAGCCGACGAGCTGTCACGAGCTGCGCTCCCCGGAGAATGGAGACTCCATCCCCAGACGGTCCAGCTGATTTGCGACGTTTTGGACTCGCACAGGTAGACCTGTTCGCGTCCCTAGAGACGTCGCATTGCCAGTTGTTCTACTCCCTGACCAAAGGAACACTCGGCATGGACGCACTGGCACACAGCTGGCCGCGGGGCCTTCGCAAATATGCATTTCCCCCAGTGAGCCTTCTCGCAAAGACACTGTGCAAGGTCAGGGAGGAAGAGGAGCAGATCCTGCTCGTGGCACCATGCTGACCTACCAGGACTTGGTTCCCAGAGCTGATGCTCCTCGTGACACCCCCTCCCTGGCAGATTCCTCTGAGGAAGGATCTACTGACTCAGAGACGGGGCACCTTATGGCACCCGCGTCCAGACCTCTGGAAACTTCATGTCTGGTCCCTAGACGGGACACGGAGGTTCTAGGTGACCTACCCCAAGAGGTAGTTGACACCATCACTTCGGCGAGAGCACCGTCTACGAGACACGCTTATGCCTTGAAATGGAACCTGTTCGTCGAATGGTGCTCTTCTCACAGAGAAGACCCCCGGAGATGCCCGATCAGAGTCGTGCTATCCTTCTTGCAGCAAGGGTTGGAGCGAAGGCTGTCTCCCTCCACCCTCAAGGTCTACGTGGCCGCGATTGCTGCCAACCACGACCCTGTGGAAGGGAAGTCGGTGGGGAAGCATGACTGGGTCGTCAGGTTCCTTAGGGGGGCTAGAAGGCTGAATCCTCGACTCCCCCCCTCTATACCCTCTTGGGACCTGTCCTTAGTGCTTAGAGCACTACAACAGGGCCCGTTTGAGCCCTTGTAGACAGTCGAGCCCAAGTTTCTCTCAATGAAAACTCTGCTGCTGCTTGCACTGGCCTCCATTAAGAGGGTTGGGGACCTGCACGCATTTTCGGTCGACGATTCGTGCCTACAGTTTGGACCGGCGGAATTCCCAGATAATCCTGAGGCCCCGGCCCGGCTATGTGCCCAAGGTTCCCACTACTAAACCAAGTGGTGAGCCTGCAAGCGCTGCCCCCGGAGGAGGCAGACCCAGCCCTGGCTTTGCTTTGTCCCGTCCGAGCATTGAGCACTACGTTGACAGGACGCAAAGCTTCAGGACCTCAGACCAGCTCTTTGTCTGTCATGGAGGCCGGCAGAAAGGGAATGCCGTCTCCAAGCAGAGGATGGCCCACTGGATAGTGGATGCCATCACCCTGGCTTATCAGGCACAGGGTGTGCCTTGCCCGTTCAGGTTGAGAGCTCACTCTACGAGAAGTGTAGCGTCCTCCTGGACGCTGGCTCGTGGCGCCTCGCTGACAGATATTTGTAGGGCTGCGGGCTGGGCGACCCCTAACACATTCGCTAGATTCTATAGCCTTCGTGTGGAACCGGTTTCCTCCTGTGTTCTCACCTCAAACGGGTAGAAGCACTGAGGGGCCCCGGTTTCGGGTCGGCTTGCTAAAAACTGCTCCAGAGAGTCCAACTGTAGACCCTGTCGAGCTCCTCCATCCCCTCGGCAGCTGGACGTGGCGGAGCGTCCGGCACCAGGCCCTCACTCGATGAATCCCTGAGAACCGGTAGAGGGCTGGGTTCCATATGTAGAGACCGTTCGGATCCCATATGTGTATTTCCATGGTTAGTCTTAGAGCCCGTGTTTCCCGGCAGACTTCCTGCTACTCCAAGAGGTTACAATCACCTCCAATCTTCCATATGCATCTGACTATTGTCCATATGTGTAACTGCCTCTGAACCTCCCTCGGGAAGGTAAGGGCTTCCGCAGCGTTCCTGTTCTGAGCTGAACGGGTACGTTTCCCAGTGTTATCCAGTCCTACTGAGTGGGTAGTGCCATAGCAACAGTAACGGATCTTCCTATGGGGGCCCTAACCTGCGCCAAAAAATAACGGCACAGGAGGCCTCCACGGGACACTGGAAGGGGCAGTATCCGTGGCCTTTTGGTAGGGATCCCAATTCGTCGGTCCTCCGACGTGACGTCGAGAGTGACCGACTGATAGGGAACATCTCGGTTACATATGTAACCCTCGTTCCCTGAAGGAGGGAACGGAGACGTCACGTCCCGTCGCCACGGCTCCTGTACCACCGCTGAGCGGCCGGGCCCCGGCTCGGCTCCTCAGCAAAAACCTGAATATGCGCTGCACCTGCTGCCTATTTATGCTCACGCTGTGATCAGCAGCAGCTGGACGCAATAATCGCATGCCAATGTGCATTGGCTCGTTTAGTTTACACTCGAAGTGGATTGGTCTCTCTAAGCGATATCCCAATTTGTCGGTCCTCCGACGTGACGCCTCCGTTCCCTCCTTCAGGGAACGAGGGTTACATACGTAACCGAGACGTTATTAATAGTTTTCCCAGATTGCAATAATTAAGCAAAACACCGGGCAGAAAAAAGTATCCTATTAACAGAGAAGCCCTGATTTGGGGATTTGTACATCTTTTTTTGAAGAAAGTTTTTATTTTTAAAATAGATTTTAGTCTTATCATTTATCATCAATGATATTGCATGTTGATATAGTAACAGTTTTTTTGTTTACTGACCTTATTGTTGTCTCGTCATCATCAAATTTAACACTGCCTACCTAACTGTCTTTTATCATCAATGATATTGCATATTGATATAGTAACAATTATAATTTATTGACCTTATTGTCGTCTCGTCATCATCTCATTTTAATCACGAACATATTTCGTCATAGTTTTTGTTCACAAATTTAACACTACCACACACTGCATCTCGTCCTGGTTCGGTAGCTGTACAGCAGAGGAAAGATACAATCTCAGCCGGATTGTGAGAACAGCAGAGAAAATTATTGGTGTCTCGCTGCCACAGCACATCTACACAGAGCGCTGTGTGCATCCTGAAGGACTGCACATGTATTGTTTTCATTGATGCAGTCAGGAAAAAGATACCGCAGCATAAAAAAACAGAACAACTCGGCTGTTGAATAGCTTTCTTCCCACAGCAATTAGGCTGTTAAATCAGAGTTTGTGATTTCTTTGTGGTTTATACTTTTTAACACGTTTAGAGCATTTTAAATAACTTTACTAGAATATTTATGCTTTAGTATTTTACATAATTGTATTGAATTTATTTATATGTATTAATATAATTAACTGAAATTGTAAGATGTGGACATGTGAAACACAATTTGGTTTCTATGTGACACATAGAAATGACAAATAAAGTATCAAATCAAATCAAATCAAATCACTGACGTCACGCATCCAGTATGTAATTATATTATTACTGCACCCAAAATAATGATATGAAACACTGATGTTTTACATGTCTAAAGCATATAAAGTGAATAATCTAGTCTTAATCAACTCACCTTTTTACATAAACCATGAGAAACTTGTGACTGACGACTCTAAGCATAAAATCATTATGAGGCTAGGCTACTACTGTTGACATAAAACTGCCATCGGATCACTGCTATATTTCCAATACCTTTTTGTTATACTTTATGCTTTTCAGCATCAAGACATCAAAAACATATAGTTCTCAACATGTCGGACAGCTTCAGGTGGTTCAGTCCGATTTGGTGAAGTGGTTCACCAAAGCAGTTAAAATGAACCATTCATTTGTGAACTAGACATCACTAATGAACATTAAATCAGTAAAAAAAAAAAATAGATTTTTTATTTTTTTAAATTAAGTATTATTTATTTTATTTAGTCATTTAGCAGACGCTTTTATCCAAAGCGACTTACAAATGAGGACATTATAGAACCAATCAAAACCAACAAAAGAGCAACAACATGCAAGAGTTAGAGAATAAATATGCAATTGATAGAAGGTCAAATGTGTGTGTTTTTTTATAAAAAGAAGACAGATAAAATAGAATTAGAATAGAGAGTGCTAGAGTTAGAGGGTCAAATAAAGATGGAAGAGATGTGTTTTTAGCCGTTTCTTAAAGATGGGTAAGCATTCAGCTTCTCGGATTGAGTTAAATCCATAAAACCTAAAATGTTGCTGCTGTCTCTTTTACAGTAAAATTATTTTCTAAACATAAATTAGATTCTTTTTTTCCCCACAGTGCATGTACATCAAACTCACTTTAAATGCCTCCTTGGCAGCATTGTCATCAGCATCTCCACGTGCCCATGGTTTGGCAGGGTGCCTCAGCAGACTGTCTCCAAACAGATCGATGAAGAAGAAGGCGTACTCCTCCTGAGGAAGACCCGACCTCAAGAACTCCACCATCAGCTTGCGAAACGTGTCCCACTTGCAGCAGACATACACCACTGCAAACACAAGATAGGGAAACTTAATTATCTGCCTTAAGGATACTCACTGAGGAAAAAAAAAAAATCTGACTTAAGGATTCAGTCCCGCTTATTACTACAATGGAATGTGCTTGTGTGGCAAATGAGCTTTGGATTGTACTGCAAATGCAGAAGCATCTGAAAGTCTGACACTTTAATTTGCTATTAGGCTGGAGGTTATTAACAGCTGACGAGCTGAAACTTACTGCAAGAGCCAAAATGGAAGTATTGCACAAAAGGATATTGTGTCTCCCAAGCTATACAACGTGGGACTTTCTGCTCTTAATTTGTGAAATACTTCAAAAGGTAATTGATTAGTTATTTTAAAATGCTTTTAATTTGGTTATGAATGCTAAAATGAGTTTGTATGCATTTTGTTGACAAGGAAAATAAATATTTAGGAAACATTTTTAAAAATGTACTAATTTAGGCATGGCTGCAGGAAAAATGATATAACCTCAGATTTGATAGTTAAATGTGTGCATATTAATGATTTCTACTCATGCATGCACAGGAATGCTATGGGATCTTCTGAACTACTTTATTAGTTATGGCTCCACTATACTGCATAAAGACAGAATATTTGGCCATATGTCCAAATATATTTTATTAAAGTGTTAAACTCGCAGACAAATACTAATACTACTAGTAATCTATAATATTAATAAATTATTAGATCATTTTCTTTTATCAATGTAATTCATATTCACATTTGAATAAACTAATTAATAGTATTATTATATATTATTTTATAGAGATATCAAGATGCAGTATCTAAAAGCATACAAATTACTGTTTACACATTATTTCCACATGGTTGGAAGCAAGTATACATTTTAATGCACCACGTATCATTTTAAAATACATTTTAATGAATTTCTGAATTTACAATTTACACAAAGAATAATTTGGTTCTTGTTTTACTGAGAGAAGTATGCAATGTATGCAATAATGTATGCAATTTGCTCTTCGTTATGTTGCACTACCACTAAAAAGCTTGTTCTTTGCCAGTAAGTAAAAACGAAAAAGACATGAAATTTCCCAAAATTAATTTGTTCTAACTTCTAAACTGCTAAGTAGACACTTCCTAGGAGGACTTGCGAGAATAATTGTTTGGGTTGGCTATCAAAATAGTTTCAGTATCAACAAAAGATGTTGTTTCAAGAACATGTACTTGGGTAAACAATGTTATGCAATGAACATCTGTCACAATGATTATACAGTATATATGTTCCAAGGTTTACAGCATTAACGTTATGTGTATTATTATTATTTTGCTAGTTAATAATCTGCAGGTCTTTCTGAAGGCAAGAAGTGAGGATTTTTCACAAGTGACCAACAAAAAGAGGGCAACTAGACACATTTTTTAAAGCTGACGTATTTATGCCGCATTGGCTTCACTAAACAGATATACAATAATTGTTTTCAGATTTCTAGAACAATCCCATTTGCCATTGGTCGCACAGACAGATTCCTGCCCCAAACTCACACCACTGGTTGAGACAATTTTGTTTGCGATACTTGGACAAACAAAAGCAGTATTTTAGTATTCTCCACAGAGCCTTAAGGCCATTCACACTAAGGATGATAACTATATAATGATAACTATACATACTTAATCACTGTTCAGATTCTATAAGAATAGGGTAGTTCACATAACATCCATAATGAAAACAACACAGTGGAATGACATCATTGAAATTCAGTCTCTACATCTTATTCTGAGATAAAAGTATTTTAATTTTTAACATATAATTTAACATATAATGTATTTTAACATTTAATTTTCACTGCTTTTATTCACCCTTCCATAGAAGGATTTGAGGTTATTACAGAAGGCAGATGGATTGGATGGCAGGTAACATTTGAGTCTGTAACAGTCACTGAAGTGTAGCATAAGTATATGAAGCAGTGCAGACAGGGAATCATGTGCTTCATGCTCCTAAATGCTAAAGAGGGGTCAGATCACCACGGCAATTACCCACAGACCCGCTCCTAATGATAAGCTTGATGAGAAAGAGAGGTGAGTTGTTACTTACAACGGTACCTTTAAGAAAAACATATAAAAGGCACACATGTTCAGAATAGAACATTACTGCACTGGATAATGTGCAGCCATCCATAGTCAGTCTATCTGTCTATAAAAATGGATGGAAAGACTGTCTGATAGTCAGAAAGACAGGACAGAATGATAGATAGAATAAGCGACAGACAAACATTAGAGCACACAATTGATAGACAGACAGACCGACAGAGAGAGAGAGAGAGAGAGAGAGAGAGAGAGAGACAGACAGACAGACAGACAGACAGACAGACAGACAGACAGACAGACAGACAGACAGACAGAGAGAGAGAGAGACAGACAGACAGACAGACAGACAGACAGAGAGCCAGCCAGACAGACAGACAGACAGACAGACAGACACAGACAGACAGACAGAATGATTGATAGAATCAACAGACTGAATGATAGACAGAATGAGACATGCATAGCGATAAATAGAATGATAGAACGACAGACAGACATATAGATAGATGATAGATAGATAGACAGACAGACAGACAAACAGATAGATACAATGACAACCAGACGGAATGGTAGATGGTCTGTTTTATCTATCTAGACTTCCTATCACATGTGGAAGTCTTTGAAATCCTCTGCTATCAGGCAGTAATTTTATAAATAATTGATCATGGATCAACTCCCGGTGACAGAAGATAAAGTGCCGTATCTGTTGCTATGGTGCTCGGAAAAAGACTGTGATACTTGAGTGAACCAGACTGATTTATGTCCAAACTCATAGATGTCATAAAACCTAATCACATGCCACAACAATAACAGAAAGCACTTGTGTCTCTCAGGTGTGCAGCATCAGTGCTGCGGTGAGAGATTCACAGCAGGTGGTGGTTAAATAACAGTGACAGATGTGAGAGTGCGCGTTATTTCGGATGAAAAGGTTACCAAACAGGACCACATACAGCTCTTCATTTATGATACACTGGGAAGCACCCAGAAGTAATTATCCTCTATAACTCGCCCAATAACAGTCTGGTCTTTTCCACGCATATGGAACTGAAGGAAGAATAAAACAGAAGAACCTACATGAGAGCTCTACAGCCCCGCTATAGTATAGTTGAAGAGAGGAGTCCTTTACGTGTAACTTACTTTCTTTCCTTTTATAATGAACAGGCATGTTTCTTTTCCAACACCATGACTCACTCACCACTAGGGATGGGTATCGTTTACATTTTATCGATACCGATTCCGATACCAATATTGATACTACTTATCAATACCGGTACTTATAGTTACTGTTATCGATACTATTTGATGCAAAAACATATGATGTGAAAAGTTGTTGAAAATTTAAAGTAATTTTATTACTGCTGAACTTTAGTAACTGTATTAAATTTCTTCAGTCAGGCGTGGTGTGTTATTTTACTCTTTGTGTTTTATTTTATTAACATTTAAAGGAATAGTTCATGGCAAACATAATTTGCCAACAAGACATAAAAACATCATATTTTATCAAAATAGTCTTCCTTTCATTCCTTTTGTTCATGGTGACCATGGTCTGATGTACTTGCAACTGTACTGTTGGCAATAGATAATGAGGCTGCTTGCTAGGTTTTGGAACTAAGCATTTTCTGTGTGGATTTTCAGGGAATGGCTTGTTAGTTGTAAAGATTATCTTTAGTTCTAACACTTTGTGTCATCTTGTGATTATGTGATCATAATCACTGGGTGACAAATTAATTAAGAGAAATCTCCACTCCTCATTCCACTAATCAACAGGCAATCAGAATCACAGCCTAGTCAGGGCTGGAAGCTATTCTGATGTAATTTCCCTAATGACGATGCCCTGGTAAAAATCCAGTTTAGGTCTTGACTCAGGCTCAGTCAGTATTGAGTAAAATGGATCACTACCTATTGCAGTCTACAGTGTATTTTCTAATAACAGTACACAATGATAAATATTTCAAAAAGGCACATACAGCATTATTTTGAATCCAACTGGGCTGCAAAATTGTAAGGTTTTTTTATTTATTTTTTGGCCAGTACAAATCTGACTTACCATATTTGCAAAGTAATTTGGGAAATGTACAGCAGGAGGTCTTCTGGGTATTTCATGCATACATTGCTGTTCAAAATTTAATATGATTGTTTTCAAAATAAATGTATACTTTTATTCAGCAAGAACGCATTCATTTGATTAAATGCTGTTCTTTTGAACTTTTTATTCATCAAAGAATCCAGTAAAAAATTATTGCACCATGCTTTCCAATATAATGTGAAGCAGCACAACTGTTTTCAACACTGATATAATAATCAGTGTTGGGAGTAACGCGTTACAAAAGTAACACATTACTTTAAAGTCTTTAATTAGATTAAAGTCGGCCTCTGACTTTTTTATGTCCCTATAGGGCTGGGCTTCGGGCCAATGCTTACGTCAGTTCAGACGCGAGCCAGGCCTCGGTCTGTTTTAGGCTTCTCCTTATTCTTATATTTTAGACATCCATCAATTATTGATGAAAAAACTGCTGCACTGGTGGAAACAACACGAGACCACGAGACTGTGCCGCGACTGTGAAGAGCGGCTCAACGGTGTTTAGTGTCCCGCAGCAGCAGCGAGCCGTCAGCACAGCGGAAGAGTTCTGTGAATACTCGAAATAAAGCTTGCCGTAAAGCCCCAGCAAAAATAATTACCATGAATGTGTCCGGGGGAAATAGTAAGGATTCGCCATCTCCTCATTAGACACGCCTTTAGAGAGAAGTGCATCTTCCCGGATAATGATTATATGAAATAGATTTTGTTTTTATTTATTTGATTAAGAATTAATTTAAAGCGTTCTATAGGTATATTTATAATGTCTGTGAGGCATGAATTCACTGTCTTTTGGTTCATTTTTTGTGAAGTGCTCTTGTTCAAGATAAAAGCACAACGTTTTGTTGATATTGTGAGTGCAGACAAATAAAAGTAGACCCTTGTATAGATCCGAATGATGTATTATTCTTTTATTTATGAGCAAAAATTACGGCGCGAGTTGTTTCCATTGAAAAACAATTGCAATTGATTGCTGGTGCCTCCATGTCCTGCGCTTTAGCTTCCACTCTCCGCACAAACTATTGGATGCAGCGCACATTTATCTAGGTTTAACGTTTAAATATTGTTATATGTTTGAACTGCTTATATGCTTATATGTTGTAGTATATCTATAGATTTAATTTTAGGCAAGTCGTGATGATTTGAGAAGGCTAAATTGATCAAACCTAAGTTATAATCAGTCTGCCGGTCTGCCGCTGGCCACTTGGTCGTTACTTTAAGAATAAAAAAAACATATTTAATGAACAAAAAAATGCTACAAACTTTTTTCTAAATGAACTTAATATAAACTAAATATAAACACTTTGCCATTACATGCAAAACTGAACTATTTTAATTGCTGAAACATGAGTCGTTTTAGGAGAAGCGGGAAAGGGGAAAAAAGACAGACTAGGGTCGGACTCTGGCCGGTAATTCTGATAAGCTGTCGGACACGGGCCGGGCAATATTTTGAAATATTACTATTTTTACCGTATTTTTGACCCGATTAATGCAGACTTGGTGAGCAAAAGAGACTTATAAACAAAATCCTACCCAAATCTTCTGAACAGCAGTGTAAATAAATATGCTAATAGTTCCGATAAAAATAAATCTCCCTTTCCATAAAATAATCTAATAGGATCTCTTTGTACCCTTAAACGATTTTGGCACAGCAGACCTCCCGTATCTGCTGGGAACTATTCTATATAGTTCTGTTTTTCCTTCATAGTCATATTTAATGCAAGAAGACAGGGCTGGGAATAGTTTATGAAATGACTGACAGAAGAAATTCAGTTTTTTTTTTCATTTTACGCTGTCGCAGCTCTCTCGTCAGATTGAGTCATTTCGCATAAACAGCTTTTTTTGCATGTTTACTCTCCTGTAGTCAGATAAAATCAAACTGAAAAGTTTTTACCTCAGACAACCAGCCAAAGGTAAAATTATTGAATCAGGTCTGTAAATCTGACAGATCTGCCATGTATATGGCCCCTGTGAAATATTGCATCAAAAAACCTTACAGAGAACAAAAAACTCAGACAAAGATATGAATCTAAATGCAATATTTCACGTCAAGCACTCTCCTCCTCCACAATAATTATGTTCCCAGGCCATAAACAAGTCTTGATATGCCAACTCTGCTAATCAAATCTTGTATTTTTAAGTCAGTGATGACAGATGAATGTTTGGAGGAGTATTGTCAGGGTCGTTTTAAAGGGATCCTTATTATAGAGGGGCTTTACCAGTCTGTGCTCCAACATACACACAATACCCACCCATGAGAATACACAATACACATACTCTGCCAAGCACTGACTTCATCTCACGTTCATACAAGCTCTGTTCCAATTAGGGTTATTATAGTTAATTAAAACTATAAAAAATGCATGTTCATTAGTTGAAGTAAAATTAACGCTACAGTTCCTGGACAGCATATCCACTCGGGTCCCCCACATTCAGGGGATGGTGGTTGGGGGGTCCCCCTCGGTAAAAACGCAGATTCAATGCGTAACATGAATACAAACTGAAAAACCTGTGAAATCCAAGTTCAAAAGTTCTGAGAATGCTCAACATCTGTATTTATTTTATTGTTTTACAGTCGTGTTGTTTTCTTTTAAGATATCATGCAAGCACTTTATTTTTCATTGATATTAAGCAGGAGTATTTTTTTCAGATCAAATGTTATGACATTGTATCACAATTGTAAATTTTAACTGTGAACCTTTAAAGTAGGGTCTACAAATATATATGGTATTTTTATAAAATACATTTCATACATATACATTTAACTAAAGAATCCTGCAAGCACTTGTATTTTTCCCACTTTACCTGTACTTCACAAAAAGTGGTTCAATAATGGTGAATGTTACAGGGACTGATTATTGCAAATGTAGATCTGTGTTCTGCAGTGTGTTCTGCTTAAACTATTTTTATTTCTTCATTTTTTATTTGCTAAGGTTTGCATATGGTGGTGTGTTCATAATGATAGCTTTTCTAAAAATATATCCTATTAGTAAAATAAGAAATATCCCACTATATCGCCTTGCTTACAGTATCGCAATGTATCATATCGCAACCCCTGTATCGTGATACGTATCGTATCGCCAGGTTATTGCCAAAACACAGCCCTAACACATTACCCAGTCCATATCAGCATAGATACCCAGCATGATATTTTCCCCATTGAGATCTGATGTGTTTTGAAAGAGTATATTTTTTTAGCATATGTCAAATAAATATTATGCCCAAATACTCAGTATTCACAAAACTGTATGCAAATAAAATAGTCAGATTTTAATTTTGGATGAGGCACACCATTTACATTCTAAATTCCTAAATGCAAATTTTACATATTAGTGTGATTTATATATTTTTTTGAGAAATGTTCTGTCTTACATAATTTAGAGTAAATAAAAATGCTAAATTGTCCCAAACCGATGCCTCTCATCCCTCACCATCTGAGATGTCAGTTTTCATACACTTTATAAACTCCTGTGTCAGATCCTAAATAAAGAGACAATGCTTTGTGACAAGCGTGCCCAGGCAAATAGGCAGGGCTCTAGACTCATTCTTCCCACTGGACGCACTTTTGCGACTAACTTTCTCAGCACATAATTTGGTTGCAATTTTTTATTTTTTGCTACATTTGATTAATCAATGGATGCTGATGAACTTTTATCATAGTTTATAGTTATATAGTAACGAAAGTGTTGAACATTAAATCCAAGGATTATTTGTGATTAAAATTTTGTGAACAAGAATTCCTTTTTTTGTGCGCTTTCACTTTCACTTTCAAGTTCACGATCTTGGTGTCACGTTTTACAAGAAAAGATAATTGTTTTGCTTACACATTTCACTTTTTTAAGACTAAAACAAAAGATTGATTCATTGTTCCCTTTCGAGATTACACTCGTAGTGCATTGAAGACGCAATTTTTTATGGGAAAACCCCTTTTTTCCTCTTGAACTGAAGCCTATTTCAATCACGCAGTTATAACTGCACGTTGATTGGTTCATCTAGGATAAGAAAATGAACCAATCCACGGTGGTGGCGAGCGAGCCAATGGCTATTCAGCCCACCATAGCCCGCCAAAATACGAGGCTATATAATCAGCCGCTCTAGCCACTGCAACTCAGATATCTTCTCTTCAGCGACAAACTCCCTTCTTCACTGTTGCCATGGCAACATTTCCAAAATGGTGTCCTGTCTGGTTAGTACATGTTGCAGTGTCAGCAATTTTAAAACGCTTGTATTTGTTACTAAAGGTATGTTTCAACCCATGCAAAAATTCTAATATTTTAATAACATATCCTAGATTACTCTTAACCTGATTTTAATTAATTTCTTGAACAAACTGATATAAAACAAGTTACAAAGATATTGCGGTAACATGTCACATCGGCCTATTAACCTTAAAAAAGTAGGTGGTATTTTGATGTGACGTATTTGTCACATTAAAAGGATAGTTCACCCAAAATTGATAAACTTGATGTTTATCTGCTTACCCCAAGGACATCCATGATGTAGGTGAATTTACATAAATTCATAAATAAAAATAAACAGAAGTTTATTTTGCTAACTGATATTCTACAACACATGGACTAAACATACTAAAACACATACACACACACACACACACACACACACACACATACGCATACACACAGGTCAGGAGTTTGTGGTTTGAAGAAAGCACTCTTTTGCTATCTCGTAACTTTTCCAGAGGTAGATCACAAGTAGAGACTTCGCTATCTTTACTGCATACAGATCAATTCACCAGTTCCCAGCAACAATAGAGATTTGTTTGGTTTACTTGCTTTTAGTTGCTCTGGTCGCTGATCGTCTAGGTTACGTACGTAACCCCCGTTCCCTGATGGAGGGAACGGAGACGTTATGTCGTGACGACATAGGGGATTTACTTGGAAGCCCCGAACATCTCTGACTAAGAGAAAACGCCAATGAAATTGGCTAGTGGATTTTGCATACCTGAGCCACTCCCCGTGCATACGGGTATAAAAGGGCGACAGGTGCATCCACTCATTAGGTTTTACGCTGAGGAGCCGAGACGAGTCCCTGGCAACCAGCGATGGTTCAGGATTGTGGCATGGGGACATAACGTCTCCGTTCCCTCCATCAGGGAACGGGGGTTACGTACGTAACCTAGACGTTCCCTATCTGTCGGTCACTACGAGTTATGTCGTGACGACATAGGGGTCCTATGGAAAGCGCCACAAGCTGAACCCCGTCACAACCTTGTGGCATGCAGATGTTGACAAGCGAGTGCGTGACAGACAAATGCCATGCAAGAGGTTGCAACCTTCCTACCGCTCCAGTGCAAATTCGCTAACCTTGGTGCCCACCGGGACCACTGAGTACATCGCTGCTGGAGATAGCCAAGCCGCTGTTCCTTTCCCCATGGAATCGGAAGGGATTTCGACCTTCAGTGAAAGACAGCTTCAGGTCTTTCCTATTTGTTGTTACAGCTTGTCGTAACGGCAGGGAAGCGAGCCTTCCAGAGAAGGGCGCTACGGAGGCCACATCCTGCCCGAAGGGAGGTAACATGTGGAGACACTGATATGGACTGGCCCAGGCTTGGGGCAGTACTACATACGACTGGACTCTGGGGCAGATCCTACCTAGGAGTAGGGAGGAGGGCTGCCAGCAGAACCTGACAGAAGCTCTGTCACAGGGAAGACACGGGTTTACCGTGAGGGAAACCTTACCGTGGAAGAATACACATATGGGATTACCCGAAGGGGAATCAGGCCATACGGCCACCTAGCCCAG
Source organism: Oxygymnocypris stewartii (assembly GCA_003573665.1). Classification (NCBI taxonomy): domain Eukaryota; kingdom Metazoa; phylum Chordata; class Actinopteri; order Cypriniformes; family Cyprinidae; genus Oxygymnocypris; species Oxygymnocypris stewartii. Next base: position 1,218,473 of record QVTF01014107.1, on the reverse strand, counting down.
TACAGGGGCTGACCGGAGACCCGGGCGAGCTAACACCAGTACTGGGCCTGGCATCAGACTGCTCCGCCCAGTCTGACTGCCGGGGGTGCTTGGAGGATTCCACCAGGGTTCACCATCCGGGGAACTGAACTGGGGGAGAAAAAGGCGCTCGTATCCCCGGGTGAGGGGGAATGGCGCAGCAAGCGTGACACCGGCCAGTTCTTCCCGTCCATTACTTACCCAACACACAGGAAGAAACTGGCTCAACGCGGAGATTGTAGAATCTTGCGAAGGTGTTCGGTGTCGCCCAGCCCGCAGCTCTGCAGATGTCTGCCAAAGAGGCACCGTGCGCCAACGCATGGGAGGCGGCAACACTTCTGGTGGAGTGAGCCCTCACCCCCAGGGGGCACGGCTCGCCTTGCGACTGGTATGCCAAGGCGACGGCCTCCACTATCCAGTGGGCCAACCTCTGTTTGGAGACAGCCTTCCCTTTCTGCTGCCCTCCGTGGCAGACAAAGAGCTGCTCGGAGCTTCTGATGCTCCGGGTGCGGGTCATGTATATGCGCAATGCACTTACGGGACACAGCAACGCTAAGGCTGGATCTGCCTCCTCCGAAGGCAGTGCTTGCAGATTCACCACCTGATCGCGGAAGGGCGTGGTGGGAACCTTGGGCACGTATCCAGGCCGGGGTCTCAAGACAACGTGAGAGTAGACCGGCCCGAACACAAGGCACTCTTCGCTTACCGAAAACGCCTGGAGGTCCCCGACCCGTTTGATGGAAGTGAGCACGGTCAGGAGCGCTGTCTTAAGAGACAGGAACTTCAGCTCGACTGAGTCCAGCGGCTCAAAGGGACCCCTCTGAAGTCCAGCCAGGACGATAGAGAGGTCCCAAGAGGGCACAAGGGGAGGCCTGGAGGGATTCATCCTCCTGGCCCCCTTCAGGAACCTCACGATGAGATCATGCTTTCCCAGGGACCGGCTGTCCACTGCATCGTGGTGAGCCGCAATAGCGGCTACATACACTTTCAAGGTGGAGGGTGACAGCCTACGCTCCAACCTTTCTTGCAGGAAAGAAAGCACTACTCCAATCGTGCATCTTCGGGGGTCTTCTCGGCGAGAAGAACACCAGGTCGCGAACAGACTCCATTTCAGTGCGTAGGTTTGCCTTGTTGAAGGAGCTCTAGCCTGAATGATGGTCTCTACCACCGCCGGTGGTAGACCAGTCAAGTCTGCCACGTCCCGTCCAGGAGCCACACATGGAGGTTCCATAGATCTGGACGCGGGTGCCATATGGTGCCGAGCCCCTGAGAAAGGAGGTCCTTCCTCAGAGGAATGCGCCAGGGAGGTGCTGTCGCGAGGGAAATGAGTTCGGGAAACCAGGTCCGGGTGGGCCAATGGGGCGCAACCAGCAGGACATGCTCCTCGTCCTCCCTGAGCTTGCACAATATCTGTGCGAGTAGGCTCACTGGGGGAAACGCATACTTGCGTAAGGCCCGAGGCCAGCTGTGTGCCAGTGCGTCTGTGCCGAGGAGAAGTACAGCTGGCAGTGGGAGGACTCGGGGGAGGCAAACAGGTCTACCTGAGCTTCCCCGAATCGACTCCAGATCAGCCGGATCGTCTCGGGATGGAGTCGCCACTCTCCGGGGAACGTGAGCTGTCGTGAGAGCGCGTCGGCCACACGATTGAGCTGCCCCGGGATGTGAACAGCACGCAGTGACTTGAACTGCGTGTGACTCCAGAGGAGGAGATGGCGGGCGAGCTGTGCCATGCGGTGTGATCGTATACCCCCCAGCCGGTTGATATACGAGACCGCCGCAGTGTTGTCCGTGCGGACTAGCACGTGCTTGCCCAACAGCAGTGGCCGGAACTGCCGCAAGGCTAAATGCACTGCCCACAGCTCCAGGCAGTTGATGTGCCAAAGCAGTCGGGGCCCTGTCCAGAGCCCCGAGGCAGCCTGCCCATTGCATGTAGCGCCCCAGCCCGTGCTGGAGGCATCTGTTGTGACAACAGTATGCCGGGACACTTGTTCTAGGGGCACCCCGGCCCGTAGAAAGGCAAGGTCTGTCCAGGGGCTGAGGGAGCGGCGACACTGCTGGGAGATACCTACTCGCAGTGTACCGCGGCGCCATGCCCACCTCGGGACCCGGGAGTGTAGCCAGTGCTGAAGTGGTCTCATATGAAGCAATCCGAGTGGCGTGACTGCAGCTGCGGATGCCATATGCCCCAGGAGCCTCTGAAACTGTTTCAGTGGTACCACATTCCTGCCTCTGAAGGAACTCAGGCAGTTCAGCACTGCTTGGGCACGTTCCTCCGTGAGGCGTGCCGTCATACTCACCGAGTCTAACTCCACACCGAGAAAAGAGATTCTCTGCACAGGGGAGAGCTTGCTCTTTTCCCAGTTGACCCGAAGCCCCAACTGGCTGAGGTGCCGGAGCACCAAGTCCCTGTGATTGCCCAACTGCTCTCTGGATTGGGCTAGGATAAGCCAATCGTCGAGGTAGTTGAGGATCCTGACGCCCACTTCCCGTAACGGGCTAAGGGCGCCCTCTACAACCTTCGTGAACACACGGGGAGACAGGGAGAGCCCGAAGGGGAGGACCCTGTACTGCCATGCCCGACCTTCGAACGCAAACCGTAGAAACAGTCTGTGTCGCGGAAGGATCGAAACGTGAAAGTAAGCGTCCTTCAGGTCGATCGCTGCAAACCAATCCTGGGGCTGAATGCATTTGATCATGCGCCTGTGCGTCAGCATCTTGAACGGGAGCTTGTGCAAAGCCCGGTTCAAGACTCGCAGATCCAGGATTGGCCGAAGGCCACCACCTTTCTTGGGTACGATGAAGTAAGGGCTGTAAAACCCCTGCCTCATCTCGGCTGGAGGGACCGGCTCGATTGCATCCTTTGCCAGGAGGACAGCAATCTCCTCGCGCAAGACAGGGGCGTTCCGGACTGCCACCGACGTCTCGAGAACGCCGTTGAACTTGGGAGGTCGCCTGGCGAACTGAATCGCGTAGCCGAGTTGAATTGTGCGCGTGAGCCAGTGAGACAGGCTGGGCAGCGTGAGCCACGCCTCCAGTCGCTGTGCAAGCGGCTCCAACGGCACAATCGACGTACCTGTGGTGGTGCAGCGAAAGGGAGTAGGGGTGGATGGCACAGAAGGCGGTGCGTTCTGAGGCATCCTCACCGAACTCCCTGGGTCCCGAACGGGACTGGCCAGAGGTGCGTGGGGAGGAATGTCGTCCCCGAACCGTACTCTCTTGGCTACTGGCAAAATGGGTCGTGGGCGAGAGTGAGGAGGCAGGGCGTCGCACACTGTCGTCCCATGGACCTGAGAACCCGGAGGAAATGGAAATTGCTCTTTCTTTGAGAAGGTGGGTACCGCTGGCCCTTGGACCAGCGGCGGAACAGAAACAAAATGAAACAGAAAATTCTCCTCCCGGCCCTCCACCGGGGGAAGGAGCAGCGCTGTTCTCGCCATCTCCTGAGAAAGAGCAAACTCCAACATCTCCGGGTTGCCCGCGTCAGGGCCGCTTCGTCGACTTCCTGGACGACTTGGGGCCTGGCTGGGACGCGGGGGGCGCCGCTCTCCTGCGAGAGGCTCGACGCACCGGCCTATGTGTCGATTCGGCCTGGGGCGGAGCAGCTCTGGAGGACACAGGAGAGCGCCCACGGCGACGGGGAGACTGAGACCTGGCCCCGGGGGCAGCGGTGGATGGTGCCTCACACCGGGGCAGGATGTGCTGGATCGCCTCGGTCTGCTGCTGTACCGCCGGGAACTGCTGGGCGAAGCCCTCGACGGTGTCGCCGAACAGCCCTCCCTGGGAGATGGGGGCGTCGAGAAAGCGTGCTTTGTCGACGTCCTTCATCTCTGCCAGGTTGAGCCAGAGATGGCGCTCCTGGACCACCATGGTGGACATCGCCTTCCCGAGGGACCGCGACGTGACTTTCGTCGCTCATAGAGCGAGGTCAGTCGCCGTGCACAGCTCCTGCAAGACAACGATCGTGTCCATCATCCGCAGACAGAAAACGACCGCAACCAGAAGGACACGGACGAAACGGCATCTTGAAAAAGACGCGATCGTCCGTGATTTGCTCTTTTAGAATTTGCTCTCTCAGTTGAAGTGCCCAGGGGAATCGCTGATGAGAGGGACTCCGCTGATCGCACCGTTACGCCAACCGGGAACAAAACAAAGATGAACGGCTTTGTGGAGATCAGCACTCTTCTCATCCACTTGGCTCCGAAGCAAAAATCTAATGAGTGGATGCACCTGTCGCCCTTTTATACCCGTATGCACGGGGAGTGGCTCAGGTATGCAAAATCCACTAGCCAATTTCATTGGCGTTTTCTCTTAGTCAGAGATGTTCGGGGCTTCCAAGTAAATCCCCTATGTCGTCACGACATAACTCGTAGTGACCGACAGATAGGGAACTGTTGTTTTCCTCATTGAGGGAACCCCGAGGCTGCTGATTGGCTTCTGATGCGGTCCTTGCGTGACGTGTTTCTAGAAAAGCCCTCCTGTGATTGGTGGTTGCCTGGTTCCTTGAGAGTGACTCGTTCTCTTGAAGTTCTTCTCAGAGTTTCGAGTGGCTTCAGGCTCTAACAGTCTCTTCAGTGAGAAGTTTGTCGAAGTGTTTGAGTTCTTTAGATGGTCAGACTCAGCCTGATGGTAAGGCGGTGATCGAGCGCTTCGCAGCGCGATCAATGACGAAGCCAAAGTTTTGCAGTGCGCAGAAGCTGGATGTCTGTTTTTATCGGGCTGATTTCAGTCCATCCCATTTGCTGTTTGGTCCCCCGATGCCATTGTCCATCACAATGTTTCACTGTAGACATCGTCCGATGCCAATTTGGTAGACATCGCCCAACCATATCTGGCGCTGCCGTGGCCGCGCTAGTGAAACAAAACATGAAACGTATTCAGTGACGTAAGACCTGGCTCTGTATTGGCTCTCTAGCCTGTGGAAAAGCAACCGGTTCTTAAAGGGTTCGCCAGTCAAACCAACTATAAGAACTGGCAATAGCAGCTGCTCTGAACTACTACTAGGTTCCTGCTGGTGGAAAGGGGGTATGAGCCCTGGATTCCACCTCAGCCCTCCAAACTTTTTGCTCCCCTTGGGCTCCACCTTGGTCAGTTGTTGACCTGCCTCCACCATGATCCTCTACTCCTGTGGATGTGCCTCGTCCCTCCATCCCACTGGCTCCACCGGGTTCCTCCTTCCTTACGGCTTTGCCTTGGTCCCTAGTCCCACTGGCACCGCTCCAGTCTGCCAAGCCCCCGTCTCCACCTCGGACCAGTGAGCCTGCGGTTCCGTCTTGGGCCTCCGATGTAACCCCAGATCTCCATCTCCTCAACTTCATCTGGGTCTCCTTCTCCCTCTGCTCTGTCTTCATCTGCCATCCCACTGGTTTCGTTAGCAAAGTCTTCACCATTGCTCCTCCCTCCCTCTACTCCACCATGTGCCTACAACCTGGATGTATTCTAGGTCCCCACCTGGTTCCTCCAAGGAGACCCAGTAAATTATTTATTGCAACTTCTCAAATTTAAGTTATTTGTTTTTCTATTATGATTTTTTTTGCTTGTTTTTATCTATTTCAGTATGGTATTAATGCATTTACTGTCTACAATGTTATTATAATCTTACCTATGAATCAATTTGACTCGCATTGGTTTTATGAAAGGTACTATATAATAACAATAATAATAATAATAATACTGCTACTACTACTAATAATAATAATAATAATAATAATAACAAAAGTATTACATTATACAAGTTTTTAAATAAGTATTACTTTTATTATTATTAACTTATCATTTTGCATCATCACTCTGAAACACTTTTAAAATATATAAGTTTGAAGTAAAATATTACTATTTAATAAATTAATTCAGCTTATTACTGTGTTGTTATAAACTGAATACACATGGGTATGTATTTAAGCCTATATTTATGCACGCACGGAAAACACACAGCATGATTTGAGTTAAAATCACTAGGGCCTATATAAAAGTCAAACAATCACCCATGTAGCCACCATGTAACACCAGTGTTAGTTGCAGTGGATGAGGACAAAGCTGTAGGACATTTGCAAGTTTGCTTCTCAAATGCACCCCCACCCCGTGCCAGCTAAGCCTGCAAATTGATTGATTGCATGTTCAAAAAGAGAAATGGCAGGATAACAAAGTCAATAAAAGTAAAAGGAGTCATACAAGCCAAAAAAAAAAACACATACACCACAGCCAAGAAGAACAAAAGTCACAAGGGATTCTGTTCATGTGGAAATACCAATGGGCTGATTCCATAATTTAAACCAGTAACTGCTTGTCAATCTTTGCTGAATCTTGAGCACAGTAACTATATATTTTTAGAAGTGTGCTAAATAGCTAAAATCTGTCTAAAATTAGTCTCTCGAATTAGTAAAAAAAATTCAATAAAAAATAAATAAAACACTGATTTAATACTTCAATGCTAGTATTTATTTAGTATTTATCGTATACTGTATGGCCCCATTTCCTAACATATATTTTTATGATATTACATGCAACAGATGAGTTGTATGTAATACAATGAGTTGTTTACTTGAGCTGAACATAACATTTGTATGTGATTGTGTCCATGTTCGCATGTACTCTGAGATCAAGGAATGGAGAGCCTTATTAAAGGATGCCATGTTCTGGTGGACATCTAACAAGCCTCTCTTCTAATGTCTAAACCCGTTTAATCACCTGCACAGCAGCTGAAGATTTAGACCACGTCTGAGCACAGAGCGCCCTGGCTAAAGACCGTTCACACTCACAGTTCTTTCACCACTCTTCTCACACAGTCAATATTCAGACACACTGCAATTATTTCTCAGGTACATGTTGCAAGACAGGAAAAGCATTCGCTGAATCTACTGATACTCGGGACTTGTCTTTGATAGCATCCATATTTTGCATACTATCCATCCTAAATAGTACACACTTTGTGTGTGAGTTTAGATCTCACAATTCTGAAATGAAATATTGCAATTTATGAAAAACAAAAATTTCATATACAAAATTACGAAAATTATGAGTTCATCATAATACACAAGTCTGACACTAAATTGCACAAGCATTGCGATACATATCTGATTCAATTTCTCGCATTGTTAAGGTATAAAGTAACACTGCATGGCAAGAATTCATAAATGTGTGTTATTATCACAATTTAGAGGAAAAAAATCATAATTGTGACACAAAACCACAAACCAGAGAAATAAATTGGAGTTGCAAGATATAAATTCCCAATTCAGAACAAAAAAGGTAAAACAAAATCAAGGCAAGGAAGGAAAAAAGTCTGGATTGTGAAGGTGAATCAAAATTGTGATATTTATAATCTTGGAACTGCAACAAATAAATATATAATTGAGATAATATCACAATTCCCATATGGAGTCAGACTGGTCTCGTTAATAATTCATGCAAAAGATTAATTAGTTTGAAACATGCACAATGTTTGAAACTTAATTCACATGCACAAAAAAAAAAAAATACATACAAATAAAAAGCAATTGTTAGCATTGTTTTGATATGTTAATATGTTAATGTTGCAACTACAAGTTCACTCTGAAATCCAATTTCAGAAAAATTGAATATACCTTGAATCCAAGTACAGTAACCTTAACCAGAATTTTGGAGGCAATAAGTCTGCTAGATTAACGTAAAAAATGTGCAATTTACAGTGTATGATAAAGATTATCATATCTTTATGAACAACTGCAAAACAGAATTCACAGATATAACTGTGAGCAAGAAGTTTTGAATGTTTAAAACCGATTTATTACTGAATCGGCTGCATTTGTGCAACATATCTTTTGCATGAATATCAGTGAGACCAATCTGGCTCTATATTAGATTTCTATTTATTTATTTTGTATTCTGTGGCAGAAACAAGCTTCCATATATTTTCCCTAATCGTGACTTCTGTAAAACACACACACACACAACACACACACACAACACACACACACACACACACACACACACACACACACACACACACACACACACACACACACACACACACACACACACACACATACACACACACACACACACACACACAAACACATGCTTCCTTTAAACAGAGGTCATGACACACAACTGGCTGGTGGGTTTCTTTAAGATGTTGTAAAATGCATCTTCATTCAGCCTTTTTGTCCTTAGCTGTGACACTCATCTGATCGCTCAAGTGTATGTTTGTTTCTTGTGTAAATGCACCTTTTGAATGATACACAAATATGTGCAACAGATCCTACAGATGCAATGTGTGTGCCATGATGCCTATAGACTGTTGAACACGTCACTTATCCATAATTCTTTGTCCAACATGTGTTTATTAAAACAATTATTAATAACAAAAAAATTCTTATGGATCAATTCTGAATCACGCTGCATCAGAGAATCAATTTGCTCCAATAATTACAAAAAAACAGCAGAATAAGTGCGAGGGGACAAACACTCATCTATTCTCTCAGCATTTTAACACTCTGCATCTATCAATCTCCACCTGTCTACCAGTTCGTTTTATTCTGTCTCTGAAGAGGAGACGGCCTTGACTCTTGTCTCCTCGTGTGTGAAGCCAGTCATTTTCTCAAAATTATTCCATTTGTAATCTTTCCCCTCTCGACATTTCAGTATTTCTCTGTCTCTCCCTTTGTGTCTCTCTCCAATTTTAATATTCTCAGGTTTTTCTTACCCGTACAAACTTTTATGAAATGCTCAGACCCTGGCAATAGGAGCACGGGGATGAGGTAGAGTGCTCTTGCATCTCTTCTGAGTTAATCGTTTCCAGAGCTGTGTTTGCATGAACTCAGGCACAGATGAGCTCGAGGGGTCTCTACTTCCTGTTTCTGTTCACCTGTGCAGGACCCGTGGCAGCTCACAGACAGACGTGAGTAATAAATCTGCACTCAATAAAAGTCTATAGGCTCTCGTTATAAACCTGTCAGTCGCATTTCTGTCAATATTTGCATTAGCAGTCAATTTTAATGTTCTTCTTCTTTTCTTCTGTAAGTACACATTTCTATAGCATGTAATAGGTGCACTTTTGTAATTGTAATTTGTCATATTCAACTGCTGAAATATCCAATGAATGCAGTTTTTTTTAGTTTGTTACATTTTCATAACTGTACAATTATTTTAATGTTGTATTTTGTAACCACCTTTCCCTACCAACCACAGAAATAAAACGCTACTGCTTGTATTTTTTACAATTAAACAAATCGACTGTGTTCATAGAGTCAGTAGTTATGTTTACATGCCCTCATTTTCGTCAATCTGAATGAATCCAATCTGATTTCATATTCTGAACTTTTGCTCTCAGATTCACATATTTGTTTGCAGTTCATGTATTCTAAACAAAACCCCAACATAAGTGCAGTTTGCATGTTCAGAACCAGATAAAATGAATGTTACCGGAGCTGACATATACACTAAAAGAGCTTTTTAAGCAAATATTTAGTAAGTATTCAGTCTCCATTTACCAGTTTGCAACACATAAGACTTACATAAACATAAACATGTTCATAAGACATCAAACGTATGCAAACTTTCCTATTAATCACATTACTTCAGGTCTGCACCGCCCTTTCCAATCCTATTGAAATTTTATTCAGATATTGATTGAGGTGTTTACATGAAGGATTTTCAATCAAATTATTTGGTTGCATGTAAACTTAGCTAATGTTTAAGACTGACAACCATATTCCACGTTTATACCAGGTCTGACACCCAACTCGTCCTGTATATTTAAATGGTGACAAGAATGGATCAAATAACGTCTACATATAGACAGGAATCAGAGACAATCCTCTTCTCTAACTCATGAATAATGCATGTATAACCACAGAGAAAGAAAACCATATACCTGTAGCAAATAACAAAACTAATCGTCTTCACGGATTTGATTTTTATTCTCAATTGTTTGGCATTCAAAATACTAGTTCCAACCCTTTCCAAACTCCCCAGCCTCACAATATTTTTAACATTTTTCATAACCTGAGAGAGGTTTATAGCACTCACATCAGTGACAGGCAGGAATGATATAGCTACACTTATATAACATGTACTGCATATCAATGATGTGACGACAGCACCTCTCAAAAATCAGCTGTGACTTTATATTTCAAGTATAATATATAATTCAAGTTTCTTTCATAATCAAACTCAACCATACTCTTGTGGAAAAAAGCTTTATCATACTTTTAAGAACAGTACATATAAAAATAACTTTAAAAGAATATATTGAATGTAAAGTTTTTAGACACTTAACTTTGTGTTATAAATAAAAATGGGTATTATAGTGTAAATGTATATTAAATGCAATTAAGTAAACTTAATTGCTAGTTTTTGACCCACTGAAGTATGTTTTAAGTACATATTTATATGCAGTGTTGGGGGTAACGCATTACAAGTAATGCAAGTTATGTAATCAGATTACTTTTTAAAAGTAACTAGTAAAGTAACACATTACTTTTTAGAGAATATCTGAGTTACTTTTTCAAAAAAGTAATGCAAATTATTTTAATTAAAAAAAAACAGCTCTCCTGTCCCCATGTTGAGAGAAATCTGAAGATATTACTTTAGTTATATAATATAAATATGAAAAAACCACACAAAAAAAACTCAGAATATTATGCAAACCTGCAATAATTAAATGTAAAACAACACAAATATCCTTTATGTATTTAATCCCATTCTATTAACCAATATATTTGCTTCTGACCTTCGATGATCCAGTTCAACCATACTAATAAGCAACAAATACTCTAGACAAATATTTGTGCATTTTTATTTTTATTGCTGAAGAGTGTTGAACTTTCTTCTTCTGCGTTTTACTGCACAGATGTAAATTTACTTTCCCTTCGGCCTGAGGCTTATTCTTTTTACTTTTGGTGTGAAAAGACTTTTATATTTGCCAAAAATATAACTTTTTTATTTTAAAAAACTAACAATCAATCCAGATTTAAAGTAACGCAAAAGGTAACGTAACGCATTACTTTCCATAAAAAGTAACTAAGTAACGTAATGCATTACTTTTAAAAGTAAACTTCCCCAGCACTGTTTATATGTAATTTCATAATTATTTATTTTGTCTATTTAGATTACTTCTTTGGTCTTTTTTGATTATATATTTTTTAATTACACATTTGAAATTATAAAGCAGCAATTTAGTACATTTAAATGTATTTACATAACATTTAATATCAAATATCACACAACTTTAAAAAGTTCTTTACATGTGCTTTAGTATGTTAGTCAACACATCAAAATAAGTGCACTTCTTTAAAGCAGAACCAAAGTTTATAAAAAATATTAAATGTACTTTAAAAAAAATTCTAATTTGATATTACTACAAAGTGCATGAACATGTACTCTCTTTAAGTTGCCTTTTACTTCAATAATACTATATTATAATAAATAAATTACATAAAATATACTTTTAAGATTCAAAGTACCCTCCAAGTGCGAATTCAGTACAATTAAGCACACTTTTTTTCACAAGGGTGTGTATCGTTTTAAATGGGATTGACGACTGTATTACGCTGCTGTGTGAACATAGTTGTTTGCAGTGGAATGTGCTACAATAAATGTAACACATAGCAAGTCCAAGCCCCCCCCCAAAATAGAAAAACCAATGAAAGCCAGACAATGTGAGCAAGAGCTTTTTCATTCGACAAATGTGACCTCTAACATCAGCCTGCCATTACTACTTGACATCGTTTCCCCACCCCACTGCATGTCACACTTACCACGTGCTTTCTGACTGATGTCCTGGAGAAGCCCTTCATAACGGATGGGATCATTATCCTCATTAAACCCCATATGATCTGCCGTGATGTTGTCCTCGCGCATCTGTGTGTACGGCCCCTCCACGGCAAAGTAGCATGGTCGGTCGTCTTTCTTATTATCACTAAACATGAGCAGGGCGTGTTTGTGCCACCCGAAATGACGGTGCATCCTGACCACAAACTCTCCCAGCTTCTTGTGCGTGGGGCCGATGTTGGTGATAGATGAGTACAAATTGAAACCCATTGCTCTCGCTCCACCCGTGATCATCGGAACCTCCCAATGTGTGGTGAAACGGGCAACCGGTGAGGATGAGTAAACACAACCCGGCCCGATGAAAGCCCAGGGGTTAATTGAGAACTTCAGGTCCACAGCCACGAGAGGAGCCACTGAATCTGAACACACTCCTTCCTTGTTTTCGCTGCTGTTGAAAACAAGTTGTAGATGGTAGCCTGGCAGCAGGTTTGGGTCAGAGTTCACCTTGTCCAGGGCCCAGTGCAAGGCAGGGCCGACCCGGGGCCATGCCCAGGGGTACTTAGTGTTGTGTAGCGGCAGGATGACTGCCAGGGTGATGTTCTGTTGAGGTGGATGGGGACTGAGAGACTGCGGCTGGTTTTGAGCGAGGGGCTCCAGTTCAACCACTCCAAACGACACACCGCTCAGCAGAACTAGAAGAGTGAGCCTCAGCGGCCCCATTCGGAACACTTCCATTCTCGAAATGGATGGGAACGACTAAGACTCTAAAAACATCAAGACAGAGACACACTTGAGGCATATTTTCAGCAAAACGGCATCATTCACAAAGTTACTTGCTGACAGAAATTAAAGAGAAAATTGTATACTACTAAATTCTACAACAATAAGCAGAGGTTCTTCAGTGGAAAAATATTATTATGATAATTAAAAGGTTCTTTACACTAAGCTTCTCTTAAAACTGATTCGTGAAGATTTTTTGGGAAACCAAAAATGTTTCTTTAATGGCTTTGCTACTAAAAAAATCTATACATTTATTTTTAGGAGTAGGCCTGAATCAAATATAGCCTCTATACTATACAGTATATATTTGATAGCACTTTACTACACTTTAGTATACCAATTCCCACTATTAACTAGTTGCTTATTAGCATGCCAATTATAAACATATTGGCTGTTTATTAGTATTTATCAGAGGTGGAAAGAGTACAAAAATATTCTACTCAAGTAAAAGTACCATTACATTACTGAAATTTTACTTAAGTACAAGTAAAAGTACCAGTCTAAAAACATACTCAAGTAAAAGTAAAAAGTAGCTCATTAAAAATTACTTAGTTACATTTTAACAATGGGAGGGAGGAAAAAATGGGATAGACCAAAGATGTCAAACTCAGTACCTGGAGGGCCACAGCCCTACACAGTGTAGATATTACCCTAATTAAACATCTGATCTGATACAGTTAAACAAATCATTTAGGCTTATTTGAAAACTACATGGTGTGTGTGTTGGAGCAGGGTTGGAAATAAACTCTTTAGGGCTGTGGCCCTCCAGGAACTCCAGTTTGACACACCTGGGATATGGGCCTATAAATCTCAAACTAGGTGTTTTTAATTAAAGGAATCAGTTATTTAGAATAATAACACATTTAGGCTGTTACCAGGGAAATTAAATCAGTATCAACAAAATTAATCTTTGCAATGCAGAGGAAACGCAGAAGCTTCATCTGAAGTGGCGTAGATGTATTACACACTGACATGAATGCATTTAGCCTGCAGTTACAAATGCAGAAATAATGTTTTGATAAATAAGACATAAAATGTGACCCTGAACCACAAAACCATAAGGGTCAATTTTCCTAAATTGCGATTTATACATCATCTGAAAGCTGAATAAATCATATTTCCATTGATGTATGGTTTGTTATGATAGGACAATATTTGAAAATCTGGAATCTGAGGGTGCAAACAATCCAAATATTGAGAAAATCTCCTTTAAAGTTGTTCAAATTAAGCTCTTTTTTGATATATTTACAGTAGGAAATTTACAAAATATATTAATGGAACATGATCTTTACTTAATATGCTAATGATTTTTGGCATAAACGAAAAATGTATAATTTTAACCCATACAATGTATTGTTGGCTATTGCTACAAATATACTCCAGCGACTTAAGACTGGTTTTGTGCTCCATGCCAGGGTCACAAATGTTAAATAGTCATTTGAAATACAAAAATAAAAAGATACTTTAAATGTTAAATTAGAACCACCAGTAGGTGTCAGCAAGTCACTCATAAGTGAATCATTGCGATTGAACAGAATCATTTAAACGGTTAATTCAAGGAATGAAACACGTCATTGCTCAGAGTCAGAGACGCAAAACTGTGTATGGAATTATTTTTGTTGTCGAAATAGAGCAAAAACAGGCAATATGGTGACTAAAACGCAAGTCTCTTAATTAACTTCTTGTTTTTTGAACTGTTGTAAAAAGCAAAACTACAGGCCTATGTAATCATGGTGATTTTTTTGAGAAAAACGGCATTCTTCATGTGATGTTGACTTACTATATTAAATTATATAAATATATACATTTTCTGCTTCTATATCTTCAATTTTGTGATCATTCTAAACGCATTTTAACAGACTGAATCACGCAGTGAAAGAAAGCACTCCAGATGCACGCGGACTAACGTTAGTCTAATTAACGTTACTAGATTTCACGGCACACTGTTTAGAGTGATTTGTTTGGTTTTTGGCAAAATACTGATAATGTCAAATCGCACATCGTTAAAACAACAATTACTATATTATCTCAGACGATATTGCACACCCTGCACCACTGTCTTTTTGGCTCATTTGTACAAAACCTTTTGCTAAACCGTCAAAGCTTCATTTTAACCACCAATGCAACGATGTAAGTATTTACCTTACGTTACCTCTACATGCTTGCCAAGGGTTCATATCGAGATGTTATAAGCTGCTAGTTCGGTCTACCGAGGCAAGCACTGCTTACACTGCATAATAGAGCATGAATATATGGCCAGAGGTTCACTTCATTCCTTTGAGTTCAACTTCAGCAGAGTACGACGGGGTTTGGTTTTCAGCTGGGTCTGCAGCATTAACGCCTGTCTTGTTCGTCTGCATCTTTCTTGTGATTTTAGCGCCAGTTTCTTCTTCTGCCCATTATTTGCTGCAGTTGTTTCCACGGTTGTTTCCATGTTTCCATTTTTTTTTACTCAGTAATTAATGTGTTTTAAAATGTAGCGAAGTACAATACTTCACACAAAATATACTTAAGTAAAAGTAAAATTACAGATTTAAAAAATTACTTAAAAAAGTACAAGTACACAAAAAAGCTACTCAATTACAGTAACGCGAGTAAATGTAATTCGTTACTTTCCACCTCTGGTATTTATAAAGCACAAAGCCTATTTTGCACGACCATATTCTACATAACCCTACCCGATAAACTTAACTACCTTAATATTATTAAGCCAACCCTCTACGGACACCTTGACAATTGAATCGCCATTGGTTAGTACATTTCTTAGATTACTCGCCAGATTGATATAGGCCTATATATATATATATATATATATACACAGTATATATGCTCTGTAATATGCTGTATATATACTGTATATGTTTGTAAAATGGTACAGCTTTTTAAATATCTGAAAGTACACTCTTAACATCAGTCTGAAGCATTATAATATGATATTATGATAATTTGAATTAAAGTAATTAGAATTAAAACTTAGTAACCATGTATGAATGCATAGACATTTTAACTGAATAACTTAGGACTGGTGGTGGTGCTCGTTTTTTGGTTATTCAGTGTTTCTGTTAAGAAAATGGGGAAAAAATAACAATAATACTGATAAGAAGATAATAATAATAATAAGAATAATAAGAATTCTGCTAAAAAGAACAGTATAAAACGCACTAAGGATTAACAAGATGCTGGATTCATGAATATTTAATCAGGTTGTTTGCATTTGCTCGAACTGATTCGCTGAAATCAAAACAGGGACAATAATAGGTGAGCGCCAGCCAATGAGATTGACATTGGGGGGGGGTTGGCGTGACGTGTGCTCCTCCCAAAATGTGTTAATAAAACATCACTAAACATCAATAATAATTACATCTGGTATTCTTGTAAAACTGCATTAGCATACAGTAGGCTACTGTTTAATTAATCTTCAATATACATTTGAAATTTTTCACCCTATCACCCTAATTTGAGTAAAACTGAAAATGTTGTTCTCTAAGTTATATTATTAACCTTACTTTCATTTTATAAGTTAAACAGATGTTATATAAAACGTAGTCTTGTCAACATTTTGGAAAATGTTTTTGTGTTCATTGAGATATTGTTTAAAATGTTACTTTTCAAAGGGGGTGTACTCATTTACGCTGAGCACTGAACATTTTACTTGTTATTATAAGCTCAGTTATAGGCATATACAAACATTACTAAATTTGCAATAAATCCCCAAAAACTACACAACTGTAGTGTAAAAGTATGATTAAAACGTGTTTTCATGTTACACGAAAAATAACACTATATGTAATCTCGGATCTCTGTAACTCCAGAGATTGTTATTATCCTATTTTAAACGTTTAGTCTATAGGCTTTCTAGATTAGGCTAACATCGTTTGTTCACAAACTTTTACCTCATCTTAGAGCAATAAATGCATTATAAACAAGATAATGAAAAAAATATAAAAGAATGGCTGTTTCCTGATTACCTTTGTTTAAATATGTATATATTTATTTTTACACATTGTATGTGTATATATTTTTCCTGCGCAACTATATACCCTTTTAGCGTCGACGTCACGATTACGTCACAGTGCTAACTAGAGGCAAAACAATGCGAAAACTGGAGGCAGCCAATTCAAACCAGCGCAGATTCGGCTGCACAAGGAGCTTAAAATATCATCTTGTTGTGATGTTGGGTGCCCGAATCGATGTCGTAAAGGCTCCAATTTGATCACATACCTGCTGCCACTGCCAGACATAATAATTAAAACAAATAATGAAGATGGTACAGTTTACTTGTCTACATTTATATATCGTATTACAGTATTGTTTAAATTCATTAATAAAATAAAAACAAATTGTCTTACCACCCGACCACTTCATTTTGTGTATATGAAACTTCCTCATTATAATCAGTAATTGAATAATATACACTTTATCTCTTTCTATCCTATAGTCATCAACATATATCATTATATCAGACCCACCCAGTTTAACAGCTGTATTAAGTTTTCTTGTAATGAAATTCTTGACATCAACCCAAAATATCTTTGTGTAAACGCAATAAAAAAAAAATTTTTTTAAAGTTTATTTTTCATTTTACTACAAAATTCACAGGAGTAGTCAATATTCAATTTAAAACGTTCCAATACATGTTTCACTGGATACATTCTATGCAATATTTTATATGAAACTTTCTTTACTTTGTTATTAACAAAGAATTTATAAACCATTCTCCAAGCCTTATGCCAATCTAAGTCTCCAAATATTGATGACCCAATCTAGCTGGAAGATATGTAACATCATTTATTAAATGTCTAATATATTTATTTGGCATGTTGTTTTTTAAAATATTAATATTTCCAATAAAAATTGAATTAGTTATATAATCTAGATTAGGGTTTTCATTACAGTCATTTTTAAGAAGACATATTACCTTACTGGGTATAGCATCCATTACAATGGCATATTCTCTGGGTCTAATTGGGATTTTAAATTTGTCAAGAAACTCTGTGTATGATAATAAGGGTGTATTCACACCTGTCTTGTTTGGTTCGATTAAAACGAACTCTGGTTCGTTTCCCCCTTTGGTGCGGATCTTTTGGGCAGGTGTGAATACAGCAATCGCACTCTAGTGCGCACCAAACAACCGAACCGAGACCCAGCTGAAGAGGTGGTCTCGGTTCGGTTCAAAACGAACTACTGTTTTTGGGCGATCGTGCAGTTAGCTGACACGTGCGAAAGCCTGCAATCGCTCTCCTATGCGAGCTGTTTTTTTAGGTTTCACTTTCGCTTTCTTTATACCTGATCCGTGTTCTGCGCAGTGCTACTGTCAGTATGCCATGGTAGGCGCACATAAAAGCATGCTCTCTCCGTCGGAACCGTCTTGCAGCACTTCTTCGTCTTCGCAAAATCCTTGTTACAACATGGTATAGATGACATTGTCTCATCTGATGTTCATAGGTGTCTGCATATTGCGTTTGTAGCTGATAAAAGAAAATCAGTAAAATAATAACAATTGCACTACGAAAAATCTCCATGATTAGCCTGTTTTCGAACTTCCTGCTTTTCCCTGCTTGAGATTTTCTGTCCAATGAATTGATGACCTTAGCACACGTGTGGTTTTGTTTACAATTTCTGGTTCACTTGAAAAAAGGGCAGTGTGAAAGCGAACCGCACCAAACAAACAAAAAAAAAACATTCTATTTGGTCCGGACCAAAGCAAGTGAACTATCGGACATTCCTGGTGTGAATACACCCTAAGACCCCATCACTATTCATCAACTGACTAACCAAAAAAATATTATTTTCAAACCATACATTTAAAAAAAGTGATTTATGCTTATATAAAATATCTCTATTATTCCAGATATAATATATTCTAGGGGAAAAGTTGTGTTTATAGGCCAATGTCCACGCCATGAGAGCTTGTTGATGAAATATTGCAAGTTTTACTGTAATTTTGTCAATACAATAATTTAATTTTAACAAAAATTCAAGACCACCGACTGACTTAAACAAAAAGTTTGGGAAAGTGTTCCGGTCGCCGTGATAACCGCATCACCGCGGCGGTAGTGCACGTGACGACACACACTCTTGGGCGTGGCCATATGTGCCGTTTATACGGGACACGTCCTGGCCAGGATTTTAATATTAATATATCATTAATACATGTCAATCTGCATGACGCCTCTGATTGCAGCAGTTAGAGATTCGCCCGTGCTGGATAAAGACATGAATATCATGATTGGTGAAACATTCATGCATTTAAGGTTATTTGATCATATTCATTACATCACATTACCCCTGTCCATTACCCCTTTGTCCCATCTTTTTTATTCTCTTATTTAATTCCCTGGGCACCAGAGGGCTTCGGTCTTTTTGACACAGTGATCATTTATATCCTTTATGATCATTTATGAAGACCATGCGTCGAACTAAGTTGAGCAATTAAAATAGTTGTTTTGGTGAGACGATCGCTTTTTGTGTAACATTTTAAATGTATAGTATTGAAGTACAATTGGTAAAAAAAAAATAAAGTAAAAAAATAAAATAAAAAAAAATCTTCACTCATTTTGGCGCCCCTCGGCGGCTCCCTTGCATTTGCCCATTCCGCCTATGCCAAGGGCCGCAAACGATTGGAAATGGACCAGGGGGTTTAGAGACGCGTTTCAAAAAGTTTAGCCTAACTATTTTCATTGCACGTCTTAAAACGCAAAGCTAAAAAAAACCACACGCAAAAAAACACCTTTAACTTCTTAAACGTGATGCTGCTACAGAGCAGCGGTTTAGTCGCGCGCCCTCACTTCAACCCTTCAACCTAACATATTAAATGAAAACACAATTTTGATATAAAACATCACTTAACAGTCAAAAACAGTACAAATAGTTAAATTAATATTTTACCACAGATCAGGTCATCATTTGGTGTCATAATCCTTCTGGTCCTTGTCTTCCTCTGTAAATTGAAATCCGTGTCTCGTGAATGCGGCGGCAAAACTCTTGTTCTCTCAGAGAAAACACGGAGAGTTTTTACAGCTCAAACCAATCCAACAATTTAGAGAGAAACTTTAAGTATCGTGACCCTCTCCACAGAACCCAGCATGATATCTCAAGCTCCCCTCTTTCTCCGAATGTGCGGAGGAAACGGGATTTGCAAAGAGGAAATATTTCCCTTTCCTGGTGCGCATGTGAATTTCGTGGAAACTTTGTTAATGAGTATTGAGGCTTCTTTATAAAACTGTTGAGCATGTCCTCTTCGCTTTGCTGTTGTCCAGACTGGAGAAGATGGGCATATCTCAGCGGGTGTAGATTTGATCCAGTATGCGCGCGATGTCACAACAAAAAGTGAAGTCAAAGTAAAAATCACGTTCACATTTTAATCTACAAAACTCGGCTTTTTTATTTTACAAAATAAAATGAAAGGTGCGGGTTTGATGTGATGCACAGTCTATGTTTGAAGGCTGTTCTCCCCTCAAGCTCATCAATGAGTGTTGGGGTCAGTCAAAGCGACGCGAAGCTCAAGGTGGGAGGAGGAGAGAACCGAGAGAGGGAATCACACAGTGTGCTAGGCTAAGTGCAGGCGGGAGAAGAGGAGGAGGAGAAAGAGAGATGTAGAAAGAATGTTTACAGCACTGTTGCGCAGCCATGTGGCATCATTGGCCCATTCTGTCATGACAACCTCACATACATGATAGATAGATAGACAGACAGACAGACAGACAGACAGACAGAACGATAGATAGATAGACAGACAGAATGATAGATAGATAGATAGACAGACAGACAGACAGACAGACAGACAGACAGACAGACAGACATAACGATAGATAGATAGACAGACAGACAGACAGACAGACAGACAGATAGACAGAACGATAGATAGATAGATAGATAGACAGACAGACAGACAGACAGACAGACAGACAGACAGACAGACATAACGATATATAGATAGATAGATAGACAGACAGACAGACAGACAGACAGACAGACAGAACGATAGATTGATAGATAGATAGATAGATAGATAGATAGATAGATAGATAGATAGATAGATAGATAGATAGATAGATAGATAGATAGATAGATAGATAGATAGATAGATAGATAGATAAAACAATATAATTAATATTCATTCTTCATTTTTGAATAGGACCTTTTTTGTTTTTAAAAACTTACTTTTTACATTTAGTTACCCCAGTATTTAATATGGCTACAGCCATATATTTTATGGTCATATATTGTACGTGTGAGTGTGGATTTTAAATGAATGCTGGTTGATAAGGACATTTGTGTCTCTGTGATTGTGAATTAATCATTTGTTCAACAATTACATCGCTGCTTGACAAAAGTTTGTTGTAGCTACAAGTGTACTGTGCCCTACACAGGATGAGAAGCCACTTTATCATTGTGTGACAATAGCTTGACCTCTTGCATGGGAATACACAGGAAAAACTGTTTGCTGGATAGATGAGAAAGCAAGACTTGTCGTTTTGTCCCTGCCACTGTGCGAGTATTTTGGTGTGAGGTGGGGTCCCTCATGACCTCCAGCATTTTAATCACATGCCTTTCTTCCTCCTCATTGTTCCAGCTTTTTCGCCCACTTCCTCCCAATTAAAACAGTCTATTTTTGTGCAGTCCGTTACGCTTTTATTGGCTTCTGCTCCATCCTCTCCTCCACTCTGTTCTGTTCTCCGTTCGGTCTTCTGTGGAGTGCCTCATCTGGCACGTCCTCAGCAGCACTAACCCTGACAAACAACTTCCAGATCAATAAAGCATAGGGAGGGCTTCAGCTGCTGGCTTCCCGTACGCAGAGCCTACGCAAAGACATGTTGCGCACCAGGCCAGCACCTCCTGGATATGGCTGGTCGTAAATAAGAAGCATATGGAGGCTGGACTGCTGATATATTGTGATATATGTTCTCTTGTCCCACCTCCAGGAGGGCCGATGTGGTACTTTCAAATGTGCCACTGTCCTTGTGACCCAGCTGACCAAATGCCCTTCCATTCATTACCTGATTGCCCATGCTTTTCATCTGGACCCCCTCGCACCTTTGACCTCATACGGTCAAGCACACACATACCAGTGGCTACAGTTTCCAAAACAGGATATGTTGCACCCTTACTCATTCTGTCACTCGCTCTTTCTCTGACAATGCTCAATGCTCGACCATGTTACTCCTGCTATTTTTTTTCAGTAAATAGTATGTATACTGTGTGTGCAGTATGATAAATTCCTTTATGCGTGAAATACCTGTCCCCACTATCAAAATGTGTAGTACATCAGAGTACACCTCAATCAAAAAAAGGAACTGGAAGTTGTATCGCCAGAAAAACCCACTGCAAATGTTACAACATTGTGGCTTTAGATAAAAAAAATTATACCATTTTAAAAAGGCAATTTTTTTAAATAGATGAAAAGATGAAGTCACTGGGTATGTAATAAAACCATAGCAAATGTATCATGTATCATCTCTTGAGTTGAGGGGTGAAAAACTTCAGACAATCACACATCTGAAGAAATATTTAATTTTAAATTTGAGTTTTTACACATGTTGACTTGTATAACACCAAATAATAATACTTTACATTACAAATAATAGCATAACATAAGTAATTTTTTTTTAATAAAATAGATGAATGGATAGACAGACAGACAGACATAACGATAGATAGATAGATAGATAGATAGATAGATAGATAGATAGATAGATAGATAGATAGATAGATAGATAGATAGATAGATAGATAGATAGATAGATAGATAGATAGATAGATAGATAGATAGATAGATAGATCTCCACAAATTACGAAGGTGAGCTTTTTTGCTTTCCAAACAGTGATTTTCACATAAAAGATGAGCAAATTGCATCTCTTTTTAAAAAAATTTTTTGCATAATGCATTGGCTCTCACATACTACATTTAATACTAGTAGGCATGCAGTATATACGGCACAGTACACAGTAGGCCGTTTAGAACACAATCACTCTCTTTTTAGCATTTCCCGGGTTGTTATTATGGCGGGTAATCTCTCATCTCTTCCCTCTCTCCTACGTTCTTCTGTATTACTCACTCAGATTTATAGGAGTTCAACCTCCAATAAATCTTCCACATTTAAAGTTATCTTCTCAGTTACCAACAAACAACAAGTGAGCTTTACCAGTGATGAATGTAATCACTATATGGTAAAAACGGAACAGCCTACACACATTCCTGAGTGCGCAAAAATACGCACAAACTGTTCTTGCTTGTTTTGTTTTGGTCTGGATTCTTCATGGCCTAATGAAACTGCTTCCTCCCTCTGTATTTCCTGGATTTTTGATGTTTGGAGTGATCTCTCATCCTTTTTTTGTGGTCTTTGGTCACTGGCCTTTAAACCTCATGATGCAACGAAAAAAAGTCTGGAATCACGGTGCCGAAATGAACAAGGAGGACATGCCTTTGTGTGAGAGTGTGTCAAGTGTCATGATCTTAATAGTTGTGTAAACATTAAATTTGCATCTCATCTCTTGTTTGGATCGAGAAGTGGTCTGATGCATTACTTCAACATGAATAAGTCAGCCCCATAATGACGCTTTGCATCTGCTCAGCAGTGACTTGCTGCATGTGTACGTGGGAGGAAACTCTCGACTCCCTCTCCCTTTTCCTAACTCTCTTTCTTGCTCTGTTTACCCTCAAAGCACCTTTTACCAGGTTCCTTTATTGAAAAACACAATGATTTTTCTGTGGAATAACATCCTTTCTGATCCTCTGGTTGTTTTACACTATAGATCTGATGTTTGGTTAGATAACCGCCGCTTTCACACATCCTTATTTTGCTGCTTTGGTAGGAGATCATCAGGCAAAAGTGGTGCAAGTGTACTTTGGGAAGAGATGTCAGCAGCTTCTGGTATAGTCTGAATCACAGTGCTTACACAAAAATAACCTGTGGCCTCTCTTACAGCCGAGTCCTACTCATACTCAAGTTTACCATGGCAACCAGTATCGGCCAGTTGCCTTGTTACAAACCAGAAGAGATCAGATTTGTAGATAAATTCTATAAAAATGCCTTGCTGTCATACAATAATATTATTAAATATAGCTGCAAGCAGCAATTACCGGGGTTTAGGTAGCTTTAGGTATTTAAGCACATAAGGAAAATACATAACATATTATTTAGCAAACTTGTAACCACCTAAATCAATTATTAAAAAAGCATTTTTTGCAAATCCAGGTGATGTTCTTCATGACATTTATGACTGTTATAGCGCTAGCTATGGTCTGATCTCCCTGAAACTTTGCATACTTGTTTAGAATCACATGCCGCATGTGCTTAGCGGATTTTGTGAAGTTTTGAGTTTTCGTTTAGGTTTTATAGGCTTTTGGGTATATTTGGACAGGCCTATATTCTGAAGGACCCCGTTATATTTTCCAAAGGGTACATTTCGAGAGAGTCCAAAGAAATGCACTGCAGTGTTTTTTCCAGATTAAGCAAAAAACCAAGGACTAGTTTGCAAAAGTAGGTTTTTCACATCTTCTCAATCATTTAAAAACTGTTTGATTGACAGCAGTGGTTTTAGAAGCAAAGTTGTTCGGAACGACAAGGTCTATCATGAGATATGAATATTGTGTGTATGTGCGGAAAACCGCGCAATGTAAAATAGTTTACGCCATTAAAAAAATTTGATAGCCCCCCCCTAGTGGCCGATCACTTTCAAATTCCTCACAGACCTTTGTGGCCGTGAGTCAAACAGGCCCACAGAGATTTGTTCGGTCTCGATTGGTCTCTGTTAACCTTGTCTAATAGGTGCTCAAACTTCATCGGCCAATGGCGGCCATGTTTTTTTTTATATGCACATTTCCCCATAGACACTTGTGGCACTTTGGACCAAGACCGTGCACAGCCATTTGCATTACGGTTTGGTCTGCATGATCAGTTTAATGTGAAAATTGTTCATTCGTGACCATTCTAACAATTACAAAAGGGTTTCTGTGCTACTCGCTTGAACCCCTAAAAACAACAGCTACCAAAAATTTAACCAGATAATTACATTTTCTGAAGGCACTTGAGTAATCTCTATGATATTTTGATCTCTAGGTATAACTCAGATCAATGTAAGTCTAAAAGTGGTCTGAGGATTACAGTGGTGGCAAACCCTCCAGGGAACCAACCCTCGAGGAATCATCGC
Organism: Oxygymnocypris stewartii; assembly: GCA_003573665.1. Lineage (NCBI taxonomy): Eukaryota > Metazoa > Chordata > Actinopteri > Cypriniformes > Cyprinidae > Oxygymnocypris > Oxygymnocypris stewartii. The sequence goes on along the minus strand of QVTF01014107.1, from coordinate 1,193,774 downwards.
TCCTCTTGCGCTCCGCAGCCAGTTGAGCTGCCAATGGAACGTGCTGGGCCCTCTACAAGCAGCGTGCCAGCAGTATCCTTGGTGCTCCTCTCGACGACCGGATGTCGATCGCTGCATCGGAGGGAGAGCCGGAGCTTCTGGAGAGTAAGGTTCGGATGCGCTGCTGCTCCGGCGGTAGCAATGCCTGAGTCGCATCTGGAAAGGATGGCTATGCTTTCCCGGGCCACTCGATTGAAGACCTCCACCGTGTCCCGAACCCTCGAGGTTGGACGACTGGTTTCTTGGGGTAGCTTGTGCTGGTCCTCACCGCCCTGCCCGCGGTGGCAGGTCATGGACGACAGCTTTTACTGACAGAAACCGACCTGCTAACTCCTCTTCCCTCACCACTCTTGATGGTGGTGCAGCTAGGGTGTATACGGGGGTCCCCCCGGTGGAGCGGTCAGTTGCGATACAGTTGTGTCCTTATAGAGTCTCCACCTGGCAGGGAAAAACCATGCCTCCTTTTCCGGGCCTGTAGGTACTCGTCTGGTCTCTCTGGCGATGCCTATGTGGACTGTGGAAATGCTGCCTCCACCTTACGCTACGGCGTTACTGCAGGTTCTTCAGGCTAAAAGCACTGAGGGACGTGCACAGGGGGTGGTCATGATTGGTAATCTATCACGATTGGGAATTGCAAAGTTTGGTTCCTCAAGGGCTCTGTGTCCCAGACTGGCATTTTCGGCGACGCAATCGGGAACATGGCCCTGCAGTTCCCGGCTGCACAGGAGCAGACTGAGGCGATCCAACACATCCTGCCTCGGCGGGCAGCTGCTGCCTTCACATGTCCGCCGGTTGTAGCGCCCCAGCCTGCTCGTCGCCGAGGGAGGCACCCTGGGTCCGCCGCCGCTCCCGCACCACATCCGCAGCAGCCTCCAAAAGCGGTGCTGTGGAGCTGGGCATAGGAGCAAGAGGCCCCGGGATGGGTGACCCAGAGAGAGAGATAACTGCTTCAGGAGATGGTAAGTGCACCTCTCCCTCCCCTGGAGGAGGGCCGGGTGGAAAATCCTTTGTTTCACAAAAATCTCGACAGGAAGTGGTTGTCTCTGTCCCTGGGTCCCAAGAGGGCATGGAGATTCGGACGGATCAACACCGGACCAAACTCATCCTCCCTCTCGCCAGCAGGCAGCAGTGGGCGGTTCGAGAGCGTCATCAAAGGCCCTACTCACGCACCCTCTGCCAAACTATGGGACCAGGCAAGCATGCACCGTACACTCAGACCCCTCCTTGGTCCGCCACGGGCCAGGTCCCTGCATTCCATCTCGCTGCCCCACCGTGGGTACGTCGGTGGTCCCGCTGGTCCCGTTGGTCCCGCTTGTACGGTGTCTGGGTGCCAGGGAGCTGCCCAGCTGTCTCGCTGGCTCTAACTCGGCTATGCGATTCAGTTTGCCCGGCGTCCTCCCAAGTTCAGGGGAATCCACCTCACAGCAATGAAGGCAGCTGATGCCCATTTCTCATGTGGGGAAATCGCTGTCCTACTGGTTAAGGACATGATGGAGCCGGTCCCTCCAGCCGATGACTGGGTCATCAGGTTCCTTAAGGGGGCAAAAAGGTTGTAACCACCATCTCATGCTAGGCAAGACTCTAGTGGAAGATACCCGGTGAGTGTTCAACCGTTAGTTCATTCTGGAACTGCTCAAAGGAACCAATCAAGGCAATTAGAACGGCCGGTTCAGTACTCTAGAGATCGGGGTCAACAGTTTAATCTGACGTATAGAGGGAGATCACTAGGTCAGTGCCCCCCCCAAAGACACTAAAGGTCAGGTTCGTAGAGCAATATATATCCGACCCAGCCGTTGTGTGTTTTTCACACCAGCAGCTCAATCTTTGGAAAAAAAACTATCCTAGACCCATGGGTCATAGTAACGTTATCTCATGGGTACAAGATGCAATTTTGACGGCGGGCCCCTTATTTCAACGGGGTCAAGATTACTACTGTCAAAGACCCCAACGACGCAATGATGTTGGCACAACAAATAACAGAGCTCCTAGGAAAGGAATTTATAGAGCCAGTAGAATGGTCAGCACGGCTAATTGGATTTTATTCAGTCTACTACAGGGGTCGGCAACCTACGGCACGTGTGCCAACAGTGGCACGCAGAGGGATAATCGCTGGCATGTGAGCAATAGGGAAAACTGCATGCTGACGTACATTTTGATGTAATAACGTCTTATAGTCACAAAGCCTGTTAGGAGCTATAAATACTATTAAAGTGTTAGAATTAACTTGTGCTACAATTAGAATTAACACTGTGCTTGTGGCACAGGGGTTAAACAGAAAATTCAAAATGGCACATCCTGCCAAAAATGTTGCTGACCCCTGGTCTACTATATAATTCCAAAAAAAGATGGAGGTGTTCGAACTATTCTCGTCCTTCGGTAACTGAATCAGTTTCTGATTTTTTTGCCATTTCACATGCTACGCACATTGGATGTCCTTCAAGCAATCAACCCACAGCAATGGTTCACCACGATATATCTGAAGGATGCCTACTTTCATGTGCCAATCACACTACAACACAGACTATTTCTCCGCTTTGCATTTCAGGGTCAGGTTTGCCAGTTTTGCGTGCTACCATTTGATCTATCTCTGTCCCCGCGAGCGTTCACGAGGTGTTTGTCGGCAGCATTATCTTCAATTCAACCTCAAGGCGTACAGCTGCTCCCCTATCTGGACGATTGGCTCCTGTGTGCACCATCTCGGGAGCAGTCTTCTGATCTCTCATGTGACACAACTTGGCCTCAAGGGGAACTTCAATAAAAGCCGGTTAGTTCCATGTCAGTCAGTGAAGTTCATAGGTATACTACTGGACTCGAAGTTGATGAAAGCTTCACCTTCACCTCAGAGAGTGGACAACATTTTTCTCCCCCTTTAACATTTCCATAAGCATGCCAAGCTTCCATTCAAATGTGTGCTCAGGTTTATGGGCATGTTAGCAGCGGCAGCTATGGCGATTCCACTGGGTCTGCTTTGGATGCGCCCTTTTCAGAGATGGGTGAACAGTCTGCGCCTGAACCCTACATGGCACAATAGAAGACTAGTAAAAATTACAGAAAGATGCCTTCTTACCTTGAGACAATGGAGGAAGAGATCATTTCGGATGAAAGGAGTAGCGCTAGGGGTAATTCCGTCTCGCCGAGAAGTAGTTCAAACCTATGTGTCACTGACTGGGTAGGGGCCAGTGTGGCAACACAGAGCGATCAGGGGAAACTGGAGTTCCGATCAAGCATCGAGACACATTAATATTTTGGAGTTGAAAAGTGTAGCTAGCTCTGGAGCACTTTGGACCGGCGTTGCGGAATCATCATTTTCTAATAAGGACAGATTATACTTCAGTGGTATTTCATATCAATCATCAGGGCGGCACGAGGTCCAGTCGCTTGATGAAGTTGACATGGGACATTCTGATGAGTGCTTTCCCTTGATTGGCAAGCATCGGAGCGATGTATGTACTGGGAATTTCGAATGTGGTGGCAGACTTCTTGTGCCGTCACAGACCCTTACCGGGAGAGTGGAGGCTCAATCCGGAGGTAGTTCAGATGATTTTGCATCGATTTGGCAGAGCAAATGTGGATCTCTTCGCCTCAGAGGAGTCAACACACAGCCCTCTGTGGTTCTCATGGACAGAAAGGTCCAGCCCGTTGGGTCAGGATGTACTAGCACACACTTGGCCAGATCTACTACTTTATGCCTTTCCTCCAACTCCCATAATTCTGCCAACTCTACACAGGACACGGAGAGGACTACAGCTCTGTATATGGCCGCTGAGGAGCCAGAGTTACTGTTCGGAGCCTGCGATATGAATGTGTAAAATAAGATTCTGAATTCAAGAGCACCCTCCACAAGAAATATGTACGCTTGCAGATGGAAACTTTTCACTTAGTGGTGTACTCAGCGTGGGGTGATTCCAGAGCAATGCTCTGTGCCACTGGTGTTATGTTTTCTGCAGTTCCTGCTGAAGAGTAACAGGGCACCCTCCACCATAAGAGTATACATAGCCACGGTTTCTGCATAGCATGCATTTGTAATGGACAACCTTTGGGATCTCATAACTTAGTGACTCGTTTTCAGTTGCTCAGAGATTGCGCTCAGCTCAGACTGTTTGGTGTCCCTCGTGGGACCTCTATCTGGTTTGTTTAAGAACCAGGTGATCGAGTTGACTGGACTTAATCCTACAGTGGGAGGAGCAGAAGATGGTAATCATACTGAGCTTCTCTGTCCAGTGAGAGTCCTGAAGGGTTATCTGAGAGCGATAGAGAATCTGCGGCATTCAGGCCAACTTTTAATTTGCTATGGTGGATCAAAAGAAAGGGCAGCCTCTGTCAAAACAGAGGCTGTCGCTTTGGGTGGCAGGAGAAATTATATAGGCATATAAGGTCAATAACCTTAAAGTGCCAGCTGGTATAAGGTGCCATTCGACAAGAAGTATTTCAACATCTTGGCAGCACTTAAATGTGTTCCTCTAATCGATATTTGTGCAGCTGCTAACTGGTCTCTGGTAGTCAGTAAGAACGAAATAGAACAAGAGTTACGCATGTGACTGCAGTTCTATGAGTTCTGGATGACCGCCAGAGCACTCTGTCACTCGGAGTCTGGGCGAGAAGATTTCATAAAGGCAGTTTGCCGGATGTCACGGGATTAAATAGGGGAGATTTCCATGACATCCTTTGTCACGTGATGACTTTTTTGTTATTAGACTCGACCTGCGCATGAGTAGAGAGATAATGTTCAGTGTAAGCACTGCCTCTGGCAGTCATCCAGAACTCATAGAACCGCAGTTTCATGCGTAACTCTCGAAACCATGTCCCTTAGAGATAGGGCTGAAATGATTCCTTGAGTTACTTGAGTAACTCGAATACAAAAAATCATTGAGGCAAATTATGTGCCTCAAGGAATCGTTTTGTCCATTTATTAGGGATGCACTGAATTTTCGACCGCCGAAAATATATGCCACGCCGCACCACCAGTGTTCATGCTTCCCCTCTCCCTCCGCCGTCATCACTGCGCCGCGTGACTATCATTCTGCTCAGTTACTGCTCCTGCTCACCAGAAAAGCAGAGTCCGCTCAAATAACGCGCAGGCAAGAGAAAGGTCTGTGTAACGTTAGTATACTTGTTACTGTTTGCAGTAGAGCTGCTGTGCTGTGACACGCTGTGGTACAGCTTATCTGGGCAATCTGCTCCCTGCTATGATCTGCTCACATTCGCTGATAATACATGTTTACTTGACGTTTCTTTACACGGAATCATCATTTGTATTAATTTCCCCCTGATTTACGCGATCTGATCTCTGTATGAATGAATGACAGAGACGCGCGTTTTCCTTTAGCATACACACACACACACACTGAAGCGCGTGTGACATCTCAATGAGGACAAACACATCTCCAGAACTGCTCTGAGAGTCACTTCATGAGTATTTCACCATATCATTTGAGTAAAACTATCCTCATATCATATACACACGGGAATGTAAAGGTATTCACGGCAACCTGTCAAAATAAAACTCATGTTTTTTAAAACAGTGCAGGAGAAATATTTGTTCAGCAGAATGTACATACTACTACTAAAATTATGAAAACTTTATTTTTTAAAGAAATAATCACACAACATTCCCAACATGTTTTAATTTAAATAGTAATTTCCCTTTGTTTGCCAAAAAAGGTTTAATTTTCAAAAATGTAAAGATAAATTAAATTGATGTTTCATGCCTTCATTTGATAACCAGATACACAACACAGAATTTCTGAGGAAAAAGAAAACATTTCATGAGGCTATTTAAAAAAACAAATAACATTAGGTGAGAGAAAATAAAACATAACTTTATAATTGTCATTTTCTTCAATCATATAATTATTATAACACCTAAAATACATTGCATGTAAAAGTGTTGAATGGTGTACATTGTGTGCACATGATCAGGATGGTACCACCTCCGCTGCGTTTTGAGAAAGAAAAAACCCTGTTTGCAAGACTATACATTATTTGGATAATTAGTCAAAAACAACAACAGTTATGTCTGATTCTGTTGCATAGAACTGAAAAAAAAATCATTGATATTTAATATTAATATATTTTCTGTCCAATTTTCTTTCAATAAAAGTGTGGTTATTTTATTGGCTTGTTTTTTTTAAATTCCGTGTCATTAAAATTGAGTTAAATTAAAAGTCTTACAAAATTACTATATATTATTTAATAAAATAAATAATTATTACAAATCATTTTCGGTTTTGGTTTTTGACCGAGCACATCCATAATTCTCTGTTTCGGCCCAGAATTGTAATTTCGGTGCATCCCTATCATTTACTGTAACTACATACAGAGCACTGTTTGCAACCAGATGCTCATTTAAAGGATCACACACACACACACACACACACACACAGACACACACACACACACACACACACACACACACACACACACATACACACACACACACACACACATCAGTATGCAGAAAGACATTTAAGAGGGTTTATTCTCCAAATAACTTTAAATTCATGTTGCTGAAAAATGTGTTAATGTTATGTGTATGTATTATTTTGATTCATGTCTTAGTTTTAGGCTTTACTATGTTTACCTTATTTGTACCTTACCTTATTTGTATTTGCATTTGTTTTATGTAATATGGCAATTAAATGCACTACATGGGTTTAGTTTTCAGTTATTAATATATGCTATTTCAGCAATTAAAAATTGAATTTTTCCAAAAAGGAAACAAATTACTTGTTAATTTTAAGAGACTTGTCTTATTTTCTTTTGTATATTTAGGATTGCTTTTTAAAAAGAAAAAGTAGTTCTTATCCGATTACTCGATTAATTGATGGAATTTTCCAGTAGAATACTCGATTACTAAAATAGTTGATAGCTACAGCCCTACTTAGAGACCACAAACCTGCTCCAGGAGGGCCACTGTCATGCAGAGTTCAGCTCTAAAACCAATTAAACACACCTGAACCAGCTAATCAGGATCTTCAGGACAACTAGGAACTTCCAGACAGGTGTGTTAAAGCTAAACTCTGCAGGAAAGTGGCCCTCTAAGAGCAGGATTGGACATCCTTGCTTCAGGGGGCTCTGTATAAACCAACCAATCTGCGGCATCTAAAACCAAAGCCACAATTTTTTTTTTTTTTTTATAATCCGAAGGAGAATGATGTCTGTAAAACCTCAGAACAAGTAATGGCTAGGGAGGATGTAATTTTACCTGGCAAAGAAAGCAGTTAAGCAACTCTATTTGATTCCTCAGTCTATTTATACAGTTTAGCATAGAACAGATGATATGGCAGAAAATGCGTTAATTCTTTAGGTTTGATCATGATGGTAAAATCACTTTCTTTAAAAAAAAAAAAATAATTTCCCAAACCTTTTAACAACTAATATAACCATTTGTGGTTTCCAGCAATGATGAGGCTCTTGGTCCCAAATGTCTGTGTTGGATTAAACAGTCATAAAGACGAACTATATCAAATGTCACCTTTACAAACATGCCTGTTTTCATCATTCAAGGACATAGCGTGAACAATGCCAGCAGCTTCCATTACACACATAAATGCAAGTTCTCTCTCATCAGTTTCGTTTGCATGATGAGGTGAGAACATTTTTAATGGATTCATAGTTTAACCTTGTAGACCAACTCTATGATTTCAGTGTAACGGATGTATGCCAGTAAGGGCTGTGTGTAAACCTCACTCTCCTGACCTCAAAAAGAGGCGCTCTAGCGACTGACACTAGAGGCTGTAGCCTTTGGCGTTCCTTGTTAGAGCGAGTCCTGGGTTCGCGACCCGCTCGGTGAGTTGGTGCGGACCCGTGTCGGGGGGGTTACATCAGCTGGCTCACCAAATCAGCCTACTTGGCTGACATTTTCAGGTCTGGCCACCAAGACAAACAGCAAATGCCAACAGTAATGACTCCTTTAAAACTGTCTGAAGTTTGGCCAAAAAAATTAGTAGCAGCTTTATCAGAATTTAAAAAAATTAAGCTGTAGAACTTCTTCCCTGTCTGTATCCCTGCACAGCAGGATACAGAATCCCTTTGCTTGCCGCAGTGATGGTGTCATTGTGGGTATCAGTTCCAGAAAACCAAGGCTTTACGAAATCCTCCGATATGAGGGTAAAAGCAGACTCTGTGAAATATTTAGGTGGTTGCTAGAGTGACGTCTCCATCTGGCAAAAAAACAGACTTCTGCTCATTTATTAGTAACTGTTAGTTCCACTCTGCCTGTCCTTGCTATTTGCCAACCCTACCTTCTGACATCATTATTCCTACAAGAGGCACCATGACAGAAAAAGGCAGTGGAAAAGGCTCAGCTGCTCATTTGTGGGACTCGAACTGAACTCCCATTTATTATGTAAAGACTCATTCACTCCACTCAGTATAGAACTATAGACAAATATTCTATAATAAAAACTGAATTGAAAATACAACTTTTTGAAAACAAAACTGTGATATTTATTGTCTTTGACTATTTAAATACACTGATCAAATTCAATGGTATCAATTCCTTCATCCTCCAGGAACTGCTTGTATACTCTCGCCACACGAGGCCGGGCATTGTCGTGCACCAGGAGGAACCTAGGACCCACTGCACCAGCGTAGGGTCCTAACAATGGGTCCAAGGATTTATTTGTGATAACTAGGGATGCTGCGATTAACCGGTTTTACTATTAACAGCGCTTTAAAACGTCACGGTTAATTAATCGTAAAGGTTCTGCTAAAGCGAGTGTTTCTGTTGCACAGAGCGGAACTGTTGCAGCTTGCTCAAAACAAAACAAAAGTTACACGAGCGGTGCACCAGCTTAAAATGTCACGCTTATCAGAGACACGGAGGCTAGATTAACTGTGACAGAGGAACCAAACAGCGATCCTTTTTTCCACCAGAGAATGTCTAAAGTCGATAGTGTGGGACCATTTTGTGTGCGCCAAGAATGACCAGATCGTCATTTAAATAAAAATAAAATTGTAAAAATTGCTGTTAAAGAGTATAACGTTACATAAGGGATAATGCACGGTTAGCCAACCTGTTCTCGTTGTGAAATAAAGGTTTTTAATGCATGACGTGAAGGCAAGGATCACCTGACGCAAAGTTCGTTAGCTCTAACATTCTGTCCGCTTCAGACAGGAATGAAATAGTGCAGAGAGAGAGAGAGAGAGACAGACAGACACTCAGAAAGAGAGAGAGAGAGAGAGAGAGAGAGGGGTGACCGTTGCGTGTGTGAATTAGTCTACCTGCATCTGCGCGTCACTACAAACAATGGAGATTTGAGTTTAGTTATTTAAACAGTAATTTTACCCCCCTCTTTGCTGATTAGTATAATGTAGCAATCTAGTATCTAAGCAATTTTATTAATTAAAGTCGCTGGGCGTTGGCTTTTCTGTCCTAAATGTTTGTGTGGGCAGATCTCGATCTCACAAACCAAAATAATAGACATGACTTTCTCAGGTCATATGTAAAATGAGATGAATAAAGATGATTCAAATGAATAAGTATGGATGACAGTTGATTACAATAATAGTTCAGTTTATTCCCCTCATTGGTAACAGTGTCCTCTGTGAGATAAATAGTTAATATTTGTAATATTAATATTAATTATTAACATTAATAATACTTAATTAACATTGTGATTTATCATCCATATTATAGTGTTATAAGCCTTTTTTTCACCATATTCCCTAGTTCTGTACCTCAGGTCTAAAAGAAATGTAAAAAAATATACAAAATGAAAACACCAAATGTTTTTGAGATCTATTTCCATTTGTTATTTTCAAAAGGGAAATACAGACACGCATGTTTATAGAGCAGAGGTCTCCTTTTTTAATTCCAATAGGAGAGATGGACATTTTTTCTTTAGTATTATTATTTTGTGCTGTATTATTGGTTACTGTGTTATTTCTGTTTCAAAAGGCAGCAATAAATAACAGTTTAATATCTAAAGATTGTTTATGTAATGTTGTGAAATGAATAAATGCATAATAATCGTTATAACCGTGAAACCGTGATTATTCCTCAGACTATAATCGTACCAACAAAATCTATAATCGTTGCATCACTAGTGATAACTAATGGCAGTCTAATGGCAGGTGCCATTGTTTAGCCTGTAGAGGTCTGTACGTCCCTCCATGGATATACCTCCCCAAACCATCACTGACCCATCACCAAACCGGTCATGCTGAACGATGTTACAGGCAGCATAATGTTCTCCACAACTGACACCTCAAATCATACAGCTTGTTTGATGAGAGGTGTGCTATTACTTTTTTGACTTTTCTTGGTTTGATTTTTGCTTGGCGGGTGATAAAAGAGCAAAAATATCCCATATATCATATGTATACTGTAGGAGGATCTGAGTCATATCTAGAGACCAGAATCTCACAGAGACTTGGAAGAAGGCTCTTTGGATTTGCAACCAGTCAGAACACCCTATAGCAGCCACAAAGAAAAGTATTAAAAAACACATTTAGACACATTAGATATAGCATAGCAACACCCTAGAATAATTACATACATTTTTTTACATGCAAAATGTAAAAAACCTCACATGTCATACATATCATTATATGTATTTTACTTAAAATCACCTTGATTGGCCCTTTGCACATCTGTGGAAGAAAAACATACATACAGCAGCACTACAGTAGCATTTCAAAGTTTTGCAAGTCAATACAAACACAGAAGTAATAATGAAAATACTTTTGAATGTTGTGTTCTATGTTAAAACATCCCCCATCATTTCAGAAGATCTTGAATTGCTCTGTCTGGATTCAATATACTGACCTCATGCACAAAATTGAATGCTGAGCAGTGTTTGTGGAAAGCAGACTTCTTCAGAAAATAAAGCTAAAGGAATTAAAGCTTAAGGTCATACAGAATAGTATATTACCTTTTAGACTCTCTTATTCACACTTTTTAGGCACTTGTAGACATATCAGCATGGTGGCAAAAGTGAGTAACTGAAAGAGAACATTACATTTGTAATCTGACATTATAAACCATGACAAATTACAGTGAATAATATATACTTTTGAGATTTTTTGTGTGTGAAACTTTACAGGAATTTGCTGTCCAACTTATGAGTGGACATGAGAAAATCAGCGCTTTTGTCTGTATATTGTTTGTTTGTGTAATTCATAGAGAGAAGTGCAAATAATCTACAGATACTGTAGGTACTGGTGAAGGCAGGAAGGAAATCTGAAAGACGAGAATAACAGAATGTATAGATTGACAGAATTATTGGTTTTGTCAATAACACACAATCATAGATTGTCAAAAGCAAAAAGCATTCCTCAGCTCATATAGAGCTGGAATGACTTTTGACAAACATCTACGGCATCATTTTGACTCCTATCTGAAAATGACTTGCTTCCATTATCTACAATCACAGCTTGTCATGTGGAGACTTTGATGTAGCTATACGACCCAAAACACATAGGGGAAAAAGCAACTGCTGTGCAGAGACTCATTTTTTTAGGTTAAATTGCTGTGATTACATGGGCTGTGCTTCAGAGTGTGTGGTGGGACCTGTGCGGTTCATAAATGAAAGTGTCTGGAAGGTTATATCATGGTTTTAGCTCTTTTTTTTGTACATCTAAAGGACATGTCAAACAATACCCATAATCTCAACTTCAAATCACAACCACTCCAGTTATATTACATTTTACAACTAGCAACATAAATCCTTTTATTCTCTAAGCTCCAAAATAAATTTCAGTTTCACCATGAAGCTTAATCCTGTCTTTTGCATTTTTCTCACACTGAGCTGCAGAAGAAAGACATCTCATAACAGATACAGTTTAACATTCACTTGTAAAACAGCAGAAACAAATGCCCACCACCTGGAAGGGAAATAACTTTCATAAGCAATCAGTGAGAGAGCTGAATATGTATGGAACTTTAGCCAAGATTTTGATAAAAAGTAACTCTCTTAACAGCTGAAGGACAGGAAGACCATGTAACAAGTTCTCAAAAATCTCCACAACTCTCAAACCATATCTGAAGTGCTCTGAAAGGGCTGTCAATTTATTTACAAATTATCAGATGCTGCAGATACAAACAAATACCAGATGCACATAATTGCAAAAAATTGTTACAAATAATCACAATTATTATAGACCCTAAATGACGATGACAAAATAATAAATAAATAGCTAATATAAATAGTTAATATATTATAAATTACTTAATATCAGCGAACATAAGCCAATTTCTGAACTACGTTCCACAGCAAATACTAATTGAGCTTATCGGTCTGAGATACAGTAAGGATGCTTTCTTGTATTCCATACAGAATTGTTAATTTTTGGTGTAACCATCCCACATACTGACCCCTTGGCCGGAAATGACTGTCCCATTGCATTGTGTCGTTTTCAGCATCCTTGAGAGACACTTTTTAAAAATCTGGTTGCATCTAACAGTAGATTATTAACTTATTTTATTAAAGAAGAAATTACTAATGTTCATAAAGTTTGCCATGTGACCAACCAACCTACAGTTGCACTGCTTCACTGCTATTCACAACTCATGGGACAGTTGGTGTTGGGGTTAATGAACTGTAGCTAATTTTACAATCATTACAACATTTGTCTAAAAAGGTTTTTATTTAATGAAAAATGTGTCATATTGAACAAACTATTATTTATAAGCTTTTTTTATATTTCTTTATTATATATTTATAAGCTCCTTCTGGAGTCTGAAATGGAGGAACTTTGGTCAATACTGCTAATTAATCAATCTTTTGCTGCATGTGTTTTTGTGCTGGCACCTTGGCTGGTTTAGGCCTGCCATGGATAAATAATGGTTATAAATAATACAAATGGCAAAACAGCAAGTCCCAGTTTTTTTTTTTTTTTTTTTACAGTCTATAGTTTTAATAAATTATTTATTGAATCATTCAAATCAAACGATTCGTTCAAAACGGAAAACAGATTAAATTATAAACGGACCGTTGAATCACTGGCTCACTTGATTAATTCAAAAACAGATTAATTTAAGGAACAAAACACTGTGTTGCTCTACACTGTTGTATTAAATTATTGGCATATTTATGCTCGCACACATATGCTGATATTCAGAAAAGTGCATTGGTTGTGCAATGAATATAAAAACTTATTTATTTTTTCTTTCATTGCTGGAATTTCATTGCTGGAATTATAAGTGCATTCTAACTGCATTCTAATGGGCTTCACCGCGCGGTGAATGCTCTTGGACTCTCAAGACGTGTTTTTGTTTGTTTTTTTGCAAAGTCTGTGACTCGATAATGTCAGCCCCTCCTATCAGTCCCCCGACACATACAGCTCAATGACATTATGTCAGGGAAATGTCCTTAAATTGTAATCAAGGAAAAATCATCTTCTTTTTAAAGAACTTCAAAAGTTGCGCTTGAAACATTTTGTGAAAAATTACGAAAACTTGCTTCCGCTCGTGCGCAGCTTGTTACAGTAGCCTACCAAGTTCTGATTGAATAATCTCCATTATAAAGTTTGTGAATTAACATAAGTAGATTTATTTGCATGATAAGTTTTACATAATACACAACATTAGGAGATGCTTTTTGTCATTTTTTTTTCCATCAGGGGGATAACATAAAAAAGTTACACAGGTTTAAGTTTATAAAAATGATTTATGAACAATATTTTACATGAAATATATATTTTATGAAACACATTAAACTCTAAACCTGCTAGAAAATCAAAGCCATAAATCTAATCAAGTTGTGATCCAAATTTGAGGTTCATATCTCAAAAAATGAGCTTTCAGTTCTATTTTGTTTGGGCGCAGTACCAAGTTTTCCCCGTTAGATGCCAGAAAAACTCTGCTGGTGCACACAGTGGTTGGATTTATGATTTACTGTAGAGCTTTTCTCTCTCAAATATTACAAGAACACACACATAAACCACAAAAAGTTTTTGACACGCATACAAACCACACTCCGTGATCCATACCCACACAATTATAGATGCTTTACTTATCCAATTGGCTCTATAATATGCAGATGCAGAAAACAGGAATAAAGTGAGTATTTGTTTTATAGACCAAACCTGAAAAAAATGGCACCATCTGGTAAAAAATAGTGAAACATTTTATTTTAAAGTCTTGCAGATAGAATTGCATAATTTTGCAGTTAAATGGCACAGCAATTAAAAATAGCAGTTTTAATAGGTTTCAATGGGGACATTTTGTCCAAAAGGCGCTGAGAGTAACTCTTTTTTGTACCTAGTGCAAAATACATTTATTAAAGGAAATGAGCCCAAATTTACACAGTTAGCATTAACACAGACACAATTGTCAAAAACAATAAATAAATAAATAAATGGACAAAATGTCCATAAGGTTGCACAAGGTTAACATCATAATGATTTTTGACATAAAAAAGTATTTTGGCTATTGCTACAAATATACCCGTGTCACTTAAGACTGGTTTTGTGGTCCAGGGTCACATACAGGAGATAAGTATCTGAAAAGTTTGGCAAACCTGTCTGCAAACTTCAATATATATATTTTTAAATATGGCTAAATCATGACTCATCTCCATCATTGACCTGTTTCTCCTGCCTACCTTCAATCGGTCTAGTCCAGAGTTCCTCAAATCTTTCCCCGGAGGGCCAGTCTGCTGCAGAGTTTAGCTCCAACCCTGATCAAACTCACCTACCTGTGATTTTCTAATGATCCTGAAGACTCTGATTAGGAAGCTCAGGTGTGTTTGATTAGGGTTAGAGCGAAACTCTGCAGGAATGGTCCAGATTTGAGGATCCCTGGTCTAGTCTAAAATCAAACTCTGCTCTCACACTGAAGGCAAATGCACTTTAACAATAATAATGAACTTTGGCTAAACGTGAGACCATCTGCTCAGCTACAGAAGGGTAATTTGGCTGATCTGGTCTTGTAAACACTGTGGATAAGACCGGCATAAATATCTGGTTAGGGGCAATTCATGTCCAAGCAGGCACACTTTATGTTTATGGAGCCTCTGCAGACCCCCTTTATTGAATCAAATGTTTTTTTTGTGTCAACCCATCCATAATTACACCGAGCTTAAGCAGAGAGAGCTCTATGGAGGTCACCAGCTGAAGTTCAACCAGTTCTCTTTAAAAAAAGAGGCTGAACAAGAAACATCTACTACTAAACCACTGTTGGTCATATCAGACCTCTATATCAAACAAATAACTTATTTAATAACAGCTGTGGTTATATTTCTGTGCTTGTGAAACCACAGATTAATCAAACTGCACTTTGTTTATGGGGATACAGTGATGATTCATATTGTTAAATTCAGACAAAATGTTATGAAAACATAGAGGTGATTTAGATTTCAAAGCATTGGCGGCTCCTGCTTTCTAAGAGTTTCACAGGGAACGAGCAATAAACTATAACATTTCTGAAGGCATTCACATGCATCGTATTGCTATTAGATATGTAAGCAATTGCTTTTGTTTCTGTTTTTAATTCTCATAAGACATTTCAGAAGAAACACCCAAGACATAGCAATACTAATAATATATCAGTTTGAAATGGCAAGATTGATTCTGAGTAACATACTTTATTCATAAGTAAACAATACTTGCAAAAAATATTTTTGGAACCTTCAACATCACTTTTTTTTAAATCAAGACCGTCAATCCGTGTATACGGTATACACACTCCTAATTCAGAGCATCGGTAGACTGGAAGAACCAAATAGTTTTGTATCAGAGTGCAGAAATAATGTGTACTGGGTTAGTAGATGTGTTAAGTCAGACTCCGGCAGTTTATAGAGTAAAACAAGTGTTAACATATACACATATTCACTGTAATTTCGCATTTAGCATAAGAACAAGAATCTTGTACAAGTAATATTATTCTTTAACACAAGAGGGCGCTGTAAGACTGTGTGAATGGCCATAGATGCCCATTGATGATGTATTTGGCCAGTTATGTTAATTTTATGTTTATTCTTTAAGAGTTAGGTTCATGTTTTCATAAACAAGTAGAAGAACCAGATCCCCAAAATAAATAAAGGATGAAACTGTACGCCGTTAACTTATCATGACTGTTACTCTGAGATTGCGCAAATTGATTTTGTTGGCCGTATTGAAAATATGTTCATGATTGTAACTCAAACTCAACTGAATTTGGTAAGGTGCAGCTGTTGTGCAAATCACACTGACATGACTTTCTAAAACATTACCTACTACATGTGTTTGTACACTTCATTTGAGTCTGAAGGAGACGCAGGGTCTGATTTGCACAATGGCAGTGTTTAGGCATATATGCACAGGTCAATGTGGGGCAAAGGTAATTTCCCTTAGGCAGAACTGTGCAAACAAAGAGAGATCAGCTTGAACAATGAATATCTGCTACATACACATGCGGTGATGCATAAAGTATCTGATTCACAAAGAAAGGGGTGAATAAAAAATAAGGATATCTAAGATAACTATAAATTAGTCAGCAATACATATAAACAACAAAACTACCTTATTATGTTTCCTATTTAATTTGATTTGTCTAAGCAAAAATAATAAAGGTCTTATGTTTTAGTCATTTTTACAGAGGACACACACTAAAATGTTGTTCGTATAACAAAAAATCTCATTAGGGATATTTAGAAAAATAATCACTAGGTGACACTGAAAGACCCCAGCTTGAAGGTCTGAATACTTAGGATCATGTGATTTTTAAGTTTTTCTTTTTTAATAAATCTGCAAAAATGTCAACAATTCTGTGTTTTTCTGTCAATATGGGGTGCTGTGTGTACATTAATGAGGAAAAAAGCAAATGGCTTTAGCAAATGGCTGCAATATAACAGAGTGAAAAATGTAAGGGGGTCTGAATACTTTCCGTACCCACAGTATGTTCACAAAAGTTATTGAAACAAAAGTATACTCTTTACTTGAATTGAATATGCTTTCTATTTTAATTCTATGTAAAATGTTGAAGACCTTTTCAACCATGAATATAATAAGCTTTTCATGGGGTTATGTGATTTTAAATCTAACATTGTCGTGTCTTTAAAACTTCCATTAAAATTTGGCAGACAAACATTTCTCCATATATAAAAAAAAAAAAAAAAACTTTTTAAATCAAGTAATAACAAATTAGGTCAATTTAAATCAATATTTAAATAATTGATGCTATTTTTCTCCTTTTCAAGAATTCATTTGAATTCGTTCCTTAAAAAAAGAGTGCACTAGCTATCTTTTTTTAAATCTAATAAAACAAAATAATTGAATAAATAATTGAAAATATGTTAATTATATAATCTAATAGATCTGGATACAAAAAGTGAGGGCTAATGGGGCACTCTAAAATTTAAAAACGAGGACACCAGGGGCCCGTTTCAGAAAGGAGGTTAAGTGAAAACTCTATGTGAACCCTGAACTGAGGGAAATTCTGGGTTTTCCGTTTCAAACTCGAGAAAGCAGAGTAAGTCAAGCCGTTCCCGAAAGAGAGGTAACTTATACTCAGAGTCAGTTACCGAGGTAACTCTGTGAACCTAACCTGGTCGGGAGCAAGTTTTCTTCTGTAAACCCGGAGTTTCTTTCCGTCTCCTCCCCATTTTTAAAGTGTTAGCGAAGTTTAAATACCTTATTCATTCATTCACACTGCAAAATGGATTTTCTTTCTGAGTATTTTTGTCTTATTTCAAGTACAAATATCTAAAAATGTCAAATTATATATGAAACAATTGTCTATATTTATTTAGTCTTGTTTCCTGGGGGATTTTCTTTTTAAGTGCATTTTACACAAAACAAGTAAAATTGTCCGCCATAGAGTAAGAAAAATAATCTTAATGCAAACGGAAACTATAATATGTTTAATGTCTTAACCTATTGGAAGATAATTAGCAAAATAAGAAAAATGCACTTTAAAACATCGGAGATGCATAAGTCTGCTGTATGCAGATTTTAAAGAAAGTGTGCATCGCTCTCACACTCATTCTGATCATTTTTTCCTGAGCACAAATCCGTCAAAGAGGAGTATCACAGTACGTCAGTGAAGTAAAAATCGGTTTAAATGAGGCTGAACTGATAAATGACTTTCACTTGATAACATTTTTGTGACCTCTGGAAGTAACCCAATAATCCGAGTTTCCTTCAGGACTTCCAGTGTGGTTGGATGCTTTGATGAAAAGCATATCTCCATCATCATCATCGCACCTTCTGAAAATGAAACTGATTACTGTATGGAATTGAAGGATGCCAGATGGAAGGGTAGTACGAGCAGCAACCACCACCACAGCTGTTAAATAATCTAAGTATTCCCAGTTTTTTGGTCATCTTTATTTCCTAATACAAAAGCAAAAGTTATTATTTTTTACTTTTGGATTCCAATACTTGACCATCTGCTCTTCATCTGTCAGTGGTGGTGGTGCAGGTTCTCCCTCTGCCTTGCTGCCCACGTCAGTAGTTCATTTTATTACTCTTTATTAAGAAAAGTAACTGGTTGGATTAGAGAATATTTAATTATGTGAAAAAGAGTGTGTTAGACTATGTGGAAAAATCTGCAGCGCATTGAAATAGACATCGAATGATATTTAATGTTAAATGTTTGTAAAGTCAATTAGCCCACACCCATGAACCTGTCATGCTTAAAGCTTGATTGAATTGTATTTTTATACTTCATTTTTACTGCTGCACTTTCTTGTTTCTTTTTTCAGAATTTTTCCTTTTTGTGGCCATGGGATACCATTAAAATGAACATTAGTTCAATAATTTACAGTTTTCACCTCTGATAATATAAGTTATTAAGAATTAAAGTTACGCATTGACGGAAGTACGTGCACTGTTGCCATGGTGAATCGTAACTTATTAAAGTCTTGATGCAGGCACTAAACTCAGTCAACCTACTTAAAATGGAGCAAATGAACTAATTTCAGCTGTTCTGTAACCGAAAACTCAGTTTCCCATCTCAGATTAAGTCAACTCGGAGTTCAAGTTTAAACTCAGAGTTAGTTGAACCTCCTTATTGAAACGGGCCCCTGGTCCATGAATTCTAGAGAAAGCCACAGGTTAGGTCTAGACCAGGGATCCTCAAATCTGGACCAGTCCTGCAGAGTTTCGCTCTAACCCTAATCAAACACACCTGAGCGTGCTAATCAGAGTCTTCAAAATCATTAGAAAATCACAGGTAGGTGAGTTTGATCAGGGTTGGAGCTAAACTCTGCAGCAGATTGGCCCTCCGGGGAAAGATTTGAGGAACCCTGGACTAAACTGATCACATACACCCTCCAGTGTTTTCTTCTGTCGACAACATATATCTACTCCGATCCTCACCATCAAGCTAACCTGAATTCACATTCACACTTTAATGCCTAATGATGACGACACACAGAGACTTCTGCTCTCAGAGCTGTTTTGTGCTCTTGGAGGGTCAGGTCGTATTTTGTATGGCTTGTGTTTTATAACTTTTAACGTGCAGTTAATAATATACCCAAGTAAATTTATTACTAGTATATTTCCAGGAAAGTGAGAAAAACAGCAGGAAACTGGAACACTTGTTGACAAAAACACGTGCACACACAATGTTAGTAAAAAACTGCTTTATTAATACCTCTCATCCAAAGAAATATAAAAGATTGAGAGTTATTTCTGTATTTACAGAGCATAGTTTTTGCTTCTCACAAACAGAAACAAATCCTGCTTGTGCAAATACAAATTAAAAAATATCCTGCTGTGACTGTTCGACATCAGCAGTAAAGAAAATAGTCCTCGTCATCTCTCAATAATAGTCTGTGCAAAGAAAGAATGCATATAAAACACACAGTGTTGCTGCTACATTAAGGCAAACCCCAAGGAACTATACACTTGGTAAACTCCTTGGTAAAGTGACAGTGTCGATTAGATCATTTTTTTAGCCTTCCTACAGAAAACGTCCCACATCTTCCACAAAAACAAAGCAAAAAAAGGTCAAAATCTCTTAAAACGGTTAGCATTACACTGAGAGATCATTCAGTACCCTTTAAATTCAAAGCAAATCACTGGCTGACCGTAACTTTAGAAAGCAGAATCTTCTGGGCCTCAAGGAGTATTTGCCAGTCGGGTTTGGAGTGGAGTGTCGGTTATGAAAGCGGTGAATCTACATACAAACAGAGGATTAGTAGTTTGACGACTTCCTCTCTGCTCAAAGTGCTGCGAGGGTTTGTGCCCCTCACCATAAATACTTCTTCATTGGCACGGAAACTATGAAAACCTCAAAACAAACCTAAAACTCAAATCCACCGCAAAAGAAACATAGTAGACGCTGCCTATTAAAAGCGAAGCGTAAAATTCAATTAAATTAGAGAAATAAAAGCTAGTAACTAAAAATGTTTTCATGGCATACAGATTTGTGCCGGTTATGAAGCAAAACACATCAAACGTTCTGCATGCTGCTGCGTGTACAAAAAAACAACAACTCAAAAATACATTTATCAGATCAACTGATACACTTAATTTAAAATTTAAGAGACAAACATTCACAAACATCAAAAAGGCTCCTCAATGGTTTCAAAAACCTCACGAGGAGCAAACCAGCGCGGCGCGCGGCTCTTAGTCGTCCACCACTTAAACTGAGCTCAAAGTCCTTAGGAAGAGAGGCAGGCAAGCTTAGTTTTGGTAGATCTTCTCTGTGGTGTTGTAGTCGTTGGTAGTGCAGGTGTGGGTGGCCATGCCTCGGTGGATGGGTTCGGGGCTGTTATCGCCGCCGATGGTCAGGTTGAGCAGACTGGTGCATGTAGGCAAGTAGACGTGCTGGATGTGTTCCACCTCTGACCGACACACCGGGCATGACTGTACAGACACAACAACAGACTTACTCAGTAAGCATTCACCACAAGAACATGATAGGAATATTGTTATGCTGCCTGCAAATAATGACATAACAGTCATGTGGTAGATCGTGGCAATTGAGGCTGGGTGGTATATGCCGTCAACAGAAAATATTTTTCTTACTGCTTATTTCACGGTGGATGTTTTTGCACAGCAATTGGCAGGTTTATGTAATTTAAGTGTGAGAGTGATAAAGAATTTTGTGATGTTAACATGAAGTCATTTTGTACTGACGTCATTTATCAGGAATTAATCTTGGTTTATTTCCATAAAATTATAAATTAAAAGAAAATCATCAAATAAGAAAGTATTTAATTCACTGGATTATGCAAAACTTAAACTTATGCAAATCATTATTACATAGTTATTTCATATTTCAATTTCAAATAAATAAGGAAGTTTACATTTAAAGATCCGATTAATTTTTTGATGTAATTTTTTTACAAGACTGAATAAATGTGATTTTTTTTTTATCTGAAACTATTAAACACTGGTTTCAGAAATTGAAAAATAATAAATAAATATTGCAAAAAAACCAAACTTATAAAAATGTTAGAAATGTTGTCTTGGCAACTACATTGTAATACTAACATTAAAATGGAAATACAAATAAATTGAAGCAAAAAAAAAAGATTTAAATGGAAACTGGAAAATATAAAACAAAAGCCAATTTAAAATATTATTAAACACTGTAATACATAATACTAAACACTGCATGTCAATGCAGACATCTTAATCCTTTTATTCATTAATCAAAGTTTTTAAATTTACAAAACGTATTTATTTATTTTTTAAATCATAAATTCATTCCTAAATATTACATTTTTGTTGAGTCATATGACATGGAATTTTGCAACCTGAACTAGCCTTGCCGGTCATAAAAAGGTTAAAATGTCTGATATTTTATGTCGTTTCATTTCTGACAGATGGTTGCACCACATGACTTTCATTTGTTAAAATATATATTTTAAGATATACATTTTTAGGAAGTAATACTACTTTTACTACTACAGCTACTTTTCTTCATTATGATATCAAAACACATTTATCACCCAGACATTTTTGACACCATATTGGGTAAAAAGCGCCTAAACCTAATGTTCTCTGACCTGCAGCTGTTCAGCACAGTTCTGGCAGCACACCATGTGACCGCAGGGGCAGAACGCAGCGTCAATCTCTTCCTCGCAGCACAGCATGCACAGCAGCGCCTCCCGCAGCTTCTGCAGCTTCTCCTGCAGCAGCCGGCTCTGCTGGCAGCCTCCGCAGTCTAGCGCCCCCTCCAGCTCACGGGATGACGGAGTGCCATCTCCCGGCCTTGACATCATGTCCACGATTCCGGCATTGTACAGCGTGCGTCTGGCGTAGTCATACACTTCCTTGGAGGTCCGCCGGATGTCAAATACATATTTCTTGCCCAGGTTGATGTTCTCATTTAGGAAAAGCGAAGCCAGGTGACCCTTGAAATCCCGGCTATATTGCATCATGACGGCATTCGTTACCGTGTCACACCTGCAGACAAAAACAAGAGCGATCGGTGAGCGAGACTGCATATTACACACTAGCACATTATCTGCTCGGCGTCTGCCACACACACACAACAGTTCAAACGATCCATTATCCATCAGAGATAATGGCTACTGGAAAGGTGTTGTTGTAGTGAAAATCAAGGCTGCGGCTGCTTGTTGGAGTTCAAGGGTAGAGAGCAGTAGCTATTCTTCAACGTTTTGGCAATAAAAGCTCTTATCGGGGGCTGAAGAAACCCGGTTTAAGCCACATTTAAACTGGTGAATGCAGTTTTATTACCAGTCTGTCTTTACACAGCAGTTAAAGAGGTCATATAATGCTAATTTAAAGATTATTATTTTGTGCATTTGGTGTCAAAATGTTGACATCCTTTAATAAAAAAAAATATATTTTTCAAATACTGTACATCATTGTAGGTCCTCTATGCCCTGCCTCTCTCAAATGCTTCATTTTCTACAAAGCCCCCCCTTCTGACAAGCACAGTCTGCTCTGATTGGCCAACTGGCACAGTGCATTTTGATTGGCCGAACACCACAAGCCGCGTCAGAAATGTAATGGCCCTTTCCATAATCGTGAACTTCAGCTTTCAAGTTAGTTTTACCATCAGTTCAAGCCGAGAGGGAACAGAGTCGCGTGACAGACACAGTGACGAAGCTCGTATGTGTTTGTAAACAAGCCACGATTATGACTATTTCTGACGGGCTGTACAATCCACTGTGATGTAACTCTCTCTCTCTCTCTCTAACACACACAACGCACAAAAATCTGCATTTGAACAATCAATAGCAAATAATTAAACTAATATCAAAACATACTTCCAGTCGCTGATTTAGAAGCACCAGATTGTCATAGCAAAGTTGGATTTTTTTTTTAAATAGCCTTCGTGCAGCCAGCCTTGTAACATTACTCTCCTAGGTTCACAAAACACTCGTCCAGAAAATGCGTTTCACTAATTCGAACATCTGGGTTGTGCGGTTCTGGTGTAAGTAATCTTAATGATTCCTAAATGCATCTACTTTCAGAAGTTGTTTTGCTTTCACATAGAAACACACAGCGTCTCCCTGACACGGCTGCAGCAACACTACTGCGGTTACTGACACCACGCCTTCTTTCTTTGTGGGAACATTTGGGCGGCATTACGCAAATATTTCCACATCGTGACGTAGACATGTTTGAATGAGGCGTTTTAACCCGGTCTGGATCAGCCTTCTCTTTTAGGGTGCTTTCACACTAGCACTTTGGGTGCACACCCGGGTTCGATTTATGTCTGGTGCGCACTCACGAACCGTACCAGAGACTGCTTAAAATGGGTGTTTGCTGTGTTTGTTACGGTTTGCTGCTGATGTGAACGCAATCGTACCAAATTGCAGAAGTGAACCGCTATTAAATGTTAATGTTAAAAATGTGGGTGTTTCACACACTTTCCTGACCAGCGTGACCGACGCGCTATAAGCTGTATCACTAATTTATTTTAAGAAAAACAATGAATGAATGAATGATTGTATTGTATTAATTAATCAGTCAGTCAATCCATGCATTCCTTTTTTTAATTTAGATTATTAATTTTATGTAATTTTACAATATTGTTATTTTATTATATAATTTATAATTATGTAACAACAATTTTTTCGGTATGGTTTTGTAAGACTGACCCACTTGTACAGGTTATTTTTTCTTAGTTACGCGTTTAACGATGCAAGACAGTCTCACAGCTAGCCATTTACAAAGAAAGGACAAAGCTGGTTTGTAATGAAAACGATGCTCAGAGAAAGTCCAAAACAAAAGCACATAATCTTGTACTTTTCTGACAACCATGCAAAAACCCAAAACTCCTCACAACAGAGCAATTCAAACTGCTGACACAGAGGCTTTCTATGAAGAAAATACAACCGAACATTTAAAGATAGCTAAAGAGAGATCATGTCCTCTCCATCATAACAATGTGTAAAGAACAGCATATGTTGAGTGGTCCAGACAGGTAAACTAAAGCATGTTACAGTAACAGAAGTCGTGTGCACAAGATGTGTAGTGTTAAGTGTGGCAGAGCAGCACATTAACAAGAAAAAAAATGATGTTTTTGAATGTAATGATGCATTATTGTACTCCATGAAGGCTTTTATGGTGTCTCACCTGTAAAAGGCATGCGTTTCTGTGATGGCCCGATACAGACCGCTGGCTGCTCTATTACTGATTAACTTGAACAGTGTGACCACACTGTCGCTGGTTTCCTTGGTGACAGTCAAGTACACACTCTTCCCTGATTGCGTGGCAATTTGTATTATGGGATAAGATATCCTGCATTGAAAGGAAAATATGACTCATTACTGAAAGGCAGCGATGGCACAAATTGATAATGTTACATGACTGATTCTGATGTGAGCTGGGTGTTAGGTTATGATTTTTACGCCATCAAGAGCAATTTATGCCGTGCCTAACCTGTTAACCAGGCTGAAGTCTTCTCGGCAGATAGCGATACCATCTGGTCCCACACCGATAGCCAACCTCTGTCCTTCAGCGTCCCGCACCCAGTGCCACTCCACCCCATAATGCTCCAGAGACGACACCAGCTGCAGGGCCTGGTACTCCACTGACGCCTGGCTCAGACCCTCCAGAGCCTTGTGCTTGGCTATGATCCTGGAAAAAAACAAGAGAGACATTAATCCTAATGCCGATCATGTTAAAACTAGGACAGAGGAAGAATAATCTGTTTTGTGATTTAATTTCAGTGTGTAACATAAGAAAAACCGTTAGTTAAAACAATAGTGTAAACTAATAATCCCTTTTATTACAGCTGGTAATAAATATGATGGCTCGTAACGTAACACGACAATTACTTTTATTATGGCTAATGACTTGTAATAAACTGGACACAATACTTAAGAAATGATATTATATGCTTCCAGTATCAGCATATAAAACAGTCTAGTAGATTATTTTAAAAGTATGTTACCATGGGCGTAATACATTGTGCATAAACAAGTAAAATAACACGTCAGTCACTGACAAAGTCCATGGCTTCGTCTCCCCCTGTATGAGGCCCTTTGATTTTCTTGTACGCATTAGTCTTTATTTGCTTCAGTGACAGTGATAATTAATCCCTACAGACAGATCTCATTAATCCTCTTTGATTAGGTCGTCTGTTATCTAACCCAAACAAGCTAAAGAGTCTGAACAGAACTCCATAAAAGCAAGCGGTGCATTTAGTCAAACAGCATTAGGAGTGTTTTGTTTGCACCCACGCGGCTCTGGATAAGATGTTCATAGGAGTGTGCAGATTACAGCTCAGCTCCCTTGACTTTTGTCTCTATGTCTCTATTAAGTAAATCACGTAACAACCAGTCTAAAAGTGTATTTGTGGGTAAAAATCACAACGAATAGACGGGAGACCTCCTGAGAAAACTAGGTTTCTGCTGGAGGAGGTGTTAGTGAGACCAGCCGGGGGTGCTCACCCTGCAGTCTGTGTGGGTCCTAATGCCCCAGTATAGTGACGGGGACACTATACTATAAAAAGCTCCGTCCTTCGGATGAGACGTTAGACCGAGGTCCTGACTCTCTGTGGTCATTAAAAATCCCAGGATGTCCTTCAAAACAGAGTAGGGGTGTAACCCCGGCATCCTGGCCAAATTTACCCATTGGCCTCTGACCATCATGGCCTCCTAATCATCCCCATACACTAATTGGCTTCATCACTGTCTCCTCTCCACCAATAAGCTGGTGTGTGGTGGGCGTTCTGGCGCAATATGGCTGCCTTCGCATCATTCAGGTGGATACTGCACACTGGTGGTGGATGAGGAGATCCCCCCCCCCCCCCCCCCACACTATGTAAAGCGCTTTGAGTACCCAGAAAAGCGCTATATAAATGTAACAAATTATTATTCCACCATCACTTCTCTTGAATGTCAATTTGTGGGATCTTCAGTTTTATTTTTAACATGACTTGTGGGTTGCAATTACATTAAAAAATAATATTTGTTTTCAGTTTCACTTATTTTTAACAGTTTGTGTTCATAACAGATGAACATTGTACTGTGTTGGTGAAAAAAATATCAGCCCAGCAATAGTTGCACAAATTTGTGCACACTAAACATGCAAATTTGTAAACAGTAGGGAATATGTTCATACTAACTGCATGACTATATGCATTTACATATATTTTATCAGTTAAAGTACACTACCGCCCCAAAATTTAGGGTTTGGAGTTTTTCAAGAAATTAATATTTTTATTAATTAAGGACCCAAAGTGACAGTATATAGTACATTTATAGTTTTACAAAGATTTTGGTTTCAAATAAATATTGTTCTTTCGAGTTCTCTTTGAAATAATAATAAAAAAATAGATTTCCGTTAAAAAATATTAAGCAGCACAACTGTTTTCAATTGTTTTAACACTGATAATAATAAGAAATGTTTCAGCATATTATAATGATATTTGAAGGATTATGTGACACTGAAGACTGGAGTAATTAGGCTAAAACTTTAACTTTTCATAGCCGGAATAAATACATTTTTTAAATAAGTATTAATTTTATATTGCTGCTTTTACTGTATTCTGATTAAATCAATGCAGCATTGGTGAGCATAAGAGACTTCTTTCAAATATTGTAAAAAAAAAAAAAAAGACATTTTTTGTGTAAAAAAAAAAAATGCAGATAATGTTGGTCTATGAATCTCCTTATCAAATGATACGAATAGAAACATACTGCACCACATCAGACAGCCTGAGTTAATTTATTCTCTCTAATCAATTTATCTTTCTAAACAATGGATCATCTAAATTATCTAAAAAAACATCTAAACTATCGCCTCTGAAAAGGAAGGTTCAATACAAGGAAGATAAGCTCTACCAACACCATTTCTGATTTCTTGATTACCACAGAAAATGTTTGTAATAAAATATTTTTATATTCAATAATCCCCCCCGAACAACAAGTCATTATTTTCTGTAATTTGTCAGTACAACTATTATAGCCAAACATTTAGATAATACAAATAAACACAACACACAAACAAGTTGAAGATCAGAGATAATAGTGTGTGACATTTAGTTTGTTTACCTGTTGATGGTGGCTTGGTTGAGCTCTGTGGCACAGAGCTCAGTGTACCAGTACTTGGCTGTGTTCTGGTTATAGTCACCGAACTCGGCCTGTGCCAGTAGGGCGCTGAGCTCTTCGGCCTGTTCCGAGCACATCCGCAGATGCCCACGATGCAGATCCTCTTTCACATGCATAAAAAACAGGTGTCTGTAGAGCAGAACAGAAAGACAAAGAAAGTGAGTTAGTTACAAATGGAAACAGGTGGTACTTTGGAAAGTGAGGGAAGCACATATGGATGTCGACAGGTGGTTCGACAGGAAAGCGAGAGCAACCCACGCCGACGGAAACAGGTGACGGGGAACTTTCATTACAAAAACATCTTGCACATGCTCTTATGTGCTGGATCCATCTAGCATTTTAGTATGATCCATGAATAGAGACCATTTATAGGTGAAGCGATCCTTTAAAAAGGAACAGTGAAAACCAGAAGTGGCAAAAAGTCAATTGAAAATAACAAAAGGTCAAAAGAAAAGCAGAAATGATGGTTTCAATTAGAAATGGTCACTTTCACTTCAAAAACCAAAAAGGAGAATAATGCAATTGTATTTGTGTGTGTGAATTGGTTTGACTTTTATCCCGTCTCGGTCTTCTCTCTCGTATCTGTTGGCGCAACAGGCCTCGCAGTTATAAGTCTCTTATGCACAACGCTGTCGGCGTGTTTCCAAACGATAAGCATGCCGTCTCATACAAAGCATAAGAACCACACTCACTACTGACATAAATCCCTGTAGCTGTAATTCAGGTGTGCTAGATGTGTGTTTTTACTGAAGACAGATCTCTTTTCAGCCATCTGTGGGACTGTCACTGTTTATTCTTTGATCGATCGATGACAAGTCTCAGGGATAAAACTTGACTTTAAAGTCACAAACCAGGCTTGCAGCCATGAGAACTCTGGTTTGTTATTGACTTATCTTTTTATTGACTACTTCTCTTTAAGGGAATGTTTTTCACCTTGACTAAGTGTCAGGATACTTCCTGCTCCGCTGTAAAATGTAGAGATAAATGGAATTTAATTACTCCGTAACGGCAAACAATAAGGTATTTTGCAGATGCACAATGATTTACGTGATTAGTCAATAAATTACATTCAATAAATGATTATTAGAAGAGCAGGACTGAAAAATCTGGACGCTAAAATTGTACTTGTAAACAAAAAAAATTGTACTTTGTAATTATGTTAAATTGAAAGTTTGACTTTAAAGTAGGCCTACATTAAATCTTTGTTTAAATATTTTTTCATTCTTTAAAAAGTACACGTATTTTGATGTGTTGCCTAACTTACTAAAGCACAGGTAACGTAATTGATTATAATTGTAATGGTGTCATTCAATATTAAAGTTAATATATTTTAAGTTAATCGATACGTCATTACAAAGGTGTATTTACAAATATAATCAAATGCATAACATACAAGTTTCAATAGAAATTACATTAAAATTTATTTTAGTTTCTGATAAATGCTTGTACGTACATTCAGCATTAAATATTAACTATTTCAAAAGACTAAAGTAACAAAACAGAATTACAAAATATTATAGAAAAGTAAATCTGTGCAAATAAGCTATGAAACAAATGCTTATTGCATATCTGCACTGTGCATGATTAAAAAAATAATAAAAAAATAGAATATGTAAATAAACCTGTTAAACAAATTGTTTGTATTTCTGCATCATACTATAGTTAAAATAAAATACAAATGAGATGTTATTAATTACAACAACTTAAAAATATCAAATTCTTTGATTAAACAATTGTAAAAGTTATTTACTTCCGACACTACCACTTTTTTATTTTTTAGAGATAGAGTACAAATCTTAATGTTTAAGTATATATATATATATATATATATAATGATATTCTAGGGAACTGTGTGCTTCTAATTTTATAGCAACAGTTTGGACAGAACCCTTTTCTATTCTAACATGACAGTGTCTCTGTGTATAAGACAAGGATGAAAGAGAAATGATGATTCAGTCAGTGTGGAAGAACTTGACTGGTCTGCAGAAAGACAAGTCCTGATCCCAGCTGAACACCTCTGGTGTGACTTTAAATGCAGACCTTGAACCAAAAACTCATCACCAAACACCAATGACTTGTACATTCATTATATGGACAAAAGTACTGGGACACCCCCTTCTTTAGAAGAGAAAAGGGCACTTCCAAACTGTGGAAACAAAGATGGAAACATAATTCATGTACTTAAAAATTGTATTTCCACCTCTGTTGCAACAGTTTTGAAGTGTATGAAATGACTGTACCCATATGTACAAGTCATTGGGGTTTGTGATGAGTTTTTGGTTCAAGGTCTGCATTTAAAGTCACACCAGAGGTGTTCAGCTGGGATCAGGACTTGTCTTTCTGCAGACCAGTCAAGTTCTTCCACACTGACTGAATAATCATTTCTCTTTGATCCTTGTCTTATACACAGATACACTGTCATGTTAGGATAGAAAAGGGTTCTGTCCAAACTGTTACTATAAAATTAGAAGCACACGATTCCCTAGAATATCATTATAGGCTTAAACATTAAGATTTGTACTCATGGAATTGACTAAAGTAGTCAAACCTTTCATTAGAAGGGGTGACCCAATACTTTTGGCACTATGGTGTATATAAAATAGGCTATATTACAATGTCACACCGACTGAAGGCTCGTCAGTAGATAGCGCTGAAGTGAACTAACCCTGGAACATAACCTGCTCCGGAGGAGTTTATCTTCAGAGCAAGTTACTATGGTTACATACATACCCTGAAAGTAACCTCCGATTTTGGAACCGAAAGCTAAGGTTATCCGCTCACTTATCCTCAAACTTACCCGGGTATGTCACATAACCTGCTTTCTGGAATACAAGTTCTGCAAGCAGGTTCTTTAGGAAAACAAACACCGGCATATCAGTTCGTGCAGCGCTGCTGACAAAAAGCCCCGGGCTGATAAACATTGACTTTGGATGAAAAAAGGCGGAGAACGAAGATTGAGGTGGATTCATAGGCCAGACAAATAAACAAGACCTGCCCTTTGACAAAGGGAGTCTCGCCCAGCCTGACGAGGCACTTCCCTGCGGTAACATCAGACTAATGTGATGAATTACCTGGCAGGCAAAACAAAGGCGGCTGATGGGGGCAGGGAGACCGAGAGGTTACTAGCGGTCAAACTCCAGCTACTCCAGGCCAGAACAGGAGGCGCCGGTTCAGTCAGGATCGCTACAAGTCTAATCTTAGAAACACAGCCACTCGTCATCAAACAACACGATGTGATTTTACCATGGTTAACAAGGGGAATTGATGCAAAAACTTAACGACCATTGAAAATCCATAATTTATTCATATAAATGTCCCATATTGGGCACACGCTACTTAAAAATTACAATTAAATTAATAAACAAAAATAAAATTAATAAATAAACTCGTGCTGTCAATGGATTAAAAAACAATAACCACGTTAATCAGTCATGGACTGTGATTAATCATAAATTTAAAATACTAGGATTTACCTGTA
Organism: Oxygymnocypris stewartii; assembly: GCA_003573665.1. Taxonomy (NCBI): domain Eukaryota; kingdom Metazoa; phylum Chordata; class Actinopteri; order Cypriniformes; family Cyprinidae; genus Oxygymnocypris; species Oxygymnocypris stewartii. The sequence goes on along the minus strand of QVTF01014107.1, from coordinate 1,162,844 downwards.
AATGTGTTGAAATAAAGAAATGCATGATAAAATAGTTTAAGGAAACCCAACCTTCCACACCTCCACCAGGCATTCGACATAATTATAAGACACCTTATTCTTTTATAATTATTATTTTTTTATTCAGCCATTATTATTTTTTTTTTACTGACAACAAAACGTTTACCAAGCCACATCACTTCAGTCCCAGTATACATTTACCAAACTATTAACAAAAGTATTTCTAAATAAATACAACAAAACATTTACTCGCGACCTTACGTGAAGTATTATGACAAAATGCACTATAAAGAAGAATTGGACCTGTTCCGCAGTGTCATTAGAGCGAACATTAGCATCATAAGACAATTTATGAGATTAATAGTACACGTTTATTCATAACTCACTTCAAACCACCATCCAATGTTCGTAACTTTCTTTTGCGATCAAATGTGGAATTTGATCGCAAAAATAGCTTATATTAACAACAGTCGTTTACTGTTGTTAATATAAGCTATTTATAGCCTTTTATGTTGCTTCACAAATTAGCATTTCAGATGTAAACATTAATCTCAAGAAAATCACATACAAACCATATTCTATCGTAATCGTGTGTTTATAATGTTATATAATCTACAGTGGCTGTTGTCATGTTTATTTCTGCTGCATGTAACGTGTAACGTTATGGTTTGCCTGAAACTCGCGTTGTTTGTGTTACAACCGCTTCTCCGTTCTTAAGTTGTCAGGTATACATTCAAAGTATAAAACACATTAGTAAAAGGATCTATTTTCAGTTGTATTGGTCTACATACACTTTGGGCGGCTGCGGATGGACATGCGTTTTCTTAAATGCATTGTAATCATGTTAAATTAAGTTTTATTAAAGTACTTCAAATCATTGTTTAAATATTGTTCATTCTTTTTTGCGTTGACTAACAAATTAAAGCGCATATAAAGTAACTGATTATAATTTGAACAGCATCATTAGATTTTAAGTTCATATTTTAAGTATGCCAAATTAAAACATTACAAATGTCTATTTACTAAATTTAAATCAAATGCATGTTAGAAGTTTCAATAGAAATGACATTAAAGCACATTTTAATAAATGCTTGTCAGTACATTCAGCATTAAACACTAACTATATTTCAGAGACTAAATTTGTATTTATGAAATTGCATATAAAAGATATACTCAAGTAAAAAAAGGCACTCTGAAGTTCATATAAATGCGTTTAATATAAAATGTAGCTAGATTTAAGTAAAATATATTTCCATTTAATTGCAATTAAAATTAAATTAGTCATCCAAAAACATTACACTGAGTTCACACATTATGCAAATAATATACTTTAAAAAGTATGCAGAAAGTTGTTTCCCCTCACAAGGGAAAATACTTTATCAGCTATGAGCAGCTGCAACAGCCGGTTATGGTGGAGTCTAAACTCTTAATGCTATCAGATTAATGGGCATGAGAGGGGGTCCGGGGGCCCCCATTTGCTCTCACTACATCTCACTTCATAGACTTTCAGCAAAGTGAAAGTAAACACAGAGTATGTGTGCACAAGGTCAAGCATTCATGTTATGAAATTTATGATCCTGTATGTCTGTAGCCTTCATCAGCAATGCCACTGCACCGGTCTGAGGCAATAAGCGAAACTTGAGCACAATGCAGTCAGTTTTTTTTTACCATTCAACTCTAATATGTTTTGGGTACGTTATCTGCTTATAAAGGCATCTACTAAGTTTGCATTTACTACATAATATTTTAAACAGTTGTTTATTGCTAGTGTATTAGTGTACATTTATTGCCACACCTCAATAACAAAAGTAAAACTTTCCACTAATATCGTCAAAACAAAACTGCACAAACAACTCTTTTCTTTGAGGGCCCTACATTTTCTCAGAAGTAAATTATCTCAGAGTTCCTCACAAAAAACAAACAAAAAAAACCTCACATTGCAGAAGGAGCATTTGATTGTGTAATTGGAAGAATTAAATTAAAACGCCTGTTCCGTTCTGCTGAGAAGAAATGGGTCATGCCGTGATATCTGAGAGCTTGAGCTTTGCGATGAAGGGCTTTTGTGGGTCTGAGGTTTTGCCTTCAAATGCAATGCACCATCTGCAGAATTTCCTCAGATGTTTGGCCGGAAAGTAAATCTCACAACAGGAAGAAAGAAAATAATCGTAATTACTCAAAGTTTACACCATCGTCTAATCAGATGATCACTTTGGGAGACATTGAAGGGTTTAAATACATTGGCTGAAGTTTGGCAAGATCCTTAAATAGGTTTCTTTTTTTTTTTGCAAACCTACCATTTTACATGTTTTAAACACTTCACATTTTTCAAAGTAATCCGGTTAAACTGAAATAGAATTGTATATATATATAATTTAAATATAAACATTACAAATAAATTAAACTGGGAAACATGACGTGTTGTAAGATCATGTCCTTCACATAACCTTATAAGTCACTGTTTTTGTTCTCACTAATTCTTTCCTATCTAATCGTTTTATTGTCTCCCTTACAGTCAGACTCATTGTTGGGGGCCAGATGTTTGGGGGGGGGTCTGCCGGAAAGATAAAAAAATTCCTCTGAAATGAAACGAGAAGCTTCTGCCCGGAGACAGCAACAAAGAGGCCAATCTGCACAGGAGTTTAATTCTTTTCAGGCACCCTTTGAAACAATGTGGTTTCAGAGTTAGTCAAATAACATTGCCGTGAGCCATGTGGCGGGGGTTACTCGCAGTCAACGAACTCTAGTAAACCCTGCCACCAGCTCCATGCATCACAGGTAAACACCTCCTCGTTAACCCACAAAGTGTTAATCATCATGCGCACCAAACACACCAATGGGTTTTCAAACAAAGACCTGCTTTGTGAGAGAACGCCTCTGGTAAGTGATGTGTTCTGCATCAACTTTGCAAACGGTAATGCCGTAGGCAGAAAAAACTCCCACAAAATAAAATTCTGCGCCGACAACCCAATATCATTTCTGAGTAATACACACTCAGCTCAAGAGTGGAGTAGGTTACTATAGTTCATCCACAAACGTGGTTAAACCTGTTCTGCTGTCAACGAAGCGCATGTAATCATGTAACATAGCAAGACAAGAGAGCTCTGTTTTATTTCTTAAAATGATCATTAAATCATGAGAAAGAGAGCTAGATGGAAGCTCAAGGCTTAACATTTACATAATTTGATAGAACTTTACACCTCAGGTTTGCATTTGAACATCTGTACTGTTAAACATTACAACCAATTGGGGGGGACCACCAAAAATGACAATGCATCTCACTTAATTTTAATAAGAATCAACAAAAAATTACAAAGCCCTAGCGAAACCATCACAGCCAAAAATATGCCTCAGAAATAATGGAGGATCTTCACCCACTTTACTAACGAAAACTTGAGTTAGTCTAGAGCAATTTCAAAATGGAAACTATCTTCCAACCTTTGGACAGGACTCGTTTTGTGCTACACTAATGGCCATTTTCGAGGATATCAGTGTTAACAACGGTTTTGAGCTGGAATAGGACAAGAAAAGTAATAAAAAGGAATGAAACTAATTGTGAATGGGATTTATTTTGTTTGCAAACCATTTCCCACGTAATCATCACAGGCCAATATTTCAATGCAGGTGTGCTATTCGCAAAGCCAAGGCTTGTGTTTTCTGATCCATATATGAAGCTACAGGAGGATCTTGCGCGTCATAGTCTTCCTGCGGTAAGGAGGTAATCAGGAGCTTACTGGGATTGCTGGTGACCTTGTTCGGATTTGATGTAGGATGAGAGGCTCGTCTCTGCAGTTGTCTGTTCATGCTTGTGCTGACCCTGAATAGCACCCGCTCACCAGTTCCTGCTGACAACACTCAGGGCTCAGATTGTGAAGATAACAAGACCTGAGATCACAGCAGCAAATTTTGCATATTTGCAGGCGTAAAGAAAACCAGTGGTGTTGCAAGAATAAGAGCGTGGATGTTCTCATTTTTCTGAACAAGAACCAAATAGCCAGGGCAAGACTATGTGCACAACTTAATCTTAAAAACATTATTCGCTGCTCTTCCCAATGTGCTGAAGCTAAACCAGTGCGCAGATTAATGTTTAAAAGAGCCCTTCTCTTATTTCAAGTATGCTGTGCCGCTGCTAATGGTGCTGGCCTCTGTGGATCAACAGGATCATTCAGTCCTGATGAGAATGCTAAACACTCAAGCCCTCCAAAACAATACAGGCATCTTTACACAAGACTAGCATGCCATAAAGACTAGCTAGAGCATAATCATGAGCATGCCATCATTGTGGAATGCGGGCTACTTACTAATGACCTTAATTCTCCCCTCAAAACAAAAACAGTATACACTGTCAAATCAACTGCTTTTCAGCCAAAAGTGGCCTCTAGTATGGTTTGATGAGGTTCAGTAAGGTGGCATTAAGGCATCTACACATTACAGTTCATGCAATGTCAGTAACCACGGGCAAATATAGATTTTAATGGTGATTTGCATTAATACATGATGCGTGCACACACACGTAAAAATAAAAAAAACAACCTTGTCAGAGCTTTTGCTAGTTTGGAATGCCTTTGGCGGATCATTTTGTTTACTCTGTCATATGAAGCTGCATGTTTCCGGATCTGAAATAGGAGGTGACGTTGCCAGAAAGCATTTTAAAAACATGTTAACACTTGGCTTGACGTGAATGTGAAGATCACGTCTGATTATATAATATAAAATATAGCAGGACAGATTTAGAGATGCTTTTTTTAGGGTGGCGTTTCTTTAACATGTGAGTGTTTGTGGTTGGGAGAAGAGGTGGGTCGGCTCTGATCCTCAAAGGATCCAGTAATTCTGTAAGCAGGATTATGCACTCAAGGCTGGTGGTTATCTTTAAACTGCACCTCATTTGAGGATTTTCCCCAGCCGATAATTAAAACAGAATACAGATTTTCAAGCACTGGAAACACAATAATTTGTGCCAAATCCCTTTTGCTGTACTAGTAAACATTCTTCCATCTGGCAATCATCCACCAGCACTCTCCACCGAGGACGTAGAAGGATCTATTTTTGGAAGATGCACTTATACTAATGAATATTAGGAACTGACATAATAATGGACTACAGAAGAAAAAGCTGTTCCTTTTGGCCCACTTTGGGGCTTATATAAGCAGCTCTTCGGCATTCAGAGGCCTGTGCACTGTTTAGTGAATCTTACATAACAGTACAGAAAGAGATAGAAAGAAAGTAGAGAAAGTGTGAAAGCCTGAGCAGAGTCCTAGTCCTGAACTGGAGCAGCAGGGTTCGGTGCGTGGCCCTTTCTCAATCTAACATTTCCAACTCCAGAATCTGGTAAGTTACACTGAACTTTGCGTTTTGTTATGGGCCAAGTCAGAAAGTACATCTATCATATTCATAAAACCCCTTGACCTGACAAAAAAACTTCCATAGTAATATTCCATAAAATAAACCACACAAAAAAGAGAGTTTAGTTAAAATGACATCACCGAGTCCTTGTTTCCAGAACCTCCCATTCAACCAGTCAACATAATTATGATCAGTCATACCCACTTTTTTGAAGATCTAATCAATTCCTGATAGATAAATCTTAGTCTCACCCCCCCATTTTACATTATAAAGCCAATTTCACTCAGAAATGTGCAACATCGTAGAAATGATTTGTGAAGGTTGCTCCACGTTGACTTAAGTATGTTGCAGCAAAACCATTGTAAATGAATACACTTATCAAGCATTACCACAGAATTACCAACTCTAGGCCTATACAGTCAGTGAACCATAGTTCTGTCACAGTACTTTTTTGTAACTTCCAGTAAAGGTTGAATCAACACCTCCTGCGCCTGTTTGTAATGTGCATGAGTCATCATGAGCTCACTTTCAGTCGTAAATCAACACTTCGGACCTCTGTGATGGTTTTACAGGGATGTTCGATCCCATTACAGCTGCAATACGTTCACACATTTTCTAAGATGACATCAAAAGTACCAGACACAAAATGATGAGAGAGAATGGCAGACTTCATGCGCATAGACAATTCCGAGTGTGTGGTGAATATATGCCACAGCTCACTGCCGGTCAATGCCATGAGCTGTGGAACGCAGTTTCGAAGTAGGGCAGAGGTCATTGCACAAACAAGGTTAGGGAACATGACCCTTGAGGCTGGGTCGCATCATGCATGCATGTGCGCACACACACAAATCTACAACAGTGCCAAGAAGTTAACAAAGGACTGTTTTCATGTGACAGCAGCCTGTATTACACTCAGAAATGCCAGGCAGCCATTTATATTCTGCTATGGGCGTCAATTTCTCCATATAGTCTATTACTCTTGTACTATTCCTTTGACAAAAAGATAGTTTTATACTTTGTGTTTTTAGAGGAATGCAAGAACAAAAAGGCAGATACGATAAGTTGATAATTATTTTCAAACGGCAGATAAAATTCTATGATATTTCATCTAAATATTCAAAATTAAATGCTAAAAACAAATCATATATAAAATCAGACAATAACCATTTCCAGTAGAAAACAGTTGTTTTAAACGGAGCAAAAGAGACTTTAAAAAACATTTGGAAAATCTTTACTACCCCAAACTTTTTAAACGTTAGTTTTTTTCTTCTTAACAAGATAAGCCACCATTTATCTTTTCCCGGACTCCTTTGTTCACATTCTCCTGACTAAGGCTGTTCTTACACAAAACTATTTCATGCAATAAATGGATGTCACTTGTGTGTGTGTGTGTGTGTGTGTGTGTGTTTTTGAAGGGGGGGATTACAGTGAGGTCATGTGACAGTAGCATACTACAGTTTGAGATATTATAAATGTATAATCATCCTACATTCTATAAAAACTCATTATGTGTACACTGTGCAGTAAGGAATATGCTAATGTTTCATTCTGAACACTGCCAGCCCCTGCCACATATAGGGCACAATGACTGTATTCATTGTTATTCAGTGTGCCTCACATTTTCTCTTCCAAATATTCAATCTCAGCCTGATCAAAGCTTTGCTCTCATCCTGATGTCGACAGAGAAACTAAGTCTCATCCCCCACCATCTCAGATTTTAGACACGTCAGTTTTCACACTTTCACATACTGTAAGCTGTTTTCGTGCCCATTTGGAAGGCAGTCCAGGGTGCCTTAACAGCTTGAATTAAATTACTTCTGGCGGCTCTGGGGGTGCGACGTCCCTCCACCTCGCATCAAGAAGTCTTGCGTAAAGAAGCGCAACACATGCACATTTTAAATTACCAGTCCAAGTTTCTCCCTCCCCCAAAAATCCCTCAATCTTTCTGTCCGTTATCGGTCAGTGACCCCTGCTAATCTCCCTCCGGTCAGCAGAGGACCATCTAAACCAAAAAAAGGGGCTTTTAAAATTACAAATCCTAACGAAAGGACACTCGCCAGGAAACGGAAGCACACATTCATGCTCATGCTGCTAGAGTCACGCTGCCTAGAGGATGCATGGATGTGGAATGCCTGCGGGATCTGGCACGCAATGCCATTTCATTTTATTGAAAAGGACCCAGCATAGCTTGGAGAGCACAGAACGCGGGGCTCCAAAACGGGCCTCCTATCAAATAACGGCACACAGCAGATACCGGAGGAGGAAAGAGTTCACTGTGGGGTTGAAAGTGGTACACAGCAGGTACATACTCTCTGCAAAGTTCAGTTAATGAAGTACGAATGAGCATGTGACACTACTTATAACATCACACAAGGAGAGAGAGTGAAAAAAGACAGAGGGGAAGAAAAATCTTGCTAAAACCTGCCTGTGCCTGTCTTTATCAGAGACAAACATTTGTGGAACCAGCGTCCTGACAGAAAGAGTTAATTTACATGACATGCATTGTAACTACCCAGTCAAATTATCTCTGGGGAGAAAGTTGACTGCCAGAGTGCTTCAAAGCCTCAGACTAACGGCTTAATTTCATTTTTTTATTGTTAAAAGAGTCTCTACCAAAGTGTTAATTTTTTCAATTTTAGTTCAGAAAAGAAAAGGGAAAAAATGGAATGGAAAACCCCATATAATTTATGAAATAATGTCCCTGACCACAGAAAATTAACTGTTACAGTAAACAGTTGTTATAATCTGGGACTTAACAACTAACACAATCATTAAAATACACTATTTCCAAAGCCACAAGACTAATCTGACAGAATCTCCTAATAACCTTGCTAGTAGTGTTGTCAAAAGACCCGGTACAAAGTACTGGTACTAAAAAGTTTGGTACTAAAATAATTTAAACGTCACATACCAGGCTTTTAAAGTACCAGTGGTACCAAGGACCCGGTCAACCCGGTTCTTGACCCGTACAGCCCTATGATTTCAGAGATGCAGAAAACGCAGACGCAATCTCTGAATCCAGTTATAAAACAGAATTTACAGTATAACACGGAATGTCACGGAATTTGTCAGTTAAGATTAATTAATGAAAAGTAGGCCATTACACGTAAATCTAATAGTGTTTGTAAATATTAAGCCGCAAAAGTCGATTAAAATATGAATCCTGCAGGTTCTGAGAGAATGAATAGCAGAGACGTGCGTTTTTTATTTATTTTACTACATAGACTGAAGCGTGTGTGATGCTCGCAGTGATTTCAGCATCTGCCGTCTCAATAAGGACATAATGTTATGCTATACTTTTGAATAAATACATAACATCTCCAGAACTGCTCTGAGATTAACTTCACAAGTAAAACCAGCATCAATTTAAAAGGTATTCAGGGCAACCTTCAAAATAAAAGTTTGTTTTTACTTAAGACATTTCCAGAAACATACTATCATTATTTAGTAGAATGTAGGTGATACTACTACTGTTGAATTAAATAAAACAAACAAATATATATATATATATATATATATATTTTTTTTTTATTTTTTTTTTTAAGAAATAATCTCACAATATTTCTTCCATGTCTTCCACAATATTTCTTCCATCCCCTTAATTTACCAAAAAAATGGTAAAATTTTTATTTTTGTTTACTGTTTTTATACTTGTATTACTTTATAACTATATATTCACTTAATTTTTCCTTACACCGAATCATAATTTCTGTTAATTTCCCACTGATTTACGCGATCTGACGTATAACATATAACAAACATATCAGCATCATATACCAGCCATCGGCTGCCCTGATTTCTAAATATTGGCCAGAGGAAAACCCATATCGGTCGACCTCTAATTTTGGTACCGTGGCAATTCGCGTCACGCGTACTGTACGCTGTCCCTCGCGTACACGTAAAAAGTTAAGTACACTTTGGCCTTAAATGGACATGGATAAGCGGTTATATCACACTAGTCTCATATTTGCACATAATTCTTAAAGGGACATTTCACCCAAAAAATAAAATTTGGTCATTATTTACTCATAGTTACTAAACTGTGTCACGTTCCATACTGAACACAGAATATGAAATGCCTTTCTCTCGAACACCAGAACTGTCTGGTAACCAACATTCTTCAAGATATCATGTTTTGTTTTCCACAAAAACTCATACAGATTTGGAATGAAATTAAGATAAGTAAATCACAGAATTTTATTTTAGTTTTGGTGAAGTATCCACTTAAGTATTATGCTTATACATTCAAAGCAGTCTAAATTTTAACTTGTGTTGCCTGTGTACTTTTACTGTAGTTTACTATAATTTTTTACTGAAAAATAACTTCAGCCAATACCACCACATAAGCTGCTACTAGAGTTTAACTTGCAAACTTGTGTTCTTTAAGCTGTGCTCCACATTGGTCTCAGACAAAGAAAAGTAACAAAACTCCACAGTTACAGTGAATAAAAGAGCATGAGGTGGTGGTGACTCTGCCAGCTCAGTCTCTGTGAGCAGGGGATCACATTTCCTGCTGCCGCTCATAGCACAACGACCTACAGTAACCCACAGGGAGCAGGGTTACTACAGGGCAAACCACTGTACTGAGAGAAAAAAAACTGCACAGGCTACTGTACAAAGTGCTCTCTCTCTTTCTCTACCTGAGACACATGACTTCAGCTGATGTGAAACTGAAAGGACACTCATAAAACCAGCGATGTTAAATTAATATATAACATGCCCTAGATTTTTTGTGGTTATATCTAAACATGGTCGCGCTTAAAAAAAAACAAGATATAGCTTAAGTCGGGTGTGGAATTCACATTAGACACAGCAAATGGAAGAGAAATGGCTTTACTTCCTCTAACATCACACAAAATTTGCATATGCAAATGCTCAGTTGCCTTTCTTCTGAATTTTTTTTCTCACTGTATTGGAACGGAAGTTTAAAAATGTCTCTACTCATAAACAATGATGAAATGTTCTCAGTCACAACTTCCTCAAAAACTATCCATTTATTTTTTGTAATCCACATGGGTTTTTTTGTGTGTACATACCTTGTCTGCTCCTGCAGAATAAGGTGAGGCTCCACGAAGAACTTTACTCGGAGCCGTAGTCTGCAGGGCGAGAGATTGTCCATCTGCTGGGAGATTCTGTTCCTCAGGTTCAGCCACAGGTTCTCTCCCTTACTGCCAGAAAACTGCAGCCCAAAGTAATCCACCTCAATAATTCCCAACTTCCGACATACCTGTCACCATCAAAGAAAGAGTCCCACTTTGTTAAACATCAGAACTTGTTTCCTTGTCCCCTTCAACTTTCTTTGCGATGAAAAAGGAGCTGGATATTATGCCCAACATCTCTTTTTGTGTTTGCCATACAAGTAAAGCATTGTCTTTTTAACCTGAGAATTGTGCCATCATTAACTCGTACTTAAACTACGCTAAAATGTATTAGTTTATTACATAGTATAATTAGCAATGGCTTTACTAAAGTAAAAAAATAACAAATACTGCAGTAACCCTGTTTTTTTGGCACATTGATTTGGCACACCATTTATATAACCAAAGTTTTACTACAAATATCATGGTTAAACTATGGTTAGAGTAGCAAAACCATGGTTAATTTGTGGTTACCATGGTTTAACTACAGTAACCATGTTTTTTTGGTTTTAGTGGTAATAAAACCATGGTTAATTTGTGGTTACCATGGTTTAACTATAGTAACCATGTTTTATTTTTGTTATATTTGTAGTAAAACCATGGTTAATTTGTGGTTACCATGGTTTAACTATAGTAACCATGGATTTTTGGATTTATTTGTAGTAAAACCATGGTTAATTTGTGGTTACCATGGTTTAACTATAGTAACCATGTTTTATTTTTGTTATATTTGTAGCAAAACCATGGTTAATTTGTGGTTACCATGGTTTAACTATAGTAACCATGTTTTATTTTTGTTATATTTGTAGTAAAACCATGGTTAATTTTTGGTTACCATGGTTTAACTATAGTAACCATGGATTTTTGGTTTTATTTGTAGTAAAACCATGGTTAATTTGTGGTTATCATGGTTTAACTATAGTAACCATGTTATCTTGGTTTTATTTGTAGTAAAACCGTGGTTAATTTTCCATGTTGTGGTTTATTTTACCAAATCAAGATCAAAAACAAACTATGGGTTAGATTTGTATTTGAGTTTTTCAGGAGGCTATTATTTCTCCTCAGTCTCACTTACGCAACAGAGGCCAGAAAAAATCCCTTTAAAAGGGCAAATGTGAAGTCCAGTGAGGCAAAATGACGTGTGTACAGTTCATGAAAATACCCTGCGATGACATGCTTACACAAACGAAATTAATTCACTAATTAAAGCCTCGTTTTACATCGCCATGAAAACGTAACATTCATCAACTTTAATTTTATGTTTTCAAAATTGGTGCTAGCCTAAAAAGTAAAACGCCTATCTCCACGCAGGAGCCAAACATCTGCAGCTGAGACGAATGAACTTTAGTAACCCCGAGCATGCCTATGGCCATCACTATGCATGCACTATTGTTTAGAATAACCATACAGACTTTTGTTAAAATAATAATAATAACGTAAACGTTTAACCTACAACACACTGTGTGTTAATTATCATGCAAAAACATTTAGTTTGTTTTGGAACAATACAATATATGCGCAGCCTAACTTTTGACTACTTGTGTGAATGATCTAACGAAAGAACTGTTCGAACGTGACTTAAAAAATGCTTTAAGAACATGCTAAAAACAATTAGTCATGTTTGCCCAAATAAACGCGTGAAATCGAACACATAAACTGACTGATGTTGATATGAAGTTTCCATGTGCTTCATATAAACTCATTCATTCCGCGCTCAGGCAACAACTTTTGTTTTTTCTGAATTTGTGCTTATTTCCTATATGTAACGCACAATGGCTGATCATATACATGCACGCTTCAAAAACATCCCATCCATTTCACATTAAGACTTTCATTCATCATCTTACCTGATTCAGACAGTCCTCTCCGTTCGCCTTCGCGTCCACTTCAATCTCCATCACCACCGCGTCCGGTCGAGTTACATGGCAGAGCATTTTGGAGAGGTGTTTTGTTTTTGGTCTACCCGTCCTGTACGAAAAACGATACAAACAGCTCTCACTGTTGTCCTCTCGAAGCACCCTACATCAACCCTCGCTCACTTTCCTCAAGCCTTCTGTTTCTCTGTGGTTGAGCGTTTCCTGCTGTATATACGAAGCGCTGTTTAAACCCCGCCCACCCCCACCACAGCCAATCACACGAGGCGTATCGAAGCCTACAGCGAGCGCTGACAGCAACAGAAAGCATGCCGTGTTCACTTAGTGGTGAATACTGTAGACGTTACACTTCAGGTGCATTATATTTATGAAGAGGCTCGAGTCAAGTTGATTCAATTCAGATAACACACACACACACACACACACACACACACACAAAAATAAAAATAATGTGCATTACAAATATGATTAGCCTACACATGTAGGCTACAGTACATACACTAATATAGGCCTACATACTGCACAAAATACAGTAGCATCCTATCACTGATGATCAGATAATCATACTTACCACCCCCCTCCCAAAAAAAAAAACATAAAACAATTCCCCCCAATTTTTTTTATCTGCTTTTCCAGTTCACCAGTTAACATGCTAATGATCATGCTTATATGCCTACATTTATTCTTTATTTAGGCTATATTAAAATGGAGTTCACATTAGTCTCTGTCTGTCTATCTATCAAAAACATTGTGCACACACAGCAATTAATAAATAAAAACAATTAAATAGGCATGCTTTAATATAACGTAATATATACAAATACAATAAGAATACAATTAAACAAATCAAATACTTATTTAAAATAAAATATAAAAAATACATAAATAAAATAAAAATACAATGAATAAAAATACATTTACAGTTTTTCTCAATTGCTTTGGCACATTTTTGGAAACAGTCTTAACATTCTCTAAACTGAGAGTGCAAATGTCACAACTGTTTGCTGGAACTTCAGAACTTTATTTCATGTCTGCAAAATGTAGTTACTCCCCCAAAACATTTCATTCATGCTTCAAAACCTAGTTATCGTGTGAGTAATTTAGCCTAGGCCACAAAAATATAAAGTATTTTAGTAAAAATGTTTAGTTGTTTTTTCAACACGACAGTCAACCACAGAAATTAAGGTTTTATAAAAAGAATCAGATATTTGTTGAGGAGTCATAGAAAAAAAGGTATGTGAATATTTGTATTTATACAGTACATTTATTTTTGTACGAATGTATTACATGTAAAGTGAAATCTTGCTTGTTCAATTATTGTACGTTTCATATTTCTTATGTTACCATAAACCCACAAAAATACAAAATAACATCCTTGAAAAAACTGTTATTGGTGGACATCCTGTCGCTCTTGTTGGTCTGGCCAAAGATTCTCATCAACATCATATCTGATGTTTTCCATTGCCGTGCACCGGGGACAAAATCTCCTTGAATGCCGCATCCATCCCCTGCAATGATCAGCTGTGATGTCCTCACATGCAGCATTCATGGCATCCAACAGAGACATCTGATCTTGTGGTCTATGATCTACATATCATAAAATAAGTATATATTTTGTGTGAGAAAATTAAACCTCGCAAGAAACTTAACTTGAAATTTGACTGCTTGTCCTTTTATAATCACATTTACACTTGAGTACGTCCTAGCAAATACCTCTTAAATAAGATTGCGGCTCAACGCCAGAGCCTGCGGTCTCGTCCAAAGCCAGAAGATGCATGGAAGGAATGCCAACGTGTTACTGACTTGATATTACACTTCACATGTATTATGCATGTTTGCTTACAACCCTCCTTTGAGGAGCGTGTTGACACTGTGAGTGAAACATCAGCCAAAAAGCTTTTGATAATGAAAATGTAAGTTGCTGGAAGAAAACAGAGAGGGGGAAAATTGTTATCAATGCATTTTGCAGTCATGTCAGACCAGCAGCATTCCACAGGGACTAACTAGATTGTGTATTCCTCAGAGTGACCTTGCATTGAAGTCGTGCGAGACAGCCCCGGGACAGACACCCAGCTCTCCAACACCTGTCCTCAAACTCCACTCAGTGTTCCCTGAACACATCACATCAGGAAAGTAGTGTGCTTGAGGCTGCTTGGAGAAAACAACAAGCGTGAAATGCCAAAACAGATCTTTTCTGCTCACCGTAGCCTGCCCACACATTGCCAGTTTGAAACTTTTTCTCCACAAGCATTCACAGCTAGACATGACAACAGTCTGACTAAAGTTGGCTGCACAAACAGCAAAGAGTGCCCATACAGTAACTGTTTCTGCAGGTGTGCTTAAAATTGTTTACAGGTGATGTTATGAATAAAGAAGTGTAAAATCTATTCAACTAAAGAAATGTGGTGTTGGTGTTCCTGGCTCTTAAAGATATAGTCATCTGTCATCATTTACTCACTCTAATGTTGTTCCAAACCTGTATGAGTTTCTTTCTTCTGTTGAACACAACATAAGATACTTTGAAGAATATTGGTGACCAAACAGTTAACGGCAGCCATAGTATCTTCAACATGTTTTCCACTGATCTATTTTTAGACTTTACATCGAAAAGTTCATAGCATTTGTATTAATTTATGTGATATTCAAAACAGTGAATTAGTGTCACACAACTCTGACAGAAATTAAATCAAGATTATGCATGGTTGGTTATAAAGGCACACGTGATCCAAGTTGGCTGTAATGCTTTCTCCAATGGTAGACTCTCAGATCTCAAAATTAATGCTGCCTTCAAGAGCTATCGATATTAACGTAAATACGAGTTTCCTAAAATGAAACTGGATGTTAACAGCCTCGCAAATCGTGTTTACTAGAAACTCCTAGATCATTTTGATACCAGAGTATCCAAGCTGGGCAGGCCATAACTTTAAACATGGTGGAGGGGACAGCGATTGCTTTATTCTTGCCAACAACAAAGCACTTATATGTGACAAGCTCATACAACTTCATAAGTAGGAAATAAGACATTTCCCATACGGGAAGGCAGCATATGACCATCTTAGGTTCAAGTAAACAAGTAAAAAAACACAAGTAAAAGGACACATCAATTTTTAGCGCAACAAATTGATAAAAATTTAAAAACACTGTATTTTGCAAAGATAATATTTTAAATTGTGGCCATGTTGTACTAATTTGTTCCCTTGATTTTGATCAATTGTGGTCAGGTTTTAATAATTACATCTCAAGTTTTAGTTTGATTTAAATCAGTGCCACAACTGAACTAAAATGAGGGAATACATCATGAGACCAAATTATGGTCCCATCAAGATATCTTGCTTTTTCACTGCATGTCATGGACAGAAATTATATTATAATTATATATATTTTTAAATTTTCAGAAGAAAATATGAGCGATGTCTGTCCATACAAAACTTGCAGCCATGATGTTAAGGAGTTGCAGGTGGTTTTCAGGAACCAGTGTAATGCTATGCAGTTGCAAAGATATTCTAAGTGGTTGTTAGCATGTTGCTATGTGGTTGCTAGGGTGTTCCGAGTGATCACTTATTGGCTCAAGTGTGAAGAACTCAAACTCAAGTCCCTGTGATAATCTAGTCTCTAGATATGTAGTAGCTACCTCAGGTCATTCCTTCAAAGTAAGTGTATATTTTTACTCGTTTATTTATTTATTTATTTTAGTTCAGCTTGTGGCATGATAATTTTGAGTTTTCATTTGCTTTATGAATGCTGATATTCATCCACCAATGACAATTCATGGATGTAGAGCTGGACTTGTGAGACTCGCTCTCCCTGTGAGACTCGGCAGAAATACATGAAGGGTATTTCAATGACCTCATAGAGAAGCACGTAATAATCAAGTCAAGAATCAAACCATGCACATATGTTAAACCAAAATAATTATGTGTTTTCTTACATTAATCAGATCAGCAGTCTGACACAGTTCTGCTTGTATCAGATTGAATGAACAGCTTTTAATGCATTATGCCGACACAGCATTATACAATCGTTTGTAGTGCATGGTTGAAAAGACGACAAACAATACAATAAATCAGTAGCTTGTTAAATTTGACATATTAAATCAAAATCTTAAGTTGGTTCTGTGGTCTCTCATCCTTAAGCCGATGTTGGACCACAGGTCCAACATGGCAGTATTTTCGTGGCAGTATTTTCTATTTTATAGCAGATTAGATTTTCATACAAACTGTTCTAGTTGACAAATGATCAAATGTGCTCTGAAAGTCACAGAATGTCCAATCCTCAATGATTATGCTGCTTGCACAACACAACACGATTAACCCAAGCAGCACACATTCCTGGATCAACATCCTGGGTCCAATCAGTTATTTCCCTTTGATTTCAGGTTACGGTTGGAATTGTATGTTTGCAGTCGTAAAAATGTTTTCATGTTTTTGAAAGAAGTGTCTTATGACCTTAGACTGCATTTATTTGAGAAAGAAATACTGTAAAAACAGTAATATTATGAAATATTATAGCAATTTAAAATAACAGTTTTTATGCAAATATTTATTAAAATGCAATGAATTAATTCCTGTGATGCAAAGCTGAATTTTCATCAACATTATTCAAGTCTTCAGTGTTGCATGATCCTTCAGAAATCATTCTAATATGCCGATTTGATGCTCAAGATATATGATGAATAGTAAGCTCAAAACAACATTTTAATCACAACAACACTTGAAATAGTTTCAGCATGTAAATTTTTCTTGGTGGACTATATCTGCTACACTGCTGCTGCATACAATTTTTTTGAAGCATGGAATTGTTCCTGCCAGTAGATACATAGACCCATATGATGTATGTATGTAAGACATGCTACTGCTGCATAAATATACATACATAAATCCATTAGTAGATCTAGACGGGTGGAGCTGGGGGAGGTGGAGGGTTTCAGGGGAAATCTGATAGCGTGCCGCAGGAACAGAGGTAAAAGTGAACTTTGAGCAAGACTATTTAAATGTTGAGCAAGCAATCTCACTGGCTGCAGAATCAGCAGAGGGTAATACATTATGTGATTACTAGCAGGTTGCATGTACACAACCTTTCAGTTGTGTACATAGTCTTCATCGCCAGGGGCCCGTTTGCGATGTGGGCAGGCCCGCGTGTGCTCCGGGCCCACTCCGCCGCATGGGCCCGAGTTACATGGGCTCTGTAGTTATGCCACTGAGAGGGAGCATGACTCTGGGTCTACTTCAACCTCTCCAATGTTCAAACCCAAACTATGCCCTCGAATCTGACTATAATCAGTTATTTTGACAAGGATGGGGCTCATCTTGACACATAATCATATTTATTAGAAAGAAACACACTTCCTATATGTAGAGTGGCTTTGCTCATAAAAATTAGGCCACCGTTAAACCCCACATCAGCGTGAAGCTCTGAGTAATTCTGACGGCTTGTATATTCCCCCTCTGGCTCCACACTTTCAGCTGAAGAAAAACTCAGTGCTCTGTGTGAATGTAATTTTAGTGACAAAAAAGTTGTGCCACATTTTAGTTAAAAGGAGAATGAGACTGTGGTAAAAATAATCCATCCATCCAATTTGTATCTAACACCATTTTATAAACTGCCAATGCACTAATGTGGATGTTAAATATTTTTAGGCCTGGACAAGTATACATTTATTTTACTACAAGCTTACAATGCAAAATATGATCCTCTCATGCACGTCTGAATCATAGGCAAGTGTATGAAGGCCAGTGTTGGGGAGTAACTATTTACATGTACTGTAATGGCATTACATAATTTAGTTACAAAATAAATCCATTACAGTCAGTTACTGAGAAAAATGTATAATGAAATGACAGTTACTTATAAAAATTGCAATGATTATAAAGGAGGTTACATTTGAATATTTTTATATATCTGCAAAAAGTCTAGGATATGTGGAATAATATTAATCTGTTTCTTTGTCTGTTTTTGAGATGCATGATGCCTCCTGGCATTTGAAGGCCATTTAGTAAAGCGATGCCATTCTGATGCTTTTGATTGGGTCTCTTGTTTGAATTTGCAGCACTCCACATCTGCCACTGAAAGCTTTAGGCTACAACCTGTCTGAGAGTTTCCACCATGACAAGTGATAAAAATGCATTCCATTGCTGGAAATCAAAAATCAGAACAATCTCAAAATAAAAATGGCTGTGCTTTAAAATTGAATTATTATAATCTTAATTCAAGTGATGAAGGATTATGGGTGTTGACTACTAGCCTACAAGTAATCAAATGTAATCAGTTAAAGTAATTGAAATGGTTACACTACTTATACAATTTTGAATAAGGTAACTGTACCCTGTGAACTATTTTATTTCCAAAGTAACCTTCCCAACTGTCTCATATGCAGATCTCACACAAAGGGTAAGTGCAAACAAAAGGTGTTTAATAAACAGCAGAGCAATGGATGGTGAGTAGAGTGCCTCTAGAGGAGCCTTGCCAGGAGCTCGTGGGATGGTGTTGTGCTCACACCTCAAATGGAGACAGGTCTTTCCGCTGGAGAACGTTGGGAAAGACAGGACGGTGGAAACAGGAAGACAAAACGATGGAGTTGAGACAACAGGTAAATAAAATCCTGGTTTGAAGGTTAGTAGGTCGTGGAGAATGCTAGTGTTGAGTCCACTTCGCAGCAACGAGATCAGACCTAGAGTGCTGTGAGGTGTGTGAATTTATAGTGGATGGTGATGAGGATCCAATGACGTGCAGGTGTGCTCAATCACGGCTCAGGTGAACCCAGGTGAGGGCGTGTGTAGTGCTTGGAGAGGGAGAAGGACAGACCGATCCGTGACATTACCTCCCCCTCCCCGAAGGCGCGTCCCGCGCTGTAACTGTAACACCAGGGAGGGGGGATGGGTGCCCTCTGATGCAGGGACATGGAGACAGGACAGGTGTCATCCAGGGCGGTGCCCGTTCCGGGACCAATGGTAGAGCAGGGACGGCCATGGTGGATCCGGGGACTCAGGCGGTCATGGCGGATCCGGGGACTCCATGGGCTATGGTGGGTAACCCCCCTCCCCCCAAATATTTTTTTGCCCGGGGGGGGCGCTCTGGAGTCGCGGACGCTTGGGGGTGATTTGGAGGCACGGACTGTAGGGGGCGCTCTGGAGGCGCGGACACTAGGGAGCACTCTGGAGTGGACTCTGTGAGCTCCTGGACCAGAGTGGGCTCTGGAGTACACTCTGTGAGCTCCTGGAACGGAGCGGGCTCTGGAGTGGACTCTGTGAGCTCCTGGAATGGAGCGGGCTCTGGAGTGGACTCTGTGAGCTTCTGGAAATTTTTTTCTCTAAGTCATTTCCTTTTCTCATTAAAATCACACATAAAATATCCAGAATACAGGACAGATAAAATTTACATATGCTTTGTTTGTAACAACAAAAAGAAATCTGACCATGCACAGCCTGAGTGTATAAGCTAATCATAAAGCTTGTAGATAAAGCAAAACTACCTATTGAACAGTAACAAACAGGAAACTGATTTCTAATGCAGTTTAAGTTTTGTGAAAACTGTGAAACATTTTGTCTCTCAACTATCCTCTCGGCCATTGTGTTAATTAACCAGGTTTAGCATAACGTTACTTGAACTTTTAATAATTTACCTTAATATTATGATGATAACGACTTCATAAGTTTAAATCTGACCACTTACGACTTTCAATGACCTCATTTTATGTGGCATCACTGTCTCACACAATACCAGAAGGTGTGAGGCATCTGATTTCCAGAAGAGACAGGTCATAGTTATGCCATAAGAATGCAGTCATCCATACAGGACAAACACAACACCATCCTTCTTAAGAGCTCACAGTCTGCTGTCTGACAGAGCATCGTTCTCCAGACAATCCTTAAAATATGGACCTGACTGCAAGAAGACAAACATCCAGACAGGACATGAATGATGAGAAGAAATCAAAAAGGTCAGATGAATCTAAATTGGAGTTAGTAAACAAAACGCAGCCTGAGAAGTTTGTCTTGCACACATTCAGGAAGGACACACACAGCCAGACTTCGATATCAGATAGTCAGAATCAGCATTTACGGACAAATATGGCATCCTGTTTGCCTCTGCGTTGCTCTTGGTGTGTCTGTTTACCTGAACGCAATGAGGACACTCCAGTCTCAACGGACTCCTGCTCAGCCACCAACTTTGTGTCTGCTGTTGGCAGCCATGTGAACTCTGAATCCCCCAGTGGTATATCAACTTTCGTAGATACAGGATTGATGGATGGCTCTTGTGCTGAGCTGCATGCCCCGGGACAGGAAATGGCTCTCATGTCCCCTCTCTTCTGCAGTAATGTGGCCAGTGAAGGAGAGCAAACTAAGATGGATTTGGCCCTGTGGGAGATCAACGTTGTGCTGAGAGTGGAACTCTGGGATACGGGAAGTCAGAGCGGGGCTAGACGCTACATGGCAAAGTGGCAGCTGTCAGATGGAAATATCCTGCTGGCAGAGGACTTCTGGCTGCCTGGAGTGACCGATTGAGAGGATAAACAAACACGGCAAGAGTCCTATTGGAATTATACATTTATACTCTGTATGTTTTTTTATGGTAATAGCATCTGTATTATTATTGCTCATACTGATTTAAACAAACACCTAACTCTAAACATTAAAGTGAAATTTGTAACTGTTTGTGATACAAACATGAATGATACCTCAAATCATGCTACTTGTTGAGAAATGTGCTGATACTTTTCTAAATAATCGAATAATTAATGTTTACCCAGCTGTCAATAAAGCAGACACAAACGGCATGGCAAAAATCACTCATAATATGTTACATAACAGATAGCAACGAGTCAGAACACACTAGAAACATCATAGCTAAGGACAAAAACACTCTGAATACAGTGTGCTAGCAACCACATTGCACTGACGCAGAAAACATTAGCAAAAATCACTCATGCTGTGTTCGAAATCTCCCCATATACCCTCATTCACCATACCCTACAAGGTTCAAGGTTTCTTTATTCAAGGTTTCTTTATTTGTCACATAAAACTCACTACATTAGACCACTAATATAGTCCAGTTGAAGGTGTGGATGAACAGTGTTGGGATAACGCATTACAAGTAATGCGAGTTATGTAATAATATTACTTTTTTCAAGTAACTAGTAAAGTAACGCATTACTTTTTAATTTACAAGAAAATATCTGAGTTACTTTTTCTAAAAAGTATGCCAGCTACTTTTATCCATTTATTGACTGACAGTGCGCTGTGTGAACATGATCTTACTGTAGTTCTAATCTAGACTAAATGTGAATGTGTACTAATTCATCCCACTCCAATAAACAGATTCCTTATTCATCAAAATTAATTAAAACAGTGAAATGCAAACTCAGAATATGACGCAAACCTGCAATAATTACATATGTTAAACAACACAAATATATATAATCTCGCATTAAATGCAATTAAATGTAAAATGTACTTTCATCTGAAAAGAGGACTTTGGACCACTGAGCAACAGTCCAGTTATTTTTCTCTTTAGCCCAGGTAAGATGCTTCTGACGATGTTTCTGTTTCAGAAGTGGCTTGGTAGCCCTTTTCCTGAAGATGTCTGTGCAAGGTGACACAAAGTCAAGCTAAAGAGTGCACACATTAAAGATGATATTCATACAGCACAGCTTAATATTTCTAGCAGACCAAACAGGTTTTATTCCTCTGGAGAGGATTATCAACTGCAATCATGGCTATTAGGAAAATTCAGCTCCAGTGTGTTTTATATGCTGCTTGGAGTGAAACGAGAGCTTATATGAATCACCAGCCCTGAATCTGCCTGCGGGATCAAATCACTTACAGAATATGATCAAAGGATAAACGCTGGAGAGAGCAGGGAAAGGGAAGAGCTGACAAAGCAACCATAAACAGTATGACATCATTTCTGATTAACATACAATTGTGTATGCAAATCATGGCTTTTGTTTGACTGTAAGCCCTCACGCACTCTCTGACAAATGATTCAAAAATGAGCCTGACTTTAACACTCATCAAGCTTAGATATGAACCTTACCCAGTCCGCAACATAGGTTTGGCCCATGCAGTGTGAAATTCATGCAGGCAAGATGTGGGCCGGATCTGGGCCGACACTGCTTGCTGTCTGGGTAACATTGTACTGATTAATCTGTGTTTTGCTTATCTTGGCAGTCTACTAGATGGCTCAAACAGCTTCTAGCAATTGCTCAATAAGCAGTTCTTATAGATTAGAGATAAACACTAGGTGTCTCACCACGAGGTAATCTCTGTATTACTCCGCACTTCAGCATGACACCGTGGAGTAGGTAGTAGCTAATTTTTCTATACAAAATTGTGGTTTTAATTTATGTGGAAAATTTGAATAAATTGCGAATAAAGCATAGTTTCCATCCTATGTGTTCAAGAGAGAACAAAAATGGATAGTATGCACATTTGGACACAGGGCATTTTTGGCACTATTTGCACACTCTCTAATTGGTAGAATTCTGTACAGCATTTTGGGTGATGTAGTTTTTTCCACAAATTTTGTTGTTAAAAATGTCAACTGTCAAATCGTCAACAGGTTGGCGCAAATAGCTTAGAGCAAATAGGTTAGAGCATGGACCGCACGCCAACATTGCATCTTGGGCAAACTGAGTTCAATCCCATTCCCCTCTCATGCATTTTGCTTCCTATCTAATTACTATGCTGTCATAATATAGGCAAAAACTCGCTAAAATAAATCTTATAAAAAAAGTGGACTGATTGCTTCAACAAAACCACACACCGTCAATTAACAATATTGGAGCTCAAAGTATAACTTTAAAAGTTTGAAGTTTGAAGTTAAAATCAACTTTCTTATGGAGAAATAAATGGAGTTTTTACTGCACTCTATTCCTGGGAAACTTTATTAATAATAAAAAATTAAGTTGCTGTAACCGGGGAAGTCACTGTGGCTTCTTTTTCCTACATAATAAATGGCTTGTGCATCAGCGCACACAGGTGAAACAAAATAACAAACATAATCATTGTGGCGAGTGGGGCGGGGCCGAGAGCCGTGGGAACGGAGCGAGGCCGGTGGAGTAAATGGTAATGAACGACACCTGCGCCACTCACCGGTCTCCGCTTCTTCCTGCTGCCCGATCTCCTCAGCACCGCGATCCCCTCAGCAGCGAGGGCGCTCTGACAGCGTGTCCCTCCTTCCTCCCGGGTTTCGGCAACAATGTAACGCAGTTCTTAGATACGGGAAGAAGGAGGCGGGAACCGGCGAACATTTAAACACTTTAATACTCAAATAAACAAACATAACAGAAAAGCGGCAGCCCCTCACGGACGACTGCCGCACACAAAACACAAACTAAAATCCAGGCCTGGTCCTCTCACGTCTTCCACTGTAGTCACTCCTCATTTAACCCTTCCGAAGCTCCTCCGTGGGACTCGAGACCGGTGAGTGGCGCAGGTGTCGTTCATTACCATTTACTCCACCGGCCTCGCTCCGTTCCCACAGCTCTCGGCCCTGCCCCACTCGCCACATACCCCCATCGCCCCTCGCAGGCCGGGGGGTACCCACGAGACACACTGCCGCTCGTTCCTCAACCAACTGAGCGGCTCACTCGCGGTGCCATGCGATGGTACTGGACCTCTTTGGTGGACGGCCCGATGCTCCTCCGCCTCCTGGCGGACGGCGGTGGCTCCTCCGGTCGAGGGCAGCCGGCAGCGAGTCCCCCGTTCCCTGCTCCTCCACCAATCTGGCGGATGGCAGCAGGCTCCGGCTCACTGGCGAACGGCGCCGACTCCTCCGCTCCCTCTCGGATGGCAGCCACCCCTCCTCGTCCCAGGAGCACGGCAGCGAGTCTTCCGTCCCACCTGTTCTTCTTTTGCTCCAGCACCACCGCTTCGGGCAGCCACCAGCGGTCTCCGCTTCTTCCTGCTGCCCGATCTCCTCAGCACTGCGATCTCCCTCAGCAGCGAGGGCGCTCTGACAGCGTGTCCCTCCTTCCTCCCGGGCTTCGGCACCAATGTAACGCAGTTCTTAGATACGGGAAGAAGGAAGCGGGAACCGGAGAACATTTAATAACTTTAATAATAAAATAAACAAACACAAATGAAAAGCGGCAGCCCCTCACGGACGACTGCCGCACACAAAACACAAACTAAAATTCCAGGCCTGGTCCTCTCTCGTCTTCCACTGTAGTCACTCCTCATTTAACCCTTCCGAAGCTCCTCCGTGGGACTCGAGACCGGTGAGTGGCACAGGTGTCGTTCATTACCATTTACTCCACCGGCCTCGCTCCGTTCCCACGGCTCTCGGCCCCGCCCCACTCGCCACAATCATGTTATCCTGTGTTTGAAGGCAGATGCCTGATGTTTGGGAACACAATTGTGTAATTATACCAAATTATTTTGATGACAGACCTTGTCTCAGGAATTTCAGAAAAACTAAAACAATAATTGAAATTGTGTGGTCCACTGATTAGTAGAGTTATCCGACCATATGATGTGTTTTTGTTGTAGATTGATAAATTTAATTGATTAATTTATCAGTAAAAGTGTTGCCATTATAGTTTATGCGCATGTCTTCTTATTTGCAAAAAAAATGCATCCACCTCAGTTCAGCAAATGCATTTTTTGTGTGCATTTTAAGTTTTTATGTATATACTGGTGTCAAGGTTCTTTCACTTCGGTCTAGTGTTATTCATGGTTTTGTGAGAGAGCCTTGACACTCCTGTCATGTCCTGTTTTCATGTGAGTGTGCGGCTTCTCGTCTGCGTGCCTTGTTTCGTGTTGGAGCGTGGTGTTCACATCCCAGCACTCATGTCTTCAGTTTCAGTTTCGTGTCGGGATTTGGAGACTCGTGCTCCATGTTCTTTCTGGTTGTGTGAGTGTGCGGTCGCGAGTTCACTCGGCCACACGCTCTTCTGTCCACGTGCGTTGTGTTTTGTGGTGTTGCACGCAGTTCGTGTTTTTCTTTGGCTGCATGCTTTCATGTTGTCATGTCTTGTGTGAACATGTGGCTTATGAGGATTCTCATTAGCTGCATGTTCGTGTCCTGTTTTGCACATGGCTGGTGAATTTTTGTTTTGCTGGCCATGTGCTTGTGTTTTTGTTTTGTGTGAGCACGTGGCTTTTGTCTTAGTTTTCTGTGTGCCATGTGTTCTGTCAATTATCTTGACCCCATCCATCTTGTTACCTGATTATTGGTTAATTTGCCCCACCTGTCTTCCCTCGTTACCCTACTCATTTACTCCCTTTATAATCTCCTTGTGTTTGCAATCCCGTGCCAGTTCGTCATCGAATGTTTCCTGTTCCTGCTCTGCCCTGTCCAGCTTTTCCCCTACGGGGTAGTTTTAATTTGCTTGTTTTATTTATTATCAATAAACACTGCAGCTCCCCCAGAGGCGGCCCAAGGATGCTGCAGCTCCCCCCAGAGGTGGCCAAGCCTTGCCAGCTGTCCTGTTTTTCCCCTAAGGGGTAGTTTTAGTTTGTTTGTTTTATTGTATTTTATTATCAATGAACACTGCAGCTCCCCTCAGAGGCGGCCAAAGATGCTGCAGCTCCCCTCAGAGGCGGCCAAGGATGCTGCACTGCCCCCAGAGGCTGTTATGCCCCGCCCCGCCCCGCTCTCGTCGGAGGAGTAGGAAGGCCTGGAGGCCATACTGGAGCATGCCGTCGGCCCAGAGGCCGTTCCAGAGCCGCCTTCGCTCCTTGCCCTGCCTGCGCCGCCCAGGCTCTTTGCCCTGCTGGCTCCTCCCAAGCTCCTTGCCCTGCCGGCTCTGCCCTTGCTTCCTGTCCTGCCAGGGCCACCCTTGCTGCCTGCCAAGCTGTTGGCTCCGCTCCCTGGCCTCCTGCCGGGACTCGTGATGCACTAAAGCCTGCCTGGTCCATCCCTCCGGCCCCGCCCAGGCCATCTGCTGGGGTTTCTGTTCAGTTGGAGCCTCCCTGGTCTGTCCATACGGCTCCGCCCTGGCTGTTCGCCAGGGTTCCTGTTCGGCCGGAGCCTCCCTGATCCATCCCTCCGGCTCTGTCCTGGCTCCCTGCCAGGAGTCCTGGACTGCCTAAGCCTCCCTAGCTCAACCCCCCGCCCTTCCTGGACACTTGGGACTTTCTGGGCTGTCCTGCTGGCACTGGCTTGGCTGCCCTCCCTCCCCTCTTTGTCTCTGTGTTTTTCTTTTTCTTGTCTGTTGTTGTGTGTCTTGTGTAGTCATGTTCTTGTGCTGTCATGTTCCTGTCTTTTTTTTGTTGTTCCTCGTTAGGGACACCAGGTGGCGTGAGCCAGGTTGTGTGAGCACATGGCTTTTGTCTTAGTTTTCTGTGTGCCATGTGTTCTCATATCAATTGTCTTGACCCCACCCATTTTGTTATCTTATTATTGGTTAATTTGCCCCACCTGTCTTCCTTCATTACCCTACTCATTTGCTCCCTTTATAATCTCCTTGTGTTTGCAGTCCTGTGCCAGTTCGTTGTTGAATGTTTCCTGTTCCTGTTCCTGCCCTGCCCTGCCCTGCCCTGCCCTGCCCTGCCCTGCCCTGCCTTGTCTTGCCCTGCCCTGCCCTGCCAAGCCTAGCTATCCTGTTTGTCCCCTACGGGGTAGTTATAGTTTGTTTTTTTATTATTATTTTTGAATGCAATATTCAAAAATTCAATGCATAATAAAATACTTGGATGGAAACATAGCTACTGTCACTTTTCAAGGTGAAGTAAGGTGCATCATCTGTCTCTTGAAATCTCTCTGATACTTTAACCATGTTGCTCATACAGCCTGAGTGGTAATTGCTCAGAAACACAAGGAGAAGATTCCAGGATCATGTCTAAAAGCTAAGCCAACTACATTTATAAAATAATAATAAATAAGAAGCAGGATGACAAGATTAAAAAGTAATTCTCCACAAAATCTGTATGCATTTTAAAGGTATAGCTCCCCCAAAATGAAAAAAACAATTATGAAAATTGTAGTGGATAGCACATTCTAGGGCCCAGTTAATAGCAGGGCATGGCAGTATGAGGCACTATAGTGGACAAAGGTTTACTATATTTTGATTGGATCTTGGTGGAATAACATAAGCAAACTGTCCAATGCCATCAGATAAAGATGCCAGGACAATGGCCAGACACCTCTGAGAGGGCAAGAAGACCTTTGGTACAAAGCCCAGGAAGGACAGGACTTTTCATTGGTCAAAATGCAATTTCTACCCTTCACCCACCAACAGACAGATTCCTAAGTTTTTGGACTGAGAACGCCCTACAAATTCCTTAGGAACAGGCAGCAGTGGGCGAAACAAAGATAGATCAAAGAGATCCATCCAAATCCATTCATAACTGTGTTCTCAAACCTTAAACTGATGCAAACTACAACACTCTCTACAATTCTCTCTCTCGCTCTCTCTAAAAAATCGTGTTTTTATAAGCGTATAGCTTATTTTAACCATGCAGCAAACCTATTAAAATTACTGAAAATAAATAAATAAGTGACTTTAAACCGTTTAACTGATGGTATTAATCGGTCAAAATTAAAAATTATCGGTTCATGGTTAAACGGTTAAAATTAACATCCCCATATCCCATCAATCTTTCTTACGTGATGTACTCTTAACCACAACTTAAGTGACACGTGATCCAAAAATCATAACGCCATCTGTGACGTGAGTACCCATCACAACCTCCTTAAGATGGCGAAAGCAAAATTCACTACAAAATGTACTCACCCTCAGACTAAAGAAGTCAGAGGTAGATGATTTTGTTTCTTCATCAGAACAGATTTGGAGAAAATGCTCACCAATGGATCCAGTTAATGGGTGCCGTCAGAATGAGAGTCCAAACAGCTGATAAAAAATAATCACAATATCACAAATAATCCACACAAAAATGATATCGCTACTTCCTTTACATTGCAGCTTTAAATACTTGAGAGCAGATGTCAGTTTTAGTTTTTTAATCTAATTAATCCTTTTCTTTGCCCAAAAATCTTACAAACCTACTGAAATTTAATTGTCAGACCCTCCAGATAAGATTCGAATAAAAGTCTATTAAACAACACGAAAAGGCCTGGCAGCCTAATGGCACGGCGCCATTTCACATTTAAGCTGAATTCAAGGATGACTGGATCACTTTGAAGCACAGTTGATTCCAGTTGGTGAGGCGATGCGAGTCCTCTTAATTAGTCTGTTAATCAGCAGTTTTGCATGAGAGAAAGCTTTTCAGCATAAAAGTTTCACCCGCTGGATCCCAGCAAATATGGAGGAGAAAACACGACTGACGGAGGAACACAGCATGTATCCTGCTATCAAGACATATTCAGTGACAGAAAGAACAAAAGAGAGCTAGGTTCTGTGTGATTATCATACTAACATGAACAATTAACACATTTGTATTAATAAAAAGATTTTCTGTGGTAATTGAGATCACAAATAGGTTCAACAAGCTCAAAATCAATGCTCCTGGTACATTTCTGACACCTACTGGATAGGAGTCTTCAGGTGCTATATGCACACACAGAAGAACAATTGTTGCTGCCATGATTTTAGGGTACTTTTACACAACAATGAATGTTAGTTTTTCTTTGTGTATAGACAACAACACAGTCAAAATGATCCCCATTCACACAGATCTGCGTAAATTACTAAATGACTTAAACGCTGTATTATGCAGTTGGCGTTGTGTAAAGAAACTCTACGTGAACACGAAATATGCATGCACATGACATCACCATTACAAACTTGCACTTTGAAGTGTGTTTTCAAATGTTTGTTTTCACAACCCCAAAACGCAGCTGCCGTGTATGGCCAAAATGCAAAAAGAAATGCACCAAATCTGAGTGAATAAATGATGATATAATTATACAATTTGGATGATCTATTACATTAAAGTTACCCCCCCCCAATATTTTTTTTTTTTTTTTAAATATACCCTATGTATAACATACATGAAATAACCCTGTAGCAGATCTATACAGGTGGAGCTGGGGAAGGTGGAGGGTTTCTGAAGTGAGCTGCAATCAGGTGTGTTATGTGGATTATTGCAACTCAGTATATTTAGGATTGTCTAAGAATCTACTCTCATGGCTGCAGCTAGTACAAAATGCTGCAGCTAGACTGATGACTGGCACAAGGAGGTGGTCCAGCATTTATCCAGTGCTACACTTCGTTGCACTGGATTCCTGTTGATTTTAGAATCCAATAAATAGTTTTGTTAATTGGTTTTTTAAAGGATTGCATGGCCTTGCTCCAGAGTATATCTCATGTTTGTTGCAGAGTTTGCTTTTACATGTTCCCAGATTACGGTTGAAAACCAAAGGTGATCGAGCCTTTTCTGTGGCAGCCCCACGTCTTTGGAATAGTCTCCCATTGCACATTAGATCATGTGACTCATTAGACTGTTTTAAATCAGTGTTGAAAACACACCTTTACGCTGTGGCATACAGTTGCCTTTAGCTGTTGGGACATTGTTCAGTGATGGATATTGTTGTGTCTTGTGTTTGTTTTTTATAAAATAAAATATATGTAAAGCACTTTGGTCAACTGGTGTTATTTTTAAATGTTTTATATAAATAAATGTTGATTGGTGTGGATAATTATGTCATTATGTCAAAGTAAGAACCTGTGCCATTTAGAGTTTCATGGCAGAACTTTGGATTTACTTGTGCAATTTGGTAATGCTAGTGGCACATTAATTTCCCCTTCACCTTTAAGCAAAAAAACAAACATGCATCAAGATTAATAAAATAACTAAATGGCTCGTTAAAATTATTTGTGGTCAAGGGATTAAAAAAATCCCTTTGGCAGTGAGAAATACGATTAGCTTGTTGATTGCGTTAAGTTTAAATGGAACAATAATTGGATTCGTGTGTTTGCCTCTGATGGCACGTGCCCACTGAATCCAGTCCGAAAGGATTTCTGCTGTAGAAGTATGCTGGAACTCCTCTCAGTCACATTAGAGAATTTAAATTGATGAAATATGCAAAACTTTCCTTTGTCCTTGGGACAGCTCTCTAAGGCATGACGAGAAACTCATTAAGTTAAATCTCTGGGAAAGGCATCACATAATCATACAGAGGCAGGATTATGGCTCTGAAGTCAGTGCCAAAAACTTACAATATTGTGATGTTATCAGACAGTAATGCCCTGGTATTTGATAAATATCTTAGTACTGAATTTTCATGTATCATGATATTTACAAGGACAAAATGTAACCTGATTTGAGGTTTTAAAGAGCCACCCAAAAACAGATTACTGGCTGTATATATAAATATAATTATTTATTATATAAATAAAAGAACAGGGCCACGCTAACCAGCAATTAGGCATACTATCAGGCAATATGTACCTTTTGTTATTTGCTTTTGTAAATATTATATATCTGCAAAAGTAAGAATATACATAATAATCTTATTCTGGAAAGATATGTTCACTTGATTGAAAAAGCAATAATAAAGACATTAATGTAACTGTCAGACTTTGTTTCCCTCTTCCTTGTGTTTCCATGCCCATATATGGTCCTTCCCGTTTCCTGTCATTAGTTTATTAGTCTCCATCTGTGTCTTGATTTAGTTCACATGTGTAGTTAATTCTCTCATTTACCCATTCATTTGCTCCCCTACTTAAACCTTCAGTTCCCCAGTTATCGTTGTCGGTTCTACTTAGTTACTTGCTGGATTTTGTATTCGTGCTACTCTACGTTTTTTGTTTATTAATGATCACTTATATTTTCACTTTGAGCCTCCTGCTCTTTTCTCCATCCCCACGAGCGTGACAGTAACAATGATTTAAGCCATTATTAATAATTGATCTCCAATAATAATTTTATTTTAGCTGAGCAGAAAATCTGTGAGACTGAAGATTGGAGTAATGATGCTGAAATTCAGCTTTGCATCAAATATATTACAATAGAAAACAGTTATCCTAAATTTTGATAATATTTTAAAATAGCACTTTTTGGCAGTAGTTAAAAAAAATGAATACAGCCTTGGTAAACAATGAATAAATAAAAGACATACTGTACGACGTCCAGAGCATTTCCCTTGTTAATAGATTCCATGCTAAATTATATGTACATGAATCTTGACATTCTCTTCAAGATAGTCTTCATCTAACAATCTTAAGGCAAAAACAAACTGCTCCTGCTAGATCTCATTTCAGAACAAACAGTGTGTGTTTGAGCATGATCTGGTCTGTATGTGTCAGTGTGCTGAGTCTCATCCTTGGGGCTTGTGGTTGAGAAGCAAATCATTTCAGTCAAACAAAAAACAGCTCAAGTGTTGACAGAAGTGCAATCTGTGTTTTAGAGATTTTCATGCACGCAACTCTTTTATCATGTCTAATAGACAATAAACAGCGGTAACACACAAACATACAGTCACGCAGTCAAACTATCATGTGATTCTGCATAATTTACATAAGTGAAATTATAATAATTACAGCAGACCCTCTGCTCAATCACTGACTGACTCTCCTGTCTGAAGGTCACAGATGACTCATGAGTAATTCTGGAAGGACCGAGGGGTCACATTGATTAAAGTCTTGGTAATAGTTATGGGAACAGCACACACACCAGCCAGAGCTTCTCATTGATTACAACTAATGAAATTCAATTACATTTTAATTTCAGACCAGATTAGTATCAGATGCTAACGAGCTAAATAAATGTTTGTTGTCATGACCTTTCTGCAGCTTAAATCTGTCATGCAATTTGATCAAGTTTAGTTTGCATAGTGTTTTTTTCATTACATGTTGCCCAAATATGTTGTTAATAATACCACCAGCAAAAATAAATACAAAATACAAAAAAACATATATGAATGGTATGTTTAAAGGAGTGGCTTCCTTTTTTAAGTCCCTGTAAGTTATTTAAATGGTCTTGTTTGGAAGTTTTTAGTTAATACTGATGCAACTTAGTGTAGTTGTAACTGATGTTGCAAACTTTTATTTGGTATTACATTATTTTAATTTATTGATGCAGATGATATTGTTAACTAAAACTAAAATCATAAAACAGCTTTATCATTACTTGAAATAAGATAAACATTACCTGAAATTAAACATTTTCATATAGAATCAATGAAGCACTAAAATAACTAATATAATTGAATAAATATTAAATAAAATGTATTCAAAGGTAATAAAAATGTATAGGCAGATTTAAATGACATTTAAAAAATCTAAACAAAACAAAAACTAATAAAAATGACTAAACACAAACTGACAACAGATTAAAATGACAACAAAACTAAAAATCTCAATCAAAACATAAAAAACTATATATATATATTAGTATATCAGTGTTAAAGATACTATTTTTGTTTCAATCATAAACATATTTGTTCGCACAGTTTTACCGTTTACTGTACTTTACCGTAATTTTACTTTACTATTCACTAATCTACCATAATATATGTTGTCAGTATTGTTGTTTATTGTTTAATGTTATTACACATTATTTATATTTAAAAAATCTTATTTCATCAGAATACACTGGCATTTTTGAATGGCTGTCCATGAATAAACATGCTTGTTTCTCCCCTTGCAGCATCTACTGCTAAAGCTTACCAGCCAAATAAGCTTCGACCCACACAAACTTTTTGCAAATAAATTTAGCGCAAACATTTGGTTTACAGAAGTTTACTACACCACCTCAAACATAAATGAGTTTTAGGAAGGATTAGGAAGGACCCATCCTTCTCGGCAACTTTATAGGCCATATATCCAACAATCCGCAATATCTGTGCAATTTCACGGAAAACCTCCCTTCTCTCGCCTTCTTTTCTCACATAGAAATAAATGAAGATATTATAGTGGTTCCAAACTAGTGCACAGTCATATTTTACAGTGTATAAAGACATCACCCTGACGCTGTTGCTCCCACTCTTTGCTGTTTTGTTGTTTTCTCTTCAAGGTCTCTGCTATATTTCACTTGTTGTACACTCTGCAAATGATTCCACTGGCTGAAATGATGCAGGAACAGCATGCCATTATCGCACTTCTCACTAATTTAAACTCTCCAGAGCAAAGAATAACACAATATCAAGTTCATAACATATAATGGTTTGCAGGGAGGGATGCATAAATGGGTCTCGCATTTGTTCATAAAAGCATACTACAAACTCATTGTACTTTTTCAACAATATGCAGTATTTATGATCTGAACAGTATTCATATTTTTGGTATGTTAAATTGTTATTTTTACAAATTATCAAAGGAAACTATTATGACAGAATTTATTGGTATAATGTAGTGTTTTAATGAGTTTAAGCGGGTGTCAACAAGACATTTGTTGTCGAACAACAATAGATTTATGTATTTTTAGAATTGCAGCTTCTGACATGGTAGCCAGTTTTAGTACATTTATGACTATCTATTTGACCAAATTCCGCACCACAGTAATTCTCTTTAAATATAACTGTGTAAAGAACTGTGAACTGTCAACAGTAATAAGGTATAGCTAATATTAATAAGAAAACCCAACATAAATCATACAAAACTGCCCTCAGCAGTGTACAGTACACTGAAAAAGTTCACAAATGGAAATGGTCTTGAATATAAAATAGCTGGATGCCAATAAAATATGTGGCAATAAAGGCCTTAGCTTAGTTCCATGTGTGTCACTGTGCAGCTACTT
This sequence comes from Oxygymnocypris stewartii, assembly GCA_003573665.1. Classification (NCBI taxonomy): domain Eukaryota; kingdom Metazoa; phylum Chordata; class Actinopteri; order Cypriniformes; family Cyprinidae; genus Oxygymnocypris; species Oxygymnocypris stewartii. The sequence goes on along the minus strand of QVTF01014107.1, from coordinate 1,128,911 downwards.
GCTCTATATATGTTATGCTAACTTTGACAGAGCTTTTGCATGTGTTGGTGTTGACACAAATAAGCATTTTTAGCAAGATTCTGAACCCTCTCTCTTAGCATGAACATATAGGCCATTACAAACATTCAATTGGATATAAGCACTCTAAATAGGACACTCAAACTGTATAACTAGATGGTCAGAAAAACATTTTGGCCAACATTCATGCGGGTTATTTTCAGGTAAACTTTCTTTCGAATAAAACAGTTTGTTGAAAAGAGCAAAAATACTTAAAAACACTAGAAAAACGTGAGGAATCTGAAGATAAAATAAGAACATTAGATATAGTTAATATAGAACATGTCAACACTGTAGCTGAATTGTGGAAGTTCTTTTTTTATTTTGGCTGGTGTTTGTCTTAGTTTTGTAGATGTCTCGGTTTTCCTGGTTTACTTGCTTGCAACCCAAGAGGAGCAGCCGAGGAGCAAAAACAATCAGGGACGAGTCTTTGATTTCACATAACTTATTAATAGAAGTGAAGTACTGTAACTCTTTCCATTCATTCACATTTAATTAGCTCTCTGGGAGTTGATACTAATTACACTAATATTGGCAGTGTTTCATCAAATCTTTATCAACTTTAAGGTACAAAATAAAAGCTTATATAGCATGCTATTATGAATGCTACACAGATCAAATTAATTTCAGTCACTTTACAAAACTACTTCAACCACCATTTCCAAAAATCTTCCCAGCATTTTCCACTTGTTTGTGAGAGCGCATACTACACCTACACATGTCATGGAAAGTGAAATGGACCTGTTCTCTTGCTCACTAGTTAACATGAACCAGGCAGGATTTGGTAAACGGTAAACCCAACCCAACCTCAAACCACAGCACATAGTGCCACACAATAAAAGGAAGCAGTGGAGATTTTAATACTCAGTTGAGTGTGTAACACCGAAGAAAGACTGAGAAAGTGGTTAGAGAAGGTTACACAATACAACTGTATTTAAATGTATATAATGAGCGAGTACATCATTAATTCATCTTCCAAACCGTTTTTGTCTTATGCTGAATTACAATTGTAAACCTATAATAAGTGTACCTGTGTTACCCGTCATATACATTAAAATGCATTGGCTACAGTGTTCTTCCACAAGACGCATGCAGTTTTATTCAGTAACCATCCGAGCACCAAAGCATATTAACTTGCATGATAATAAAGTCATGTCCTGCCAAAAGTGAGCATTCACACACAGATAAAGCACCCCAGCAATTTATTTTGAAAACTTCAGTTTAAATTTCCTTCAAATTATGTGTAATTATGGTAATGTTGTAGTAATTATGCATGAAAAACGTTATTCTGTTGTAATTATGGTTACATTATTTACATTTACAGTAGAGTGTCATTTATTCTTTATGCTACTGTAAACTACTCTGTCATGAAAATGGTTAGTGGTTTGTACGATTCTCTAAGTATAGAGCACAGCAGGAACCTGGAAACAAGCATTTTAGCACTTCCGGTTCCATCACCCTGAAGTCAATGTTTTTTTTTATATGGGTTTTTAGAAATTACTGAAATAAGGTCTGTGGTTACACAAGCTCAATATATTTTCACGTTTTATTATAAACAATAAAATACATCAGATATACCCCACCTGTGAATCTTTTAAAGCTTTTATGTGTCATGAAAAGGCGGTTAATAACAGGTGGCTAAATAGGACTATAGAGGTCGTCTGGCACATTAAACATCATCACACTGAACAGGTAAAATAATCTATTCACTAGTTGCTTTCACAGCCTCATTGTGTTTATGATTACATTCTTGTAAACTATTTTAACTTTTACATAAAAAAAATGTTGCCAAGTTGTCAAGTAACCCAAACCCTAATCCTAACACCAAGCATATAATATACATGTAGTTAATTAATATTACCCAGTACTTAAATTTATAATTACACAGTAACAATGACACCTTAAAATAAAGGATGACACTTTATTTTAAGGTGTCCGTAATACAGAGTAATTACCTAGTTATTTACTAAGTAGTAGCCGTTGTACTTACATTAAACAAAATGTACTCACCGTGTAACTAAGTTATGGGACAGCCTGTACTTACAGTTTGTAATTATGTAGATGTAATAGGCAGCTACTGTTACACAGACCGAGTCTGTTACACAGCTACTTATGTAAATTGGTTTGAATCCTATCTCAATGGTCGGTCTTTCAGGGTGGCCTGGGGAGTGGAGGTTATCCACAAAACATCAATTGGTCACTGGGGTTCCCCAGGGCTCGGTTCTTGGACCCCTCCTCTTTCCACATACACTACATCACTGGGTCCATCATACAGGCACATCCTACCATTGCTACGTTGATGACACACAGCTCTATCTCTCTTTTCGATCAGATGATACAACGGTAGCTGCACGGATCTCAGGCTGCCTGGCAGACATCTCGGTGTGGATGAAAGAACATCACCTACAGCTCAACCTGGCAAAGACTGAGCGTCTTGTCTTCCCTGCCACTCCAACTCTACAGCATGATTTTACCATCCAGCTAGGTTCTTCTACAATTACCCCATCAAGTTTGGTCAGAAATCTTGGTGTAACTTTCAGAGACCAGCTGACCTTTAAAGAGAACATTGCAAAGACTGCTCGGTCTTGCAGGTTTGCACTTCACAACATCAGAAAGATCAGGCCCTTTCTGACAGAGCATGCTGCACAACTTCTTGTCCAGCCCCTTGTCATTTCTAGACTGGACTACTGCAATGCTCTCCTGGCTGGACTTCCATCAAACATAATCAAACTTCTACAAATGATTCAGAATACAGCAGCATGACTGGTCTTCAACGAGCCCAAAAGAGCCCATGTTACACCTCTCTTTAACTCCCTGCACTGGCTACCAGTTGCAGCTCGCATCAAGTTCAAGAAGCTGATGCTTGCATATAGAACAACCACAGGCTCAGCACCCGCCTACTTCCACTCACTATTATGAATCTACATCCCCTCCAGAAGTCTGAGATCTGCTAGTGAGCGACGCCTCGTGGTACCATCACAGAGAGGCTCAAAATCACTCCCCAGAACGTTTTCATTCACCGTTCCTGGTTGGTGGAATGAAATTCCCACCCCCATCTGGAATGCTGAATCCCTGACAATTTTCAAGCGACATCTGAAAACTCATCTCTTCCGTCATCCGTCAATGAAAAACCTTCGCTCCTTTTCCTTAACTTTGCTCTCTTTTCCTTAAACTCTCACCATCAGTCTACAATTTGCTCTGAACAATGCCTAGAAATTTGTATTACAAGCACTTCCTTTGTCCGTTTGCCTCTTTATAATGTATCACTTATTGTATTCCTCAATTGTAAGTCGCTTTGGATAAAAGCGTCTGCTAAATGAATAAATGTAAATGTAACCAAAAGAGTGTTACAAGTGCTGCAGACTTTGTACAACATAAATATAAATGTAATTACACAGACATAAGCTACTTAATATAAAGTGTATCAAGATTGTACTTAAGTGTTCAAGTAGCTGTTTAACAGACTCGGTCTGTGTAACAGTAGCTGCTCATTACATCTACATAATTACATAACTTAGTAACACGGTACATACATTTTGTTTCATGTAAGTACAACAGCTACTACTAAATACTTAATTAGGTAATTACTCTGTATTATGACACCTTAAAATAAAGTGTTACCAAATGAAGTGTAACAATGTGTTCCCTAATATAACAAGTTACTGAATTTGGACAACCTCATTCATACATCTGCTCATACCGCAATGATGGTAATGTTTAAGGGTAATCTTCATGTTCATTCATTTCATCAAGTTCATTTGCTAAGATTATCTTGATAAACAAAATGTGCATTTTTTATTTGTTACAAATCTTATTTTCTAAAATAATAATAAAAATACTAATAATAAAACCTGGCTTTTGGTAGAGGGAACCAGGCTTATACTAAGTTCCAGGTTGGCCTACAAAAAATATGCCATGCCTGCACCACTAGTTGTGTAGCTGCCTGATCAGCTCAAAGGTGCCCAAAACACATTTAAAACAACAAACCAGTTTAGTCTAGTTTAATCCGTTAATTATTAAGGCAAAACAATTACAAATGGGTCTATGTTTTAACAACACTATTTTCCTTCATGTAGTTTTTGGTTTTGAATGCAATTTATAGCTTGCTACAGTCTAAAGACTGATTTCAGCAACACGCGCATTATTGTGAACATATTTGGTGAGAACGTTTTTGTCAAGAAAATAATGTGAATGAAGCCTTTGCAGCATTTCTCTGACGTCTGCTCCCCTGCCGCTGTGCAAAGCATCTAATATTTGTGCACTCAAAAAAATAGCACATTGGTTGAACATGATTTAATCGTGGACAGTGGTTCCACGTGATTACACCACATTATCTTAACAACAATGGATGATGTTCAACCAGCTTGAAATATGTGTTCATTTAGTAGCAACCAATGTGCTACTTTTTAACCGGAAGACCTCAGTCAGTTCGGGTCGGCCACAACACCTCGAGCACTACCACACTGAGCACAGGGGCCCCACAGGGCTGTGTGCTCAGCCCGCTGCTCTTCACGCTGCTGACCCACGACTGCACTGCCAAGTTCAACTCCAACCACATCATCAAGTTCGCCGATGACACATCAGTGGTAGGTCTCATCAGCAACAACGATGAAACGCACTACAGAGAGGAAGTGGCACAGCTGGCTGAATGGTGTGGCGCTAACAACCTGTCCCTCAATGTGGAGAAGACAAAGGAGGTTGTGATGGACTTCAGGAGAAACTCTGTTGACCACCCCCCACTGACCATCGACACCTCGACTGTGGAGAGAGTCAGCAGCACTAAATTCCTGGGGGTGCACATCACAGAGGACCTCACCTGGACTACCAACACCAAGTCTATCTCCAAGAAGGCACAACAGCGCCTACACTTTCTCCGCCGGCTGAAAAGAGCAAGCCTCCCTCCACCCATCCTCACCACCTTCTACAGGGGTACCATTGAGAGCGTGCTGACCAGCTGCATCACTGTCTGGTACGGTAACTGCTGTGCAGCAGACCGCAAGACCCTCCAGCGGACAGTGAACACCGCTGCAAAAATCATTGGTGCCCCTCTCCCCTCCATCCTGGACATTTTCCTTACACGATGCTCCAGCAAAGCAAAAAGTATCGTGGAGGACCCCACCCACCCCTCCCACAGTCTCTTCCAGCTCCTACCCTCAGGTAGACGGTACCGGAGTATCAGAGCCCGCTCCGCCAGACTGCTCAACAGCTTTTTCCCCCAGGCTGTGAGAGCCCTGAACTCACATCACACCGCCCCTCTCTGAAACCCCAAACAACACCCCCCCCCCCCCCACCTTACCACATCTCAGGAAAAAACTGTTAAACTTTTATCTCTGTGGAATTCAGGTGAGCGGGCCTGCACAAGCCACCTGTAGCAACACCTGTAGCAACACACACATGCACTAGACACTTTCACACACCATTGTGTGTCCATAATCCCACAAAAGACTGACTGTAATATACGACTGTAATGTATGTATGTTTACTGGCTCATGCACCACAAATCACCTTACACTGTTCCCCAGCCAGCTGCTTGAATGTCTCTCTTTTGCACATGTACAGTATTTGAAGTCATCTGCACAGTTGTACAGTTTGTATTTTTTGTACAGTTTGTATTTTTTGTTTCCTGTTTTTTAGTTTATGTATAGGTAACCACTTTTATATATAGCATATGTATAGTCAAAGCTGACAGTAGGTTAGTTTGTGTATAGGTTTATACTGTTTTACTTCGTGTTGTATATCTGTATTTATGTAGCACCGTGGTCCTGTGAGGCACGACATCTCGTCCCACTATATGTCCACACATCTAGTGGAATGACAATAAAGCTCAACTTGAACTTGAACTTGGACTTAACATGAACAGATAACATTCACTAAACATGATTTAAATACTTATTTTTTACTTGAATTAATGTTTTTTATTGAACTTCAATTAATCATGCTATCTTAAATTTAATCCTTGATGTTAAGCCGATATGTTTACATAACTTCCAATGAATCACAAATATTTGTGTTCATTTAACATGAACAGATAACATTCACTAAACATGATTTAAATACTTATTTTTAACTTCAATTAATGTTTTTTATTGAACTTCAATCAATCATGCTATCTTAAATTTAATCCTTGATGTAAAGCCGATATGTTTACATCACTTCAAATGAATCCCATTTAGTCAAGTTACTACTATGTTATAAATGAATGAATATCACCAGTTTTCCCCATAATTCAATGTTGACTATGGAGGCAGCAAATATGTAATAAATTCTTTTTACTAGGGAACAGCTTAAGCAGGTGTCACACTTTCAAAAACATTTCAAACACTTATAAGACATTAAGCCAGAATTTGACAATTTATATAAAACACAAATGTGTACATAAAGGTTTTCCTTTACAATGCAAAATGAAGCAAACAGGTTTACATTCCTACATGTACAACAACCCATTAATAAAAAAATAGCAAAGTGTGTTTGCTTTTAATGCATTTCACAAAAAGAAAGTAACCTGCAATTCCAAAGAAAAAAATATTATGTTTGGGTTATGTTTGTTCATCAGGCCTCCACTGAAGTGCAAAACTTGATCAAACTGCTTGTGTCCATCAAGCTGTCTGTAAATGTATTCTAATTCCAAAATGTGCCTGGATAATTTTTGTAAAGGAAAAGCAAACACAATGTGTGCTATGTGGAACATCTTTGAAAACTATTTAAAATACATTGTCATTCAAACATCTTTCCTTGAAGAACAGTCAGAAGCCATTAAAACCGTCATTGAAAAAAAGTGTTTAAAAGGACGTAAAAAAAAATAAATAAATAATTTAAATAGTCACCATTAACTAACCCATGAGTCATTGAAACCCTTGATGGTTTTCCTTGACCTTCTTTGGGTTAGTTATGGACAAATGTAATTTTTAAGGAAATTATTCCTCTTCACATATGCCTTAATGTACAAAAAAAAAAATCAAATCAATAAATGCATTAAAAATGTGTGAACATGAAACATGAACATGTTTTGACTATTTGACACAAAACAGTTTCAAGGTAAAGATCCGGGTGTTCATCAGTCATTTAATGAGGTGTAAAAAGCTTGGTCTTGAGGGCTTGAACTTAGGTGGAGAGTTTGTGTCCATCAAGCTCCAGGAACACTTTTTGCAGGAGTTCAAAGGTGTATCGAGACTCCTTCGGATAACTAAGATTTAGGGTATAAATAAGCCCAATCAGCAATGCAACACCATTAGCTACATTACCAAGCCCTTCTAGTGCTGTAACTCCTTCAAGAACTACTCCAACATCCGCAGGTTCATCACCAACTTCACATCCTTCACATCTGATGACAAAAACGGCCATCACCATTTCTTTGAGTGCAGCTTCAGTGTTTGAAAAATCTACATCCTATAAACAGAAACAAAGTACATTAATACTAATGTACTATAAAATGTATTGTTATACACAAAATATTGTCAGAATATTCAGTCAATAATACCATGTACTCCTTGATGAGATTGTCAGGATCCTCATTTAGTTACACAAACAGGGCTTTGAGGACACACTCCTTCTTAACATTAATGCAGGCAAACTAGGGAAAATAAAGAAAATTAGCAACATGTACCAATCAACTAATACATTTTCAAGTCACACAAATCATAAGTTAGAAACAAATTATTAATTTATCTAGAAAAACAATTTTCACAGTTATCATACCTGTGTAAGTGGCAAAAGAAGTTTCCTTATCCTTTGTCCCTGAGCTCCACCTCTCTTGGCAAAGATCCTCAGAAGACTTGGAGTGTGTTCATCCAGCTTTGAGAAGAATTTTGAAATTAAGGCAACAGTTGTTACCCGTGCAAATTCAGCACAAACCTAAAACACAAAGAGAAAAACACCAAAAATTTAATGTATGCCCAAAAAAGCTAGCTAGCCTATGTGTTCTAACTTGCTTGTATGGTGTTATTATTTTTTTTGACTTATTGGCATTTTAATACATTTAATTTTATGTTAAATCCCACTTAAAGACATTAGGGTGAATTACCTCCTTTTCTTGGAACAAAGCCGGCCATCTGCTCATAAAGTCAGCAATAAGTGGAGATTCTTTGACAACCTCTTGTCTTCTCAATGCAAATGAAAGGTCCATTAGTCTTCTCACAGTTTGCTCGTTGTTCTTCTTCTTAGCCTCAGAAAGAAGGGAGACTCTGATTTGCTCCATGCTGTCAGGAGTTTCACCAGGAAGAAATGAGGGACAAAAGTTTACTTCAGCCTTGCGTGGCTTCTTGACACCAAAAGCTGGATTGCTTACACCCATAGGTTTGTGCTTCATGGAATTAACGGTCAATTCACTACAACCAAGATTTCGCAGCTTGGTTCTGTAATTTGACATTTTATATTTAAGGCTTCTTTTCCAGCCACTGCAGCCTGTTAAGGATCCCTGTTCCTTAAGGCAAGGATGCCGTTTTATAAGGGCTTCTGCCACTTCATTAAATTCAGCATCAGAGAGGTACATTTTGAATTTTATAATTTCTTCAGCAAGTCCATCCAAAATGTCTGATTTTAGCTTTGGGTCTGGATTCAGTAGAGAGCCTTTTTTTTGGTATTCTGAATTGCCTTGTTCCAGCTTAATTTCTGCATCATAGGAGAAACGGGGCACAACAAAACATGTTGGCCAAGAAGACCTTGTATTCGAAGTCAACTCTTGGGGGTCAAGGGATGAAGAAGATGATGCTTCAGAGGATGATCTTGAAGACAGAATGTCTGTGTCACATGTTGTGGGAGATGGAGATACTGCTAAAGAGTCACAGAGTTTCATGACCTTAAGGGTGCTTTTGTTCTGAACATCAGTTGTTGAAGTCAGGTTCACAAATTCATTAAAGTCAGGGTCCATGATTTGAAGTCTGATTTCTCCCAACAAATTACACTGTGTCTGTATCTCATTCTTTAATTCTGCCAAAGAACAAGGGACACCATTCTGAAGTTTCACTTTCTGTGCATCATTCTCTCCCAGAATTACACGCAGGATGATGGTGGAGGTCATATTTACAATCCTGTTGATGAGGAAAAAAAAGTGTATTGTTTAGACTGTAGGTACATAAGCTTCATTCATACAGTTAAACAAGAAATATTTAAATGGCACCTGTTATGAATGAATTTGTCTTTTCAGTGACACCAAACGAAGACCTCCAACCTTGTAGTCAGCCAATGAATAGCCATCAGCTAATTCACTTAGTTCACGAAAGAAAATCTCCCGTGATGGAGAAGAGGTCAGTTCAAAGGCCCTAAAATGCTCCCTATACCAACCACACAGACCTTTAAGTACAAAACACAGTCCCTTCTGCACTATACACATCTGAATAATCTCTGCAAATTCAGGGAGCCCGTCTAAATAGCGACAAACAACAATCATCCCATTTCTGTAACTGACGCCTTTACTGGTGACACTTGTGGTGATCTGGATGAATTCAGTGCCTGGGTACTTGTCTTGGACGACCTGTGTTATTTCTGTTCTTAAAAAAGTCAGAGGCACTGTTGACACAGTTGATACGTCTAGTGCAGATTTTTCAAGATGGTACGATTTCAAACTGTGAGAAATCATTAGCTGGTGCTTAGCTGCAAGTGTAAGGGGGATATTTTTGAAACAATTGGTAAGCCGAGCAACTTGCTTGAAAAAGCTATGTTTGGATTCGAAGCGCATGGTCCACAGATGCACAAGTGGACCATATGACTTGATAAGTTCAGGATAGTGTTCCAAGAAGTGCTGTTTTGGAATTAACTTCACATCTGGAAAAACTTCCTGAAACCTCTGTCGGTGTTCAGAAATTTTGCCATCAAGGTATGCAATTGACTCATCAGTGTGAACTGGTGATACCACAAGTTCAACAATATCTTTGAGATCCATAAGCACCAGCCACGCAGGCTCATCTTCTGGCACCATGTGTCCTACAAGCAATGGAAGCAACCTTATCAGGTTCCAGTTCTCGTGAGCATTGCCTCCAATAGTATTCTGGCTGAACATTGAGCGAGGGATTGCATGAGGACTGTTTGTCTTGTCCGTCCATTTATAGGGGAAATTAACAACACGCTCATTGAGAAATTCAAAGGTGAAGTACTTCTTTGATAAAAGCATTGACAAACAATGCTTAAGCTCAAATGGTACAACACCTTCAAAAACATCATGCATGACATCTGGGGGATAGCCAGAGAGAACATGAAAATGAGCAAGGTGTGTGGAGAATACACATTCTTTTTTAACACCAAAACAACAGCTGCCGGTCTGTTGTGCAGATTTCAGGTGAGCATCATAGCTCTCTCTCTTTCTAAGGCTAAACCTACCTGACCGAACCTCATTAGTCTGAATTTCCAATCTCTTTCCAGTGCAGAATCTGCAGTAATACTCAGAAGAAAAACTTTCAACATAACCAGCTATGCTATGGGCCCCAAGGTTGTCTGCAATCACAACATGAACAGTACCCTTCACAAAATGACCAACTGAAGGAATAAAAATTCCAACTTCTTCTAAATGTGCCAGGTCCTGGAGAAGAGGCTCAAGGATTTTACTGAAGCCGTATTCTTTCACGTCATTACTTTTACACAACACAGCTAAGAAAATTGACGACATTGTTGCATGAGAACTTGTAGGCAAATTGCTTAGAGTCCAATACACTGCACAGAGCTTGTGTGTTCTCCGAGAGGTACCAAGAGGGTTACACACTTCAAAATCGTCAACATACAACCTTAACAAAAGTCTTAAATCATCTCCTGACAGGAATGCATTTTCCCTAAAGATACTGCCATCCTGATATGATGAATAAACAGCTTCATTACGCTCATATCTGTGGTTTGCCAGTATTGTTTCAATCACATCCTCCTTGGCCAACAGCTGTTGCAGGAATTTTAAAATGTGAACATACTGAAAGGTTTTTCTCTGTTGTGAATCAAGGATGTACTCAACAGGTTCAACAACACAGAAGTGACTTTTATAAAACTCCTTGCGCCGATACACTGTGCTTAGTGGACCATGCTGTCCTATTGCTGTGTGCAGTGGATGAGATTCACACACAGCTTTAGCAATGTCTTGAATAATTGCGTCATCACAGGCAAGACTGTGTTCCTGAAACAGATCTTTGAGCCTGTCACATGTAACAGTTTGGGATGAGGTACTCAACAAAAAGTGCAGCTCTTCTAAAAACTCATTAACTGCTATGCCTGGAACATGAAAGAAATGTTCCAATTTCATTAACATTGCTGCAAAATTTTCAACAATAACACCAGGTAGGTCCTGAACTTCTGCACTGCTTTCAAACCGTACATTATCAGAAGCAACTTCATTAACCTGTACACTTTCGTGAATGTTGCTGTCAGACACATGTGTTATAGACGTAGACACTACACCAAACTTAAAGTCACTCAATGAATACGGAGTGTGTTTTCTGTTTTTGTGGGACCTAAAGGTACCGTAAACATTTGTCTGAAAATCACAACCAGAAAACATGCAAGTAATCACTTCATTTTTCTTCAAATGTGTACCGATATGAGCAAAATAATCCTTTTCACAACTAAGTCCACAGTTTGAACACAAAGGACAGCTGAAGGTAGTCAGTTCTGATTGTGCAGGATCTTGATGATTTGCATGGACTCTACTAAGATGGACCAATAAAGCATTCCAAGTCTTAAAAGAACAAGGACAACTTGAATGCATGCATGGGAACGAGTGGCTTCGGCCAAAGTGTTTATGCTTTAACTTGTAATGTTTCAACAAGTTTGATCTAGAAGATGCTGAAAACTCACAGGTCTTACACTTCCACATATCTAAATGGGTCTTTCAGTGTTAAGCCAAAGAAAATTTGTCAGACAATCTAGAAAAAAAGAATTAAAAAAAAATATTAGTTGATTGTTGTTGTTCATGGTTTGAAACCATACCAACAATAATCATTTATATCTACAACAATAAGCTATTACAGCCGGGCCATATACACAATTATTTGATATCTTGATATTGTCAAATTTCTTAACTATATTCAATATATTTCTCAATATGTTTGCATTTTCTTTTAAATACAAAAAGTTGGATTTTCTTGTATGCCCATAAAAAAAAAAAAAACTACTTTAGAACAGCTATTATGGAGTAAAATGCAAACGTATAAAATATTATATATATAATATATAACAAAATATATAAAACATATAAATGAATATAGAAAGGGGCAATACTGGACGCTTGGAACAATGTTTTAGTTAAGCATGCTTGGATCTAAAATATACTAAATTTGTGATATTCCAAAATTCTACATTGTCCTTACAATTACTGCAATATTATCTCTAATATGCATTTTATCTCCCAGCCCTAATGGCTATTCTATCATAAAAGCAGTAGTATCAACAGACATGAAATCACAATGATGCAAATGGATGGACATACAAGTTAACTGTTTGTTTGAGGTTTGATTTGAGTTGTTTGCATGGTGATCTCTTTCAGGCATAAAAAAATTGTGCATTCTGTCATAAATACATTAGTATAAACCTACATAATAAAGCAGTTGGCTAATATTGTTTTTAATAACACCAATGCAAATAGATAGGACACATACCTGTTTGTTTGCCGTTTAATTCAGCTGATAACACGGCGATCTCTTTCAGGCATAAAAGCTGGCAATCTGTCAAATACATAAGTGTCAACAAGGCGTGTGCATCATAAGCGTTGCCATATTATAATAATCACAATACATTTGTTATGATACAATATTATTGCAGTATTATATTGTATTTAATATTTAATAAAAACACTGTAGCTACTGTAGCCTGGTTACAGTCAGTAGCTTATTTCTATTAGTTTATACAACTTTAAAATGTGTGTGGTTCTGAAAGACACAAATAACAAATATGAATAACTAAAAATTATTAGCCATACATACCATTCTAGCAACCAAAGGCGCAAATACCCATTATTGATATTATTAACAATATTCAGTAACCAATAATAATTGTCATTAATGCTTTAAAAACGCACTGAACCATCAACCACACAACACAACATTGTTATAATATCTTTGATCGATGCCATGAAAATGAACAGAGTGCAAAGATGTGCAAACTTAGACACATACCTTTTCGTTTGATGTTTAATTCTGTTAATGGCGCGGGACGCGCGGTGATCTCTTTCAGGCATAAAATCGTGGATTCTGTCATAAATTCATACGTATCAGTCGACATAATAAAACAGTTGTTAAAATTGTTTCTAATCAGACTGATGCAAATGGACGAAAAAGTTACCTGTTTGTTTGCCGTTTAATTCAGTTGATGGCGCGGTCATCTAGGCTTAAATAGTGCAATCAGGCCATAAATACATAACGTTCAACCAATATAATAAAACTGTTGCCTAATATTTTTTCTAACAACACTGATGCAAATAGATAGATGAGTTAACAGTTACCTGTTCGTGTGCTGTTTTAATACAGTTTATGGCGCGGCCATCACATTTAGGCTTACAATCGTGGATTCTGTCATAATAACACATTAGTATCAACCGACATCATAAAATAGTTTGATAATATTGTTTCTAATAACAGTGATGGAAATGGATGAACACGTACCTGTTTGTTTTAAGCTTATATTCCAGTTAATGGCGTGGCGATTTATTAGAGACATGCGCAGCATTAACGTATTTTATGAATGTTGCCGCCAGGATATGCAAATTGCGTCACAACAAATTTCCGCTTCCTTTCGGGAATGTGGTTTGTTTTCAGGCTGTTTTGACATTCAGTCCGGCTGACTTTATAAAAACACACATTTTATATGTGTGATTGACTTTTACTAAACATTATTTGTATCAGTCTGATTTAACAGAAATTTAAGACAAATAACAAACCTAAAAACACCAATAACCATTTAATTGCACATCTATAATTATAATCAAGCTATAAATTAATAAACAAAAATATTTAAAATAAATCATAAATATTATGGAAGTTATTATATATATTTTTTTAATTCAGTCAACAGTTTGACTGAGCTAAGTGATTGAAACATGTACTTTTAAAATGAAAACTTTATGTTAAACCAACGAGTGACAGTTTTAAGTCAGTTTAACATGACACAATCATGTTGAAATGAAAAATAGCCAAAATGGCATTAATTCAACATGAATTGTTCAGGTAAAGTGAACAAAACTGAAAAATCATTTTTTTGAGTGTGGACTGTTGTCAGCAGTCATAAAACGACAAGCACAAAAACAACAATTTGTGCCTTCCTATATTTATAAAGGCTGTGGTTTCTATTCATAGCAGCTATATATCTATATATACTGTATATATGGGAACACTGTTATTTCCAAGGCTCTTTACCAATGTCATTTTCTTATCACCTTGAGTGCTGCTTCCAGAGTGACTGAGATTAGCCTGGCCAATGGCATGCTGGCACAGGCTGAACCGCTCTGTATCGCACTCAGCTGGGCATCATGCCCGCTGCTTCTGCCAACAGTGCCCACACACAGGTTTAAAACACTCATCCAAAATAGCCCTTCATCTGTATTTGGGACTCATGCATACAATGAAGCATAAATATTCCTATTCCCTGTGTTTATCTATGATTGCTGCCCTGCTCGCAAATAAAGAACAATGCCTCTTAGACATTCAGGCAAACATACAATTACTCACCCACACATGCCTGCACAAGCGCAGGGCCTCATGCTGAAGGCAGGCTAGAGGTCTGCTACCCGACCCGAACCCGCGGGTCCCGAAATACTGTCGGGTTTCGGGTCGGGTTTCGGGTTAATGTTTAATGGATAGCGTCGGGCTCGGGTCGGGTTCGGGTTTGTAGCTAAACCAAAACTATATGCAGAGGCTTCGCTGCTTTCATAGACGCACGCACACACATATCAGAGAGATCGCGCACAAACAGCACGGAAACTTTTATTAGTAAAATAGCTTCGACAGGCTACTGACTCGCAAGTCACAACATCATATTTATCTACAATGAGGCAGCAAAATCGCTGTTTTTGAAGTAACTAAGCCTCATCGCTTGTAGAGAGAGACGCGCAGACGCAGGTTCACATGCACGCGCAACATTCCCCCTTCTCTCTCTCTCTCTCTCTCTCGCTCTCTCTCTCTCTCTCTCGCTAATTCAAATAAATGATTAATGCATTCAAATAAATACAATCTTATTTAAGATTGTAAACACAGTCACTTAATCTTATGTCTGATTTAAAGTAGACAGAATGCTAACGAGCCTTAACTGACAAAAAATGACCATAATTTGTACGGTGGAAGAATTATCTTCATACAAAATTCATAAACTCGGCAGAATGTATGCGACCGCTGCACCTGATGTTCACAAACTGCAATCGTGAAATGCAGCCTTTTTCCTCTTTTTTTTTGTTGGCTATTCGTTGGGGGGGGGGGGGGGGGATTTCGGTCGGGTCGGGTTCGGGCTCTAAATTTAACTGTGCCGCTCGGGTCGGGTCGGGTTGGGTCAGACAATCTCGGGTACGGGCCGGGTTCGGGCTTCAGTTTTGAGCCCGTGCAGACCTCTAAGGCAGGCTGGTGCTGCTGCTGCTGTGGCGACCCCACAGGAAGAGCCCAGGCCACTGCTCCAGGAGATGTCCTGCAGACATGAAGATCTGTGTGACGCACCTCTCTAGAAATAGTTTCATTTATAGTTGAACCGCAGCAACAACTCGCTGTTAATTAAGTTTCATATTCCCTTGTAAAAAACACTTTAGCATACTTAAAAATTATAGTTTTAGTTTAAAATAAATGCAATTAGCTGAACTTTAGAGAGTTTTCGACCAATTTAAGAAGGACTTAAGTACATCTTTACATGTGATTTCATAATTATGTTGTCTTTGAAATATGGTTACTGTGTACTGCTGAATGTATTGACAAACATTTGTGGTAAACTAAAATATGAATTAATTTAATTTATATTGAAATATCATGTATCTAAGCCATGCATTAAAAAAAAATATTGTATTTACACATTGGTAATGATGACGTTGCAATTTATCCCATTTAAAATATATGAACATTAAATGTAATATCAAAGAAATTATAATCGAGTACTTTACATGTTATTGTTAGGGAACACATTCAAATAACTGTACTTCTTTAAAGCATCACAAAAGATGGTTAAAATAATGATTTAAAATACACTTTAAAGTAAAACTTAAATATTACAAGGTAAAACATTTTATGAGCAGTCATGAAAGTTAACTATTTTAAGTAAAACTATATGACCTCTTGGCAAAACTTTATTTTAAGGTGTCCTTGTTACACATGTTACATGTACTTACTATTATATTAACAATACATTACACATAAATACATGCACATGAACTAAAGACAAACCCTAATCCTAACCAAATAAGTACTTGTAGTTATTTATTAATATTACTCAGTACTTAAATATAATTACACTGTAAAAAGGACACCTTAAAATAAAGTGCAACCAAGCTTTTTCAAGAACAGCTCTTAAAATATATAGTTTTAAGGTTTGAAGAACATTAGTAGAGCCTGTTCATTACAATTAAGTGTACTTCTTTGTTTTATAAGGGTTATAGATTATAATAGTTTTATTATGAAATGGACATACAAAATGAACATTCTGTCATCATTTACTCACCATCACATTGTTTCAAACCTGCATGATGTTCAGATGTTCAAATATCAGCAATAAATAAAAGTAACAAGAACAACAACAACACACAAATGTTGTTTTTTGTGGTTTACGGGGACTCTCCATAGGCGTAATGGTTTTTATACTGTAAAAACTGTATGTGCTATTGCCCTACACCGAAACTTAGCCCTCACAGGAGACTAAATCACATTCTCATTGTAATACCTGTGTCATGCCCATGTCATTATACAAATTTGTGTCCTCATAAGCGACATAAACATGGACACACACACACACACACACACACACACACACACACACACACACCTCACACATAAACACACACAGACAGATTTCTATGTTTTATGGGGACATTACATAGACATAATGGTTTTTATACTGTACTAACTGTATTTTCTATCCTGTAACCCTAACTTTTCACCTCACACAAAACTACAGCCATTTTTTGATTTCCAAAGAACTTCATTCTGGATCATTTATACGTTTTTTTTTTTCTCATGGGGACCAAAAATGTCACCACAGGGAAAATCAAGGATTTTGGATATCGCCATCTTTGGGGGCACATTTTGTCCCTACATCGTAGGACTTACAGTCCTGAACCACACAGCAACCCACACACCACACAATGATTTGGAAGACTCGAAATAAAGTGCATGAGTCATATAGACTACTTTCATGATAATTTTCCCATTTTCATTCAAGTATATTCAAAAATAGAATAATGGCCTCAGATTTCAGTATATTCCTCACATTGAACTAACGTATTGTCTCAGAAGACTCCTATGCAGCAGAATGATGCCCTAAGAGCATCAGATGAGATTTGCATCCTCTAAGTATTCTTGTTTCTAGGTCAGTTCAACAGTTCAATCGGCATCCAACCAAACTGAACAAAACACTCGTGCTCATCTGCCTGGCTGAGCAGGTCATCTTTATTTATAGAAATATAGGTTTGTGTGCTGCTAAAAGGCATCTCCTATTTATCCCAGGTCTTATTTTTCACTTTCTAGAAGAGCCAGAGCTGGCGAGGAATAAAGTGAAATTGATTAATTCGGCCTTAACATAAGAGTGCACATACATATATTAACTGAGTAATAATTCTCATTATCTACTGTATGACCAGACAATAAGTCGCAGATAGGGTCATGCTCAGAGAACAGACCCATGCAACAGTACAGGCAGATGGTATAATTTACGCTTTAATTAAGTGCATAATCGCAATCATGATTAAAAAGCTGTCATTGGAAAAATGGCATAATTGAATTAGCTATCTAAGTGCATTCATCTGGAATGTTATTAAATAGATTAAATGTTATTCTAGCACAGAATGAACTTAAAGAACTCTCAAAAAAGCTGGAGTCGTATTTGTTTCTCTTAGACAGAGAACACACTGTGAGAGAAAAGGTACAGGACATGACGGTACAAATCACATATTAATTCAAAATACCTTAGAAAGTACATAGAAGACCTTTCATAATATGTACAGTGGGGATTTTTGAGAAGACATTCATTCTGTTTTTATTTGGCAAATTCATGTTTTAATAGTATTTTATTTTCACCATAAGACAGTGTGAACTTTTAAAAAATCCACTACTTTTGTTTTACAGATTTAGCTATTTATGTCATGTTTCTAAACACAAAACGGTCACTTTTTGTATGTTTATGATATTAATAGTTTTTTTTTCAACTGCTTGCACACATTTTCAAAACTTTACACACAAATCCAATCAATACACACACAAAATGCAAAATGCCTCACAATGCCTCTTTCAAAATGAAGCACTGCATTCAAAATATCACAAACACATCTCAAAAGCAAACACTTGCAAACACCTTTGCCATAATATTAATGTTAGGTTTTGTCTTTTGCAAAAAAAAAGTGCTTTATGAAATTTAAAATTATAGTACTTTTTAAAATGATAATAATTTAAATTATATTAAAAGACAGACTTTTTTATTATTACTGTTTTAATTAGTAAGAAAGTATACGTTCTTGCGTCAATTTACACTATTGTAAACCCCCTTTGCAAGCAGAAATATTATCTGGTGAATTCTGTGAAGATTAATAGCTGTTTGATAAAATTATATAATTTTATATGATGTCAATGACATTTCAGAAGATGGTAAAAAAACATGAACAATTACCTTTAGGCTGACATCCTCATATAAGCTATAACTGTTGTTCCCTCACTGAGCAACGGCTCACTTTAGCTCATTTACGGTAATTTTCTTACCATTTATAAATAATCAAGTTTAATATATGACACATAGTGCACATTTCTGAATGTTTATTTATTTAGGGTACAACATTCAAAGTGAGTAGATGTTGACAGAATTGTCATATTTGGCAAACTACTGACATAAACGAGTTTCACTAGTGTTTTTCCCATCAGTCTCCTGTATTGTGTGCGTCTGGTGCCCTCATCAGGCCAACAGCTTTCAGCATTTCACACAGTCCTACACAAATTCGCAGATATTGTACCTTTCATTTTCTTACATGAAAACTTTTTTCACATATGCAATTCTAATGAAATAGAGCTCACGTAGACATTATGTATTTCTTTAATATCAGAGATCAGAGTACATCGGCTTGAGGCTACCAAATATCTGTTATATAATCAGAGACAGATTACATTCGGTTCTTATGGAACACTGATAGACGCTATAGCTACAGCTATATGGAGGATTAAAGACCAGTCTTTATAAAATTGAATTGAAATTTGAGGTATTATCATTTTCTCTTCATCTCAGAGGGCTACAGATCAGTTAAGATATGAGAATTGACTGAAATGAATGAGAAAGTGGTATAAATGACAGTAGGCTATTTAGGATTTGCAAATTAAGGACTTAAAAGAAGAGAGAGTGTCTTTGATGAGGGGCTTCGTCATGGCCAGGCTTCAGGTGAACATCTTCTGACATTCATTAGGGATTTGTATCATGCGAAAGGAGGAGGCCGGTGTCTCAATCACATCTTTTGTGTTACACAGCACATTTGTTAAGTCACATGGAAGCAGGAGTCATCTGTACTGATCAGCGAAACACAGATAAATTAATTATCAATTATATAACTGATGAATTAATTAGTAACTAATTTCAAGCATGGATGTTTTAGCTCTAAATTTGAGTGTGAATGTTACTGTACTTCACCACGAGATGGCACAGAAGGCTGATGAATTGTGTTCTTTGACCCAGTTGATCTTCATAAAGCTTCTTACAGCAAACTGACTTAATGTAACATTGCTGTTTCACGCGCTCTGCTTGTTTTTGAAGACTGGAGTAATGATGCTGAAAATTTAGCTTAGCACCACATGAACAAATTACATTTTAAAACATGTTAAAATAGAAAACACTACTTCTAAATTGTGCAATAATATGCCACAATATTACTATTTGTACTGTATTTAATCAAATAAAGCAACCTTGGCGAGCATAAGAGATTTTGCAGGCTTCATTTACGTGGAAGGATGAAAGTGTATATTTTTACTAAAATACTCCCCCATATAGTGTTCTTGATATTCATTAGGCTGGAAGGTACAGTATTAGGAAAACAACACGTCTTTAATCCAATGACTGTATGTGGGCAGGCAGTGGTTTTACAGTCACAGTTAAACTGTTGTCATAGAGAATGGTGATCAGGGCCATGGCATCTCTGCAATTTGGCTTCACAGAGTAATGCTATTAAAAACAATCAGGTGAGTGTTTATGGAAAAATATTGCTTTTCAGAAGAAATACCAGTTTGTTGTTGTTTAGAAGGTGTGGGTGGTGAATCGTGGTCATGTGCAAAGACAAGACGGAACCATGTAATGAAATCCAAACAAAATGCTTCAGGGAGCAGAGATAACTGTTCGACACACAGGTCTCTGTTAAAGCTGCTTACATCAGCAGGTTACATTCCAGCCTCGCTGATGATATGAGCTGACTAATGATCTATTTCATTTGCAGTGTGTGATTACAAAAACACACACCTGCAAAGACAGAGGATTTGTACTTAATCACATTTTCATACAATCTGCCTCAGTTAGGTTAGGTTATAGGTGGACCTTCATGCTTTGTACAGATTCACATGGAACAGAAGTGTTTTTTTTATATTTGATTCTATGGTAGAAAAAAGAAAATAAAAAAACAACAACAAAAGAAACAATTGCAAGATGTACAATCTGAATTGTGTGATATAAAGTAAGAATAAGAAACTCAGAATTGCAATATCTACTCGCCTCTTATTTATTTATTTTATTCTGTGGTGAAAATTGGTTTCCATCCATTAAAACCAAATTGCCACTTTGTAAAACAGTTTTCTCACGAGATCGGGTTGGAATCTCTGCGTTTTAGTTTATTAAAGTATGTGTGCAGAGGCAGAGCTATTCTGCCTTTAATCCTCTAATTCAGTCAGTCCAGCAACCACTGCCTCACATTGAATGTAAAACACACAGGCTCTCTCTCACACACACTCCCTTTAAAACGCAGCCATGCATATCTCTCGGTCTCTGATAAAAGTCACTATTCCTGCACTTTCTCATCTACTTTAACCCCACAACTGCTCTCTATCTCTCTCAAGCGTTTCACTCCTCATCCACTCCCTCTGTCTGCCTCCTTCAGTTTAATTCTCACTTGACCTGTCAAAGCATTCCCTTCCTCTGCATCCTGCCTCAGTGTCATCATTTGTGCTTGCTCTTAAAGTAACATTAAGAACAAATCCAAAACATCACCAAATAAAAACAATTTAAGATCTGTCATAATTTACTCACCCTCATGTCGTTCCTAATCTGTATGACCTTCTTTCCTGGTCGGAAACCATGTCGTTGCTCTTTTGTTGGTTTTGATTACTTCTATAATGTCATCATTTTTAAGTCACTTTGGATTAAAGCGTCTGCTAAATGACTAAATAAATAAATAAACACTTGAGTGAGCGGCGGCCGGCAGGCTTGGTTTAGCCGCGGATGGCGGAAGCGTGCTTGAAGGAGCCACAGACAGCAGCGTAGATTTCCCTGCGGATGGCGGGCTTAAGTGAGCCGCGGACGGCGGCGGGCATGACTTCCGAGCCGCGGACGGCAGCGGGCATGAGGGACTCATGGCCTGCGGACTCACGGTACTTGTGGTGATCCCGCCGAACCCCAGCGACGAAAAACATCTGGCTAGGTCGGGATGATGAGCAGCGACTTCCAGGCCACGGAAACACAAACAGGGAAACAAAAAAACTTTCAAAAAATGAGAAGGAGGAACGAGGAATATGCAGATGAGGATAAACTCAAATATAACAGTCTTTACTTCAAACAAGGCATGGCAGACACACAGGAACACCGGGAGTAACGAGTAGACCAGACATACAGACAGCAACTTAAATATACAGGTTGATTACCAGATAAAGACTAACACACAGCTGAACAGAATTAACTAATAATCACAATAGACTAGGACAGGAAACTAACAAAATAAGGACACAAGAGGGAAACACATGAAACACATGACACAGGGCTGACAAGTAATGCAATTACAGGGTTAGATTTGATCATGGCCGGCCATCAAAGTACAAAATGTGATGTAAGTGTTGCGTGGATAAGATTCTGGCT
Source organism: Oxygymnocypris stewartii (assembly GCA_003573665.1). Lineage (NCBI taxonomy): Eukaryota > Metazoa > Chordata > Actinopteri > Cypriniformes > Cyprinidae > Oxygymnocypris > Oxygymnocypris stewartii. Next base: position 1,106,681 of record QVTF01014107.1, on the reverse strand, counting down.
GAAGATAAAGGCTGTTGCTCCACTGCTTCCATGGATCCATATCTATGTCATTACCACACACATTATCCTCATCTGGTAAACGAATGCTTTTGTTAATGATGGCAGATGTGTGCATGATAGCCACAGTTACGGAGCACACACTGAGTCAACATCAAAGACTGATGGCGCCATGCAAGAAAGACAGTTTTGTATGGAAGATTTGTGCCAAGGAATAAATTATTAAAAAAGGTAATTGCTACTTCTTAAATTTAGTTACTTAACTTTTTTTTCTTGTTTATTTTTCACAATTGTGACTTTTATCTTGCACATCTGAGGAAAAGGTCAGAATTGTGAGATATAAAGTCAGAATTTCAAGACAAACTCAGAATTGTGAGATATAAACTTGCGTTTCTAAGAATAAAGTCAGAATTGTAAGATATAAACTTGCAAATTCTGAGAAGAAAATTGTGAGATGTAAACTTGCAATTGCAAGAAAAAAATTCAGAATCACAAGATGTAAATGATGTAAATTGGGAGAAGAGTCAGAATTCTGAGATTATATTTTGCAATTCAGATTGTTTCCCTTAGATTTCAGAGTTCAGGTCTCAAAATTCTGTCCAAATTGTGAATATATATATATTCTCACCAGCCACTTTATTAGGTACACCTGTTCAATTGCTTGGTAACACAAATTTCTAATCAGCCAATCACAAGGCAGCAACTCAATGCATTTAGGCATCTAGATGTGGTGAAGACGACTTGCTGAAGTTCAAACCGAGCATCAGACTGGGAAACAAATGGGATTTAAGTGACTTTGAACGTGGGATGGTTGTTGGTGCCAGACGGGCTGGTCTGAGTATTTCAAAAACTGCTGATATACTGGGATTTTCACACACAACCATCTCCAGGGTTTACAGAGAATGGTCCAAAAAAGAGAAAATATCCTGTGAGCGGCAGTTGTGTGGAAGAAAATACCTTGTTGATGTCAGAGGTCAGAGGAGAATGGACAGACTGGTTAGAGATTATAGAAAGGCAACAGTAACTCAAATAACCACTCGTTACAACCAAGGTATGCAGAATACCATGTCTGAATGCACAACACGTCAAACCCTGAAGCAGATGGGTTACAGCAGCAGAAGACCACACCGGGTGCCGCTCCTGTCAGCTAAGAACAGGAAACAGAGGCTACAATTCGCACAGGCTCACCAAAATTGGACAATAGAAGATTGGAAAAACATTGGCTGGTCTGATGAGTCTTGATTTCTGCTGCGACATTCAGATGGCAGGGTCAAAATTTGGCTTAAAGAACATGAAAGCATGGATCCATCCTGCCTTGTCTCAACGGTTCAGGCTGGTGGTGGTGGTGTAATGGTGTGGGGAATATTTTCTTGGCACACTTTGGGCCCCTTAGTACCAATTGAGCATCGTTTAAACACCACAGCCTACCTGAGTATTGTTGCTGACCATGTCCATGCCTTTATGACTACAGTGTACCCATCTTCTGAAAGCTACTTCCAGCAGGATAATGCACCGTCACAAAGCTCATATCATCTCAAACTGGTTTCTTGAATATGACAATGAGTTCACTTTACTTAAATGGCCTCCACAGTCACCAGATCTCAATCCAATAGTGGACCTTTGGGATTTGGTGGAACAAGAGATTAACATCATGGGTGAGCAGCCGACAAATCTGCAGCAACTGCGTGATACTCTCATGTCAATATGGACCAAAATCTCTGAGGAATGTTGTAAATCTCTTGCTTCTTGTGCATACAGCTTGTTGCAAATATTAATATAATGCATCTGAAGCTGACTGCCGCGCAACCGCGAAGTCTCTCTTTCCCAGCGGGCACGCACACCTCTCTCCCTCTCTCTCTGCGTCTGTTCTGTTCAGTCGCGCGCTTTCAGTTAAATACAGATATGTTGCTTCTGTGAGCTCTGTAAATAAATTGCTCAGTGCAAAGTGTAAGAGCCAATTTAAGATGTCAATAATTTGTATATTGTTATTGTTACTTAGAGTGTTGATTTACTTGTAATAATTAGTTGTAACTTACTTTAAAGGCAATTTTGATATTTTCTATGTTTATGTTTCAGTGTTAATGCTTATGTTTCTAATGTATATTTTCGGTTCTGTTTCTTTAACGGCCGCGCACGCGCGTTACATTAGGTTAGGTGCGGGCAGAGAAATAAGGGAGAAAGTTTTCTTACCGTCTTGCTGTTTTTATGGATAAAACTTTGTTTAAGCGTTTAAGGAAATACAAGTTATAGGTTTAACGAGTGTTATATCATAGGACACAAGAACCAACTGGATTGTTTGTCATTTTTATGTTTTGATTAAACTCGCATTTGTTTACGGACTTTTGACTGTCTTCTGTGACACGTAAGAACCCACTTTTTTCCTGCCGCTGTATTATAAGTTAAGTGAATACAGAACTTTGCATCTACACAATTGTAAGAAGACTTCTCTTTTCGTCCGAAACGAGCAATATTTTTGTTTTACGAGAGGATTATCGAGTGATTCAGGCATCTTCAGACACGATACTTGGATTATAATGGACTATCGCGGCTGAGATCCTCCGATGGCGTTTGGATTACACACACTACGGATTTATCTGATCAGATTTTGGTGAACTATTACAGATTTTTGGATGTTTTGTGGATATTATTGGACTTTGATGCGTCATGGACCCGCCATTCGCGCCTTCACACAGTATCGCAAGAGGGCGATCCCATCTGTTTTCGTGATGAACGCGGGTTTTGGACACGTAACGTTATATTGATTACTATGGAAACAGAGGAATTGAGCGCGGCCTCTAAAAGAGTGCCGAAAATGACTGTTAAAGCACAAGAGGAATGGCTTAACCAGTTGATGGGGACTAGAAAAGCCAAGCTGGGACATTTAACAAGGCAAATGAGTGAAATTTAAACTTTGCTGGAGGACTCAATGTATAAATGGTAAGTTTGCACAGTCTTTTCTTTCATTCCAAGACATTAACAATGCAAACAGAGAACTTATGAGGCATATTTAGATCAGCTACACTGGTTTGAACCTAAGTCTCAAGCAGTTAAGCACTTTGTAGACAAGGTCAAAGACTGGATTGAAAGAGTAAAACTCCAATCCAAAGAGGCAGAGCAATGTGATGCTGAGGTTGAATGTACTGACAGTGCCTCAATGGTTATTTCTTCTTCACAACTTCCCTTCTTGCCGAAAAAATCTGGTATTCTCATGTGGCCTCAGGCGTGTCATCTACAGCTTCTTCTAGGCTGAGAATTGAAGCAGAAAAAGCAGAGTTGATGGCGCGAGCTAATGCTTTGAAACAAAAACAAGAACTTGAGATGGAGGAAGCTGAGCTCAAAGCAAAGAAGGACAATTTAGAGCTCCAAATGGCTATTGCTGTGGCTGAAGCCAAACTTCAGTTTTTTTCCATTTATGAACCAGCTTGTAGTGTTTCTGATGCATCTGGTAGTGCAGCAAGGGCAGCCACAACTGCAGAAAATCTTAAAGTTACATCTGATAGAGTGGTACCAAAAACACATTTTCGTGAGTTAGCGTCGGACAATGATGCAGTACCAACAGTCAGTGATGGGCAACAGGATTTTACTAAATCACAGCCATCAAGGACAGGTATGAGTGTACCTGCACATGTTAATACAGGAAGTTTGTTCAACATCATGCAACGTCAAAATGACTGCTGAAATTTTCAAAAAACAGCAGTCTTTGTCTACTCTTCCGCCTATGGATATTCCAGTCTTTAGTGGAGACCCGCTTGAATTTACATTCTTTATTCGAGCCTTTGAACACGGAGTAGAGAATAAGACTACACATAACAAAGACAGACTCTACTTTTTAGAGCAGTTTACCACAGGACAACCAAAGGTACTGGTAAGCAGTTGTCAACACATGACCTTGGAAAGGGGCTACAAAGAGGCTAAGAGACTACTCTACCAACATTTTGGCAATGAGTACACAATCGCCACCGCCTATATAGAAAAGGCACTTGACTGGCCAGCTTTAAAGCCTGAGGATAATAAAGCTTTAACAAATTTTGCTTTTTTTCTTACTGGTTGTCGCAACACGGTTGACAGTGTGGAATATATTGAAGAAATGCACAGTCCAAGCAACATGCGTGCGATTGTATCAAAGCTTCTTTTTAAACTGGAGAGTAGTTGCTTGTGATCTTCAAGAAAGGACTGGCTTGAAAGCAAGATTCTCTGACTTGGTTAATTTTGTAGACAAACAGGCAAAGATTGTTTCACATCCACTGTTTGGTAATATACAAGATAACAAAATGACAAAAGACAATTTCAAATTCAAAACAAACACATCAAGTAACTTACAAATGAAAGAAAAGAAAACCACATTTGTAACAACTGTGACACCTGTTCCAGAATTCAAAAACCAAAGAGCAAAGGAAAAGGTTGGAGGGAAAGCAATACACGGAACCCTCTGCTTATGCTGTAATACGGATCATGGATTGGACGTTTGTAACGTTCTGAAGCATAAGTCACACAACGAGAAGCTTTACTTTCTGAAATCCAAGGGCTTGTGCTATGGTTGCTTGTTACCATGTCACATGAGTAAAGGTTGTATGCAACGACTTACTTGTCAGAAATGCTCACTAAAGCACCTAACCATCCTTCATCTCCCAGAAAAGAAGCCAGTACTTACAGGATTTCAAGATGAAGAAAGCCCCACAACTGTCACAGAGTCGTGTACCGTAATCAGAGAAACCTGTGGCTGTACTGGGGCTGGTCATTTAGTGTGCTCCTTGGCCATTGTACCAGTTAGAGTTAAGTCGAAAAAGGGCAATCATGAGGTTACAACATACGCCTTCTTGGACCCGGGAAGTTCTGCAACAATTTGCACAGATCAACTAATTAAGGAACTTAGGCTAACTGGTAGGAAATAAAACATACTGTTGCGTACTATGGGGCATGAAAGGTCTGTTAGTACACATGTTTTCACTGAACTGGAAACAAGCGGACTGAATGAGAACAATTTTGTAGACCTACCTCAGGTGTTCTCACAAAAGGAGATTCCAGTGAAAAAAGAAAACATTCCACAACAGAAGGATGTTAAGAAATGGAAGTACCTTGATGAGGTGCATCTTCCTCAGATTGATGCAGGCATTGGCTTACTAATAGGAACAAATGTACCCAAGATTCTTGAGCCTTGGAAAGTCATCAACAGTAGAGAAGATGGACCTTTCGCTGTCAAGACCATCCTGGGCTGGATTGTAAATGGACCTTTGGAGAGAGAGAACATCCAAACTAACAGAGACACAGGATGGCCACAGGTGATGGCAAACAGGATTTCAATGGTAAGCCTGGATAACCTAATTCAACAGCAAATGAGCTATGATTTTCCTGAGTGTAAGCACGCTGAAAAATTGGAAATGTCCATAGAGGATAGGCAGTTCATGGAGTCAGTATCACAGTCCATAAAGCTGGTTGATGGACATTACTGCATTGACCTTCCATTGAAGAAAAAGGATGTAGCATTTCCCAACTACTATGTTGTTGCTTCTCTGCGTGCTCAATTTCTGAAAAGGAAATTCAAAAGAAATTCAGATTTCCACAAGGACTATTCTAGTTTCATGGAGGATATGTTACTTAAAGGTCACGCTGAAAAGGTCCCTGCAAGTGAAAGTGAAGGAAACCCTGGTAGAATCTGGTACATCCCACATCACGGGGTGTATCACCCACAAAAAAACAAACTTCGAGTGGTGTTCGACTGCGCAGCTACCTACCAAGGGAAATCACTCAACTCTCAACTGTTACAAGGACCCAACCTGAATAATTCTCTCATTGGTGTGCTGATGAGATTCAGACATAAGCCAATAGCCCTTGCAGCAGACGTTGAAGGGATGTTTCATCAGGTCAGAGTTCCTGCTAAAGACAAAGACCTGTTGAGATTCCTTTGGTGGCCTAAAGGGGACACTGCTCAGGAAATGGAGGAGCACAGAATGACTGTTCACTTATTTGGTGCCACATCCTCCCCAAGTTGTGCAATCTACGCTCTACAAAGCTGTGCAAAAGACAACAATGCACATCACAGATCAGAGGCAATCCAGACAGTCCTCAGAAATTTCTATGTGGACGACTGTTTGACATCTGTGGCTACTGAACAGCAGGGTATTGCTCTAATGCATGAATTAAGGGAGGTGTGTGCATCAGGAGGATTTAATTTGACCAAGTGGATGTCCAATAATCGCACTGTACTTGCACTAATAAGTGAGGAGAGCAAAGTAAAGGATCTGGATTTGGAGAAGGACAAGTTGCCAATGGAAAGAGCCCCAGGGGTTCAGTGGTGTGTAGAGACTGATACTTTGCAGTTCAAAGTAACCCTACAGGAAAAGCCTCTTACAAGGAGAGGTATCTTGTCCATGGTCAGCTCCATTTATGATCCCCTTGGAATACTTTCTCCAGTCATTCTGCCTGCAAAACAAATACTGCAAGAGCTTTGTAGAACAAAACATGAATGGGATGACAGTATTCCAGAAACTCTCAGACATCAATGGAAGCTGTGGTTGGCTAGTCTTCAGAACTTAAATGACTTTCAGGTTGAATGATGCATAAAGCCACTTAACTTTGGTGAAGTCACTTCAGCACAGCTGCATTATTTTGCAGATGCCAGTGAGCTGGATTATGGCACGGTATCATACTTGCTCATGGAGAATCACAAAGGTAACCAACATTGTGCCTTTGTTTGGGGTAAAGCAAGGGTTACTCCAGTAAAATCAGTTACCGTGCCACGTCTTGAGCTCACTGCAGCTACAATGGCTGCTAGAATGGACAATATGCTGAAATCTGAATTTAACTTGATTATGCAGGAGTCTGTATTTTGGACAGACAGTACTTCAGTCCTGAAGTATCTCAACAATGAAAGCACACGGTTCCGTACATTTGTGGCCAACAGGGTAACTGTAATCAGGGATCTCTCAAAGATCTCGCAATGGAGATTGTTTGCCATTTTTATGTTTTGATTAAACTCGCATTTGTTTACGGACTTTTGTCTGTCTTCTGTGACGCATAAGAACCCACTTTTTTCCTGCCGCTGTATTATGAGTTAAGTGAATATAGAACTTTGCATATACACAAAGAAAGAGAAGTAATGGGAATCTGGTATTTCTATGTTCTTTTTTTCATGTGTCTAATAGAAATTAAACCGTTCTTTGAAAAACATCTATTACCTTTGAAATATGTCTACTCTCATGCTCTATGTTAACTATAGTTTCACTAATAATAAACATGTATTGCATAAAGCATCCACGTTTGTCCATGCCCATGTTTATTAGAGTAATGGAAAAATATTAATTTAAGGTACATTTAGAACAGATAAAAATGTGCGATTAAGTTGTGATTATTCACAAGTTAACCCATGATAATCATGTGATTTTTTTTGTCTTCAGAAAAATTTTGATGGCATTTTAGTTTTACCTGATAAAGTTTAAATTATGAGCTGAGCACTGCTTTGTTTACAGCCGTCACCGGGGGAACCGCTATATTTCTGATGTTCCAAAAGCACCTCCTACTGGCAGAGAATGAATGTGCATTTTCAATAATCCAGTCTGCAGTTTTTGTTCAGACCAATGATTAAACTCGTTTGAAATAATATCATAATTTATACTTTTGACTCATCCGTTTTCTTAAAAAATGGTTTAAAGGTTCGATTGTGAGGCTTATTGTTTTTTTATTTATTTAAATTTTTGTTAACTTGTATCTCAATGGTAAATCAATTGCTATTTCATGGTGTACAACATGAAAGTATAAAAGTGTCTGCCAAATGAATAAATGTAAATGAAAATGAAATAATCGCCTTTATTACATGTACAGAAAATGTAGAAACATTGGACTCAACTATGGGGCACCATTATGCAGCAGCAAGCATCACGATGAAAAAGAAACCTCAAGGTTAATCTTAGTAAATGTGTGCAAATGTGTGAGGGCCCCATTCTTATATTTGCCTGGGGCCCTCACTTCACCAAATCTGCCCCTGACCACAGCAACGTTCTGTCATCTTGCAGGAGTGAATAAAAGGTTTTCCGTTTGTTATGTGCAGTTTTTTGACAAAAATACTCTGTAGCAAAGTTCGTAGATCGGGAGGAAGGAGGCAAAAATGTAAACACTTTAAAACTACTTAAGCTGTGGGGCGTTTTTTTTTTATTGAACACTCAAATTAAAATGTTTACCCTACACAAACAATGAAAAAAAAATGGTTTCATTGTAAATAAAACCCTTTTAACTGTATCATATGGTGTAATTTTTTATAAATAACATTATGTGTTTTAAATATTACAATAAACACTAAATAAACAGACGCTTTTTGATTTTTTGTAAAAAAAAAAGAAAAATCTGTATTTCAGGTTCTATTAGGGCCTGCTCTTTGCATCTTACTTTGTTTGAATCACTAGATGCCAAGATGTACCAGAATTTTTTTTTTTTCAAATAACAGCTTCCTAACAGGAGTTACTGCATCATTAATAAAGCGAACGAATCTGCCATATTTTGCATCTACAAAATGCCCTTTTAGGTTGCCTTTGCAAAAAAAGGCTATATAAACACATTACACCCAGAATCCTATTTTACTGTGTGCCATAAGCACTTTTATTGATATAATTATGTTTAATTTTTATGTTTGTCTAAACAGTAATATACAAAATTGAATAAACTTGTTTTGTCCGTGTCTCTTGTTTGTTTCTGTGAAGATCTGGCGACACTAACACTTTACCGCACGGCTCTTGAGCACAGCTAGCCCTGTGCTAAGTTAAGACTTCTTTCACTGTTGTTTTCTTGCATTTCACATACAGACGAATACACTGATGCACGTTCAAATACGTCATTAACAACTAGTTGTTCAGTTCGGTTCCGTACACACTGCATGTCATTTCTGTAAATGCGGTTGTTACTCCCGTATTTTAGTGAATTGTGTGTGAACAGAACGCGATTAAGGAGTAAAAGGTGAACTGACAACTGAATTTAGCTGCACTATATAAATGGCCTTTTTTCTCTCGATATAAGTATGGCAATAATGTTCTGTGTTTTTTTTAGATTTTAGATTCGTAAATGAATCCCTATTGATCCAAATTTAAATTGTTAGATGAAATTGTTGTTCACTAAATGACAGTTTACTCACGTGTTGAAATGTATCCACCGGTCTCTCACAACAAAATAGAAACAATATATTTTAAAGACAAAGAAAATAAAATAAAATAAAATAAATGGAACATAGCGCTGGATGAGGTTATTTACTTTCAATCCACTGTAGGAAACAAAATGAGCAAATGTCTTTGATTGATTTTCAGCGATTAAGCTGCTTTCTAAGCAGTGTGCAGCGCTTCTGTTTAACTTCCAATGACAACTTCCATATCCCTGAATATGCTTGATTGTGCAAATTGGTTTAGTGAATAATTTAGTGATTCATAAAAAAATTAAGACAGTCGACTCGTCACCTACTTTCTGAAGTATTTTAATATTTGTAATGTTTATCACGATAAACAATTTGTTTTTTAAACAAATAGCCATAGCATTTTTATGGTTGGCAAACTTTGCACACTAATACAGAATAAGCATATTATATATATTTACAATGGCTTCCAACATGTCTCATCCAATCAAAGACAAAACTATCTTTGTTTTACAAAGTAAAAATCACAAGTCAGATCAAGTCTGTTTTTCATTTCCACAAAATCAAGAATAAAGCTGGCCATGGAAAGCATATGTTATGAATATTTCATCCAAAGCCAGACACAAAGTGTGTGTATGTGCAGTATATTGAGAAGCAATTAGAACGATGCCACACTGCATGTTTGATCACTCCTACGCCTGCCATCAGCTTAATGTGACAATCCTTGTGCTGAATGTAAATTAATCTGGAAAGATAGCTTCGATGTCTACATAATTGTTTGCTCATTGGTACTAGTTAAAAGATCTGAAACAGTTTGCAAGCTAGTTTTTTTACTAAATTTGTGGGGCTGTATGCTGAAAAAAAGACTGGCTTTAGATTAATTTAGTATTGGTTAGTGCAAGTTCTCTAGACAACTTGAGCCGTTTTAATGTACATTTGATGCATTTTTGATTGTAGGCCAAAGGCTCTTAAATATCCGCATTTCATATGTCAGGGTCTGTCACACAGTTACATACTTAATAATTTCACATGAAAGCTAGCCCTTGCATTGTCCCTGGTCATAGGTTTTATTGGCCTCTCGTTGACCTGCTCCTCCTGAATATTATTAATATCCTCATGTAGCTACTGTCAGGCAAATACAGTCTGTTCCTGCAAAGCAATATTGAAAATTGCAGGCAGTCACAACACAGATTTTTAGAGAGTAAATTAAATGAATCTAATAAAAGAGAAACATCTCAGGTTACACATGTAACCATGGTTCCCTGAGAATGGGGAACGAGATGCTGCGTCCTCTAGAGGGCGCTATTGGAACGCCTTCAGCGTGACCAGTGTCTGAAGCATGAATGAGAACACGACAGTGAACTTGACATTGGCAGACGGCAGCCTATGACATAAGCGTCTATGGGTATAAAAGAGCACCTGTTTAATACTTCATCCACTTCTTTGTCTGAAGGAGATGCAGGAATGCCTGAAGCATGGCCAAGAGACGCAGCATCTCGTTCCCTATTCTCAGGGAACCATGGTTACATGCGTAACCTGAGACGTTCCTTTTCGAAAGGGAACTCCCCGCTGTGTCCTCTAGAGGGTGCTATGGAAACGATATACCCACGCTGCCATGCTGAGGGATGAGTGCCCAAATACTGGATTCCCTAGGTCAAAGACTCAGAGGAACATCATCCTTGCCCCAGCAAATCGCTGTGGCTGGAGCCTGAGCCAAAAGTCACCTCAAGGTTCAAGGTTTCTTTATTTGTCACATAAAAAATTATACAGGGTATAATCAGAAGTGAAATGTAAGTGAAATCAGGTCCGCTCAGTGGACAGTGCAAAAGAATAAAAATAAAAATAATATAAAAGTAACAACACAAGAGCATATATATGGTAAAAAAAGAGAAATAAGAGTAAAATATGCAATGGAATAAAAAGTGCAAAACAATAAGATGTGCAAAAAACAGTATACTGGGGCTTAATAAATAGTAATATGAACAAGAGGGATGTGCAAACAGGTTGTACAGGGTATGTACACAAAGCAGCAATACGGGTGATGAGAATATGGATGTTTTACAGTTAACAATCTTGTAAGTTTATGAGACTGGGTTTGTGTTAAGGAGTTTATGAGTTTATGAGGCTGGGTTTGTGTTAAGGAGTCTGATGGCCTGAGGGAAGAAGCTCCTCCTCAGTCTCTTAGTTTTTGCCATCATGCTCCTGAAGCGCTTGCCAGATGGCAGTAAACAGAAAAGATGGTTACCGGGGTGAGTTGAATCTTTGAGAATTTTAGCAGCTCTGCTTTTACAGCGTTTGAAGTAGATGTCCTGCAGAGAGGGGAGAGCCGACCCTGAGATGCACTCAGCTAAGCGCACGACTCTCTGTAGAGCTTTGCAGTCCTGGTTTGAGGAATTACCATACCACACTGAGATGCACTGAGCTTTACCTCTGCCGGTAGTAGCCACACAAAGAGCACATTCTATTCTCTCGTGAGTCAAACACGTGCGCTTCCGTACACAAGGGCTCGAAGACAAAGATGAGGATGATGTATTACACAGGTGCTCTTTTATACCCACAGACGCTTACATCATAGGCTGCCGCCTGCCAATGTCAAGTTCACTGTCATGTTTTCAATTATGCTTCAGACACCGGTCATGCTGAAGGCATTTCCATAGCGCCCTCTAGAGGACTCAGCGTGGAGTTCCCTGTCGAAAGGGAACTGGCATTCTTAAAAAAAAACATCAAGGCTGGTGTGCTACAAGTCTGTTTATGAAAAGTATTTCCGGTCAAAACTGAGGCACATATTCATCATGGCCAGTTGCTGGTGATGCTGACCCCTTACGAAAAAGAAGTTTATCCAAGTATGCTATTAGTATACTTCTTTTAAACAAAAAATAGCAAAGTATACTTTGAAATATACTTAAAATGACATTTAAGTATACTTGACATGCATCGTCTTACTGAGACTTCTTGAAAAGACATTAAACATCTTATTGACCACAACTTTTGAACAGTAGTGTGTGTATATTATGGTAGTTTATATTATACATTTTAGAAATTCATTGAGTGCATTACTGTAAAAACGTTTTGTTTTATTTAATTTTTTTATGTACAGAACAATTTTCAACTCATTGTAAAGCAAAAGATTGAAGCACTATGGGGAAAACGTACGTGGCATCCCGCATCTTTGAAAAGCAGAAATCATGGCTCTTCAAGAGGACTGTAGAACGAACAGATGGCCTGCAAGAGATACTGCAACAACTTTCCATGATTTTGTGTGTGTGTGTGTGTGTGAGTGTGTGTGTGTACTCATCTGAAGGCAGGAACACCTGCTGAGGAGCATTTGACACAGGTCTGAACTGACTATTGCCTGCTACTGTGGAAAAGTCCATGTTTTCTCAATTTATGCTCGACGACGGCCATTTGACCAATGGGTTGCAAACCATCCCACCTGGGGAGAAGAACACACCTGTCAGAGTGACAGAACAGCCTTCCCACCTCTCTGGCTGTGCGTACAGCCGTCTTCAAGCCCCATGACCCTTTACAATTGATCTCATTGACATCAGTGCAATAGTCTTTGTAACTGCATAATTTTCCTCTGTCTGTGACTGTAAAAGCTTGTACAAACACTTGCTCACCTCTGATTCTGAGGAGAAGCCAAAGGGAGCTATGAAAGTTGCCCTGAGCATAGTGTTGCTTAGCAACCGCCTCCTACCTTCACAGTCATGTAGCCAGTAGCAGGAATCAGAGTAGTTCAACTGCAGGCCTGGACACTTGTGAAGTCTGTCGGGACCCTCTGCCACACACGCCTCAGCAACTTCCTTTGCATTTACCATTGTTTACCTCGTTTGAGCTCTGTGAGATTGAAATCCTATTTCAAAGTCAGTATCTCACACATGCATGTGTTCACAGAGCATTGCACAGAGATTGCGAGAGACCTCAGCAGGCTTTTTATGTTCAGGGTGCCAAATATTGCATAAAGAGCATGCATGTTCAAGTCAAGTGAAATGTATTGTCCTTCCACCATTTATGTATATGTGGCTGGAAGGACAATACATTTAACTTGACTTGAGATCTGTTGCTTTAAACTTGTGCAATCGTGCATGCTCTTTATGCAATATTTGCCATAGTACAATAACCACAGCATGCACAAATATAAAATTGCTCAAACAGAATGCACTAATGCACAGTTATTACACTAGGAGCATGCAACATTACATTAAATTCTTTCACAAAAGCATGCAAATACTACACAGAGCAAGCATTATATGACTACTAGACAGTGTACATTTGCATAATTTTACACATACTATAGAAAAAACAGTATGCATTTTATGACTAATGTTAAACACAGAGAATGGATTATTCATAAGCAAATATTAAAAAGCATGCAGTATTATAGAAAGTCATATAAAGGTTGCTCTATTTACACATTTGCATCATTGCATACATATTAAATTGAGCATGGATTGTCTACAAATATTACACAAAGTGCACGCTTTATCAAAACCATGCAGTATTCAAAGTTTGCACAAAACATTAGTGCATAGTGTTTTGTGCAATATTTGAATACCGCATGCTTTTAAAAAATAAAGTTGTTAACAAAAACATATAGTTTAACAGAACAGTAAACGGAATGAAACAAGAATATATGGGAGCATAGTGGAAAGTACAATGCAATACATTTACATTTATGGGAAACTGGCTTATATTTTTCAATGTACTTGTAAGGACTGGTCAGAGGCGTGTGGATCCATTTGCAGTATTATTTATTAGACAGAATCAAACAGGCAATGGTCAGCGGGCAAAAACAGGAATATAAGAGGCAGGGCAGAGATGTAAACAATACCAGGCAGGAGTCGGGGTCACAAGCACAGGTTCAGAGTTCCAAGGTAAGGCAGTCCGGGGTCAAACACAGAAGTAACAATCAGAAGGCTGGGTAAACACTCAGAAATGTCAGCCGGGGCAATAACAAGACTTCGCAGTGAGTGTGACTGAGGACGCTGGTTAAATAGGCCAGGTGATGAGCCACACCTGGGCAGGTAATCAGCAGCAGAGGGGGTTATGGGGAATGAAGTCCATAAAGGAGTCAGTACTCCGGTGAGGGTGCCCTCCGGTGGCCATCGGAGAGAGTCACAGAGGTCTGATTCATGACATTACTGCAATTTATGGATGGACTATATATATAAATACAAATAATAATATATAGCAATGAACAACACATATTCATAAACTTTCATCTCACTTTATTGTTTGCATATTTTTTTATATAGGAGAATATGTGCAAATATAAATACATCAGTATGGATTTATAGCACAAAATAATATATATTTAATAAATATAAAATATATTTTATATAAAATGGTACATCTGTTATTATGAATAATTATTATGAATCATATTATGAAATGCATTACTGAATATAGAAATGACATGCATTGCAATATATGTAAGCAAACATACTGTCACATATTTTTATATTTATGAAAAGCAGCAATTATTTATGTATTATACAATATATTTTAATATATTAACATGATATTGTTCTGTGTATTGTATCAATATACATGAAACCATTAAATATATTGATAATTAATATATAAGGAAAAATATTTTCTTTGCGTAAGTGAAATCAATTATATTAAGCAAAAATGCATCACCATCATAATTATTTAAATGTATTTTAAATAGATGAACTGCATTTAACTAAATGGTTATTTAAGCATAAATATAAAATTTGTAAAAGTAAACAAAGTCTTATCAACATCTTATATGAACTTTTATAACAGTAGCTATAGTATATATATTTTTTTTCAGCAAAACTTCCTGTTTTGCATTTGTTGCGGTCCACCGGAAGTCATAACTACTGTAATAGGATACTCACATTTCCCCATAAACCTCAAGTTTAAGCCTGTGTCAGATTTGAATGCTAATCTATGTGTAGACCTTCATAGCTAACACATTCTGACATCAAACATGCCCAGAGGTCTCTTGTGCTGAACCCAGCCCTGAAATTACAGTCATATGTCAAGTGCATGCGGCTTTTCTGTTTCTTAATCTCCCAACTGAGGGAATAAAAGTGAGGTGGAGAACAGGAGAAATGCGCTTTGCTTCAGAAGCTTTTAAAGCTCTTCCACGTAATAAAACACACCATTGTTAACATCAGCCTATTGATATGCAGCATCTGAAAGAACTGTGGTCGCAGAAGGAATGAACAGATGAACTGCAGTGAAGGAAACAGCTATGCGGACATATGGAGGTAATTTCAACACACGTACGGGTATCGTGCAAACAGAGTGAGTGAAGGAGTAAATTAAACCATTGAAAAAGAGTATATGATCAGCTGAGAGCTCGGTGGTTCATTCCCTTGGGTAAAATGTTCAAAGGCAAACAGTATTATGTGTCATTACACACAGAATGTATACATGTCGACTCTTGTTTTAATGAGAAAAGGAAAAAGAGTCTGGTACACGTGTACAGCTGGAGTATGAGCTCAGCACAGTAACCGGGCGGAACAGATGACTCTGAAAAAGCACTGCACCGAGCTCAACAGTCATATTTCAGTTTGGCTGGAAGGAAATTTTTACACTGAGTTTTTCACATTCCCTCTGTAGGGTTTTCTTGTGGGCAAATCAAACGTGATCCTCAGCTGGCCTGCAGGTTCAGAGTATATTTGACATAGTGCTTAATGGGTTGCAGTGTGACTCTCATCAATTAGGGAACAATTTATTGTACTTGCATTACAATTTATTTTATATGCATCAATATCTTTCTTATGCACACACACAGTTTCTCTTTGTGTATAGGATCAAGCAGGGGGCCCAATTTGTATTAAATTGACATTCAATTAAAATGATATAGGGATTTAGTGTATTTTTTTATGAAACATTGGTCACATATCAGTGTGTAACATTTAAAGTCAGCATAAGGGAAGTCCTAATTGTGTTTTATTCTGTTGTACTTCTATTGTAATGCATATTACAGTGAAGCAGCTTTTCAAACGAGAAAAAAAGAGAAGGGTGTGATTTAATTTTGTCCATCGGGAATTGATTGTATTATTGGATCTTTGTTGTTTGCTATTGCTCATGTGAGTGACAGGTTTTCCAACCCTTGCGCTGAGACACACATCTTTGGAATAGAGAAAACAGGTCAATTATTAATAATGGGCACATGAGTTCTGTTTTAAAACATTAAACTCTTTAAAAATTTACCTTTTCAATTTAATGGTAAAAAAATACAATAATGAACTGATGATGAAATGTTTATACTCTGTATAAAATGATAATTTATTGTTATTTACAAAAACTACAATAAAACAAACAAATACAATTACCAATATTATTATGTTTTGGCTCACACAAGTAAATAAATAAAGATCTGGGGTAGGGGGGCCTACTGTAAAGTTGTAGGCCAGGGGCCTCTGGTTATCTTAAGGCGTCTCAGTTCATGCATAATATATATATATATATATATATATATATATATATATAACGCGGTTTTAAAACAAAAATGCACTAGTGTAAACATGGCCTAAATGTTTGATTTATTTTACTCAGAACTATGTTAGATGTTCCTTGTGCATTTTTGTAAAATACTTATATGATAAAAACTATGATGACATGATACAAATCAGACTGAAATATTATCTTATACTTCTTCTTGCCACTATATTGTATATAAAAATAGTTGTAGCCACAGTATACAGTATATGTGGAGGGGTGGCTGGGGGGTTGTAGTTGGACATTGTTTGATCAAAAGTGTCCATCAATATCCATCCTGAGGCTGAACATCTAGGAACCAGTTAGACTGTGTCTTCCAGCCCTTTGATCTCTAGAGACACATTGAGGTTGATCATGTGTCTGTGCTCTCCACAAAACAGACAGAAGAATAAAGCCAACACAATCAAAGTTATTTGGGTTGCTGCAGACCTCTGGAGATTAGAAACAGCAGTGCAAAGGCTATGGGGGTGCTAAATCAAAAGCCTGACTGTATCACAACAGAGTTGTTTAAACCAGCTCTTAAAGGGGAATGTTTTGTCTGGAAAACAAATTAGCATAATAAGTCATTCAATTCAAAACATTATTTCTGTGTTCTACTTTGCTACATAGTCCAAATTAATTGGCACCCAATACTAGCATGCCTGCTCTAGATTCTATGATATCATGTTACACAGACACCTATTCTCAAATGGTTTTATATATCCCAGATCCTTCTGAGATCAGCAGTAGTCATAATGCTATCAATGTAAGCGCTGCAGACTTTAATGAGGGCTGCACCTAAAGGCGACTGAGAATCATTGCTACTGAGGTCACTATTGACATTTTAGTGAGAGGCATTGCTTTTGCGTGCAGTGCAGCATTCCAGCAGACACTGCTTTTTTCCGCAGCTGCAGGGATTAGTTTGAGTGAATACGTTTTTTAATGTGCTTCTCACAAACGACACTTACTTACTATAATCCTGAATGATCTCTTAGGTGCTTCAAGGGCTTGTTAGGAATATATTTTAAATTCAACATAAAATATAAATATATTAAATTTTTAAAAGAATGGATCACCCAAAAAATTTAAATCTGCTTAAAATGTATTCACCCTTAGGCCATGCAAGAAGTAAATGAGTCTCGTCTTTGGAACAGACAGCATTACATTACTTGCTCACAAATGGATCCTCTGCAGTGAATGGGTGCCATCAGAATGAGAGTCCAAACAGATGATAAAAACATCACAATAATCCACAAGTAATCCACACCATGTTGTCTGAAGTGAAAAGCTATGTGTTTTAAGAAACAAATCTGCCAAGTCGGTTTCACTTTAAACTGTTGTTTTCGGCTAAAATATGAGTCCATTTATATAAGCCATAATATTGCTTTCTCTAGTGATTCAATAAAAAATGACTAGGTTTTCCAGTCCCTAGCGTTGCACCGATAGTGATTCCCTGGTGAATTCTTGAAGAAAAATGCCTACTATAAGG
Source organism: Oxygymnocypris stewartii (assembly GCA_003573665.1). Taxonomy (NCBI): domain Eukaryota; kingdom Metazoa; phylum Chordata; class Actinopteri; order Cypriniformes; family Cyprinidae; genus Oxygymnocypris; species Oxygymnocypris stewartii. The sequence continues at coordinate 1,088,625 of QVTF01014107.1, read as the reverse complement.
CATTACCACCAAGACACATTATCAGTTGTGTACCTCAGCATCACGGGGTGTTTCGGCAATTTATCACAAGACACCCTCTGCTGAGGCAGGCCCACCACAGGTTGATCAGGCCTGGTTGTGTGTCACATTGTTAGCTGTTCGCCTCAGCAGTCCAGCTGGTGTCACTCCTTTTCATCCACAGCCAGTGACTGGACCTCTCGGCAGTGTTGGCCATCTCTTTGATTGCTCGTCTATGAGCCTGTCCCCTGACTCCAATCTCCTTAAGGTCTTTGATGTTGACTTGGCTACAAAGCTCCTACATCCCACCTCTACTGGGCCCACCTTTATCTTCCAGCCTCTGTTCTCAGCCTTAGATGCTAGGTTGGAATATCACAGCTTCTTCCGCTCATACGCTTCCTCAACAGCGTCCTCCCAGGGTACTGTAAGTTCAATAATGTAAGCAAGCTGGCAGGAGTTAAACCAGAGAACAAGGCCTGGTCTCAGAGTTGTCGTTGCGATCTCTGAGGGGAAAGTGAGCTTTTGATCCAAGCCTACTTTCATCTTCCAATCCCTGGCCATGTTTATTGGGCCTAAATCAGGGATTGATGGACAGATTCTTAGCTTGCCCCCTCTCGAACAAATTATGGTAAGTGTTGGTGCGCACCCTGGTTGTTGTGGGGTTGGGCATTGTTGGATACCCTCCTGCACTCAAGCTTATCGGCTAAACACCTGAGAACCTGGTTGTGTCTCCACGTGTATCTTCCTTGGGTGAGGCTGGTCCTACAACAACCAAAATATGCTTGAGGGTTGCTGGGGCTGTACACAGGAGGCAAGATGGATCCTTTCTAAACCATAACAGCATATTTGTAGGAGAGGTCACAACATCATGAGTGGCTCGAGCAATGAAGCTCAGCCTGTTAGATTCCATGGACCAGAGATCACTCCATGTGAATTTCCTCTTTTCGACATCCCCCCAGTCCACCCAGGGGCCCTGTTTAGCTTGTGCTACTGCTCTGGAATGCCTAGCTGCCTCCTCCTGTTGTTGCACCTCCTCTACCACCATGGTTGTCGTTCTGTTTCAGAAGCCTTTTACCAGAGAGGTGTTGTTGTTCCAAGGCCAAGGCCTGCTCTATCTTGTTGAACGTGACCCACTATGTCACGATGGCGAAGAGCAGATTTGGCCTATTGCACAGATGTGGTTGGGGTCCACTTTTTCCCTGTTGCTAGGGCAGGAGCGGCATCTCTCACTACGGGGTCTCTGGAGTCATTGAGGGATATGTCCAGTCTCACCTTGGCACATTTGAACTCTTCAACCAGGCTAGAAATTGGGAGTGATAGGGCTCCTTTCCTGTAAAGTCCAACACTACTGAGACATTTTGGAAGACCAAGAAATGTCCTCACATGAGAGTTCACTAGCCTTTCCAGTTGATTGGCATGGGTTAGCGAGACCTCGTACATGGTCAACAGCCACAGAAGTCTGGTAGCAACCCGAGCTGTAAACACCAGAACTTCAGTTTCCCTGGGTGTTCCTTGTTGTTAATCTGCCTGAGGCCGTTAGCAGTGTCCTGCCAGAGTTGTTCCAGCTGCTGGGTGTCTCTGATGTCTGCATTAAACCATCGTCCAAGGCTCTTGATGGACTTTTCCAGGACTGTTGGGATTGGTTCATTACTGATGTAGAACCGTTCACCTGTTAGTTGGCCTTTAACAACAGAGATATGTGAGATTTACTCGACTTCAACTCCATTTGTGCCCACTGGATGTTTTCCTAGAGTTTCTGCAGCAAGCGTCTAGTACATGGTTTTGTTGTTGTAATGATAGTCACATCATCCATGTATGCTCTAATTAGCGGAAGCTGCAGACCATTCTTAATTCTCTCACCTCCCACAACCCAGCATGTCAATTTGTCTTGACTCCACCCATCTTGTTTCTTAATTATTGGTTAATTTGCCCCACCTGTCTTTTCTCGTTACCCTCCTCATTTGCTCACTTTATAATATCCTTGTGTTTGCAGTCCTGTGCCAGTTCGGCATTGATGTTACCCTGGTGGTATAATACCCTGCCGGTATAATACCCTGCTAGAAAAGTCTAGTTACCAGCTATCATTTTTTCCCCCAACGGGGAGTTTTAGTTTGTTTGTTTTGTTTATGTTATTACTAATAAAATTCCATTCTCCTGCCCAACTGTGTCCTCACCTCATCCCTTCACCTCAACCCTGACACTTCCACTCTTCTCATTGTAAATAAGGCTTTTGACAAAGCTGTGAGCTTTGCTCACAGCTCACAGCTTTGTTCTACAGCAATTTTAAGGATTGCTGTAGAAGTTTGTCCTTGTCCATTCTTTCCTTTTGCATTTCCGTCTGAATTCAGCCTGCAGATCATCAAGTCCCACTCTTTCCATCTATGTGGCCTTCCTCCACTACTTTCTCAATTGTCTTCTTTCTTTCACCAGTCTGTCAATTTCCTGTTGCCTCCTGGACTTAGGCTTGGTTAGCGGGCCTTTCTGCTGCCTCTGTGACCTTCCTTTCACTCCAAATCTCTTGGCCTCATAGCTGCAAATGATGGCGCCCATGCTTTCCAGTTTCCTTTCAACCGGACCCTTCTGCTGTTCTAGTAGGTGGACAAGGTCTGAGTCGATGGTCTCCCACTCGCTTTTCTAATTGTATTTTGGCCACATAATCTGAGGTTTCCTTATTTCCATCTTCCTCTCTATTGCTGCTAGCAGCCGGCTGGGCTCTAAGTTGTAGACTATTGTTGGGTGTGGCTGACTGGTTTCTGGACTGGAGGTTGGTATTGACTGTAACTGGCTGTGCTCCAAGCTGGAGTTTAATGTTGGCGGTGGCTGGCTGGGCTCTGAGCTGGAGACTGGTAGAGGGTCTATGCGAAGTTGAGTTTCATCTGAGGTGCTGATACCCTGAGGACTGTGGGGGTTATCCTGCATCCGGGCTTCACTCGACTGATTTAGCCTACTTCCTAAGATGTATTGGGCAATGCGAGACTCCTTGCTGAGCTCACTAAGGCATTTAATTTTTGCCTTGATAAATTTTCAGACCTTTCACTGATGTTAATTTTGACTACAGCTCTGCAGTTTGTACTCCCAGTGCTGACGATCCATCAGTTACGGTGCTGATTGTTCGATTCATTGTCAGTTCCACTCCATGGTCTGTTACTGTAAGATCCGTCCTTGATGAGTCATCTTGCATCCCTGCTTTTGCAGACTCTAGGGCAGTGCTTCTCAAAGTCCAGACTCCGGGGATTCAATCAGAACCCCGCCTCCATTTCGTATTTCAAGAGCACTAATTATATTTCCTGCTTTGATAAACACATGTAAAACTTGTAAATCATTTGTTTAGTTTTTAAGATCCAGAGTTTAGCTACAACCCTAATCATACATACCTAAAGCAGCTAATCAATGTCTTACTAGGTATACTTGAAACGTACAGGGAGGTGTGTTGAGGAAAGTTGGAGCTAAACACTGCAGGACACAGGCCCTCCAGGATCAAGTTTGGTGACCCTTGACTTAGATTATGACCATTTGACTTATAGCAGTGTACAGTGTTTCCCATTCATTGATTTATTTGTGGCGGACCTTTGAATGCAGACTTTGAGACTCTATGGGTATCTTCTTCCTTTAAGTTTTCATAGCAATAATGAGTGGGTCCAGAAACACTAGCCAGCACTGGATACTACTGGTATGGGTCGCTAACCTATACCAGCCCCGTTGGGGTCTCTTCCCTCATTAACAGCAGTCTTTCCAGGCCATCATCTGGTCTTTCCCTGATTATCAGCTGCCCTTTCTCAGCGGTCACTGGATCGCTCCAGAATTCAAGATTAAATAAAAGGACAAGGTGTTACAGTCCCTAGTCTTGCACCGATAAATGTGTCCCATCTGAATCAGGAGAGAAATATGCACAGATCAAACACCATTTACAAGTGAAAACAGTTAAAAACAGTTCTAAACAAATCTGTGTATTTTTATGCGAAAGGACAACAGGGAATTAACTTTTTTTATTTTACTGGTGGAACCATTATAATGGGCTATGGACTAGTATTTTGCTCAAAAGTACAAAGATGTAACAATATGTAAATTGTTGTACTGAAATGGTGTGGCTTACTTGTGGAATATTGGATGTTTTTATCAGCTGTTTTGGTCTCTGATTCTGAGGCACACATTCCCTGCAGAGGATCCACTAGTGAGCAAGTGATATAATGCTACATTTCTATAAATCTGTTCGTATGAAGAAACAAACTCATCTACATCTTAGATGGCCTGAGGGTGAGCAAATTTTTCAGCAACTTTTTATTTTTGGATGACCTATTCCTTTAATACTCACATTTCAGGTCTTAAAGTACAAAATGTATCAGTGGATGTTATCAGCATCTGCCAAATATATTAATCTAATTGAAGGACAAAGAGCCATTTTTGCTTTGTTTTTAATAAAGCTATAAGCGTTATTTACTGGACTGTCTTGAATAACAACAGATTTGGGTTTAACTGTGCTAATCTAATCTTCTGCTTATTGAGCTCTCAGATGATTCACTCTGGGATGGTGCTATAGTTGGCGTCCAATCATTTGGAGAGGCAATCAAGAGGAGCTGCAACTCCCTTCCTCTCAAACCAGTTACATGTTTTTGTTGTGATATCTAATTAGCATCATATTGACTACAAGGGTGTATCATTCATGACTACTAGTGTCACCAGGGGTGTAAAGGATCCAAGTGCAAAAGGAGTAGTAGAAACAGTCTTTAACGAAGAAGCAAAAACAAGGCAGTCTGTCATATATAGACTCAGAACTGGATGAAAAAGGCAAAACAAAACAGTAGGAGGTCTGGTCCAGGGGACTCAAGTCTTGAGGGAGCTCATGGAACTGGGCTCACTGGAGGCAGCAACAGGACACCAAAAAAAACAGAAGTTCTCCAGGCGAGACAAGACAAGGTGAGATCTCTAAAGTATACGACAAGTGGAGAGACCACATTCAACGCATGACACACAATAATCCGACAGAGAACAGCAAGTACAGCCGCTGTAAATAGAGGGAATGATTAGATGAGAGTGAGAACAGGTGTCACTGCAAAGCAGCGCAAGTGCTGATTGTGATGACAGACAGGTGGGGGAGAGAGTAGGTGTATGTGTCTGTATGCATTTGTGTGTATGTGTGTGTACAACAGAGTGTGAGAGAGAGACAGAGAAGCAAACCCAGCTCATGACCACTAGGGTGTATCATTCATGTTGAATGGAAACTACACCTTTCTAATGCTAAAAAGCATTTCTTCATTAAAAATGATTCAAGTGCAAATGGCTATTGTAGTTAACTATACTGTAACTAAAACCATTAGCCACATAAAGCATCCTCCTTCCCAGCTCCACATGCAAATATCTGCTACGTGGTGACTTCATGTATGTTATTTGTGCAGCAACAGTATTTTATGCAAGCTCACAGCAGCATGTTTTGGATGTTTGGCAGTAGCATGTCTCAGCAATCTGCATATCTATTCGGCCAAGACCAAACACATTAACATTGCCATGTACATTACCATGTTAAACTCTCAGAGAGTTGTCATGACAGAAATATATAAAAATCCTAAATAAGACAAAAAATTACTTTTTAATTTACTTTTATTACTAAAATGTAAAACATGCAATGGAATTTATAAATAAATAAATAAAATATACAAATAAAAAACATAATATTATTTAAATTAGAAAATAAATTATACAATCTGTTCTGACTTAAAATACACTGGACTTTTTTTTTAAATGGACTTTGAGATTTATCAGTGGCAAATTTTTGGAGGGCTCTTGAAATCCATGAATTGGACTAATATTCTTTCCCGTCTGCTACCTTTGTTGTCACTATTAGATGGCATCAGGATGATTAGTATTGAAGGGTTTGGGTCTGTAAGAGTTCTTTTGCTGCCATTATGCAATCAGTATTTTGATTGCACTATTGTACTACGAGTGATTAATCACATGACATGTATGGCTCAGGTAAGTGGCTCAAATCTGTGTTCAGAAATGAGTAAAGATTGCAGCAGGTTGCATATTACTCCCTGACCTGTGTGAATGTAAAAATGTGAACTGAAGGAATAGTACATAATTTACTCACCCTCATGCCATTCCAAACCTGTATGACTTTTTTGTGTGGGATACAAAAGAAGATATTTTGCAGAATGTTGGTCTCACTATGTCTTCTGTGTTCTTCTTCCTCTTCGTGATTTCCATGCTCTATTAATACACTCTCTCTCTTCCCCTCACTCTCTATCTCTGAGTGGTTCCCCTCCTGAGATACTGAGTGGTACATTCCTATCTACTACTCACTACTGCTCTGCCTCTCAGTCCATCATACTGCCGAGCGCTTGCTACAAGCTGCACTGCTCCACAGCATCACTGGCCGTGCATGTGTGTGTGTCTCTCGAATCCTCCAGTGCTGCTTGTCTAGATGTTCAAGATGTGTAGTGTGTTGCCTGTGCTGTAAACGAACACTCCAGCACTCCCACTACAAGACTCCAGGTCAGACTCAGCAGCAGCTCTGGGATGTCTTCCCCAGGATCCGCCAGCAGCAGCAAGAGGAATTCCTGTAAGTAGCTTCTCTCTTTCTTTTACTGCTGATGGTTGAAGTATCTACTGACTCGCAGTGGTTCAGTTATTCTGCATGAGTTGTTTAAAGATGTGCATGCTGGAGCAGAGCAGCTGTAGATTAGGATTTCAGATAACAGTTGTTTACCGGACTTGGCTTGTGTTGTTCACAATTGGAGGGTGAAAATAGTGGGTGGAGTGATATAATGTCTCATTATGTTGGATGTTTATTAATCACTTAATGGCTTTGTAATAAGATGGAAGAAAGAAAGAATGCGTAGATCTTACTTGTACTCAGCAATGTGTCTTTTAGCACTAAATCAGAGGTTCTTTGCAATTGTTTTGCATCCAGATCCAGATTTTACACTGGAGTTAAAGTGGCAAGCCAAAATGAATGTAGTTTATCATGCAAAAGTAAACAAATCTATACTTAAAATCAAATTCTGAAATGTATTCACATTACCATGAACTGAAATATGCAAAATTATTGTGCATCTTAAATTTCGATGGTTTCACACTCTTGGCAGCCAACAATTCATCGGCCAAAATGCTGTAGTCGACTAAACTAGCTGTAGTCGACAAAACGACTGTGTTTATCTTCTTTTAAGTAATGGAATGTCATGAAACCTCTCTATATTGTCATCTGCCCAGTTTGGCTAGTTTCTACCAAATTCAGATGAATTTGCATCAAAATGCAATTAAATTTGATTGGACGCACGATCTTCGGCATCACCAAAGGTGCTGTTAGCTCCTTTGACATCAACAACGACGGGAAGTATTTTCGTCACCTTGTAAACATTGATTGGCCTATTTATTTAGTTATGATAACAATGTACATATGCTTACATGTATATGATTGCATTTACTCATCATTTCATATTGCTTGTATTGTTTACCAGATGAGAAGCGCTGCTCTAAAGCACTGTTGCTAGAGTCTCCAAGCTGCAGCTTTCTAGCATTGTCAATGCTATTTTTCACAAGAAAAACTTTTGTTAATATTTCATTGCGTGTGAAGATGTTGGAGCGGCAGCGAGTGGAATAATAGCTGAATGCATGAGTAAGTGTGAAAGCTGTGTGAGAGAGAATCCTCTGGGGATGAACTTGAGTAGTGTGTATTGATGGAGTGCAGAGACGCACTGTAACATCGTACACACACACACACACACACACACACACACACACACACACACACACACACGCACACACCCACACACACACATACATAAAGAAAACCTCACATCTCTATGTGCCATTTTTACACCGCCTTTGGGTCTGTTTGTCGTTCAAGTTGAATAGTGCAGGAGAGCTCTCTAAGTCTCGTTATTATGACGACTCCACCCGTCTCTCCACCTCAGAATGTGATATACAGTACTGTCAAGGTTCTTTCAGACCCTGCAAATCTAATTCAAGAATATCTTTTATAACGGAAACCACCTGCTCTCAATGACCCAAAACCCACTTTGGTTTCCAATCAGCATCAGAAGTGATTTTTTATTCTGTCTCTTCAGTGTTACTTTGGACACAAAGTAGTTAAGCCAGTGGGTTAATCCATTCATTTAGATCTTAAGGAGAGTTATCTTAAAAAAAAAATCAGCCATTTCCTCAGACTACAAACCTGTATGACTTTCTTTCCTTCATTGAACACAAAAGGAGAAACTTTGAAGAATGTTCACACATCACATAAAATCTAATTCTTGTTAACATATATTCAAATATGGTACATCAATCAATGATGAGTCACAAGACAAGATAACCATCAGAGAACTAGTTCACTTTTTCCCATATGGATTTTTAATAAGTTAAAGCAATATGTCATGAACCAAACCAACCAGCTACAAGGTGAATAACAACATTTCTAAACTTTGATTGGAAGCAAAAACATATCTGAAAATTAGACAATATATACAGCACTGCTTGAAAGTTTGTGACCCCTTTAGAATTTTCTATATGTCTGCATAAATATAAGCCAGAACATCATCAGATTTTCTTATAAGTCCTGAATGTTGACAAATAGAACCGAATCAAAAAAGTGAGAAAAATATTTTCGTTGTAATTTATTTATTGAGAAAAAAATATCCAGTGTTACATATCTGTGTGTTGCAAAAGTAAGTGAATATTTGCTTTCAATATCTGTGTGATCCCCTTTTGCTGCAGTAACTGAAGGTACACTTTCTTGTAAATGTTGATCAGTCCTGCATAATAACATGTAGGAGTTTTAGCCCATTCCTTAGTGCAGAACCATTTAAACTCTGTGATGTTGGGGGGTTTCCTCCTATGAACTGCTTGCTTAGATCCTTCGACAACATTTTAAATGGATTAAGGTCTAGACTTAGACTCAGCCCTTCCAAAACATTAACTTTGTTCTTCTTTAACCGTTCTTTGGTAGAATGACTTGTGTGCTTGGGGTTGTTTTCTTGCTGCATGATCCACATTCTCTTGAGACTCTGTTCTTAAACCGATGTCCTAACGTTTTCCTTCAGAAATTGCTGGTATAATTCAGAATTCATTGTTCCATCAATGATGGTAGGCTGTCCTGGCCAAGATGCAGCAAAATAGGCCCAAGCCATGATACCATCACCACCATGTTTCACAGATGGGATAAGATTCTTAAGCTGGATTGCCATCCCTGCAAACAGGCCACTTAGGGCTAGCCTAAGGGCCCCCAGCAGGCTGCCTGTGCAGGGCCCCTGAGAATTTGCTCATTGGCAAAACGTTGGCCCCTTAACGCTGGCAGCCCTCACTTAACCCTCAGGAAGCCCTCACTAGGCCCACATAGGGCCTGCACTATTAATCTACAACAGGGGTGCCCAACCCTGGTTCTGGAGATTTACCTTCCTGCAGAGTTCAGGCTGGGCACGCCTGATATACAACAATACACCTGTTTCACTATCAATACTTTCCAGCTACTATAACTTAAGTCTTTGGGGAAAACCGTTATTATACATCTGAAATGGATGCATTCACCACCTAACTAATGTTTGTATTGTCAAAAATGTACAGTGGTCAAAGGGGTTTCAAATAAATGTATTAAATAAAAAACATTAAATTCAGGTTAATATAGCTACATACAGCCAAAAATTTAAATACACAAAAGTAAAAAACAACAACAATGAAAAAGCAAATAAAGCTATGTAAAGGCCATTGCATCTCTGCAAAACAACATTAACTCCTTACTTTAGACTGGGCTTGAAATGACATTTCCCAACCAGGACAAAGCACAATAGGCTTAGCAGGTGAGCAATGCTGCCCACGTGAAAAAAGACTATAGCAAATGTACTATAGAAAATATAGTAACATTTCTATAGTAAATACTAGTATTTTTGAACCATACTATAGTAAAGCTACTATAGTAAATTGAGGGGGGAAATGGCATAGGAATTTATAGTAAATTTACCATAGAAAATGTAGTAAAATATATATATATATATATATATATGTAGTAAATAATATAGTGTTTTTGAATCATACTACAGAAAATATACTATAGTAAATTGTGTGTGTGGGGGGGATGCTAATTTATAGTAAATTTACCATAGAAAATGTAGTAAAAAATGATATATAAAATCAAATCTCCTTATTCAAATCTCTTTACTGTCACACATCATATACACAAGTGTACCGATGGTAAAATTCTTAGGTACAAGACTCTATGCCATGGCAGTACAAGCAACAAGATATGAAAAAATTACAATATACATAAACAATATACACACTTCACACAATATATACATTTGCACAATATACAGTAAACAATACTGTAGTTGTTAACAGTTGTTGTTATTAACAATATACAATACACATACTATAGTAAATACAGTAGTGTTTTTGAACCATACTATAGTAAAGATACTATAGTACATTTTCTGGGGAAAGTACTTTTATAGTAAACTTACCTTAGAAAATGTTGTAAAATGTCTGGTAAATACTACAGTGTTTTTGAACCATACTATAGTATAGGTACTGCCGTAAATTGTTCTAACTTCTGAATGGTAATTTGCTGTGGGAATCCTACAATAGTAATATTGACAAATTACATTCGCCATTACTGTAATACATTTTCTAACACTCCAGTATAGGATACTACAACATATACTAATACAGCACATACAAATTTCTTAAAATGAACAACACCTTGGGAAGTAATTCGTTTTTTTGTTCTTGGCTGCATTGTTTAACTTTTGCCCGACATTGCTGTCAAGCATAAATGGGAGTCTGGCCTTGGCACCCCCAGAAAAAACACACACATAAACATACACAATCACACACACATGTTCATTTATTACTGGTAAATGCACTTTTTGTGTGTCTTAATTAGAATGGTTATGGACTCTTACTTGTTATATCCTAAGTCTTTGTTGGGATGCACGGCTTAACTGGAGTGCATTTTTTGGTTAGGGCCAAAACCTAACCCTAACCCAGGGCCAAAAATATTGGTACCCTTAGTAAATATGATCAAAGAAGGCTGTGAAAATTAATCTGTATTATTAATCTATTTGATATTTTCTTTTTTTTTTTATCACAAATATCTAACCTTTCATTGGATAATAAGAATTTAAAATGGGGGGGGGGGGGGATTCACAGATCCATGACGGTGCTGCTTCTCTTCAGTTCACTGACTAATTTTTTACAGGGTTCAGGTCAGAGGACTGAATGGCCAGCAAAAGCTTGGTTTTGTGCTCAGTGACCCATTTTTTGTGTTGTTTTTGAGGTTTTGTGTTTGGATTATTGAATGGTTGGAAGATCCAAACATGGCCCACAATAAGATTTCTAACAGAGTCAGTCACTTATTGATTTTTTTTATCTGTTGGTATTTCATAAAATCCATGATCTTTTTCACAAAAAAAGAAGTTTATTTTAGAAATTAAACTTTTTTTTATTTGAAAGAGCATGTCAAAACATTGTTCATAAACCTTTGCTTTGTTGGTAAGCTTACTTATAATTTCTTTAGTACCCTTATTAGTGATTAATTACATTTTCTGTCAGGCTCAATTAACTTACAATTTCTCTGACAAGCTTCATGTAACATGAAAATAAAAGGGATTTTTACTTCTATTTGATGTCATTGACATAAATCTGCTATGTGATACGTCTTAATGCATCATGTTTGAATGTATGCAACCAAGGGGATGAAGAGTTGAATGAAGATGAATGACATGAAGAATGAAGGTCTGTAAAATATTGTAAGACTTTAAAAGAATATAGTGCACATATCATATTGATAATGTTCATAGTGAGCTCTTTTGGTCCTTTCTGAGGCTTGATAGCTCCAGTCCCCATTCACTTTTATTGTATGAAAAATAGCAGTTTGGGCATTCTGCTAAACTTCTCCTTTTGTGTTACACTGAAGAAAGTAAGTCATACAGGTTGGAAAAACCTTTGAGTAGGTAGATAATAAAATCCGAATTCAGAGTGAATGGTTTCCTAAAGAGGCTTTAGGGGATGCTCAAATGAGAACTATTGTTGGATAGTCTTCAGTTGGATTTACACACAGTGTTTTTTTGCTGACAGCTAAAGCCAGCCATGGAGTCTGTGAGATGACAGAGGTGCTGATTAAAGACTATTAAGCAGAATTCAACAGAGAGCATGGCTCTAATCTCACTGTCTTCTCGTTTGTCTCTCCACTGCTTCGTTTGACTTTATGCGTGCCAGGGTTCCCTTGCTTGTATGTTAAATATTAATATTGTTTAAATTAGCTTGCGACTGAAATGATTAGAGTAGAATTAATTTGGTAGTGTGGTGTATAGCCCTTGCCCTCTCTCTTCCTGGCATTGCTCTGTGTTCATAAACTGAAATTAGTTCATAATGATGACAGCTTGGAGACATGGATTGGATTTGGAAGTGTGTGTGTGTGTGTGTGTGTGCGTGTTATTCGAGGTTGAACAAAAGCACTGAGGTAAAAGCTTATTTACAGATGTGTTTTTGACAGAAAGATGAAAAGTCCAAGTCAAAGGGTCAAAGCTTTCCTTCATAAATAGGATATGTGATTTACAGGTTTACTATGGTGTACTCTATGACTTTGAGTGTAATGTGCAAGTTCTCTATTTATTGAGTCACATCTATGTCCTTTATATCTTCTTTATCAAGTACAAATATCATCTCTGGCCTACTATATCATTTTATGAGTCACACACTTTGTTCAGTGTTTTGTATGTCTTGATTGTCTCTAGATCACTAAGGTTGCAGAGAAGATCTGACCCGTATTATTCATCAGCGGGTTGCCAGATCGTCTCTGATGATTATGATACTGCTGTAATCAACAAAGCTGTCTGTGTTGCATATGTGCAACACAACAAAAACAGAAGTCTCTCATTATAGTATTAATTATCTCTCATTATAAACCTGTTAATTCAATAAAAGGCATCTCGTTATAATCTCAGAAATACAAAAATAAGTGTTATTTTGCCTTTTTAAACAAATTTTGTGGAAAATGTCAATGCTGCAATCTAATAATAATAATAATAATAAAGTAAAATACTGTCAAATCATAACAATCAAAGATAATGAGTCAAGAAGGATGTGACGATTATAATTTCATCGGTACATTCAGAACACTGGAACCAGAGTGCATCAGTCGGTTTCTGGGGTAAAAAATTAAATGATTAATAAAAAAGAAAAGACCTCATAAATTTTCTCCATAAGGGAATATATTTTGTACAATACCTTGCAAACCGTTAAAGACAGACCTACTGTGAGCTCCAAAGTTGTTAATCGATACTATATTCTTTTGTTGAAGCCATCAGCTGGCTTTATTTCAACAGATTTTTAAAAATAATCAGATTTAGCATCAGTTCCCAATAAAAACTACATTACCCATGATTCTGCAGAGAATCTCCTCCAATCAAAGAATTGAAACAAACAAACTGCACTAAAATAACTATTTAGCCTATACACTCCCATTAAACACCAAGAATGTTATAACTCACCCTCTTTATTGTAATAGGGCAGCGTGACAACAGAGTTGGCCTTTTTTTTTTTTTATATAGTCAGAACATGTAAGGTCATCCACCAGCAAACAAAAATGAACGGCGAGACAAAAGAGCAATCCAGAAACAGGCAATGGTCAGCGCAGGCAGCAATCAATTACAGAAACACAAGGTAAACGGTCCAATTTCAAAACGACGACAAGGAAGATTAAGGCAATACTTAGCCCTGATACTTAGGTATGTGTGCTGCTTAAATAGTCTACTGATGGGAAACAGGTGAGTCTGTAATCAGTTCCTATGCATGGGATTATGGGAAATGTAGTCTGGTGAAAAATAGACTGAATGGTTCTCAGCCCTCTGATGGCGAAATAGCAGAGACCAGATTCTTGACACTTCTGCTCTCAAACCACTTACATATTTGTAAATACTGAGTATATATTGCACACTGCAATGTATAACAAAGTTAGAATGCTCCAGTTATAACAAACAAAGCTATATACAGTGTAAGCGTGCAATGTTACTAAAGGGGAGGGCACAAATCTTAACTAACTCTCATGTTGCCCTTTGTTTTTACGTAAAGGGAGGTTAAATGTCTTTACAACATTGCTGCAGAAACAGTTGTGATGGGAATACAGCATTCAGTGTCATGCTGCATTTCACATGTACAAAAAACAGTTGAGGGAGTTTGGCACAGCAGCATGCTCACATCCACAGAGCACCTGGTTAAACAGGTGCTCAGACGGCAAACAGCCTTGTGCTGCTCAAACTACTTAACCTCGGTGTGAGCAGTGAAATGTGCTGACAGCGCCGGAGGTTGAAGGGTATGTTAACTTTTGGGGATAATGGACGTGGATGCTCAGAACAAGAGCTGGAAGTTAAGGAGGAAAACGAGAGGAGGTTTTTGATGTAGGATCTGTGCTGCTATTAATTGGCAGCGGATGTGGCGGAAAGCGCAAAAGGAGGACTTACTCTGAGGGAATTATTATATGTGTGTGTGAATGTGCAGAAGACACACGGATGTCTAGATATAATAGTTGAATTGGGACTGACCCATATTCCATATGAAGCTTTATACTGTATATAGGGAGAAAATATTACTGTTATGTTAATGCGAATGATGTTGTGCTGATTTACATTTTGCTTCGGTGATTAAATTATATGAGCTGCGGTATTAAGAGATTAACAAATATTTTTATTTTCATTCATTCAATCATTAAATCATTAATTTTAGCTTTTTAATAAAAAATTTTTTTAACTTTTTATTTAAGTTTATCATATGATATGATATATTTTATTATGATTAATTATTAGTAGTAGTACTAGTATTTGTTTAGTTTAATAAAATGTATTACTTTATATTTAATATTATATATATATATATATAGTTATTATAATTACATTTTTAATTGTTATTATTGTTATTATATTTATTTAATATTATTTATTATACGATTATTGTGCCCATATATGTTTTGTTTTTAATAATCAGGTTTTTAAGGTGGCCTTCAAATCTTGCTAATGAATTATACAAAATATATACTATTTATTTGTATCTTTGTTTAGTTTAAATGAAAATATTATTTTTGTTATTAAGTTTATCATATTTGTTATTTATTAATATATTTATCATTGCTGTTATTAGTTGTTTGCTATAATTAAGTTAATTATTATGATTTAATTATTATTATTATATAATTGTTGTTATCTGTTAAGCTTTTAATTTATTTATTAAATTATTAGTATTACTTATGATTTATTATTATTAGTCATGCATGTATTATTATTAAGAAGAAGAAGAAGATGATGATGATGATGATGATGATGATGATGATAAAACTGTACATTATTAAGTAATGCCAGTAAGTAATGCTAGGCATACTGGTGTAAAAGGGATTTGCGTAATTAGCATATACTATATAAATGTATTTTTAAATAGCCATGAATTCATGGGTTCCATGATTATGATTTGCAAAATGAAATGGGAATGAAATATGGAAGATAATTAGCTAGCTTATGCCAGTTATCGTGGGCTGTAAATCTGTTTTTCAGTGCTGCTATCAAACAGGTCCAGACGTGATTAACTTGCTTGCTGGTATAATGCATATAAACACCAGCAAATCAGTTATTTTTTAATGACATTTCACACTAATAGGCTTGTTTTGTCCCCTCAAACTTTTGATGAGCTGATCAATGTACACAGTTCCCATCTGGGACTGTCAAAAATAACTTCCTCCAAGTGATCTGAAGTCCGGTCAAACCTGAAGGGTTTGGTGTATGTCAAGTCAAGCCGTATAAATCGAAACATACCAGCATCCCATGGCATTTAGATGAATATGTTAAAATGTGCTGCAAACTCTCCTTTGAATAACAAAATAAACACAACAAAGATGACAGGAGCATCTAATCAAAGTGATGCAATTCGGCAATTCGGCTCAAATCACGGTTATTTATATAGATTTTGTCTATACAATTAGTGCTGTCAATCGATTAATTGTGATTAATCGCATCCAAAATGTAAATAAAATAAAAGTTTTTGTTTGCATACTATATGTGTGTGTGTTCTGTGTATATTTATTATGTGTATATATAAATACACACACACACATAGAGTATATATTTTGAAAACACTTACACGTATTTACATGTCTATATTTATATTCATATAAATTATATTATAAATTAATATATTTATAAAATATATAAAAATAACATATTGTCTGAAATATCTACATGCATGTGTGTGTATATATACATAATAAATATACACCGTACACATACATATATTATGTAAACATTTTTTTTATTTTGAATACGCGATTAATCTTTTGACAGCACTATAAACAATAGATGGCTTTAAAGCAAGCAGTTTACACTATTAAAATATAAACAACAGTCATTTTAAAATAAATCAGGTTAATTTTATGTTGTCACCAGTTAGTGAGTTAGTTAGTCGTGTTCCTGAATAAATTTGAATTTTTAACTAATCCGTTGAATTAATAATTCAATGACTCACTCGTAAAGTCAGCAGCAGCTTCCAAAATCACATTCTGTCTATGCACTTCATTTGATTAAGAACTTACTTCATAACCATTACAAAAGGTACGTTCTATATACATTAGGGATGGGAAGATACCCCGATTCGCTCGGTGCATCGGCATATAAAGTTAACGATGCGATGCATCAGTTTAAAAAGTGTGCATCGGCTACAAGTTGTCATTTATATCACGATGCATCGTTAATCACATATCTGCATCGGTAAAAATATATTTATTTATATATAACTACTAGTGGATGCACTATAATTTTATTACTTAGAAAGTGACCAATAATCTGTGACCAATATTTTATGTGTAGATTGATTTCTCCTCTCAAAACTGTGTCTCGAGCGCATTCTCTCATCACCGCGACGCGCGAAAATAACTAACGGAGACCCAAGGAAAAACTGTGAATAAAGTCCAAAACCTGCCTTAAAATAACCAAACAAATTAATCGGGGCTAAAGCGTCTGGGTGATTCAGTCAATATGTTTTTTGGTGTGAAAGGGCTTTTACATTTGCTATAAATAAAACTTCTTGTAATAAAAACAAACAATCAAGCCCTGCTCATATTTAAAAATTTACGCGAAAGTACTGCAAAAGTAACAATGCATTACTTTCCATAAAAAGTAACTAAGTAATGTAATTTTTTAGGGAGTAACATAATATTGTAATGCATTACTTTTAAAAGTAACTTTCCTCAGCACCGTTCATATGTATCTTTAATGTATCGTATAGTTGGCTATGCATCGAGATGCGTATCGTATTGGCCTGAGACATATAGTAGTCAACATTTGAAGTGGATCAAAAAAGTTCATCAAAGTTATCCTAAGACAAGAACACATTTTGCTTATAGGTTGTAGGACAACTTTGATGAAAGGTTTTAATCCACTCCAAATGTTGACTAGTGTAGTATGAATGTAATTAAGAAATACTACATTTGTCACATTGTCACTGTTGTAACTTAAGGCATAAGTTGTGTCGCTTCAATGCTATTCACAAATCCTCTCATGTGACCTTGTGGGATAGTAAAGTGTCCACTGGATACTTTAAAATCTCGCTAGAAGCGAGAATACTGTCAATTCAGACATACTACACTTTTTACATACTGTAAAATGTTATGTTTACTTCCCTACAATAAAGTAGGTGAAAAATAGTATGTATTTTCACCTACTATATTGTAGGGGAGTAAACATACATGGACACCGGCAGTCACTTGTTTCATTCACAAATTAATAAAACAAATGTTTAGGCAAGACAAGGTAAGTTTGTTTATATAGCACATTTAATACACAGTGGTAATTCAAAGTGCTTTACATAAAAGGAAGAGAAAAGGTCATTAAAAATAATAATCACAGCAATAAAAACAAGGAATAAAAAATAATGATAATAAGATAAAATTAAAATAAGATAAATATCATTTGAATTAGAAAATCATTGAATGGTTGAAAAGGCAATCACCTACTGGCCTAACGATGTAACCTGCAGAAACTTTCACTGATAAATCCCCACCACTAATACACAGATTGACACCTTTTCTCAACACGCAAAAACATAAAACAAGCATTGAAAACTCCCAGACTTCATGATTCATTTTTTATTTATTTTTTATTTTAATGGTCACTAAATTGCTATTAATGACCATTTAAGTCAGTTTGGAGCCCTGTCACATTTTCAGCTACTATTTTAAAATCCAGTGAAGTTGGAGTAGTGTTTATGGACTTCATAACAGTAACAGTGTACTGCAGTGTTATTAGCATTTTAATGCACGGCACTATTTACTTTCTTCCTGTCACTAATCTAGAGGGATTATGGGCTCAGTTCATTTTGCCTTTCTAATTAAAGGCCACTCATAATGGTTTGTGCCGCACTGATTCTCTCCATGTTGTGGCTCCTCCAGATGCAGCAAAACCCCTGTCAGCCCCGAGGCAAATATAATCTGACACCCGAGTCGCCAACATCTCCTTGAGCCTGTCATTCTCAAAGACATGCTTGTATTTTCATTTATGACATGTTTCCCTATCAGCCATCCCACTAACACTACTGCTAATGGAACAAGTGCACGTCTGCAAGAAGACAAGAAGCTATTTTTTTCCAGATTAAATCAATGCTTATGATGTCTATACACTGACCAAAATTATAAATGCAACACTTTTGTATTTGCCCCCATTTTTCATGAGCTGAATTCAAAGATCAAATATATTTTTCTATGTACACAAAAGGCCTATTTCTCTTAAATATTGTTCACAAATCTGTTTAAATTCGTGTTAGTGAACACTTCTCCTTTGCCGAGATAATCCATCCACCTCACAGGTGTGGCATATCAAGATGCTGATTATACAGCATGATTATTGCACAGGTGTGCCTTAGGCTGGCCACAATAAAAGGCCACTCTAAAATTTGCAGTTTTTTCACACAGTACAATGCCACAGATGTCGTAAGTTTTGAGGGAGCTTGCAATTGGCATGCTGACTGCAGGAATGTCCACCAGAGCTGTTGCCCGTGAATTGAATGTTCATTTTTCTACCATAAGCCGTCTCCAAAGGCGTTTCAGAGAATTTGGCAGTACACCCAACCGCCCTTACAACAGCAGACCACTTGTAACCACACCAGCCCAGGACCTCCACATCCACCATCTTCACCTCCAAGATCATCTGAAACCAGTCACCCGGACAGCTGCTGCAACAATAGGTTTGCATAACCAAATCATTTCTGCACAAACTGTCAGAAACCGTCTCAGGGAAGCTCATCTGCATGCTCGTTGTCCTCATCGGGGTCTCGACCTGACTATAGTTCGTCATCGTAACTGACTTGAGTGTGGAAATGCTCACATTCGATGGTGTCTGGCACTTTTGAGAGGTGTTTTCTTCACAGATGAATCCCGGTTTTCACTGTACAGGGCAGGTGGCAGACAACGTGTATGGTGTCGTTTGGGTGAGCGGTTTACTGATGTCAACGTTGTGGATCGAGTGGCCCATGGTGGCGGTGGGGTTATGGTATGGGCAGGCGTATGTTATGGACAACGAACACAGGTGCATTTTATTGATGGCATTTTGAATGCACAGAGATACCGTGACAAGATCCTGAGGCCCATTGTTGTGTCATTCATACACGACCATCACCTCATGTTGCAGCATGATAATGCATGGCCCCTTGTTGTAAGGATCTGTACACAATTCTTGGAAGCTGAAAACATCCGAGTTCTTGCATGGCCAGCATACTCACTGGACATGTCAACCATTGAGCATGTTTGGGATGCTCTGGATCGGCGTATACGACAGCGTGTTCTAGTTCCTGCAAATATCCAGCAACTTCGCACAGCCATTGAAGAGGAGTGGACCACCATTCCACAGGCCACAGTCAACAACCTGATCAACTCTATGTGAAGGAGATGTGTTGCACTGCGTGAGGCAAATAGTGGTCACACCAGATACTGACTGGTTTTCGGGCCACCGAAATACAGTAAAACAGCACATTTTATTGTGGCCAGCCTTTTATTGTGACCTGTGCAATAATGCTGTCTAATCAGCATCTTGATATGCCACACCTGTGAGGTGGATGGATTACCTCGGCAAAGGAGAAGTGCTCACTAACACAGATTTAGACAGATTTGTGTATAATATATTTCTGAGAAATAGGCTTTTTGTTTACATAGAAAAAGTCTTAGATCTTTGAGTTCAGTTAATGAAATATGGGGGCAAAAACAAAAGTGTTGCGTTTATAATTTTGTTCAGTGTACTTTTATTTACTCAATAATAAAGTAAGTCTAGGCTTTAGAGACCTTTTGAATTACTAGTAAACCTATACAATTTAATGATTTATACAAAAAATAAATACTGTTAATTTGATATTGTGTTTCTCGAGCACCAAATCAGCATATTAGAATGATTTCTGAAGGATGTGTCACATCTTCAGGCGTGGATGATTAGGTCAAAGGTTACTACTGAACACACCTCACACTGAATTTCACCTTAGATCATGAGAGAAATGCACATAGTTCTGTATGACGACAGGGTTGGTGGACCATGTTAAAAGGGCCATTTAGAGACCCAATCATTCTTTCTTTGCATTGCATCATAGGTTTGACTCTCATTCAGCCTGACGTGCAGCTCTTCCACTCATCTGCACAAATACACTGCCTTTCCTATATAGATGGCCTCATTAATAAGACAGCAACTAACCATAATAAGATCAAATGGTCAGCACTGGACTTTAATTAAAATTTTACATTACACTGGCCATTCTCATTCATTTCCTCATTGTATTGAATTTAAATGGCAGTTGTTTTGACTGAGTGAGCGGTTTAATGGATTCGTGCAGGCTGTTTAATGTGGTATTTCTTAGACGTATGTTATGTTATGTAATGGCCCTGGACTTTATAGATATAAAGAATAGTGGCATTTTCAGTAGGTAGGAGGCCTGTGTATCCCATATATAATGGAACAACATCCTGAGGAATCAAAGTATTTCCCTTTAAATGCTAACAATCATTCAGAAAACCCTGTATCGTTTGCTTTTTTAGGAAAAATCCAAATTATGTCATTTAACCCAAAAAAACCTACCTTCTGTATAAAATGTATCTATAGTATGTATTTGAGTGTTATTGTAAAATAGCCCCTCTTCAGGATCAAATAGGATCCACCAGGCTCAGAATAGTATATCCATCCATCAGAACATTTATTCGTTCATCTCTCCTTTAGCTTTCTTAATTTTGGCCATATAAATATCAGCAACTGCACCAAATTGCAAAGTTTTTTTTGTTCAAATGAAATCTAGGTGTTTTTTTCTTCTCACGTATGATCTCCATATTCTCAATACATGTATAACATGCTAAATGAACCATAAAAGACTGTATCAAGTATGATACTCAACAACAACAAAAAACAGTCACACTTGAGTTTGAGGACCAATTCTCACTATTAACTATGACTTTTGCCTCAATAAACTACATTTGCAGCTTAATAATAATTCATAAGGTAGTGTTTAAGTTTGTGTATGGGGTAGGATTAAAAGGGTAATTGGCTGGATGCTACATGCACTTTTACAAGCTGTTTGAACTGAAATGTGTGTGTACACAACCACCCTATAATGATAAAGATCCACCCAGTGTTTTTTTTTTTTTTTTTTTCGTTTAATCATTTCCCCTTTCTCAAATCAAGCCGATCTCAGATGCCTGTCTGTGTGTCACACAGACCCAGGCCCTCCCACGATTCTTTGATTGACAGTAGCTTTTCAGCACAGACTGGCAGTAGCCCCTCAATGCAGCACATAGATCCAGGGGGCGGGGTTGGACCCACATCTAGGTGGTGGAGATGGTAGGTTTAGGCAGTGGCTGATTTAGTGAATTGGGGTTCCCAGGCAAATATAGAACCTATGCCTAGATTAAACTTGAGGTTCCTTTTTTGTTATGATGCATGCTGCTGCACAATGGTGCCCCATAGTTGTGTCCAATGTGTCTAAATTTTTCATGTACATGTTATAATGGGATTTTTTCAGTTACATTCATTCATTTAACAGACACTTTTATTATTTCATGTTGTAGACCATATTATTTCATGTTTCCCCGGTAACGGCTGTGAACAAAGCAGCGCTCAGCTCATAAATTATACTTTATCAGATAAAATGAAAATGCCATCAAAACTTTTCTCAATACAATCAGTTCCCTTCAGAGGTTCATTCATAAATAAAATTATATTAGTGAGAATGAGAAAAGTGTGAAAACATATAGCCTATATTGATGAGGAAAGTCCACTGTTGAGTTACCAGCGTAAGCCTAAATTTAATTGTAGTAATTTTAACTTAGGGCTATCAATCAATTAAAATATTTAATTGTGATTAATCGCATGATTGTCATGAGTTAACTCACGAATAATTGCAACTTAATCACATTTCTATTTGTTCTAAATGTACCTTAAATTAATACTTTTCAAGTTTTTTATACTCTAATCAACACGGGCATGGACAAATGTGGATGCTTTATGCAATATATGTTTTTTATTAGTGAAACCATAACTAACAGAACATGAAGAGTAGACATGTTTTTCAAAGAACTTGTACATTTCCATTAGACACATAAAAAAAGAACATAGAAACACTAAGTTCCCATCACTTCTCTTTCTTTGTACTGCACAATTTACTGACACAAACCTGTTTACTACTTTCACATGACAGGACAGCTAACTTCTTTTGAACATGCAAAATGTAAATGTATTATTTATTTTTACGTTTGTTTGCCTTTCTGTGCCACATAATGTATTTTGATGCAGCTAAAAAAAATGAATTTATATATTTTACTGTTTCTGTTGTCAGACAACGGGATAAATATGAAATAGTGACTGCAACGCAACCCATTAAAACTATATAAACAGCTCTCCTTCCCAAGATGTTAATCTGCACAAAAGTCCTGATTTATAATCGTGCCGTCGTCTAATAAAATCAAATAGGCTACACATAAGACAAAGACAATAGCAGTGCTGTGATTTCGGCTATACTTGCATGTAAAATTAGAGAAGCAACATATCTGTGTTTTAACTGAAATTGCTGGTGCTCTCCACCGCGCACTGAGCAGAGCAGATGCAGAAAGAGATAAAGAGGTGCGCGCGCTGGGAAAGAGAGACCTCGCGCTCTCACGGCAGTCAGCTTCAGATGCACAATATTTTCATTTGCTACAAGCAGGATACACAAGAAGCACATTCAACTCGGACATGCAGACAGACAGTCGTCAAGGTAATAAACGCCGTAAACAGCAACCGTTTACATGTCCGTGTTTAATGCGCATCTCGTATATGAAAAGCACTTTAGGGGGCCCTTGGCTTTTGGGGGCCCAAAGCAGTCGCCTACCTTTGCCTAATGGGTAAGTCCGCCCCTGGGTTCAGGGGTGGGGATGGGTGGGTTTAGGGATCAGGAGTGGAGATTTAGGTATATGTAAGGTGGGAGGAGTTGGATCTAGATCCAACCACACCCCCTGGATCTTGTGTTTTGCAGTGAGGACCATCTCCAGACTGAATGTCTCCTGAATGTCAAGAATGTCTCCATATTGCGATTGAGGTTTTCTGTTGTTGGATGTAAAAATTATCATAGCAGTTCTCATTTACTCCTGACATCTGAGCCACTGAAGACGCAGTGGATTACATTTGTTTCTGAATGTAGTGCATCCTCCAATCTGCCTAAATGCATCTATCGCGTGAATCATTCGCAATCCAGCTCCACCTCCAGAATAAGTGTGTTAGGTTTTTTAATGAATCTTTGCAAATCGCCTTTCCTGATAATGTGCTAATTAGCAAGTTTCACGATGAATATGGCTAAAGTTTTCCATCACTCAGAGAGCAGCTCGAAGGTGAGCAGAGCTAATTTGCATTTAAAGCGACATGCAATAAAAAAAAGTTTGCTGTTGACAGAGCTGATTTTGACAGGGTGAAAACGGTGTTGTTTTACACTACAATTGAGAAATTTTAACCAAACTATGTTACAGGCTTTTCATTAAGACCCTAAAGAATCAACTTTTGAAAAATGGGCACCCGTTGACCCCTTTAAGATATCTAAAATATGGTTATGTGCTTTACAAATAAACAGCCAATATGCTAGTAATATGCATTAAGGCTAGTTAATAGTGAGAATTGGTCCCTAAACTGTTACTGAAAACACATATGCAAACTTTTTTTTCCTAAAGGTTTAATAAACTGACAATTATGAAAATAATATTTTCTGGTTATAATTTCATATGTCAGGCTTTTCAGGGTTTATCACCTTCATATCATTGCAAATCTGCATATGACTATTTCTTCCACAAAAATGTTCGTTTTATTTAAAGCACTTCCCTTTCATACTAGCTCTGCTGTTTTATGGTTGAAAGCACTCTGATATTCTCAGACCAGCAGAAAAGTGACAGAACGAGGATGTCTGATCAATTTAAGGGAACTCTTTATGTTTAGAGACTTCTTATCTAATCATCTTCTTGTCAGGCTGCCTATTCTTTTCAGACAGGCTATTATTGCACCGTCAGACTACTTCAGAGTCTGTCATATCATATTTCAGGTTTAAAGTGGTATTTATAGCTTTATCAATGCTAAGATATGTGCCAGAATGCACACCTGCTTTAGCCTGCAGATGCAAACAGAAGTCCCACAGATCAGACAGCAGGGTTCATTAATGGCAGTTTTAAAGAAAAGTGTGATTTTTCTAGCTATTATTTCATGCTTTGCATTGATGTATATATGCATATGCTTTCTCATTTCACTAAATAAAACAAACATATTCAGCTAAATAAAAAAAACTATAACAAGTCATGGTTAATCTGTGCTTTAACATTGGCACGTTATATAGTGGCAAACATTTGTGTTTATTTTCCTGAGTATTAAGCTTTTGGTGTTAATAATACATGACATTTTTGTATTAATTTGCTAATGAAAATTTTTACCTAAGGAAGCCCACAGTACAAAGGCATCATCTTGTGCAATCTTCAGTTCTTTGTTACTGTCTTAATTTGCATCAGCTCATTTGCTTACGGTGACCTTGGTAAGCTGGGATTGTTGCAGCTTCCTCCAACAGTCACCCTGGGAAACGTGTGGGTTGGCATGAGGATGGTACATATTTTACATAACACCATTTTACCTCTATCAAAGGGCAAGGCTCATCTAGAGGCCCATTCAGTCAACTCAAATTAACATAAGATGTACAGATCTAGAGGGGTTAGAAAACACAACCCCGAGGAACATACTTGCACAAATGCGTGGATCTATTTTTGTCATTCTCTTTCTCGTGATTGTGGCCTTTCATGCGTAAGAGTGGCCTTTATTCAGGAGCCATAGTTTGGGGCCATAGCACAAGAAAATGACAATGTTTGCTTTCCTTGAAAATATAAAGAAAAAGAAAAAAACAGAGAGAAGCATTCAGTCATTAAGTAATATTTACCAATAGAGTGCAACAGTGACTACTCACTGCTTCTTCAGAAGCCAGTATCTTATTATATATGGAAGCAATAAGGTACGAGAGGCCGTGCCTGTCTGACTCTGATCTGGGTTTGTTTATGTTGTGTCCTGTTCTTCGTACCTCGCTTAATACATCTGAGATGATTTGAGAGATGCCAGATCTTCTCATCGTGATAACTGGTCTCTGGCTAATTTGGTTCTTCAAACGAATTTGCGTATTAGATTAAAATATCTGGATTAATTTGACTAAGATTACTGCGCATCCTTGTGTTCCCTGAAAAGTGCAGATTTATCGATACTCGCAACCACGATCAGCAAATTCAGCGATTGGCTGGCGGCAAGACAGTAACGTAATGACATCATATCATTAAGAAAAAACACCTGACGAAAAACTGGACACATTTCTGGACCTCTATAAGGAAACAGCCAAGCGAACAAAACTACATAAATGTATGTAGATATAAATGGATAAATTAAATGTGCTCGGTTTTAAATTTATTTGTAATGTTTTTTACATGATTCCCAATTATTTATATTCATGATTTCTAGTATTTGTACAGGTTTTACATTTTTACTACAGTGTTGTAATTAACTATTCGTTTAATTTTATCTTTGAAACAGATTTGTTATGTGATAGCATTAATTACAGTTTCTTAAAGATCATGTTATCTGCATCTCCTGCGCATCATCAAGCCCCTCCCATAATATCTGTCATCACTCAAATTAATGCATGCCTCAGAATCAGATTAACTGTATAGCATGTGTGTAAGACTCCAATACAATTATAAAGTAATTATTTAATCACTAATAAATCTTTCAATGAGTAAAACTGGCTATGTCTATAGTATTATAGACTACATTGTTATCTTATTTTAAAATTATTATTATTTTAAATTATTGTTCCAGGACCAGCAGGATACTCTTATAATAAAGTAGCGGTGGCTGTGACAGATTTTAAGCATCAATTCTGCTTAAAAAGATGCGATCTAATCCTGTTTACATGAAATAAGCTGCTCCCGAGCAGGTTTAAGCTTATGGACCTGTTGCTATGACAGCAATTCCAGGATGAGCTTCGAAGAACCTAATGATCCAAGATCAAGCGAAATCGTCAACCATTAAATCCTGCTAACTGAGTTAACGACATACGAAGAACAGAGCCCTGGTCTGTCTGGAGCACATGGCTGTCAGTTGGTATTAGTGTTTGCCATGTGCTCTATTGTCTTTTGTTACCTCGCCCCTTTTGTTACCTTATAATCTTGTTAGGGTTAACACCTGTTTTAGATCATTAGTCACCCACAGGGGTGTAAACTCGTCAGGGGTGAAAACTAAACTAAGGTGACAAACTAAACTACCCCCCCCCCCCCACAAACTAAACTACACACACATATGCAATACCTCGGCTACCACAGGACTCCTCTCTTGCCCTCTGACACCCACCCAAGAAAAACACAAAATACCAAAATATACCTTCATCACTATATTTTTATCTGGTAAACGGAACTACAAACAATTTAAACAATTTAACAAGTGAAATTGTGAAATGCTAAATGTTCTATTTAGCAACAAAATCAGTATTAAATCTGCTTTTTGGTTTTCTTTCTCTTTTGAGCCATGTGCCATAGTTTCAAGTGGGTGAGTGGTAAAGTTTGGCTACTTGAACTAGTTAAATGCCAACGTACGTAAAGGCAAGTTAATTAACATTTCACATACAATGGCAAGTCAAAAAAAATGCTTTTCTTAAATGTTTTTTTGTCTTGTTTCCAGTCCAAGCATTTAATAATTCTTAAATAAAATATTTATTTTTTCCCCAGAAAAAAAATTGTCAAGTCTCAAAATTATATATATTTTTCTGGCTTGAAATAATAAGGTTATTTTGCTTTTTTTAAGGAAAAACTCAATTTTGACTTTTTTTTCTAAAAACAAGACAATAATTTTACTTGTCTAGAAAATGCTTCTTGATTTAAGAGTGTTTAGATATTTGGACTAGAAACATGACAAAAACTGTAGGAAAGCATTTTTTTTTTTTGCAGTGCACCATTCAAGAATGAACACCTTTATATGATCAAATGACGTTTGAGCGATAACTATGGCCCACACTCAACAAGGATTGTTGTTAAGATGTTACATGAACATAGTCAGGGCAAATAAACCACTGTAAATCTTGATTTCAGCACTTGAAGCCTGCTGAGGTGTTTCTCCGTCTTGAAACAGTTGTGACTGCCTCCACTTGAGCTGAGTGATAATCACAGTTGGAGAGTAACTAGTTACATGTAACGGAATTACGTAATTGAATTACAAAATAAAAGTAATTGTAATTAGTTACAGTTACTAAGAAAATGTTTGTAATTAAATTACAGTTACTTATGAAAATGTTAAGGATTACAAAGAGGGCTACATCTGATTTTTTCACACACATTCCCGCATACATATTTTATTGATTTCTTTTGTAAGTTGCCGTGACTGCTCTAAAATATGATACACCAATATTTTAGAAGTTTAGAACATGCTTATTCCATAAATCTTATATTTCCTATATAGGTTTATGTATATGCTATATTTTTTTAAGATGAACTGTTTTTTTCAAGGCATTTTTAGATTCCAGTGTTTCCTGTCATAGCTATGCAAAGATTTTTCTAACCTCAAGTCTGAGTCTCAAGTCTGATTCTGGTGGCTGTGCTTCAAAGGGGACATCAGATGCCATTTTCCGCAAGGTGGTATGATTCTTTAGGGTAATCTTGAAATGGTCCCAGTGGTCGTGTAAAACAACACCCTTTTATCTTGTTAAAAACAGCTTTGTTCACAGCGACTCGTTTCGGTGCATATCTCTTTACATACTAATGAGCACTGCTCACCCCGCCCCTCTCTTCTGTGGAAGTGATCCATCCTTGATTTTTAACTTTTTAACAAAACCTGCCTTGAATTTTCCCTCATTCAGAAAGCAGTCTGGAGTACAATTATTTGCCCAGCCAGACAAATGCATTTAGTGAAAGTGAAGTGAGGTGTGGCCTGATATGGTGAGCCATACTCAGAATTTGTGCTCTGCATTTAACCCATCCAAGTGCACACACACCATGAACACACACGCACAAACACACACACACACCAAGAACACACACCCGAAGCAGTGGGCAGCCATGTTGCTGCAGCGCCCGGGGAGCAGTTGGGGGTTCAGTGACTTGCTCAAGGGTCTCACCTCAGTCGTGGTATTAAAGGTGGAAGAGAGCGATGGTTATTCACTCCAAAATCAAAATGACTTGATAATTGAGACTGTTTAGGTTTTTGGGTGGAAAAAAGGAGTGATTTTTTTAAATTGTAGGGTAGTTGTTACCACACACTGCCAATACATATTTATATGCAAATGAATACATTTTGCATCCAATGTCTCCTTTAAAATTTAAATATTCTAATCTTAATTCAAGTGATAAGGGACTTTGAAAGTCTGACAGTAATCAATGTAGAGCACTACTGTAAGGTTAACCCTGCCTGCTTTACATGTTTGAAAATGATTAAGTTGAAAACATTACATACAGAGGGCATCTCTTCCGCGGCTTGCTATGCTTTCAACTCGGTTTTTTAATCTCGAGCAAGAGACTTTACGACATTCACGTTACATGATTTGACTGATTTTTACATAGAAAGGGCGACAGCACCGCATTACAATAAATGATCATTCATGTTTTCATAGCCGCTGGCCAAATTCTAACCGAAACTAAAATGAAAACATATTTGAGAGCAAGGGGGCCCCCTGGTGTTTCGGGGTGCCCTATACAGCTTGTATATTCTGCGTATCGGGAGTACCGGCTCTGGTTAGGACAGTTGTGGGGTTGCCCTAAAGTTAAGACAGTTTTTAGGATTTTTTGTCAAGTTATGAGGTGTCTGTAATACTACCTTCATACTATCAAAGAGAAACGATGATTCATATCCTTGTCTTATACACAGATACACTGTCATGTTAGAATAGAAAAGGGTTCTGTCCAAACTGTTGATATAAAATTAGAAGCACACAATTCCCTAGAATATCATTATATGCTTAAACATTAAGATTTGTACTCAGAAATTACTAAAGTAGTCAAACCTTTCATTAGAAGGGGTGACCCAGTACTTTTGGCAATATAGTGTATACATATACAGTCACGTGGTCTTTCAACACGCACGATGAAGACGAAGATAAAGTTCAACAATCTTTAATAATACAAGGCAGGCAGGCAGGAGACGCATGTAGCACATCAACATCAACACCGGAACAAAGGCAAAAAGAACAGACTCCAACTAAAGCAGGGCTGCTAATGAGCGGCAGAGAGATGAGTATGAAGGTAATTTGATGTCATAAAGATTTGCATAAGCAGGGTCAGATTTGTGAAAGTGTACATAAGACTATAACCGTTGGTGAGGATGACAAACAACACACAGGTGAACTAGCTAATCAAAGAGAGACAGAAACTGGGTCACACTGGACACATGGGGATGAAAACACAACAAAAAGTGCAAGGGTGTGACATATATATATATCAGTGCTATCAATCTATTAAAAATAATTAACTAATTAATCACAATTTTTTTCTAAAATTAATTGCAATTAATCCCACCTAACATTAAAGTTTTTAAATGTACATTTATATTGCAATAATTTCACATTCAATCTTCAAATGTACAATGTACAAACAACATAAAGATATTATATTTGTAATATTTCTTTGATGGCATCTCATTTTTTAAATCATTTTTATGATTGAAGGCCAGCTTCACTGATATCCAAAGATATCAGTGATCAGTGATATATCAGTATACAATTTCCCCTTAATATTTAACTATTGACTGTTCAGCATTACAGTATAATTGAGAGCTATCAATTTGAACATTTAGTAGACTTAACTTCTAATTTAAGTGAACTTAAAACAATATTTACATGGATGAATTAATGAATGATGCATTTATATACCGCTTTGTTGTGTATTGTTGTACACCTAATGCACTTTACAATCATGTGGGGGTTCTCTCCTCAACCACCATCATTTACATTTATGAATTTAGCAGACACTTTTATCCAAAGCGACTTACAATGCATTCAGGTTATACATTTTTTATCAGTATGTGTGTTCCCTGGGAATTGAAACTACAACCTTTTGCGCTGCTAACACAATGTTCTACCACTGAGACACAGGAACACCACCAGTGTGCAGCATCCACTTGTATGATGCGAAAGCTGCCACAGTACAACGATGCCAGTGCGCTCACCACACACCAGCTACAGGTGGAGAGGAGAGAGAGAGTCAGAGAGCCAATAGAGTGGCCAATAGAGTTTTCCCAGTTAGGTCTCCCATCCAGGTACTGACCAGGCTTAACCCTGTTTAGCTTCAGAGGGCAACCGGTCTTGGGCTGCAGGGTGATATGGCTGCCGATATTAATGTTCAGTGGTAAACATTACAGTAAAGTTTAAAGGAAAGGTTCCCCCCAAAAATGCAAATTTACTCACACTTAGGCCATCCAAGATCTTGATGAGTTTGTTCCTTCATCATAGAGATTTGGAGAAATTCAGCGTTACATCACTTGGTCACCAATGGATCCTCTGCAGTGTAATGATAACATATAATACATATATTGTTATAAGGGAAACAGGTCAATTTAGACAAAGGGAATCATTAATGATTTTATAGGGAATTTGAACAGACTCACTGTTTCACGGCGATTCACTGAACAAGCCGTATAACAAATTCTGCACCGGATATTAAAATCCCAAAATATAGTGAAAACACTATTAAATAGCACAGTAACAAAATCGACAGATTAAGGCATTAACTTATGAGCACAAAACACAAGATATTTCTCTTTTCAATATAAACAAGGCTTTATTTATATAACTCTAAGACATGTAAACTAATCTACACAAGCATTCACACATTCGCACGTTGCAGAAAGAGCGAAAGTGAGGAAAGGATTAGTTTAAGAGAATGAGAATGTGATATCCCACGTTTACAGCAATAGGTGTAATTGCATAAACCTGAAACCATCAATCACTTATTTAACCCTCGCATTGAGCTTCTCAATGAGGCTAAAATTTATATTAAAAATACACCAGCTCAGCAAGAATCTGGGGTTTGTACTTGCGTAGCTTTGTGTTTAAGGATTCCCTTTTTGTCGTCCTTCGTTGCAGGAAAGAGTTTCTCCAAAGTCGCTGATTGGCTTAGAGTTCAGGAGTCGTTGAAGTGGGTGTTGGTTCTTGGCTGGTTTTGCAGAGTTTTGGGCTTGTTGTCGTTGGCAAACGTAACTTAGCAGACGAACTCAACGGAAAGAAAATAAACTAAAGTAAAAGAATAAAAGGATGTAAAGAGACTAGGTGGTTTTTCTAGATGGTAGCAGCTGGCTTGTGGGCCAGAGCACATGGCTGAAGAGAGAGTTAGAGAGAGCTTGTAGATAGCATTTTCAAGAGAGCGCATTTTCAAGAGAGAGCGTTCAAGAGAGTGTCCTAGTATTTAAACTCGGCTTTCAGACACCTCCCAATGGTTGTCTTGACCAATTAGATCCTATGCTGGGCTCTGGCTGCTGCTTTGTTCCTAGACCCAATTAATAAATCAACATGTCATGGTCAGTCACATTGATCGGATTTTACATACGCTTGCAAAGTATCCTTTTGGATGTGATTTCTATAACCAGAATATGATACATTTGACAGAAAATCACTTTGAAGAAATGTTTAAAGCTAGAATTATCAAACTCATACATACCAAACATGACATTAACCCTTAAGGCTTAAACTATTCAATACTAATTAAAAGCACGACAAACACAATGATTAAAACAAGGATAGTCAAATTTGTGGGTCACATACATAATATGCAGTTATGCATAGAAATGATTAGTTTCATTAACAATGAGAATGGAAGTCTTTTAAGATGATTTTACAGTCTTTGTGACCCAAAGAATTTCAGCCGGATCCTTCGTCTTGTTGGTGTGGTCGGGGGAAGTCAATCTAACAGTCTGTAGCTGTGATTTCTATCACAGATTTACATGTAATGGTCACATGTTGCATCTCTTTGACCATTAATATTTATTACTCAAATGTATTACCAAATTTGATAGCCTCCTTCCTGCATTGGAATTATCATTAAGTGTTCCTTTGGTTTTAATGTTGCAGGCTGTATTCAGACGGGCTAGAGCTAGGGGTCTGATTTATGACTTCCTGCTGTTGTCTTGTGGAATTCGGCTCCTCATGTTTCAACCATGCTTTGATCCAATCTTGATTTGTCTGATTCGGTCCTTGATATACTACAGCAGTGAATAGGTGCTGTCAGAATGAGAGTCCAAATAGCTGATAAAAACATCACAATAATCCACTAGTAATCCACACCACTCCAGTCCATCGGTTAATGTCTTGTGAATTGAAAAGCTGCATGTTTGTAAGAAACCATTCCACCAGGGTGTTTTAAATTTAAACCATTGCATCAAGACAAAAGATCAAATACAATATCAATAATATTGCTTTCTCCAATAAAAAAAATCCATCCACTGTTGTCCTCTCACATCATAATCACACCGATATATTTGTTTGCAAATGTTTTGGACAGTTATCTCTGCATATTTCTCTCCTGATTCAGACAGAAGGGCTTTTTCACGTGATAAAGCATATTATGGATAGAGGACTCGTATTTTAGCTTAAAGATGGATTTCCTATAAAGACACAGCTTTTCACTTCACAATACATTATCTGATGGAGTGGTGTAGATTTGTAGTGGTGTGTACTTGTGGATTATTGTGATGATGTGTTTATCAGCTGTTTGGACTCTCATTCTGACGGCACCCATTCACTGCAGGGGATCCATTGGTGAGCAAGTGACGTAATGCTAAATTTTTCCAAATTTGTTCCAATGAAGAAACAAACTAATCTACATATTGGATGGCCTGAGGGTCAGTAAATTTTCTACAAATTCCCCACACGCTTTCTAAGATAACAGCACCCTGTCCAAGATATTAAACACCCACTACTACATGTTACTCTCTGTTCAAAAGAAGCCAGCTAAAGCTGCTCAAAGCACAAGTCAGTGATCTTAATGTGAGTGTCCAGTCGTTTGAGTGCAGCAGAGATGCAGTGCTGTTGTGACGAGCTCATGAGAATATGATGAAGTGGGCGAGTGCAGGGGCAGCTCATTTGCTGTGTTTTGTTGTTTGCTCGTTGCTTGGTTACCTGTTGAACATCATGCAGTGTCATTGCCTGTGCCTCCCTCCCACTCAAACCTACAGAATACTCTTCACAGCCTTGAAAGCAGGTGAAAGAAAAACATCATCTAAAGTCATGGCAACAGATGCACCTGAAGCTGCCACAGCCTAATGCTGTTTGCAAGTCAATTAGTATTTCTGGAGATTTAGATTCAATTTGTGGTGAACAATGTGTCTTTTTACTCACAGGATCAGTCTTGCATTTGGTAAAAAAAAAATTTTTGCACTGGTATTATCCACTTAATGATTCATAATTTGATTTACCTGGTAATCACTGGCTGTAATTCCAAAGTTCCACAGTAAATGGGGTCAGAGTTGAAACTGCTTGAATGTTGAGTGCTGCTGTAGCTCAAAACATAAGGGAACATTGACACAAATCACGTGAAAGGACCTTAAATCAGTATTTCGTGTTTAAAACAAGTTAAGCTCAATTTACAGCCCTTGTGAGAATGTTGATCATCAGAAACATATATTTTGACTTGTTCTTCTTCACAAAAATATGGGTTACAGTGAGGAACTTATAAAATGGAAGTGAATGGGGCAAATGGAAAACAGAAGTGAACGTTAAATAGACAATATAACCACAGGACATAAACAATATGCATGTTAACATGAATTGAGCATGGGAAAACACTTAATAAGCTTTTCTATGTAAAATTGCAATCATGACAATGTCACAGTTTACTATTTTGAATATCAGTTAATTCTTATGCACTTGTTCATTAAAAAATCAGAGATCTCACTTAATGGCCCTGATACCAATTCAACATCCTGAATCAGGCAAACTGCCGCCAATGCGTGGAACACCCTGAAAAAAACAAGAAAAACAAAAAACCTAGCCAGACAGACACTCTGCGGCGGCCCAACATTGGCTGATGGCTGACCATCGGCTTGGTGTGTCCTAGCCTTTAAAAGTGTGATAAAGTATATTTCTTTTTTTTCACAAGGGTCACATTTCTGCTTTTAAATCCTTCAAAAATGGCCCCTATTTACATCTATTGTAAGCACTTCGCCATAACCTCAAAGCTTACTTTCAAAGAAAAGTGATGAGTGCAAATTATAATTTTTTTGCAACACGAATACTCTCGGTTGAGCTTAAGCTGTATTAAACCCCGAATATTCCTCTAATGGTTGTGTTCATATCACTTGTAGTGTTGTAAAAGCAGTGCTTACAGTAGGAGGCCTGCTGATGAGAAGTGTAACAGCCAGTAATTCTGATGGTAGTAAACCTGTCATCATAAATGCAAGTAAAGGATTTGTTTTGTTCTATTCCTTTTCCTCCCGAGCAGCCTGATACCTTCTGGCTTTGGGGCGGGCATCATGGACCCATTACACATTAAGACATAACATGCTCACAGCTCGTATCTCTCTGACAGAAAAGTGAGGTAATAGTCTGAGGCATGCAGTCCTTTGATCCTGGGTGGAGGCGTTTACAGCTGTTCGGCATGGATAATGCATTCTCTCAGAATGGCACATTAAATAACGTTGATCGAAGCTTTGGGCCGTTACATTTTTATACCCCTGACTGAGGTGGGATGTGAAGGTTTTATCTTTTTATTTAATTTTTGTTCTGAGAGTTAGTTAAAACATAATACGATTATTGTTTTATGCCTACTAAGGCATAAAAGATGGCAAGTGCACTTGGCTGCTGCGTAGAGTACTATGATCGTCAGTCAGACTGATTAATGGTTTAATTTTGATAGATTCACTGTAAAAAAAAAAAAACCTTGAGCCAACGTAAATTTTAAAGCCAACCAGTTTCAGCAGATTTTTGAGTTCCCTCAACTTATTTTTGTGGGAGATTCTCGACTTTTTGTTGTATAAACTTAAAACAACAAGTTGAGAAAACGCTAAAATCTGCTGAAGCTGGTTGCCTTAAAATTGTCAGTTGGCTCAACTTTTTTTTACAGTGTGGCCTGGTGAGAATTTACAGACTGACTGGCTGCATGAATTATATATTATGACTGAGCAAGCAATCAACAATAGTAAATTTATTTTTCTCAATTGCTTCGGTTCAATTCTCGAATGAATTTTTTCACGGTAATGCACGGCAATGGAAAACATCAGATGTGATGTTGATGAGAATCTTTGGCCAGACCAACAAGAGCGACAGGATGTCCACCAATAACAGTTTTTTCAAGGATGTTATTTTGTATTTTTGTGGATTTATGGTAACATAAGAAATATGAAACGTACAGTAATTGAACAAGCAAGATTTCACTTTACATATAATACATTTGTACAAAAATAAATGTACTGTATAAATACAAATATTCACATACATTTTTTTCTATGACTCCTCTCAACAAATATCTGATTCTTTTTATAAAACCTTAATTTCTGTGGTTGACTGTCGTGGTGAAAAAACAACTAAACATTTTGACTCGTGTGGCTCACACGATGACAAAAATACTTTATATTTTGGTGGCCTTGGCTAAATTACTGACATGATAACTAGGTTTTGAAGCATGAATGAAATGTTTTGGGGGAGTAACTACATTTTGCAGACATGAAATAAAGTTCTGAAGTTCCAGCAAACAGTTGTGACATTTGCACTCTCAGTTTAGAGAATGTTAAAGGGGTGGTTGACTGTTTTTTTTCTAGGCTTGATTGTGTTTATGGGGTGCAGTCTAGCATGTGTTCATGCTTGTTTTAAAAAAAAAACACATTATTTTTCACATAATTTACCTTTATTCCACACCTCTCTGTCCCTTCTCTGACAAACGCCTCGATTTATTTCCTGGTTTTATGAAGCTCCTCCTTCAGAAATACGTGATGGGCTGAGATTGGTTAGCTGGCTCAGTGTGTTGTGATTCGCTAAACCGCCTCTACTGCAGGTCTGAACGTCCCGCCCCTCACCTCAGTGGCATGTGCTCCAGTTGAATTGTAAACAGTGGTGTTGTCTATAATGCTTATCAAATTGAGACCCAGAGGATATTAGTGAAGAGGATCGTGCAGAGAACCTGTGCAAGCACGGCTCTTAATGATATGTTTGGTTGTTGTTGTCTCATACTTTTAAATACGCTGCTATTTGTAAGTGCTACTGCTTCTGTTAGCTTTTAATATACGGTTTTATCCTGATTAAAGCTTTAATACAGCACAGCAACCACATGCGTGTCCATTTATAATGCTTCTCATTGCTGTGTGAAAATAAGTGTATAATTGGAACAGTTTGTTGGAGCTGATCTGACGATCTGAATGAGAGAGAGAGAGAGAGAGATGCAGAGCAGGGCGACACGAGTAACAGTATTAAGAACCGCTGCTTTAATGATTTTGAAACTTGTGAATCCATTAGAATCGTTAGAAGACAGAATCGCAATTCAAATGAATAGATTTTTATGTGCATCCCTAGTTTTCTCTTCCTCTTCTCTAAAGCAGCGCAGCATGGCCTCGCCCTCTTCTTTACATGTTCCTGGGGGCAGGGTTTATCTGGGATTGTGACGTATCAGACCCGGGAAGTAACTCGTTGTAGTCCCTTACCAGTCGTTTTTGTAGGCATTAAACTTCCAGCATTTTAAAAGACGATATCTCCGTTTGCATTGAACTTTCAGCGCCGCAACTCTGCAGATATTGTTTATGCTCAAACAGCAACATTACACACTAACTAATGTTAAAAAAGTGAAATCGCAATCAACCAACCCTTTAAGACTGTTTCCAAAAATGTGCCAAAGCAATTGAGAAAAACTGTAATACATGCACTTAATGTTAACAAACTGAACCTCAATACATCTAGAATGATTGACAAAACGATAGACAGAATAATAGACAGAAGGATAAATATATATATATATTGACAGAATGATAGAATGAAATAACAATAGAACGACAGAACGATAGATAGAATGATAAAACGATAGAGCGATAGAATGATAGATGGATAGAACGATCGATAGATCAATAGATTGATCGATAGATAGATAGATAAATAAATAGATAGAACAAAGCAACAGAACGATAGATAGAAGGAATGAACAAACGAACGATGATGTAAATTAAAATGACCTATTTCTCAGCTCTAGATAGAGAGCAGTCCAGACAGGAGCAGAGTGACTCAGTCTGCTAGGAGGTTAACACTCACACCATACCACACTAAAGTGTGTTGGCATGCAGGAATATTTGAACACAACAGCAGACTCATCAGGCTAAATGAACAATGGCAAGAAGAGAGAATGCAACCTCTGGACCAATAGATTTGTGTCCAATAAATCATGTAGTTCTGGAGGCCTCTCATTGGTGGAGATCTCCCTCTCTCGCTGTGATAGAGAAAAAATGAGGCCAGTAAGATGCTGCTGACACCAAATGAAATGTAGTTTATTGATGTGTTAAAAAAATCCAGTCATGATATGTGTGCATATCTGGGCAGACACAGACAGGAAATCGGTACCGTGCTGCAGCTCTCCTGAGAGCACTTCAATCAAACTCTCTCTGCATAGCCTTCATTTATTAAACATCTTCTATCTCTGTCTGGAACCATTAGGAATGACAAGACTAACACTGGCAGTGAACTCCTGTTTAACACGCTAATTACCTTTACATGATCAAATAAAATCAGCTTTTGTCTTTTTAATCATTTCATATGACATCCATTTGCAATCAATTAGTGTCATTCTCACCATTGAGTCCAAAAATAAAGCAAAATGGAGCATGAAAGGTCACTATAGGACAGAAACATGCACAAGTACACCAAAACATTTTGTCCCAATGTACATAAACACAACACAATGTACAGACAACAAATATTCTGCATTACCGTGACGGGGATAAATGTAACATTTTGTTGTAATGTGAAATTAAGTATTAAGTAAGTTTTCAAGTATTTTTTTAATAAATTAAATATTATTATAATAATAACCAACATATTTATAGATACATTTGTATTATGTATATTTATTTAATATATATATTCATTTATGTGGGCGATATACCAGTAGACATATAGACCAGGGTGGGCTGGCAATAACTGGTAGACATTTTGGACTATCATCTCTTGCATTTACACGCCCAGATGACATTGCTGTGCTACGTGGTCACGAAAACTTTTTGTTTACATGCTTTATTAAGCATTGCGGTTTAAAAACAAGTGATTTTAAGCCATTGAAATGCAATCAGCAGCGAAAGAGAACTAACTTTGTATTTGTCAAAATGCCTGTCTTTGCAAGTATCCTCGTAAACATGGTAATTTAGGTTCCCTTTCGATACAACACTCGTACTGCGTCGCTAGATGCTTATGGGAAAACTCCTTTTTCTCTGATGTCTGAAGCCTTTACAATCACGCCATTGGAAATTGCGCGGCCATTGGCTCGTGCACCAATGGCTCGAGCCTATGGCTAGCCTCCGCTAGAAGGGGCGGAGCCATCTGGCTATATAAGCGGGCGATGCGCCATAGGGTCTCAGATCAATACTCTTTCAGCGACGATGATCTTCTCTTCGCTGATCTGCGGGACTTGAAGCCGCTCGTCCATTGACATGCCTCGCTGCGGACAGAACCTGACGCGCATGCGCCTTCCTGTTGTTCCCCGCCCCCTCTTCGAGCTGCCTTCAGCATCTGGCTCAGATACCTGCTCGTCCCCTGCCACTATTTGGTGAGTTAAAATACCAAATTTCTCTGAAAGAGCAGTGGCTTTGTTGCAAGTGCTGCACCGTCATTGCAGCTCATGCAGTACCTCACTGCATGCTGATGATGGCCACTCAGAGTGTGCTTCCTGTATAGGCAAGCTCTGACTGAGATGGAATGTTCACACACGAGTCTCACTTCTCTGCGCACTCGGATCACTTTCTTTTCAGAGAGCAACTCTGCCCCTTGCACCCTCCCATTATTTTCCTCCCAGGGACCTGTGAGGAAAAAACAGCGGAGCAGAGAAACTCTACCCCGGCCAAGCCAGCCAAGCTCTCTGCACTCCATTGCTGTGCTCCAGGTCTTTCAGTCCAAACTTCTCAAAGCGAAGGATGAGTCTGGACCCAATCCTGGAGCTTTTAGAAAGCTGTGTGGTGCAACAGACCACCACCCTTCGAGCTGCAAAAGTGACCGCACAGGCCATTGGGAGGTCAATGGCCAGCTTAGTGGTGCTGGAGCGCCACTTGTGGATAAACTTCATTGAAATCAAGGAGGCTGACAAGGTCCCTTTCCTTGCCTCTCCGGTCTCCCCCATGGGGCTGCTTGGACCTGCCGTCAAGGGCTTTGTAGAGCGTAGATTGTCCTACCTTGGCTTACTGCATCAATATTGGATTATTTTTCTTACGTTGAACAACAATATTTAATGTATCTGCATTATAAGGGTATTTTTAGGGTTGGGGTAGTTGTAGACTTTAATAAAACACAATCTAATAGGTAGAAAAAGTATTTATTGTTGTTTTCCAGTAGCTGTATACCTTCTATCCACAACTGCGAATATAACACATAATTACTGTATGTGCAATACTGTAAGGGTAGGTTTAGGGTTGTGGTAGGTGTACAAATTAATAAAACATAATTTAACAGGTAGCATTAATTTGGAAGCAATTCAAAACAGGAAAGTGTCATTTTTGATAACATTCTGATTCTGGAGTCCACTAGAACAGCTGTTCTTGAACAATAGTCCGGGGCCCATTAGGGGGCCTCGGCAAACTTCTAAGGGGTCACAAGACTTAAAATGATTTAAAATAATAGAAAATTAAATATATGTTGTTTATATTTTTTCTGAAGAAAGACAAACATAAACCGTGAAGAAAGCTAAACTAATAAATGTCATGGATGAAAATATACTGAGTAATCTACTATTTTGTACAAGAGACGATTTTGAAGTGATTGGTAGATCTATTATTAAAATCTGTTCACTTTAGCAGTCTTTGTTGCATTATAATGGTGATAGTAAAAAAAAGGGAAATGCTTAATACTTAATAAGTATTAAATATATCTTAATACCCTATTTTGGATTTAGGTTCTTAACAAACATTTTTAAGGCTCTACGTTGTTCTTTTCTAGAGATATTGGTATTCCAATGCTACTCCATGAGTAAACTGTTAAATTGCACACATTTTTAGTGACCAAAAACCCAAATGTCGGTCACTTTGCATTCAGCTAATATTTGTATTTTTATTTTAAAGATGACGGTCTGAAGAACAAATAAAAGTTGCAGTATTCTCTTGGCCTCTGGAAGACTGCATTTCTTAACTGAGAACTCTCTAGTCCTCTTAAAGACTAGTGAGAAAGTGAGCAAAGTGAAGAAAGAGAGGAGGTTCAGTCTCAGGTCAGTGCATCTGGACAGCAGCAGCAAAGACTGAAGCTGCTATCAAGAGAAATAACAGCCTGAAGGAGAACTGGACTTCTAACACAAGCTGAACTGTCTTTTTGAGCAGTGATATCTTAGAGGAAATTCTCTCAGATGGCACTTTGGGAGCAAAATCAGTCTGGCAGGCTGAGAACAGAATATTACATGCATCTATTCCACGCTGTCATGCACAGACTCTTCTACTGCTCTTAGTCATAAACACATTGCAACATCCACACAAACACACATGCATATGCACAGAGAATCATTAAATTAACAGTAATAAGCTATTATATAATAATGGCTTGCATTAGTGTGAGAGAATATATGTATAATAATATATCATAAAACAGGCAGTAAAATAGACAGAAAACTAGAGAACATGAGAAATTTCGATTTTAGAGATACAGTATGCAGGAATTCCTGGAATCTGATAAATGGGGAATAGATAGAGCCCTCGTCTTCCCACAGACACTAAACAAGAACAGTCATTAGCTATTACTGGATATTGATTCTTACATACTGCAGGTCTACAAGTATCACATAACAATTATCAAGCTAAAAGTCCAAAGTAAATATTGAATTAAACACTTTACAAACTTACCACTAAATGACCATGTTTAATTATTTTTTAAATCAAGTTAAATGTGATTAATGTTACAATAACACAATGCACAAACAATCACATACGTATAACTTTTTAAGGTAAATTAGCTTTCTCCTGTATGCTAATGTACTGAATCTTTTAACAGGCAATTTACAGTCTTTTCCCTTATTGATGACTCATACTGATATATACAGGTGCATATCAATAAATTAGAATTTCTTGGAAAAGTTCATTTATTTCAGTAATTCAACTCAAATTGTGAAACTCGTGTATTGAATAAATTCAATGCACACAGACTGAAGATAGCTTAAGTCTTTGGTTCTTTTAATTGTGATGATTTTGGCTCACATTTAACAAAAACCCACCAATTCACTATCTCAACAAATTAGAATATGGTGACATGCCAATCAGCTGATCAACTCAAAACACCTGCAAAGGTTTCCTAAGCCTTCAAAATGGTCTCTCAGTTTGGTTCACTAGGCTACACAATCATGGGGAAGACTGCTGATCTGACAGTTGTCCAGAAGACAATCATGGACACCCTTCACAAGGAGGGTAAGCCACAAACATTCAACTGTAGCCAAATTCCTTGACACGTCTCTGTGTGGTGCCTTGACTACAGTTGTCGTCAGAGGCGTCTTACCTGGGCTAAGGAGAAGAAGAACTGGATGGTTTGCCCAGTGGTCCAAAGTCCTTTTTTCAGATGAGAGCAAGTTTTGTATTTCATTTGGAATCCAAGGTCCTAGAGGTGGAGAAGCGTATAGCCCAAGTTGCTTGAAGTCATGTTTTAAGTTTCCACAGTCTGTGATGATTTGTGGTGTAATGTCATCTGCTGGTGTCCATTGTGTTTTTTGAAAACCAACGTCACTGCACCCGTTTACCAAGAAAGTTTGGAGCACTTCATCCTTCTTTCTGCTGACCAGCTTTTTAAAGATGCTGATTTCATTCTCCAGCAGGATTTTGCACCTGCCCACACTGCCAAAAACACCAAAAGTTGGTTAAATGACCATGGTGTTGGTGTACTTGACTGGCCAGCAAACTCACCAGACCTGAACCCCATAGAGAATTTATGGGGTATTGTCAAGAGGAAAATGAGAAACAAGAGACCAAAAAATGCAGATGAGCTGAAGGCCACTGTCAAAGAAACCTGGGCTTCCATACCACCTCAGCAGTGCCACAAACTGATCACCTCCATGCCACGCTGAATTGAAGCAATAATTAAAGCAAAGCAGTCCCTACCAAATAATGAGTACATATACAGTAAATGAACATACTTTCCAGAAGGCTAACAATTCACTAAAAATGTTTTATTTTTTATTGGTCTTATGAATTATAAAAAAAAATTGAGATTGTGAATTGGTGGGTTTTTGTTAAATGTGAGCCAAAATCATCACAATTAAAAGAACCAAACTTAAACTACTTTAGTCTGTGTGCATTGAATTTATTTAATACACGAGTTTCGCAATTTGAGTTGAATTACTGAAATAAATGAGCTTTTCCACGACATTCTAATTTAGTGAGATGTGTATATATATATATATATATATATATATATATATATATATATATATATACTGTTATTGCAGTTTTTGCTATTACATGTGCATTTAGCAGTTATTTAGCTAGAATTAGCATCGCTGTTCTTCATGTACACCCCAGCGGTCAGCATGACAGTGCGTTTTAGAGAACTGTCTACACAGTTAATTCATTCTCCTATTTGCCCAACACCAAATCAAACAACTTGTCAACAAAACTCAGGATTTTCTTTCCACTGTGTGTATGCTGTAGCTGTGTTTACACTCGTCTTTGGCTGTCTTTCTGTCTTCTGGCTTCAGACCTTTGTCTTCTTCAGTCATAAAGGTAGTGTTCTCCCATGGTCTCTGCTGGTTAATCATAATAATAAGCGTTACATTATCCAATTTTATTTATCTCTTCGTGTTTCAAACAATACTATGCTACTAGCATTTATGGAGGCTGCAGCCAATGATCCAGATGATTCTCTCAGCAGTTTAGTGAAACACAGTGGACCTTTTATAATTATATTCAATTTAATAGTAATTGATAAATAATAAAAAAAACTTTATAAGAAACTAGTATGAGTACAATCCTCATCTTATTTGAGTTTACACCATTCTACTCTTTGCCAAATTGACTCTTTATTTCCTAATGTGTAAATCTTACACACTAAAAGCACATTTAATGAGGTAAAACTAACTAAATTAATAAATAAGTGTAATAATTAGATAGATAATCTGACCATTCAGACCAGCCACCATGTTAAACTTTATAGCACGCAGGGGTATGATGGCATTCTCCAGACAGTTTCAGGAAAATGTGGACTAGTTATGTCCTGCCAGGAGAATGCCACTTTACCTGTGAATAGCTGATTCAGATCAAGCCGTGCAGAGCAGAGAACAGAAAATCACTGCAGGACAGCACTGACAACCCTCAGTTCTGTCCTGTCCAAACTAGTGTGCTTTTGGGAAAGCTCACTGTGTAGCTACTGTTTGAGTGTTCAGAATGTTGCCTCACGGTTGTGACTCAGTATAAGCTGACACATTTGTAAAATATAAAATGACTGTGATATAATCTAAATCTTTTTTTAATGTCATTTAAAGATATTTTGGAGAATACTCAGGCTTTGACACTTTTTTATGATTCGGTTGTATGTTGTATGCAAGTCTTTTGAAATGCTAGTTTGCATCTCTGAATTGAAATGTCTTG
Source organism: Oxygymnocypris stewartii (assembly GCA_003573665.1). NCBI lineage: Eukaryota > Metazoa > Chordata > Actinopteri > Cypriniformes > Cyprinidae > Oxygymnocypris > Oxygymnocypris stewartii. Next base: position 1,044,400 of record QVTF01014107.1, on the reverse strand, counting down.
TATGGGTGAATACATTTTTTAGATAATTTTAAGGGGTTTTGTTAAGAAAACCTTTAACAAAGTTTGTCTTATCGCCTTTCTTTTTGTCCTCCAATCACAGCGGAGCTGGAGCAGGAGCATGCTCAGAGAGTACCAGAGGCGGAGTCTGTCCAGCTGCAGGTAAAGCTAAAGGACAGGCAAAAGTTTTTTGAGGAGGCTTTTCAGCAGGACATGGAGCACTACCTGTCAACAGGATACCTACAGATCGCGGAGAGAAGAGGTGAGCTATGCCCATTCCCTCGGCTCAAACCTAGACCAGATCAAAATGAGCCAGAAACAGTAATACAAACAGAAACAATTTTCCAAAAGGTTATGCTGTATCCCTGTGAATAATTGAAAAGAAAAATAAATAAATAACTAAATACCTGAAAAATGTCTGTTTAGATAGTCTGGTACAAAAACACTCAGTAGTCGTTATTAGTGCCGGGTCCACACCATAGCACTCAAGATATTGCACTGGTAATGCTATTTCCAGTCCTGAAGCAGATAAACTGAGTGTTGCTTTCATCTTCCAACTGGTCAATTTGTACAATGACTCAGAGTCAGGGGACAATGACATAATCCATGGAAATGTTCAAAAGAGCAGCTGAAGAGAGTTGGTTTTGAACAACAAGTCCAGTGGTTAATGCTGATTCAGTGGTAGTTAAACTACACCAAAGCAGCAAATGGAAGAGTGGTGAGGCAGAGCTAAGATCAGCCAGAGGGTTATTAAGAGGATGGGGCTACCAAAATCCTACAGTTCTGCTTATGCTCACAAATCTGTGTTTATATATTAGTAAATACTATTTTCTTGTAACCTAAATGTTACATTGCATCAATACTAAAACTGATAAAAATATAGACCCCGCATTAAGCGGCACATAAATGTATTGAATTAACAGTTATACTTGTTTCTATACTGTATGTACAATTCAAACCTCTGTTTATCTGAGAAATAATCCACTTCATCTGTAAAAAGGAATGCTAATACTGTGGAGCATTAAAGCATCTCCAACTGGACATTGCAAATCTCACCAATCAGCAAAACTAGACGCAGTTGATGTCAAACACACCTTTTAAGAAGGCAGGGCTAAGATCCACCTCTGCGTCGTGAAGGAAGGCTAGGATCAGCAATTTGGTCAATAAGAAAAAGGGGCCAAAATCAGTCATTGGGTCATAAAGAAAGCGGGGTTAAGATCAATCAATGGCTCATTAAAAAGAGAGGGCTAAGATCAGCCGATGGGTTATTAGGAGACAAGGCTAAATTCAGCCAGTGGGTCACAAAAAATGCAAGGGCAAAATTAGCCGGTGAATCATAAAGAAGGTGGAGCTAAAACCAGCCAATGCATGTGTCATTAAGAAGGTGGGCTGGGATCAGCAACAGGGTCACTAAGAAGGTGTGATTAGGATTAGCCAGTGGGTCTTAAAGAAGGTGGGACTAATATCAGCCACTGGGTCATTAAGAAAGCGGGGCTAGTATGAGCCCTTTGGTTCATAAAGAAGGCAAGTCTAAGGACAATTGGGTCATTAGAATGGTGGGGTTAGGATCGGCCTTTGTATAACTGCTGTTATGGTGTGTTTAAGTCCTCCTGGGACATTCATACTTACGAGTTGACAAGTCATAATTACGACGTCATGTGCGCTCAAGTCACTTTGGTCGGAACAAGATGGCGATTTAACTTTTTTACATAAAATTCAACATTTTCTTTAAACTCTACATCAACAAAATACTGAATAAAGAATGTGCATCATTGTATTTTGCTTTTTTCTATTTTTATTCAACTTACGAAGGTAATGTAAACTGAATCATTATACATTCTATGGTAATTATACAAATAATATAATATTTTGCATATGTAACAGTTTTATTTTACATTACAAAACATTATCATTTTATTCAATGTACTGTTAATACAGACGCTGCATATCTATAGTCTTTGGCAGTGTCCATTGCATCCCACACATTTTTTCACTCATGCCCCCAACTCGGGGATTAACCCTCTGGGGTCTGAGGGTGTTTTGGGGCCCTGTAGAAGTTTTGAAATTGCCCTGAAATCTTTTTTTTTTCAGTATCTTAAAAACATATTAATGCCTAAGTGTGATAACAATGTATTCAGCACAAACTTGGCTATGTGCGCAGCATGAATGTAACGTAAACAACATTCATTTTGAGTTTCCCACTCATAATAACGACTTTGTGGTGGTGTTTAGCCTATGTGCGTTCAACTTGTAAATACTTGACTTGAATGCACCACTACATACAGCAAGGTGGTAATATACATCCATTCTCTGTTAATCCTCTATTTTAAAAGGATCAGGTCCAGGCCAGTTTTGAAATATGGACTGAAATTATGTTGTAAGAGTGTTTTGTGTCATTTCTCTAAATGCATACACAGACTTTGAGTGTATGCGTTTGCGGTTGTGTTTGTCTCAATACTGTAAAGGGGAGCTAACATGTCTCTCTCTTTGCTGTCCACCTCCCTGTGCCGCTGCGCTCTTACACAACCTTGAGGTACGCAGTTCACCGCTCTGCTTACTGATGTCACGCTCACACACGCACATGTGACGGGCATGCCTCACGCCGCAATCTGTGTTTGTGAAGCATGCGCTAATGGCATCACAGAGTCAGCATAACTGCAAGGTGACGAATCCAGGACATAAAGCTCAATTACTTTAAATGAGATCTGACATAACCAAATTTGCTTTTCTATTTGGCAAGAGTTGACTCAAGAACTCACATGAGGGTTTCTTCGTCCACAGAGATGTGAACTCCATGCGCTAAACATTCCTCCTGGACTCAAATCCTTGATACATCTAAGTGATTAAAGTGTGAGGTTGCAGGAAGTGATGCTATCGTTCTTCCCTTGGTTCACAGAGACAATAGGAAGCATGTCATCAATGGAGGTGAACGTGGACATGCTGGAGCAAATGGACCTGATGGACATGTCTGAGCATGATGTGTTGGATGTCTTTCTCAACTCTGGTGGCGAGGACAACTGTGTGGCCTCACCGATGCTGGGTATACATACATATAGTGACATTTCCCAACCATCAATCAATATTTTTACTCACTCTGTAGGGGTTACTGCTCTATCGTTATGCCATTTTTAAGTGGAGCCCGACTGATTTCCATAGATCTAAACCACTCTTAGCTAATGACAAAAGTGGCTCCCTGGTTTGGCGTCCCTTGTTATGTTTAAAGAACTCTTTAGCTACTCTAATGCTGAGATGTTAAATTAGTGCTGACCTTTACTGCCACCATCAGCAGAACACACTGAGATGATGTCTGAATGCATCCAAAAAAGTACAAACAGGTTTTAAAATGATTACTAATTACATTGAGGTGCACTGAAAGCCAAGTTCTCTGGATTATACCTGCAACATCAGGACACTGGACTTACTGTTATAAAATCAAGTGCACTGCATGGAATCTGATAGTGATAGTCATTATATTTTAATAGAGTTTGAAACTAGCTTTTTAACACAATTCATACTTATTTCATCTGGTTACACTTTATTTTAAGGTGTCCTTGTTATGCAAGTACTGAGTATTAATATTAATTATCAACTACATGAACTTACTAAAAAAAGTAAAGTTTTGACGTAGGGTTACTTAATTATGCATAATTAATTGTTATTATAATAATAATAGTACCTTACTTTTCAAGATAAATTAGCATTCGTAATCACTTTTCTTCATGACTGAATGATTCTCAATCAGGTCCTGCCATGGAGTCGTTCACCTCTGAGATCACTCTTCAGGTGCCCACACAGGCCGACCTGAGACACAAGTCAGCGTCGCTGTCCTCCACCTGCACGAACTCAGCCAGCCAGGACATGGAGGCAGGGGAAGAGGAGGAGGAGGATGATGATGAGAGGGGACCAGCAGTCATCCGCGACTCTTCGCTTGTCCAGCCGGCTCAAGAAGAGTTCGAGGAGGATGCCGCGTTACCCGAAAGAGAACAAAGCTAGCCAAGCAGCAGTTCATCCTAAAAACACAGAGGATAAACGACAGACTGTAAAAGGAAGTGATGTAGTTAGTGGTGTGCTATGCACTCGCGTCCAAAGGAAGAGTGTGCACTGGTGTTTTATGAAACCCTTTTGGCTTTTGTAAAGAAATTATTTGTTGTGTACTGTGCAGTGTGAAGCCCGATCCTGTGCCTGCCCTCCAAATCAATAAATATATTTTATTTTGTCGGACGTTCACGGCATACAGTTGGTCCTGCTGTTTACCCCTCTGTGCCACTGTTATCAGTTACAGTGTATCTATATTATATTCATTTCACTCTACAAACTAGGTTGATCGGTTTTACATCTAGCAAATCCACATCTGAGTATTTTAAGCTTTAAAAAATGGCTTTACATTACAAGTGTTCAAAAAATGTATGTACACGTCTGTCTCTGTATGCATAAAATCAACAATGCTTTAGAGGCCTGCCGGCTCATCAGAGTGACTTTGATTATTATGATGAAAACACCACAGTTTAGGCTCTGCATGGGCCAAGCTTCAATACTTCACATTGCCAGCGTGTTTCTAAACCAGGGGAAAACATGTAGAGATGCAGGAGCAAAATTAAAGTGCAAAATTCAACAGCATTTAAAGAAGCAGTTGTAGCAGATCCTTGACTGGTAAAACATGGTAAAAAATATAATATATTCTGTGTAATTTGCACATCTGCAAAGTGGTCTAATTGGTCAAGCACAAGGATTTTACACCAAGGGGTCCATAGGGAGTCTGTAGATTGACTGTTGTTGTTGTTGTTATTACTACTACTACAGTAGTAATAAATAGTTGAATAGTTGAATAAAAACTGATTGTGATTTTGATCAGTGATCAGTGACTGATCAGTGATTTTGATTTAATAATGACACTTTAGTTTAACAAAAATTGCTCCCACTAAATGCTTCTAAAATAAAAATGTAAAGACACATATTTAATTATTTTAATTTTAAATATTTAGATTACTATTGTATCACTATAACCACTATTATTAATAATAACACATGCCAGACACATGCCAGGGTTATTTGGCAAAAAAATAAAAAAATAAATAAGAACATTATTTGATTGATTTTCCTTCAAACTAATAACTAGCTCAGACTACTGAAATGGTTTTGTTCAAAATAAATAATGGTAAATTAAATACTAGGAAATTTATATAAAATAGGAAATGTACAAAGACAGTTTATTACAGAAAACTAGTTCAGTTCAATTAATAACAACAAAAACAATAAAATGCTCCAAGAACTGGAAACTTAAACAGAGGGTTCGAACAGATAATGAAACATTAAATTCCAGGACTTTCAAGGACTAAAATCAGAGATCTCACTTATCAAACAACATCATTATTATCTTTCAAATTCTAATTAATAAACTAAAACAACAAAATGGTACACATAAAGTGCAGCACATGCAAAGAATACAAAGACTGTGGCAACTTTAACATTTGAAAGGATACTATGGAAAAGGTATCACTCTCCTTATTCCTTATGATTGAACTGAGAATGAAAGTTATATCGTACACTTGGAAAATTATGAACTATATCACCGCTTATCACACTAGGGGTGTGACAATGTAATTAGCTCACAAGATGAGACAAAATACAGATACTTGGTTCACGATATTTTAATACTATTTAAAATACATTTCAATGACAGAATCACATGTAAAACAATGCAGCTGCATTCTGAAATATTTTAACCAATCTAGGGCTGTAACTAACGATTACTTTGGTAATCAAGTAATCTACTGATTATTTTGACAATTGAGTATATATATTTTTAGTAACACAAATATACCTGAGTGAAAACGAGGCTTTAATATGACTATATTTACATATAAACTAACAAATAGGCAATAATAATAGGCTTAAATAAAGACAAGTAATTACATGGTTTTATTGAACCACACACAAATATGCCTATAATATGAAAATAACCAACTTAAACCATTATTTTAACAAATATGCCGCTGTGTTGGCATAGGTTTATAAATGATTTACGTTACAAATCTAGTGAGATAATGCACACTGTTTTTTTTCCCCGAGATGACCGTTAAGGAACCCAAACTCACAGCAGAGGAAGTGTTTAGCTCCTTTCACACATACAGTCTTTATTGGAAAAAATTAATTAAGTTACCATTAAGAGATCACGTGTGAACAAGACCTTTTTTAAAAGCCGTTCTTGACAATCATATAATTTTTACTGAGATGACGTGATTTCTATGAGCTGTTTACAAAGCTCCCCTGCTTTTAAAATAGCCTTTCTATGTAAATATGCACTAGAGTGATATCTTTGACCATTGCTCCTCGCAGCTTTTTCAGCGCGTCGCGCTCGAGACCCAGACTTCTTCTCCATTCATCAGGGCTGCGGCTCTGGATGCTAATGCTATTATGTGCGTCTCGTGTCTAAGAGAGCAACACCTTCTGAATGCCTAATGTTAGTTTGGTTGAGAGTGAAAACTGTGCTCATTTCATACCATTGGTAGGCGAATTCGTGAACTCGAACTGATATCAACACGTTTTAAAGAATATTATAGGACTATTTTTTTTTCCTCACAGCTGAACACCGCACGCCGGAGATCCGGTGTTGTGCCCATTTTCTACCCCCTGCCAAATTATAACCCCTCTCGTTGAAATCGCTATATGACTGCCTAATCCTAACCCTAACCCCTCCCCAGACCTACCAATACTAGGGGGTATAATCTGGCTGGGGAATAGTAATCAAAGTATTTTGATTAATGTATTACTACAACCACTAGTAAATAATTATTATAATAAATATGATAATCATTGTAATAACACTGCTAGGAGTACTAAATAATTGAATAAAAATTGGTCAAAATGTGTTATTTTTTAACATTACTAAGTCGGTAAAATTTGAACGTTTTTAGAGTCAAATATTATTTTCTTATAGTAGTATTACTACAACCACTATTAATACTATTACAAATAAGTGTATACAACTAAAACAAAAATGTAAAAGAAAATTAAGAACATAAGTATTTTCATATTATTACATTATTATTTCAAAATGTATATTTTGCTGTGATTAACCTGTTACTCATTAGTAACATTAATACAATTACAAGTTATACAGTACATTTTATGAAGCTATACCAAAGGCATCTGGGAGTGTGTCAGAAAAGATTCCCTCTTTAAACCAATATAAAATTCGGTAACAAAGAATACAGACTGACAGTGTATTGTCCATGAGTTTTTATTAAACCTTAAGTACAAATTGAAAAAGTAAAAACAAAAAAATTGCAATATAACCAACATGAAATCTTTCCTCATGAGAGGAAGAGCTGAGACGCAGTGCTAATAAATTAACTTGCCTGACTGTGAGCAAATCTCTCATTTTGTAGAAAAGGGAACAAAAACAACAACATTTCTGAATAAAATACATCGTAAGGCCATAAAAAAAACTTAAGAACCGCAGTTTTTTATTGAAAACACTCGACTTGGTTTTCATTAAATACTCCTAAAACAGTCCAGACTTCTGTTAAGGACAACAACCACCAAACTGGATTATAGTTTTTCCCCTTGTCAGTCACCACTGGCAAGCTCAGTGCAACACGAGTAGCTACTACAATGTTGAATTTCCAGTAATGTAAAAACTTGTTTTTTCTCTGTGAAAGTATTTTCCTTTTTCTTTAAAAAAGTAAACCTAAAAAACAAAACTAGGGGGAAACCGCGACTCCATATCTTAGTCTTCAGTGATTTAAGCAGCACTTAAAATGTATACACATTACCAGAGCAACCCTGTACGCATCAAACTCCCACAGCTGAAGAAACTGAAATATAAGGCTTTTCTTCATCTGACTTCATCCATCTATCTATCTATACTTTCCTTCTGTCACTCCAACAAAGGCTCAAGTATTAAAGACATTTACAGGATTATGTACAAAAAGGTGATTTTCTTACGTTTCTTTAAATCAATGATACTTCTTGCAAAAAGGGAAAGACAGAACAAAATGAAACATTAAAGAAAAAAATAACTTGTATTTCACATTTTACACCCTCTGAATAGTGGCTCTAAATTGAGAAAGCACGTCAGAACAAAAGAGAAAATAATAATTCAAAAACACAAAATATAATAATTACAATAATATTATATAATAATTAATGTTAACTGGTACAGATGAATCAATTAGTCTGGAAGAATGGAATGTTAACACGATTGCACATCTAGAAGCGGAAAAAGCATCCGGGCTCTTCCGTCCTGTGGGATAAGAAGGCTAGCGAACAGCACTTCTTTCTTATTTTCTTTTTTGTATTGATATGCAGTAAAAAAAAATTAAACAAAAACAACAGCACCAAGATATCGAAACCTCTCCCCACAAAACATCAGGCACAGGTATCGCTCGTAAGCGTCAGCGTGGGAGGAAACCCCATCACTACCGGGACAGAACCTGCTCGTTCATTCCCTAACACCCACTTCCTCAAGTACAGCCCAACCCGCTGTCATGGAAACCAGCGTTCCCCAAATCCACAGAGGAAAGTGTGGAATAAAAACCAGTCGAAATAAAAACACACAGTATTTCCTCTTTAAAAAATTAAAACAAGCTAAATTTCAAGTGTCTATAAAGCTGCGTTTTCCGCAGAGGAGCTGCATGTGAACGAAATTAATTCAAATCAAAACAAATGTGATGTCATAAAATGAAACATCAAACAAAACTAAAATGAAACTAAATCAAAACAAAACACCAAAGCAAAAGAAAAAAAAACAAGACAAAAAAATGAAACAAAAACCACAACAAATTGCCAAAATAACCATAAACAATAACTAAAAGCAAAAGCAAAACAAACTAAAACATAAACAAAAACCAAATCAAGCAAATAAGCTTAAAGCGAAGAAAAACAAAAGATAAAAAAACAAAGCAAACACCAAAACAAAACAAAACAATGAACAGAAGCCAAAATTAAACAATGAACAAAAACACATTCTTGGGCAGCTCCAACGAGCACCAACATTCAAAGGAAAGGGGTTTGGAAAAAGGAGGAGAGAAGCACCAATTTGTCCCAAGGTTCACAGTTCAGGAGGAGCGTGTGTGCAGTCAATGGGGCCGAAGACGAGGAGGAAGAGGGTCCCGGCAGAAAGGATGACATCACACTCACACCTGTCAGTGAAATGCACACCTGGGGACCATGTCTCTTAATGCTATCAAACATCTGGTGAATACAAACTAGTGCGCTAGTGCAAAAAAGGTAGCCTGCAGTCAACACAGGAAACTCTGCCCTGCTATGTGGGTGATAAAAGACACAAATGATATGAAGAGGAAGAGGAACTCGATTGGGTGACGTAGGCGGTCAGGCGGCGTTCCTCACGAGACTGCAGCGGCGGCACTTTTGGGCAGGTGGGTCAGGGACAGCTCCACGGCAGACCTCTTCCGGGGGCCGCGCTTGGCGGGCGGTTTGGTTGGGCTGGAGCTGTTACAGCCATCTGCCGCGCTTCTCACCAGGGCTTTACCACACACCTGATTCACCAAACTGTTGATCTGCTCCTGACAATGACAAGGAGAGACCATCGTGAAAAAGGGGACATACTTTGGCACTTTAGTTCTTGTCAATACCTTTGGCTCATTTTTTAAAAACAGTCTCAGCATTCTCTAAACTGTGAATGCAATTTTCAAAAGTAGTAACCCCAAACAATGAAGTTATTCTTCAAAAAAAAAAAATCATCAGTAAAAGGCCTTTTTTCATTGTGTGAGTCGTACTGATTAACCCTGGACATTTTTTTTATATATACAATAGAGGTCTGCTACCCGACCCGAACCCGCGGGTCCCGAAATACTTTCGGGTTTCGGGTCGGGTTTCGGGTTAATGTTTAATGGATAGCTTCGGGCTCGGGTCGGGTTCGGGTTTGTAGCTAAACCAAAACTATATGCAGAGAGGCTTCGCTGCTTTCATAGAAGCAACGCACACACATATCAGTGATCGCGCACAAACAGCACGGAAACTTTTATTAGTAAAATAGCTTCGACAGGCTACTGACTCGCACATCACAACATTATATTTATCTGCAATGAGGCGGCAAAATCGCTGTTTTTGAAGTAACTAAGCCTCATTGCTTGTAGAGAGACACGCAGACGCAGGTTCACATGCACGCGCAACTTTCATCGGTCTCTCGCTCGCTCGGTCTCTCTCTCTCTCTCTCTCTCTCTCAAATAAATGATTAATGCATTCAAATAAATACAATCTTATTTAAGATCTTATGTCTGATTTAAAGTAGACAGAATGCTAACGAGCCTTAACTGACAAAAAATTACCATTATTTGCACGGTCATCATCTTCTTGTCCATACAAAATTCATAAACTCGGCAGAATGTATGCGACCGCTGCACCTGATGTTCACAAACTTTCATAACTGGTAAATGTTTGTGAAATGGCAGACCCTTGATTAATCCGTTTATTTGCATGCAATCGTGAAATGCAGCCTTTTTCCTTTTTTTGTTGGCTATATCTATTTATTTTCCTTTTTTGTGAACAATTATTTTTATTAAGCAGTCAGCTAGTACAACAAAATATAGCACACCAATCCAGACTGCAGCCATACCCCCCCACCCACCAACCGACCAGCCAGACCTACACTGTGCCGAGAAAAACAAGACATTGCAGTGGAGAGAAGTACAAAGTGCAATGCCCAATCACAATAAAAAAACTAAATATACATGAATTCAAAATAAATTGCACATCAAAAAGAAGAAACAAAAGATTTAACAATGTAAAAAGCAGCATTCCAGGTCTTCAAAGTGTTTTTCTTCGCTCCATGAATACGAGCTGTAGATCGTTCCATAGAAACAATGTCCAGCAAAGATAAGCCCCATACACGTCTGGTCCTTAAATGAGGGGGAACCCAGCGACTGACTAACATTGTGGAGACAGAGCCAATTCAGAAAAATCATTAAGAAGAAAAGATCTGTAGTCAAAACCAGCCCCTTTCTAATAGGAATGATATGTCATGAGCAAGCCGAGTCCAGAAAAGAGAAAGTGCAGAGCATTCCCACATTTTTTTTGTAAATATGTACCGAGTGCCCTCCTGCGGATATAAATTGCAATTTGGGGAAGGTGACAAAATGCTATTTATTCCGGTGACGCAAAGCTTAATTTTCATTATCGTCTCTCTTCAGTCACATGGTCCTTTAGAAATCATTCTAATATGCTGATTTGTTGTTTAAGTATTATTGATCATTAATGGTGCACAATTCTTTTATTTTTTAATCAGTGTTTGTGCTGCTTAATGTTTTTGTGGAAACATTTTTTTTTTAAGATTCTTGGATCAATAGAAATTTTACAAGAAAATCATTTATTTGAAATATAAATATTTTTTACAGAATCAACTTGATCTTTTATTGCCAAAACACATGCAATTTGCTTGAATTAATAACAAATTAATGTCTGGTGTGAACAAGCCCCAAACTGTTCAGAGATGTGTACTTACTGTCTGGAGGGGGGGGGGGATTTGAGAATTGAGCAAACGCAAATGTCAAAAACTGTAATACAACACCGAATACACAGAAACTCATTTGTATGTGGAAATGTTTGTCACAATATTTTATGAAGTAACAGCAACAGTCCATTTAGGAGGGTTGCTGAACCCTAGAGGGGTCATATGATGCTTTTTTAAAGATCATTATTTTGTGTATTTGGTGAAACAGAATATGTTGACATGCTTTAATGTTCAAAAAATTGGAAACATTTTTCAAATACTGTACATTATTGTAGGTCCTCTATTCCCCGCCTCTCTCAAACGCTTCGTTTTCTACAAAGCCCATCCTTCCGACAAGCACAGTCTGCTCTGATTGGCCAGCTGACCCAATGCATTGTGATTGGCGAACACCACAAGCACTCGTTGGAAATCCAACGCCCCTTTCCATAATCACGAGCTTCAGTTTTCAAAATGTCCTTAGTTTTACCATCAGTTCAAGCCCGAGAGGGGAACCGAGTCACATGACAGACAATGTTGATGCTCGTATGTGTTTGCAAACAAGCCGCGATTGAGACGATTTCTGACGCGCTGTTCACTCCACTGTAATGTAACCCCCTCTCTCTCTCTCTCTCTCACACACACACACACAATGCGCAAAACTCTGCATTTGAACAGTCAATAGCAAATACTTAAACTAATAACAAAACATTCAGAAGCGCCAGATTGTCGTAGCAACGTTGCCTTGCAACCAGCCTTGTAACGTTACTCTCCTAGGTTCACAAAACTCTCGTCCAGAAAATGCATTTCACAAATTTGAACATCTGGGTTGTGCGGTCCTGTTGTAAATCATCTTAATGATTCCTAAATGTATCTACTTTCAGAAGGACAAATAAAGTTATTTTGCTTTCACATAGAAACAAACAGTGTCTCCCTGACACGGCTGCATCAACACTACTGCGGTTACTGACACCACGCCTTCTTTCTTTGTGGGAACATTTGGGCGGCATTACGCAAATATTTCCACATCGTGACGTAGACATGTGGGGGCGTGTTTGAATGAGGCGTTTTAACCCGGTCTGGATCAGCCTTCACTGTTAGATAGAATAAATCCTTTTGTGGTAGACTTTGAGCTTTGTAACTCTGCAGATCTTATACATGCACAAACAGCTACATAACACATTAAAGACATGGAAAAGAAGAAAATCGCATTATATGACCCCTTTAAGCAAAAGTGTCTCAACATGTCTCAGGCATTTTTCCGATCATGTGTCTTACCTCATCATAGCGGTACATCAACTTGAGGCCGCGGCAGCTTTTGTGTTTCTTCACATAGTGCAGCGCACACTCCAGACAGAAAACCACATTTTCATTCTCCTGCACCACCTGCAGCATTAACAACAGCCATTAGCTCAATTAAGATCAGAACTCACTTTCAACGCTCGGTAATTCTTTAGTCAGTGATAACTGAATGTGAATTATCAGCACTAGAGGTAAAATCAGCTGTGTTCTATTAAGACGACAAAGAAGCGAGTGACAAATTATACAACACACACTGACAAAACTACAATGAATACCGGTGTTGTACAGTATAGAACAAAGAACATTAGAGAACAGAATTGAACTAGTCAACACAGTATATACTGTAGGCTTTATTGTGATTTGTAGTGTAGTGCAGTATTGTATAGTAGATCAGTGGTTCTTAACCTTGTCGACTCCAAGCGCCCAATGGTCAAAGATAACATTCAAAAGGGCCTTCAAGACATTTCTGGTACTTCTGCGATAATTCACAAAGCTATACATTTTTTACTTTTAGAAACAACTTTAGTTTAGCGAAAACTATTCACTATTAAATAGTTGCTTATTAGCATGCATATTACTAGCATAAGGGTTGTTTATTAGTACCTACAAAGCACATATTAATGCCTTTTTATGCATGACCATATTCTAAACCCCTTACTTAAACTACTACAAACAAATACCTTACTTACTATGAGCAGTAATTAGGAGTTTATTGAGGGAAAACGCTTGGTTCATAGTAATATTGTGTTTTCTTATCCAAAGTGTTACGAAACTGTTCATTTATATAAACTTTTAAACTATGAAGGCCGAGCCAATGGATATCACACAAGTAACGTGTAAACTATGCGCAATAGTTATTACTATTAACGTCTTAACTTAATGCTGCATTAATTTAACAGAATTCTCTCAGAGACGACAAGAGACTAATCTACTTCAACATGGGCTGATAACAGTATAAAGACCTCATCCACAACAATCCCTTTATGGGCTAATTTGGGAGTGTGTCATATCAGTGATAATTTTAGGCCACATTTACACTGCTTAGTTCAAGTGACCCAATTTGATTTCTTTCCTCCCATGTGGAACAGATCGGATATGGCCCACGACCGTGTAAGCAGGAAAAAGTCCCATGGATTCCGATATTCTCCGATCAGTTTCAGGCCTCATTCATATGTGGAAATAAATCAGATATTAATTGGATGTGCATTTGCGCCTGCTGTGTAAGTGCACAAATCTGATATTCCCCCTGTAAATGCGACTCCTACGTCATCGAAAAGTGAGTTTTTGAAACATCTAGCGATACAGACATTCCTGTAACAAAAGAAACATCTCTAGTTGAGTAGCAGAGTATTAATTTCATTCATTGTGTTAAATAAAAGGAGATCTGACACCGAAATGTGATGCTCATTGCTGCTGTTGTCAGTGACGACGGCTCGTGCACAGACGAGCGCTTCAGTCCCGTTCGTTCCATTGAAACCACAAAATAAAATGCCTGCCTTTGATATACAATCACCGATGAACGCATTTGGTTTTAATTACTAAAAAAACACAGAAGATGTGACATGCTTAACAATATCTACCACCTGAGTATTATTCCACTCGCAAGCTTTCAGCGGAGCTGAAGATCATCACTGTCCTGAAGAATTTGTTCTAGGCTATATAATAATTTTCATGTATAGATGCAACTATTGCATTAAAAACATTTCTATATGAATTCCATGTCAATAAATTAAACTCCATGTACTATTCAAATTGATTTGTGATGTCATATATGCTATTTTTGTCTTGTTTCACAAAGTGCAGAGTAAAATGCACACATTGGATACGGGTCACTTTTAAAAGAAATTGAAGCACGTGGTCCAAAAAAATCAGATATTGTCACAAAATCGGCCTTAGCCTTAGAGCGCAGGATAAGCATTCAAATGAGGACAGAGCCTTAGTTTGTTGGTTTAGTGTATACTATTCTGGATCTAGAGTACAGTGCAGTATAATCGGAGCTGAATCTCACCATAGATAAGTAGCAGAGATGCTGGCACGTTTGGCAGCGTCTCTCGGATGACTCCAGCGCCAGCCACTTGCGGGGTTTCTTCCTGGTGTCAGCGGGTGAAAGGTTGTTGTCGTGAGAGCAGTAGCGTGCGGAGGAGAGCAGCCCTGCTTCATACAGATCCTGCCTTTGCTTCATCTCTATGTTCCTGTAAGACAGAGGCATTCAATTAGACTTCCAAGAGCTCCCTGTCTCATAATTGTCTTCCCAGTGAAGGTCCAGCACAATACTTTTTTTGAATAGTTAGAAATGCACTCTTAAGAACGCTTAAGTATAAAGGTTCTTGGCATTGATGGTTCCGTGAACATCAATGGAATCCTTACATGGCCCAAAAGGTACTTTGAAGTGGAAAAAGGTTCTTTAGATTAAAAAAAAAAATTCTTCACACTAAAACAAAAAAGGCTATTTTAAGAACTGTTTCTGAAAATGGTACTTCGATGGAATTGCTGTAAACACCCTTTTTAGATGCTTTATTTTTAAGAGTGTGGACAGCAGTGGCACTTTGTAAACAAAAAAAATCCTAAAGAGTCAAAGTAGTCTGCTATTTCACAACCCCTGCTGTAGAACTTCAGAGCACTCACTTAAAACATTATTATTCCAGAAACGTGATGTGTGTAGTTATTTCATCTAAGCTCATCGGGATGGGTTTTCAGTTCTCACCTGAGATCTTTGAGAAGAGAAGAGATTGTACTGAGCACAAGTCTGTTTTCTCGTTTGGCCTCGGCTGTGGCGATCTGGTACAGCAGTTTCTCCATAGAGAAGGGTTTTGCTATGTGCCTGTATTTCAGGTCCTGCGAGAGAAGAGCAAACATATAGAGCATATTCTAAACATCTCCTAGTAAATGTCTATAGGTCCCACAGGCGGATGTGGAAATGTGAAAGACCCACCTTAGCAGCCTCGTAGCCCAGGCTCATCCACTGTGGTGTGGCAAAGTGCACAGTTTCAGACACACTGTAGCCGCAGCACACCCTGGACACGAACGTACCGGGGAAGACCACCACAAACTGCCCGCTCTGCTGGACGGTGCGGTGGACCTTGATCCCCTCACGACAAAGCATCCTCTGGAGAAATCTGGAGAAATGCAGAGACATGCAATGTAAAACAACTGCCCAAAAGTAATGCTATTTTTGTTTACAATATCTCACCATAATGTTCTTCTCCAGCATTTCCAGTCCCGGCGTGCCGTTGGCTTGTAGCAGTGTGTGCACCACTTTATCAAGCTTTATCTTTTCCTCAGCAGGAATAGAATACCTGAAATAGGACGGGCAGAACTTTCTGTCAGTGTCAGTGTTTGTTTGACATAAGACAACAGCGCTGTCTGCCGGCTCTTAAACCAGTTTTGTTGCTATGGAAACAGGCCGTGGCTTTATTATGATGAGTCATGCACATAAAAACACAAACAAACAGCTGAGTGGAATGCACACTGTAAGTGACTGTGTTTTACAGAGTACTGCGCCCTCTAGAGGAGCTGATCTGTACAACACAGCTGAGTTAGGATAGACATTAGCAAAATGTACCATTTTAGAACGAAACGACATTTAGTCAACATTGTTACAGTAATCTAAATACATTAAAAATCATTTTGGTAAATAAAATAAAATTCACATTTTTAAACTAATTGAAATATGTTTCAAATATGTTGAAATAAGTTGAAGTACAACAATTATTAAAACATAAAAATGACAAAAACACAACAAAACTACTTAAACTTTCAAATAAAAAAAAAGACACCCTAAAATATAAAAATAAAATATAAAAGTAAAATTACACTGAAAATTAGTTAAGTGTTTGGACCTGATAATTATAAATCAATCAATCAATCAATCAATCAATCAATCAATCAATCAATCGATCAAACAATCAACCAACCAATCAATCAATCAATCGATCAATCAATCAATCGATCAAACAATCAACCAATCAATCGATCAATCAATCGATCAAACAATCAACCAATACTTTGATCTTTATCTGATGCTGTTACATACATCATTTCACACCCCAATGCTGGTTTATGAGGCAAATGTTCAATTCAATTATTTTAATTCATTTCTAAATTCATTTCTAAACAGTACCTCAGAACAAAAACTTACCAAATGCAATCAGCACCAGTGTGTAAGTAATCAATGTATGGAAGGCGGTTTTGGTCTTGTGACCAGCATGAGGTAGAAAAGACCATGCCGATGTTCAGCCAGGGAACTGTCACCCCTGAGAGAGAACGAGAGAAAGACAGACAGAGAGGGGGGTGATGACTTCATCGACAAAGGAGCTTTACATGATGCCCTTCCTGCTACTGACTACAATAGTGGACTCACCAGGCACAGCACCAAGATGGCGTAGAATGGATCCAGAGTTATTGGAAAGGACAGTGAGGTTCCATCCATGCCTGCAGCGACAGAGAAAAACATTTGTATAAGCGGCAATACATCTTCCCACCATGCCTTTAATTAATCTCAAATGAAAGCAGCTCTCTTACTTGGAAAAGGGTTCGGACTTGCCCACAGGGAAGCCGCTTCCATGTGTGTTTGTGTCCACTCTCCCATAATGCACTGCAACGTGGCAGTCCCTCTGCTCCACTATCCGCCAATAATCTTGCTATATAAAGAAAAGCAGGACAGATGGAGATGAAGAGAAATGGCAGGAAATGAGGACATATGACAGGATACAAGGACATAACTGTCATGGGATACGCTTATAAAATATGCAACACTGAAAGTCAGTGCTATTTAAAGACAATTTATCATTGAGAAGATATTATAATACTTTTTTTAGCATTGATACTGGTCACTAGGGTCAACATTTCACACCAATAATATAGTAATATACTACACTGTACACAATTACATCTGGTTAAAATACAGGACGTGGTTTGTGTATACCTTCCCAGGGAACACATATACTGACAATACAAATGTGTAGCCTGAATGCACAGTAAGTCGCTTTGGATAAAAGCGTCTGCTAAATGCATAAATGTAAATGTACCTCAACTTCAGCAGCCCCAGGCTCTTTGTTGAAGCACATCATCATAGTATTTCTTGCTATCCTGTAAAAGGTGGTCAAAGATACCGATCTCCCCTGGAATAAAAACAATAAACATTAAAAAAAGGCAAAATAATCCATGGCATAAGCTGTTTGTTTGTTTGGTGCCCATCTTGGAATTGGCTCCCAGCACCTCTCAAAAATAAGCTAACGATTTAATAACATCTTTCAAATTACCATTAAGTTCTGTTAAATGTGTAAACTATGTGTTGTAGTTTTTCCTATTCATTGTTCCACAAGCTGTCTATCTCAAACTCTTCTTAAGCACAACAGCACAACTGAGAAACACTCACTCTCTAACCGCATGACAGCACTGATGACTATAGACAAAGACAATTGACAGGTACCGCTCTGGAGATGAACAAAGTGCAGTGTGTGTGTGAGGAGCTGAGATGTGACATATATTCAGAAACCATTCTGTGAAGAGGCCCATCCTCACTGTCCCGCCCAGCAGAGAGTGTTACCTCAGACAACAACACACAGACACACAGACAGACGGGGTGCTATAAGAGACGGCAGGGTATTTTTATAGGGCTGGTGAGGCAGACGGAGTCACCTTACATAGACTATAGCTAAGAGTTAAGCCTCACGTAGACCAGGAGCTGAGGGCCTGGGAACAAGCCCTCTCACACAACAGCCACTCTCACGGATACCCACCCACCCAGTCATAGTTCTCTCTTTCCTTTACCACCGGCCCTCTCTCAAACACGAGAACCAAACAAACTCTTCCCTATATATGCCTTGCTTTTTACATTGGTAATCTACTTCTACTACAGCATGCTAACCAAAATGAAACCTTTCAATGTCTGAATTAAAACACTGTTCATGGGCAGCAGACAGCCTGTGCAAAAAGTACTCTTCACCCGAACCACATACACACAAAAGTATTTCAATTTCTAAAGCAGCCTCATGCTAGCATGCTAAGCAAATGACTTGACATTTATAATAAACACAGCATGCATTATTGCGGTTTTAAAACAAAATGTATAAAATGAAAAGTCTCGGTGCAGAAGGAAAAAAAAAACACGCATATACTGCTGAGACTAATTTTGGCCAAAATGGGATCCCAAAGCACTATAATTTAGCTTCAAGTCAGGAAGCACGCCTGTCATGTCTAAAATACTACCTAGGCAGGCAGTTCGCTTGAGTTTGTAACAGATCAACGGCGTTTTGTACCTTTAAATCTGAGGAACAAAATAGATACTCATACTGGCAGCTTAGTAAGTCATACCTCTGAAATTAAGCTCAGATCTGTGATGCAGAGCACAGCATAGAGACACATCCATCAACCACTGTAAAGCCAACCTTAGCAGCATTAAAACCCAAAATGCATCACATATTAAAGCTGTCCACATTTCTTCCCCAGCAGTGTGGCTCTGTGTTCAGTGTAAAGAGACCAACATAGTCATCACGCTTGATATTCTGGCACGTTCTCTGGCAGCTCGGCGGTGAGCCCTCTATGCTCTCTCTAAACACTTCATTACCTGAGGAAATGGCACATCTGCCAGTCTGACTGCGTGAATACAGTGAATGAAATGAGTTTGACACACAATACTGCCAATTCAGAAAGGAAACACAATAGCATTAGCTTGGCGAAAAAATTTAGGACTGCCATTATCAAAACAGGAGGTGCGTTACCTTGTATATACATTTGTGCTGGTCACTGAGAACGCCATCATCTGCCTCCTCATCTGCCTCACCACTGTCCACTTTTTCCCCTTTCTTTTCCTGAGCAAACAGTCTGCGGCGGCCGGCCTGCCGCTGGGTGTCTGTCTCTTTGTTGTGATTGCGAAAACCATTGCGGTGGTTGAGGCCGTTGAGCCCATTCTTGGGTTCGTAATGGGGAAGAGGAAGAGACCGCTGGCCGTTATTAGAGTGGCCCTCCAGGGGTCCCCGCTTGCGTTCCAGAGCTTCCTTTTCTGCCAGCACTTCCTGCTCCAGTTGCTGGTGCTCCTCGGGAGAGAGCAGGTCATAAGAGAGCAGGTACTGGAGGTAGGCCTCCTGGAGCTTGGCCAGACGATCCTGTGCTGATTTGGGAATGCGAAGCAGGTCGGCCAACCGGCTCCATTTTTTCAGGTCCATCACCTGCTGCATTCCACCTATGTTGCAGACCAGCTCGGAAAAACGAGCCAGATCAACTTCACAGCCACCTGAAGGGGCGACAATGAGAGATGATTGTGAATGTTTAATGCGCTGTACACTGATGAAAGTATATTAACAGTTAATGTATAAATTAACAGTTAATGTCTAAATATGTTAGTGGAGAAATGGTGGGGCATCTTTATTTGTCTTTTGACAAATAACAAAACATAACAACTGGAGAATTTGAGCTAAGGAACTGAGGGAGAGAGAGCACCAACAAAGGTCAATGACCAGGAGTTTAAAACAAATTATTGCAGGATATCGACAGCATTCTAATAGGCTCAATAAACATTTATTTCAACCGTATATTCTGACTGGACCCTCAAATAGCACACAGGATTCTGAAGTAAAGCAATTGCACAGGGCTGCTTTAAAACCTTGCAAACTTGTAACTGCTGGACAAGCTCTGGAGCAATGGTCGATTGTTTTGACATTTCCAAACTCCTGGCAGGAAGAAGGAACTTGACAACTATATTTTGAGAATGGACCATGAGGCTGTTCACTGGTCAGTTTACATACAAACTGTCTCTCACCCCTTTATTCACTTAAGAAAAAGTGTTTACAGGCGGATATGTAATTACAGTATACTTACGCATTCACAAGGCAACACAGCTACAGTAATTGCTGCAGTTGGACCTGAAGTTCAACTTGATAAGTGGGTTACACAAGACCAGAAATGGGCGCACCGCCTGCAGGGCCACGGTTTTAGTTTCAGCCATATTAAATCCACACCAGTCTAAAATGTATCCTAAGAAGTTATCTTGATTAGATTGTTCAGGTAGGTTTCATTAGAGTTGGAACTAAAATGTGCAGCACATTGACCCCTCCAGAAGCAAAGTTGCCCATCACTGCACTAGCCCCATAAGAGGATTCCTCAAATCTAACCTTGGAGGGTCATAGCTCTGCAGAGTTTAACACCAATCCTAATGAAAAATACTAGAGCAAGCTAATCATGGTCTTCAGAGCTATTAGAAAATTAAAGGAAGGAAAGTTTGCACTTAATGCTACAGGGCAGTGGACCGCTTGGCACATAATCATATACCAACAAAAGCATTTGTAATCACAGTTTTAAGTGGACTCACCTATAAGCGGTGGCTCGTCCATTGAGATGCCCTGAGATTTGAGGTGTTTCTTAATGCAGGCCAGTTTCTGAACATTGGGGCCCCAGCGCCGACCCAGCTTGTGGATGTGCTGAACCTGTGTCACAAAGCGCATATCGTCATTGAGTTTACACTCTGGCCTCCAGTCAGGAGGAGGCAACACTCTGCACAGTCCAGACGACTCGGCCCGTTCCCGAACTGAGTCGAGGTACACCAAAGGGTCCTGAAAATCCCTGGAGGTGGGCTTGAAAACAGGCACATCCCCCAGGGCCGCGCACCCTGCCCTTCTCCTCTCCCGTTCCCTTTCTCTGTTCGGCCATGGTGTAGGCGTGTGTGTGGGCTCTGCTGGTTTGAAGGATTTGCTGGCTGAGGTAGTGGATGTGGTCCAGTTGAGGGCAGGGTTAGTTTGGGTCCTCTGCGGTGTTTGTCTGATGAACATCAGTTTGCCAGCAGAGGCACGTTTGGGCCGCTGACATGCTGGCTCGGGGGTAGCGGGGTTCTGGGGCATGGCAGGGAAGGTGGGAGCAGCAGGGGGCGATGGAGGCGGGGCGTGACCCATTTTCTGAGTCGGGGAAGCGGCCATTTCAGTGATATTGTGTGCAATAGTGACAGTGTTGGGGGGCTTGAACTGACCCAGGGCCTTCTTACTGCGAGTTTCCAGTGGGCTAGTCTGCAGTTTAGCTTTCTTAACCTCAGCAATAGGTGGCTTAGTTTTAACCTCGCCACTCTCAGTTCCAGCTCCAAGGATCGTAATGGTATCACTTCTGCGTTTAGAGTTCCGCAGTCCCTGCCGC
Organism: Oxygymnocypris stewartii; assembly: GCA_003573665.1. Classification (NCBI taxonomy): domain Eukaryota; kingdom Metazoa; phylum Chordata; class Actinopteri; order Cypriniformes; family Cyprinidae; genus Oxygymnocypris; species Oxygymnocypris stewartii. The sequence continues at coordinate 1,022,532 of QVTF01014107.1, read as the reverse complement.
ACTTGTCGGACATCTTCCTCCTGTTCCTTGGCACTGTGGCATCCATTAAGCCTGCCATTAGGCCGGCCCCTTTTAGTCATTTTATGCACCCCATTGGATAATAGCACCTGTTTTCGGGTTTTTGCATTGATACTTTTGGCTTTTCCTGAGTGAGAGAGCTGGGGCCGGCCATGACCATTGCTGGTTGGATGATGAGAATGATGGTGGTGATTGTTGCTGTAAGCACGGAGACCAGCAGAAGAAGCGTGCTTGCTGTGGTTGAGTTTGGCTTTCTTAACCAGTTCTTGTTTTGCTTTGGTGTTGGTGATGTGGCCCTTGGTCACAGTGGCTGTGTACTTCACATTTCTGGATGGCAGACGGAAGTCTTTTGACTTTTTGGAACTGGCCGTATGCGTGCCGACTGATGATGCCCGTGTGAGTCCATTTACTTTCGAGACCTAAAGTGAACAGAAGATATAATCATGTTACATAAAGTGGATCAATGCAACTTACTAAGCAACTGTGAGAATGCTCAAAGAATCCACTCAATCTTGGCGCCAAAGAATTTGTTTCTGATGTCTATTCGCATACCGAGTCAGTCACAGTGCATGTTTTGGCTCACACAAAAACACAGACCACAACAGAGCTCCAAAAACCCCAAACCAGAGAAAACAGAAGGGAAGAAAGAGGAAGGGGACGTGTACCAGATAGAGGGAGGAAAAAGAGAACTGTTTTTATTCAGTGCCAACAGCTGCGAAACAATCCTTAGAAATAAAGTTTAATCATAAAATCCCATTCAAGCACCAATTCATAGTCTGCTTTTTAAAGCACAGTGTACTAAAGTTCTTCAAATTTGGCTTTAATGTCCAAATATAAGGAGCTGTGCTTTCAGCTGATCTGAGGCCCCCGATATACTTCACAGCAGAGCAGATGCAGCTTGGGTTAAGCCCGGCCTCTCGTTGTTTAACAGCCACCAAGGGAATTAGACTATGTTAGGCTACAAACAGAGTCAGCCTCAACTTCTCTCTTCACATTATTTTATTTGGCTCCGTTTTTCTGGCAAGGCAGAAGGGATTTTATTTCCAATGTGTGTGTTCTGATAGAGCCAAGAAAAGAAGATGCAGCCGGAGGGTTTTAGTGGGCTAAAATTCCAGGTGAAATAAACACAACGTGTTTTCTGACAGAGGACTCTTATTGGAGTCCTGACATTTGGCTTAAAGTCCTCGGCAAATCTTTGTGGTGAATAGTATATAGTAGTATAAATGGAAACCAACAATAACAATAGCCCTATTCTGAGTTCCTAACTCATTTCAACTAAATAAAAAGTTAGGAGCTACGAAAAAGTGATGACAAAATTATGATTTGAGATAAATCAAATGTTTTATCTCTTCAATAATTTGCAAACATGTACTGCAGGAAATTATGTTTCAGTTCCTAATAAAGTTACTGCCATTTAATAACATTTTTACTTGCATTTGACGTGTGCTAATTGCAAAAAGTTTTCCACCAAACAAAAGGAAACAAATACTTTACAATTAAAAATTATTCTTGTGTCATAATTTGAATTTTCACACCTGATATAAAGGGGTTGAGGTTTAATTGCTCTGTACTCATTTTTGTGTGAAGCCTGTTGTGATGGATTCACACACTGTGATCAGGCCTTTACATGCTGTGCCATACCCTCTCACATCCCTCCCAATTTATTTATCTCTCTTTAAAGTCTCCGGATGCATTTACATAACAGCGTCCAGACTGCGGTGATCTCTGTGCCAGATAGACAGACGAGGAGATTGCTGAGTGTTTTTGGAGTAAGACATCGGCTGTATTGTATTCTTATCAGGTGCAGCCAAACAACAAAGAGAGGCTGTTAAAAGATAAGGGGGACTGAAATGTGACCTCCATCAATCGCTTCCCCTTGTCAGAGCTTAAAAATAAAAAACGGCAGGGGGGAGAGGGCCCAGAGTCAGACATGATGGATGCTCTCTGCAGGTACAGTAAGCAAATGTGATGTCAGCTGAGGTCATGTCTATGTAGCCCCCCGTCATCACACCCGCCCCCTTTTGAAATAACACGTTAGTGGTCTATGGCACACCCCATCCCATCTGCGGGGCTCTGAGAGTGCAGAATGTGATAATGTGCCGGATGCTGAGTAGAGCTTGTGTGCCGACTGCGCTGCAGAAATCCCACGTCTGCGCTGTGAACACTAGAGGGCTCGCTGATCCCAGAACACCGAGGGTGCACACGAGCCCTGCCGCACACTGCCAACTATTATTTAGACTGCTTGAAAAGGTGGAAGTGAGAGAGAGAAACCGCGTAGGCGAGAGAACACAGGTCACTGGACTGTCCCCAGTGGGCAACCTCTTGAAAGCAGGGGAAAGGAAGGAAGGAACCAAGGAAAGAGAATGGTAGGAAGGATGGAATAGTTTAAGGCCGGCTGGCCAAAGACAAGCAATTAAATCTGCTTAACAGCCAGGAACAAAAACAAGAGAACACACACAGACAGAGGCCAGGCCAGCTCTCTGAAGTGGATCTTAGTCGCACGTGAGCATGAGAGAGGGCAGATGACATCATGTGTTGTTATAGGCCAGCTGCAGCATAGCAAAAGATTTAACTGAGAACATCTGCAGAGCTGCAGCCCACACCACTCACACACAAGTTACATGTCTGTGTGTTAAACAAATGCTCTGTAACTGTCACTCTCAATTTAAATTAACATTTAGCTCAAATTAGCAGAGCAAATAATAATATAACACAAAGGAAGAAGAAAATAAAATACAAATATGTAAGTTTACTTCCTTTTTATATTTTACTGTAAAACAAAATAGTTGGGAGAATGGGGGTTTAATCCACTTTCTCTTTGGAAATAAACACAGCCAAGTAACCACCCATTAAAAGAACAAGAACACTTCTAAGACAAAGCCAAAATATCACAAAGACTCATTAATATGTATACAATGAAACAAATAAATAGATCTTAACTCGGGATAACAATTTACATACTGTCCAATAATAATGCTGCTGAAACTGATCCTGCACACTCAAAAAAATGTATTAAATGAAAGTCTGAAAGAAAAAATGAAGTATAAACCATTATTCCGCTCGTGTGCCATGGGTCATGCTCATGCCAGAGCTCTTCAACACATGAACACCCTTCAGAAAATGAGCTTTTATAGAGAGTGAGTGAGAGAATGGGGTCAACAGCTGTCTAATAGATTCTCACAGTATTGTGGATTATGCTGCATCTATCTGTGCTGTTTATTGTTTTAAGTATAGCAGATGAGTGGTAATGTGTGTGTATGTGTGTCGGCATAATAACAGGCTTTATCGGACTCAAGGGTTTAACGCTGGGTCAGTCTTTGCGGTTAAACTGTTAAACCGCCACTTACAGGTGCCGCTGCTTCATGCCGATTCATCACAACGATTAAAACAGCAGTTCTCAAGCTAAGCCCACACTTCTCATTTTGTACAAAAAAAGTCTTGTACAAGAAGATTTGTACAATTTCTACAAGAACATTTACAAAATGATCTTCTTTTGTATTTCACACAAAGAAATGTATACGGTCATGGAATGGGGGTGAGTAATTTAATTCTAATTTCTGAGTTTGTTTAGTTCATCTTTGCCTTTGGATCATGTTATGGTCTACATTTTAAACACATGAAGTTGCATGATTTATTTTTTATATATATATATATATATATATATATATATATATATATATATATATATATCTATCTATCTATCTCTATATCTATATATCTATATCTATAGAATAATATCTATATATATATATATATATATATATATATATCTATATATCTCTATATATATATATATATATATATAGCTTGTACAACCCCAAGGCTGAGAATCTCAAGATTACAGTGTCAAAGGCATAAAAAAGACAGAAAGAAAGAGAAACTGAGAGGCTGATCCGTCTTTCCCTGCTCTCTGAGGTTCATTGTTCACTTAATTAATCAGTTTTGTGGCACTCAAAGACGACAGACTCGTTAGTACCGGAGATGGTGGTGGTCTGATTGTCTGTAAGCCACATCGGGATGGATGTTCCCTCCTAACTATCAGATACAGTATAATTCTCAGGAGTCCAAAATGATCCCTGTTCATACTGACACGGAGATGGACATGAAGGCTTGTACCTGCTTGCGGAGTTCTTCTGCGGCTCGTCTGTAGTTGTGGCCGTTGGTGTTGTGGCTCTTGGCCGTGGCCGCAGTGTGCTTGTGGGAGATCTCACCAGACGCGTCACACACCTCGTTATGATCTCTACCCTCAGAAGACTCTCTGCCTCTGGATCTGGGAGAGAGCTCTTTGTCCTTGTGTACCTTAAGGCCATTCAACACTGCAGGAAACAAAAACACAGGGTTATTCAAAAAAACTAAAATATTAATTGTAAAGACGAATCAAATTATTGCATTGCATTTTCTTGTCGGTTACATTTTGTATTCAATTCTTGCATTCTATATAGCATGTTTCAAATATTTTTTATAATCCTATTTGCATTGGATTTTTAGTGTGGAAACTTAGCGTGTTTAGGTTTGACATTGTACACGATCCACTGCACTATGCAAGTTTATGACTGTTATTGAATGCAGTGTCAAAACAATTTTGATAAGACTGCTGTTTTGCCTTACTTCATACTTTACTGTTGCCAGCGCACCGTTTTCATACTTGGAAGCATGCAAACTGGCATAACCTTCGGGTCAAGTTAGTTCTAGCTACCAGTCTAAATGTATATAATGAGATGCATCGTGAGCTCTAGTTTAGTGGTCCATGATAACAAAATTACATATGAGAGAGGTGCTGTGTTTATAATATGCTTACTACTACTGCACTATATAGTCTGTATGCTGCGCACAGAATTCAAGTTTTCTGTAAGCCAAGAAAAAAGTAATACATTTAAATTACAATTATTATATACTAGGTACAATTTAAATCTAGCAACATATTTACAGTCATATTGCTTAAATTAAACTTTATTTGGAGTACTTATTTGTGCACAGTGCATATTTCTTAATATTAAACCTAAAATGTGTTTTAATGTCACTATTGATGAGGAATGTATGATCTTTGAACAATATCAGTCTTTAAATGCAAGTTATTTAGAGTGTACCTGAAGTATACTGGCAATAGTTCCACTTGAGCACAATCGAATATACTTCAGTTGGACCTCAGCACTACTTCCCCACAATTAAAGGGCATTAAGTACAAAATTAGTTGTTCCAATTTTGCAGAATTTAAGTATACCAGTTTAGTATACCAAAAGTATAATCGCAGGGTGTTTTTAATAAATACATAAATATGTAAATGTATCTGTGGTATACTTAGCGTGAAAAAAAGATTTCAAATACATTTTAGTATATTTGTTTTTACTGTGGATAAAACATTTATAGGGCACACAGTATCCCATGATGCAATGCACTCAAACTGATATTCTATTTCTAGTTTGAAGGATGAACCAGATGGATGGCTAAAATATGGGAATTATGCATTTTCATTTATCATGATACATTTATCATAAGTGCAATGCTTCCCTCTTGTTTCACTTAACATTACATTGCATAAAACACCAAAAAAAGAGCTCTGACATACCATAAGTATCAACTATTATAAAAAATAGTTATATTTGTATTATACACCCCCCCCCCCCCCAAAAAAAAAGTCACTCCTTTTCATCTGTAAGTTTGCTTTTAGTGCATTAGTCCATTAGTTATTTCTCTACAGATAATGCTGTAAAAAACATGTTCTGCATTTTTGGACAGGGTAGTCTGTCTGTTATCAGGCCCTCTGGACGGCTCTAATTAACACATACTCAAATACTCTCTGTATTTATGACTGCTCACTTTAATTGTACAGTGTTTAAGTATCTACAGGCAGCAGAGCGTGTCAGCGAGGGGGCAACGGGCGGGCTTTTGCGCTGTGAGGCTTGCGCTTGGAACTGCTACCGACAGCTGAACTCAATAAAAGGTGTTTAATTTAGAAATGTAAACACGCTTCTGGGTTACTGAGGTTCAGTGAATGAAAGCCGAGCACTGTGGTTTGTCTCGCTCTGAGAGACACTCGGAGAGAGAAAGACTGGAGCATTGACTATGCTCCATATTAAAGTGTCACATCGGAGATGGACCAGCTCAGACAACGGGCTGCGTCCAGGCACGGGATAGGCAGAGGATAGACAGCACGAGAGTGCACGAGAGAGAGCGCGAGAGAGAGAGAGAGAGAGAGAGAGAGAGAGAGAGAGCGAGAGCGAGAGCGAGAGAGAGAGCGAGAGTGCGGAAGAGTGCGAGAGAGTGCGAGAGAGTGCGAGCGAGCGAGAGAGTGAGCGAGAGAGACCGAGAGAGCGAGAGCGAGAGAGCGAGAGAGAGCGAGAGAGAGAGAGAGAGACCGAGAGAGAGAGAGAGAGAGAGAGACGAGAGAGAGAGAGAGAGAGAGAGAGAGAGAGAGAGAGAAGAGAGCGCGAGAGAGAGCGAGAGAAAGTGAGAGAGAAAGCGAGAGCGAGAGAGAGAGAGCGATAGAGAGAACGATAGAGAGATCGATAGAGAGAGAGTGTGTGAGAGAGAGAATATGAGTGTAAACTCAAGCCTGTAAGGAACAAGGAGTAAATTCCTGAACCTGGGCCAATCTGGAGCACTCAAGATCAATATAAAGTGACTTCTTGCCGGCTGAGAAATAACACGTAGCTTATTTATTCAAAGCTGAGTGAATAAGATTAGACAAGACAGTCCAGGTGCACCAATGACATACTACTGTATGTGTAAGATGATTTAATGCATACTGATCTTGATTTCTCATAATATGTAGGAATTGTAGTATGCAAACCAGGATTCCGACTAAATGTCTGGATGTTAAAAAAAAAAAACGCCTCACAGCAACAGAACTACATTAATGTGTGTATTTGTACGTTTATGTATAGTTCCCAGCATGATGTTCTGATTGCTGTTGAAGACACATTAACACACTCAATTAGACAGGCACTTGGCTTTCAATTATATGCTGACAGACTATTTTTGTTTGATAACATCAAGTTTCATTAACACATACCTTGCTGCCCCTCTTTAAACTCCCACATCATCTATTGAGAATATCAACCAAGCGCTCAAACTGTCGTATAAGGCTGTCTCCTTCATTTGTTGCGGGGGTGTCTGAGTGTGTGTAAGCGTACAGCGACGTGTTGCCTGCCGTTACTCGGCACAGCTGTGAGCTGAATGCATAAACAACTTGTTACCACCTTTCCTACTAAAGTGATAATTGGAGTGGAAAAATGTAAGCTTCACCTCCCACTCCAAAACAACATTCCCATCTCCACACTGGAAACAGCAAGTCTTCGCTCTCTCTCTTCACATGTACAGCTTGCAGAAATATTTACACTATCGTTCAAAAGATGTTTCTGAAAGAAGTCTTGCATGCTCACACAGGCTGTATTTACTTTATCAAAAGTATTGGGAATTGAAAAAAAACTTGAGAATTTTGTGTAATATTGTTAAATATTACTGCAATTTAAAACAAGTGTTTTCTATTCGAATACATTTAAAAACCTAATTTACTCCTGTGATGCAAAGCTGTATTTTCAGCATCATTGGACCAGTGTCACGTGATCCTTCAGAAATCATTCTAATATGCTGATTTTAATGCTCAAGGAACATTGATTTTCATTATCAATGTTGAAAAGTTAGTGTTGCTTACATTTGTTTTTTTAAATGAACAGAAAGTTCAAAAGAACAGCATTTATTTAAAAAAAGAAATCCTTTATAAATGTATGCATCGTCGATTTATAAATGTAGTGCATGCTTGCTGAATAAAATAAAGAAATTAAATATTTTATTTTTTACTGATGCCAGACATTTTGTATATTGGGTTGATATAGGAGCTGGACTAATTAATTGCTTTTTAATTGGCATTTTAAGATAGTTTGATCAATTTACAGAAGTCTGAAGTTTGCATAGATTTCTCTAAAATTAAGATAATAATAATGGGATTATTAAATATAATATTGCATGCTTTTACACCAAAATTACTAATGCAATTGTAAACTATAATATACAAACTATTTCACAGTGAGTTACAGACTCTCTCTATTTTGCTGCATGTTTTCTTTTTTGCTCTTTGTTCTTACCGAAGCTATTAAACTTGCTAGACAGTTTGCCCTTCTTGGGTGTAGACTGGCACGATGTAGATGCCACACTGGGTGGTTTCTCTTCCTCAATTTCATCTTCATCTACCAGATCTTCCTCATCCTGAGAGCTGCCGAAGTAGGCCATGTTACTAGGTAATGCCGGTGAGCCTGAGATGGGACAGAGAGACAGAAAGTGTTAAAGGAAGCCACAGGCCCAGTGCATTTACTAAGAAGTGGTTAAAGAAAATGGGATAAACCGGCACGACCATGTAATCTCAGTTTCTATTGCAACCATAATCCTCTCAAAATCAGCTGCTGCTCTGGATGAGATTAGAGACCAAACCAAAACCAAATTAAACACAAACAACAAAAATCAATCAAACAAAAGCAAACAAATAAATAAATAAAAGAAAACACCAAACCAAAACAAAATCAAACCAAAACAAAAAGTGTAATAAACATGGTGGATGAGCAAATAACTAACAAAAACTAATAACTAATCAACCCCAAAAAAAAAGACAAAAAAAAGAAAAATATCCCAATTCTAAACCATTTTAATATGAAGGTAATTTTACGTCATAAAGATTTGCATGCGTATGGTAAGATTTGTGAAAGTGTACATAAGACTGCAAGCGCAAATAAAATTTGCAAGCGCAAGAGAAGCTTTGTAAAGGTGTAAATCGCGTTTTAAGAGCAAGAAAAAATTATTTGCAGCATTTTGCTGTTACTCGTAAATGTAATTCATGTTTTGTGAAACTGCAACTTCATGCTGACACTAAATAAATATGATCTGCATTCTTATGACTTCCGTTTTTCCGCGTTTACACTTTTGGCACGTTTTTTTCGCCAAAATACGGTCAAAAGCTCTGCAAGCCTGTGAACAGTGATTTGCAAGCGAAAACAGCAGTTTAAAGAACTGCAAAACGGATTGACCGCGTAGAACCAATCTGTATGTGTAAAAAAACAGACTGTCAAATGTCTAAATGACTTGTTGTGTATGTGGGGTAAAAAGATCCGGAAATAATCCGATTTGTACAGCTCCGTCTTTCTTTTATCTGCGCTTGCAGTTTTGGCACGATTCTCTCACTAACTGAGATTTGCAAGCGCGAAGGGGAGGCGGGTCCACCTTCTTGTAGCCAATCAAATGAGGCTCTCGCTGACTCTCCATTTACTCTTATCTGATTGGTTCAAATAAACACATCAAGACATGTATCTTCATTTAGTTCGGGGACGTTCTTGCTGCCGGAATGTTACTTTTATCGTACACATGCAGTAAAAAACAAATAAATAGTAAATACCAACTTAATTAAAACATTATATTTTATAAGTCGTGTACCATTAAGCTAGACTCCCATGTCTTCCAGATCTTCATGCGGGCAATCGCTGTCTTATGTGTGCTGTTTTATCAGTTTCACTTTCGCTTTCGAACGAAATCGATCACATTCAGCAAGGAGGGGGGAGGATGGAAAGTGAGGGGCACAATAACTCATTTTCGGGGGCACGGCCCGCAAATGCCCCCTCTTGGCACATGGCCTTGGCCCATTAGCTACACCTCGAGCACTATCAGCACTTAAACCTGCACTATACTGCATGTTTGCGATTCGGCCGCACCACACCGGGCAACAGTTATCATTATCAAGTGCCGTTCTCCGCCAGCCTCATGAATGAAACATTAGTGTATCGGCCACGGCCCTGCGAATGTGCTCTCATTAGCGCTCGATTAACGTGAAGCTGCAGCCGGGGCGGCTGCGCTGGTGATGTCTCTGCATGCATGCAGCATTTGGCATGCCACATTAATGGTCTGTGTGACAGCATTTATAATAGCAATAGAGACAGGTTGAGTGTTTAGAGAAAAAAAAAAAAATATATACTGAATTAAGTAGAAACTTAACGAGGCGCTGTTAAATGGATGGCTGTAAAAGGGCTGAGAGACGAGAGTGCTGTGTCTGGTTTGCACTGGTGAAATGGTCTTGTTATTGTTCACTAAAATGATAACCCTTTATAATATGGTTTCATTGGTTAACATTAGTTAACTACATTAATTAACATGAACTAACAATTAAATACATTTCTAAACCATTTATTAATTGTAGTTAATATTTCAGCATTTACTAACACATTACTGAAATCAAGACTTGTAACTGTTAGTTATTGTTCATTTATTATTATTGCTATTTAATTATTTGGCAATGCTTTATTTTAAGGGTGTCCTTGTTACATGTTACATGTACTTACTATATTAATAACAATAAATTATGCAAGTAACCCTAAGCCAAACGCGAATCCTAACCATAGTAAGTGCATGTTGTTAGTTAGTATTACGCAGTACTTAAATGTGTAATTACACTGCAAGGGCACCTTGAAATAAAGTGTAACTTTAGTTATTTCATTGACCTGAATGAACATGAACTAACAATGGACAGTTGTATTTTTATTAACTAACATTAACATAGATGAATACACACCGTAAACAGGCATTGGTCATTGTTTATGATGCTTGAGCAAGGCACCGAACACCTTTGCTTTTCCTTTTCTTTATTAATATCAATTAATGCATTAACTAATGGGACCTTATAGTAAAGCGTTACCACTAAAACGTAAAATAAAATGATTCAAAATGAAACATTAGAAGAAAAGCTTAAACTTGAAAAAACTTGGGGGAAAAAGAAACAAATTTTGCCTTGGCAACTAACTGAACTAAACATGTTACTAAAAATGCACAAAATAAAGTTAAATAATATTAAAACAAAAAAATAATCCAATTGTATAAAACAAAAGTACGGAATATTATGCCAATACATTATAATAATTACGATATAAAGATAACACTAAAATAACCTTGCATTTTATTTTGCCCAAAAATGCACAAAATGCATTTTATTTATTTTGTGCTTCTGTCATCCGCTTTCAGCTATTTTTAGCTGTACAAAACAGCTTGGTTTGCCGCTTGATATTTAAAACTGGTGTGTCTTACCATATTCTTTTAATGTATTAACCGAATTATGAACACACTGGTTTGTAGTCTAAACCGTTTTAACCGTTTACTGCTCGTTGTTATTCTTCTCGTTATTTCCCTAAAGCGGCTAATGAAACAAGTCTCACACACTGACAGAAAACGGCGTACTTCTGCGTTGAAGAATAAGGTGGATAAAACACCCTACAGGACTGATTTGAAACCAAGCCACTTTGATGGTTACTCCATGTGCTAGAAGACAAGCAAATATGACAGAATCAACTTTCAGCCTTCACATAATTCAGCCACAAACAAGTCCAAACAAACCAGAAACCTGACGTTATTAAGAAAATGGCTGTCTTTATCATTATATCACATTTCCTTAATGTGGGAGTTAAAGGTCAAAGAGCCGATAGCTCACAGACCGGAGGGTCATAAATTGGGATGGAAAACCGCTGGGGTTTACACTATTTTTTCCTACCTTTAGATGCTTTGTACAACAGGACACTAGCAACGCTATAATCTGTTTCAAGCTCCCCCGAATGAGTCCCTGGTTCAGGCTCTCCCCACAATGAGGTTTACTGAGTGCCCCAGGAAATGCTGGGTAAGGGAGTAGCCCAACTATAGCTCCCGGTCACTGGCGTCAGGGGTGCACAAACCGGATTTGTGATAGCAATCATGCATCGTCTGTCATGCCTTCCTTCTAGATTCTTTCTCCAGAGCCAAATCTAAATCTATCATCTCCCAGAGAGAAATAAAATAAAAAAAACAGATATTTCCCAATTCCCAATTATGTGTGCTCTCATATTCACAGGGTGACACAGATCATAATTAAAGGCATCCATTACAATTGTCATGTTTAATTCAAGCACAGACATAATAACAATTGAAGTGTGCTACTCCAGATGCTCTTCTTTTGTCCCCTTTTATAAATGCCAAAGAGGTTCAAATTGAAGCTCAAGAAGAACCAATCAAAATCTGGCTGAGTAGCAGCCCTCGTGCTGATTGGACGTCTGGTTGCCGTGCGGAATGTTTTGATCAGACACGTGGTTAGAGGGAGTTTCCCTAAAGAGATAATTCACCCACAATTACAAGTTCTGCCATTTACTCCGTCCCATGTCGTTCCAAACCTGTATAATGTTTTTCTTCCATGGAACATAAAACAAAAGTTGAGCGCTTTGAAAAACCTGACCATTCTTTTCCATAGGCTAAAATTAAAGCATAACACAAAGTGAGAATTACATTTATGCATTTAGCAGACGCTTTTATCCAAAGCGACTTACAGTGCATTCAGGCCATACATATTTTTGTCCAGTACAGAATTAAGTGTGCTTAACTGTACGGTGTACTTTTAATGTACTTAAAATCTTAAACATATAAATAAAAAAGTACTTGCATATAATACGAATGAAATAAAAGGCCACTTAAAGAAACAACACTTTTCAACTCTCTTAACACACTTAAGCACACTTTTAGAAGTGTACTTTGTCCAAAAAAACATGCGTTTTTACCTTACATTACATTTTAAATAATTGTTTCAATAATTGTTTAAGCCTTAAAATACACTTAAACTGATGTTTACTTGTATACTAAAGCACATATATATTTGATCATAATTCAAACTATTAATCACATCCAAAATAAAAGTTTTTGTTTACATGATATATGTTGTGTGTACTGTGTATATTTATTATGTATATATAAATGACACGCACATATTTTGAAAATATTTACATGTATTTATATTTACATTCATATAATTTATATCATGTTTAAATATATTTAATATATAAACATAAACATTTTCTTAAATATACATGTGTGTGTATTTATATAAATAATAAATATAAATGTTTTAAGTTACCGGCTATTCATAACTTCTACTAAACTTCTGATTAAATCAGTATCAATAACATGAATCTTTGCAGAAGTTGCATCTGAAGTTGCATTTAGATGTATTTTCACATGTTAATGCAGCTCAGAGGGATATGGCGTACTTTAACTTTAAATAATGTTTTGATATTTTAAACATGACATGTTGAATACTAAAAATTAAAATAAACTTTGAATGTGAAATTAAAAAAGGTGGCAGACAGTCACTGTTAAGTGAGTCATTGCGATTGAACCGAATAATTTAAACGGTTGATTCATTCAAGAACAAAACAGTGTCATGCTGTTCAGAGACGCAAAACCAGCCAAAAACAGGCAATATGGTGTCTAAAACGTAAGTCTCTTGATAATAACTGATTATTTATTGAACTGTTGTATAAAATCAATATCACATTTTTAACCTGATTATTTAAGAAAAAACAGCACTCTTCGTGTGATATTGATTAATTATATGAATTGACAAATATATACAATTTCTGCCCCTTATCTTGAATTGTGTGATTATTTTGAATGCATATTAATAGACCGAATCATGCAGTGAAAGAACGCACTCTAAATGCGCACGCACACTAGTTAGTCTAACCAGACTACTTCATCACGTATAAGTGCACTTTGTAGATGTGTTTTGTTTGGTTTTTGCAATATACTCAATAATGTCATGATGTGTCTTAAATGAGCTTCCCCGAGAAATCAATGAGTGAACATAACTCACAAAAAGTATCCCGCCAAATTGGCTAGTGATCTGACGACGTTGCCCACCACAGCTGATTTTTACCTGCATTAGACAGGAGTTCATTTCAAACCCTGTATGTGTGTGTGTGTGTGTGTGTGTGTGTGTGTGTATGTATGTATGCATGTATGTATGTATGCATGTATGTATATTTCAACTTTAATACATTTACATTGTTTAAATCAAAATGAACTTTAAAACATTACATTCAATTTACACTAAAGTACAATTTTTTCAAGTATTTTATATCTGTCATAGGTACATTTTTTTTAAATGTATGCTAAAGTGTACCTCTATTTCATACAACACGATAACCACATAACTTGTGTGCTAATTCCAAGTCATTCAGTCCAAATAAGAAAAAAAGTCATACAGGTTTGAACCCGTATGAGGGTGAGTAAATGAGAAAAACTGTATTTTTAGGTGATTTGTATCCCTCTAATAGATGTACGGGTCTCCCAGGTTGAGATCTTGACCCAAGGTTGTCAGGGCTCCTGTCAGGTTAACAGGTTTTACAGCAAGTCAAGGTATAAGGCAGTTGAGAGAAAGGATGTTAGACAGTTAGTAGCCCCCCTGCTTCACACTACTGTATGAGACGGCATATGGCAGTATGGAGTGCACTAGAGAGCGGCGAGTGAGGAGAATAAGAGGGGACATTAAAAACATTGTCTCTGGGCTGCGGCGGCAGCAAGAATGCGAGGGGATTATGGATTATATCTAATTTACATTCCTGAATGTCTGCAAATCCATTAACCCAGTTTGCCCTATGCTTGAGGAGTCGCCGGGAGAATTGAATCAGCTTGCTGCCCCACCACCAAGCCGCACACGTCAGCGCACTTAATTGAAATCAGCCATCTTTGTTCTTTCGTAGTGCACAGTGCCAGTACAACAGCTTCATGCCGACACATGTGGCTGTGGTTTGAACGCAGCTGCCGTGGCCTGAGAGACGTAAATAAGTCTTAAGTTAAGTCAACGATATCCAAGAGACATGGGAATTGAACAATGCTCATGAGGACATTCAAAGGCACATGCAAATACAGTTACAGCTGCCAGTTATGTAACACGGGCAGTAGAGTATGTTATTCATTTACCCATATCTCCTTACCTACTTAAGTTCACATCATGAGGAGTGTGTATGCCAAGGTTTCAGCATGTTTAAGGAAAAAAAATGAATAATACTTTTTAATAATAGTTTTATATACATTTTGAATAGACTAAATTTAAAATCAATAATTTAAAACATTTAGCAAAACAACATGTGAAAAATTTCCTTTGGTATAAATAAATAAATAAATGATTGATGGATCTATCTATCTATCTATCTATCTATCTATCTATCTAATGTGTGTGTGTGTGTATACTGTATGTATATATATATATATATATATATATATATATATATATATATATATATATATATATACACACACACACATTTAACACACCAACACATTTGATCTTACATATAAGGTTACAGAAGGATTTCCGCAAACAGTTTTCAAATCACTGTAACAATGCATTGAAATGTATAATATGAAAATGTATAATATGGATGAGACTTACAATAAAAAAGTCTTCTATCATTAACACCTCCAAAATAATGTTTAAGACTATTAAAACTACTAATGCTAAGATTTACTACACTATTAAATACACTGAGGATTTACAGGCCATAGAGC
The DNA here is from genome assembly GCA_003573665.1 of Oxygymnocypris stewartii. Taxonomy (NCBI): domain Eukaryota; kingdom Metazoa; phylum Chordata; class Actinopteri; order Cypriniformes; family Cyprinidae; genus Oxygymnocypris; species Oxygymnocypris stewartii. The sequence goes on along the minus strand of QVTF01014107.1, from coordinate 1,007,178 downwards.
AGTGGTCGGCAACAGGTGGCCCGTGGGCCAAAAAAATTATTTCTGGCCCGCGCCCGTAGCCAGATTACTTTAATAGCGGCTGGTTCTGAAATTGATTGAGAGTAACTGTTGCTGTCATGACAGATCTGAGTATGAGCAGTGCAGTGATTCTGACTGGAGCGAGGAACAGATTTTCAAAAGTTTGAACATCGTGGTTTTCACTCGCTCCAAGAGCGCTCCACAACTGCTCCATCATGAGTACAATTCATGCCAAAGACCCTGTAATACAACTGCATATTTACACAGAATTCACGTGTTGAACATGTTTAGCTAGCTAGATTAGGATCACTCGAATCAGAAAGAATGTGAAGGCTATGATGACTGCAGTGGACATGAGCAGGAAGTTATAGCTCTCAGGGAATTTATTTGTTCCTTCTGAATATTTTCAGCTGAAAGCATGATTTACTACAACACTTATCCACACGCAATCGCTTTCTCAATAATGCACTCAAATGAATGTAATCTTTCAGTGCTACTTCATCTCTATCCGATTTCGAATGAGCAGAAATTAAAATTTCACAGCAAAAATCAGCAATTGTCAAGCTTGTCATGTGGTGGAAAAAAGGTTTGCACAGTGTTCCAATAAGCCACTTTGAAACTCTCCTGTTATTTTTTTTTGTACGTTATGAACAGAGCTGTGATATTTCAAACATACTGAAATACTTTAGATGCGGAGCGGTGTTTCTGATATCAGTCAGCGAGGAGTGGAGCGGATAGTGGGGATATTGTTGACGCTCCACTCCGCTTCACATACTCTGATCGGACACCGCCACACAAATGTGTTCTTTTTTTTTGGTAATGACTGTCAAAGGATTTTACACAGAGTAACAGCTCACTACCAGTTACAAAATACACTGTAACAGTCAGTCACAGGCAAGTTCTAGTTGCATTTTTCATCAAATAATATCTTAAATGATCCGTTGACTATGTTCTGGCCCACCATCTAGTGGCGAGATTTGTTTTTGGCCCGATGCCAAACTTACTTGCCGACCCCTGCCATAGAGGATATGACAGGCATGGACTTAATCTACAAAGATGTCTAGATGGTTTTAATTAGTTATTTTTTTGTAGTAATATTTTTTTTTTTGCAGTTTCCCCACATATGGAGGAAACTGCTTTGTCCATGCTTTAAACACTCATCAGGATTTAAAGTGGCATGTAACAAAAACAAAAACGGCTTACGTCAGTGTGTAACTCCTGCATTGTGTCTGCAGCACATTACTTTACATTGCATCAGAAGACAATCCGGATGTAAAAAGTACAAAATAAATACATGCATTTAAAAAAAAAAATACACTCCTAATTATGCTGCTGATATCTCAAAAGCCAGCACCCCAGAGATTACATCTGTTTAAGGCAGAAACACTTTTCTTTTGAAGAAACCGTCAGAGATTTCACAACCCCGCATGAATCACAGCCTGCGCTCTACTCAGCAGTCGCACACGGTGGTCTGGTTAAATACTTTCTCTGTGTCAGATAAGAGCTGCGTTTCACTGGCAGATGGCCATAACTGAGCTATTGTAGGACTGCCCATTTGACCCTGGCTATATTTACCCAGAATCCATTGATCTGTATTTACCCTTCCTCCCTAACTCCCACCTCTGCGAAAGATGAACACTGTCTGCTCACGACCACCTCTCCTGATGGCTGGAACAGACATGCCAAAATAAAGAGCCATCTGGAAGATATTGAATGTCAGGGATCCTTTGAAGCATAAACTGACACATGGCATGATGACAACTCTCAACTTCTCATAACACCAGTGTATTGTAATGCCATTTGGGCGACATTACGCTATACACACACATTAATATATACACCAGCCTCAGTAGGGGAGTATCATCTATAAATAATATCACTAGTGTATCGTTAGTGAGGTGCGGCCCCTCGCCTAATTGCCGCTGTGGAAAAAACGGCTCTCATTGAGAGTTGAGGCTGTTTTGTAATACCCTCGATGTGTGGCTTTGGCCTCTTCCTGACCTCACACACCAGGCCAAGTCAAGTTAAGGCCAAGTCCGAGAAGACCTGAGCTGACCCGATCGTGTACACCAGTGTGGATTTCTTTAAGACTGCAAGGGAAGCTCGGCTTCTCCTATAATGTCAAAATATTTATGGTCAAATAAGTACTATAGTGTTAACATTTTATGGACTAAAAAAAGTTTTAGAACACGTTCATCTCAAAGACGAGTTCGTTCAGAATCAGCTACATATAGCAGGTTCGGCTGACTCGATTTCTCTCATACATTGCCGTAGCGTCAGTGCATTTCCCTGTTGAAGCCTAGTGTCTATTGACTTCAATGGGGCTGATTTGAACAGTTTTTTTTCAGTGCTTCGAAACTAGACGGTGATTGGATTAATGCTGCGATTTTGTCCCGCCCACGAACACTCAGCGTCTCTGGGGGTGAATGGAGGAGTGCGCTGGCCTGGACTCCGGGCTTCTGCGTGATGATTGGAGGGTCTGTCGAAAGACTGCATCTCCTTTTGATTGACAGCGATTTTGTACTATAAAAAGTCACTGCCGCTGAAGCTATTTGAGTTCAGTCCCATCGCAGATTTTGCACGTGACAAACTTTTTTCGAAAGACAAACTGCTGCAACGTATTTCTTGGTATTTGCTTGGTGAAATTGCAAGCCAATTTTCTTCATACATTTCACACAATTATACAACGCATTTCAGTTTAACCCAATTCCCACATTTCCTCCGTTGAGTTTAATATCTTTTTTTAGGTTGTTTGTTCATTAATTCGTACAGTAAACTATTTAATTAAGTATAAATAAATTGACAATTTTTAAGACGTTGGCCGAAAATGAGCTTTCCCTCTTTGAAAGACCAGCAGCCGCCACTGGTGTACACGCATCTGATACAACTAGCTAATGTTGCAAATGGAACAGTCACTCACACAATCACATGATAAAGTGATTCAAAGACTACTTTTATAGAAAGCAATGGCCAATAAATTGTGGCAAATGGACGTCTTGTTTTTGTAAAGCATGTTACAGGACATTTCTGGGCTGCTATTCTGAAATCCTAGGGAGGAAGAAAAGTTTATACTGAAATGAGGCAGTCTAAACTGTCTCCCGCAAGAAAATTAAGTATTATGTTGTAAAAACACAAGCCAACGAATAAATTCAAGGTCCAGCAAGCTTTCGTTTTCAGGTTTTGAACGTTACTAACGGAACATTCTGCTTCCACTTTTCCTACCTTTTACACATCTCAAGACACGCATGAAATGGGAGAGAAACCTTTAGGTTTTGACCGTTAAGTTGAAGAACAGCAGGTTAAACTTGGGATCCTAGTAAATGACTTTAAAGAGTCAAATAAATATTAATGTACAATAAAAAGGGGCCTTACATTAACTTAACAGACAGCTAAATGGGATTGTGGTAAATGTAGAGAACCAAGTTCCATTAACTAATTAATTTAAAGGGAGACAGGTAATAGTGTTTTAGATAATGTTCAGTTTCAATTGTTTCACTTCATAAAACCTCAATATATTGTAAAGAGCCACTTTGTATCGCCTGATATGCTGTTTTTGACTCTCGAAGTGACGGTAGCCATTGAGTTGTTTTTTATTTATCACAAAAGGTAACCATGGTTTTAGCTAAAAATCTTCACAGTTCTACTGAAGCAAAAAGTACTCTATATTTTGATGACAATGGTCAAAAATTGTATCTCAATAAATTTTTTGTAGTCTCAAATCATTAATTGGCGATGAGGCTCCATGCAACCCTGAATATTTTCATTTTACCTTTTCTGTGGTTAAATATTTGAGCTTCACTCTATAGAAACACTGTGTACTGACCTTGGAAGTAGGAGGCACCCATAAATCACCTGTAAAAGGCATAGCCTGGTTCACGAGAGGTGGGTGTGTTTGTTGAAGTGTGTGTCCGTGACACTTCAGGCTGATAACACCTCCATTATTCAACATGAAACGGCTGGTGAGATACCTCCTAACTCTGAAAGTCAATGTTTGTGCAGCAAGTGCACTGGAGTTCAGGTGCAGTGAAGGCCACCTCCACCTCTGTCATGACACCAGACACCAGTGCTACGGTTCAGATCGCTTACCTGGATACCAGGTGAGCAGGACAGAGGTGCCAGGCCAAGGCTGTATGAAAGGTTATTACAAAGATAAATTGAGTTGTTAAAAAAAAAAAAAGTTCACAAAGGGATAAAAACGAAAAGCTATAAATGCTAGGGCTGTGACGGTGACAGATTTTTACCACCGCGGTGGTAACGGACCAACTACCGCCAGTGGCGCGGTGTTGTGTATATATATATATATATATATATATATATATATATATATATATATATATATAATTCTGAAACGCAAAAATAAATAAATGAGGCTCAATCATCTATTAACAAACGTGCGTGTTTATTTTAGCACTTACGTCAGTGAACACAGCCTGCAAAACACTCAAATAAATATCAAATAAATACAGTTAAATAGGAAAGTAGCTTTAAATAAGAAAGTTAAATACACCTTGTCTACCTCACACGAGCGGCGCGGCGAGAACCCATTATAATCAATTAAGCTGCCTGTCTACACAAGATGCGGTGCGATACGACACATCCCTCACAGTAAACTGCCTCGTCCTATTTATGACGTACTGACATAAAGTTAAAATGTCCCGTAGACAGACTCAACCTGTTGTGTTGTGACGCGGCGTCCGGTTTAGTCACGGTTCACTGTTACGCCACCAAACAAGCGGGTGCGTTAACGCCTCATCTGCTGCATGCGCTCTCTGTGGAATAGGAATCGCGGCGTTAACAGTTCTTGTTAACATCTTCCATTTACCGCTGTCTCGTTCGTATTTGGCCAGTTTGGAGAAAGCCTCACCAATACACTCCAGACCAGCCGAGCGTCTGCAATCATGTGAAATTGAAGAAACTTGTACAAACGCGGATGGGACATGAATAGAAATGATTCCAGATCGGCAATTTAGTATTTGGTTTCCCAACAAGGTCCGTCGCTCATCACGAAATAAATATGCTGAATGCAGAATAAACTATTTTCCTGCACTCAAACCTGCCAATCTAAAGGAAACGCCATGTATGATGTTTTAGGTAATTTGTGAATTAGCATAGATTTATAGTCTAAATAAAACAATTTTCAACTGTTCCTATTATTACACTTGTTTACAAAACTTTGTATTATGCTTGTTATAGAGTGTGTGACATCACGTGCACTACCGCCGGTGGCAATGCATAACCGCGGTGGTAACCAAACACCACCGGTGGTGCGCTTGTCATGGCCACCATCACAGTTCTAATAAATATGCAACAGAAAAAAAACTAAAGAATGAAGATGAACAAAAACGTTTTTAGTTTTTAAATTGTTCATCAATGCTGAGGGGTCTGATTTATTAAATTTCCCAATCCTGAATTATGACCATCACACGTGATGTTGAGGGGCAAGTATATTTAACACTGGTGAAACCAGAAACACTTGTGAAACACTGCAAAGCCAATACAAAACACACTAAAGCCTTGTTTAGTTTATCTGAACTGCTTCTAAACATACAGTCTTAAACAGCCTAAAAAACAACTCCAGAATATTTTCCAATTAGCCATGTCGTAAACTTGGCAAATTCCGTGACTAGTTGTTTCTCTGAGTCGAGCCAGTCCATGTTGCTGGATAACCTCTAATGATGGTGGTTACAATTTACTGCTAAATGTAGCGGCAATCACACATTTAATTGCCCACAAGGACTGCAGTGCGCAGAGTTAATCTTCAACTTTGATTGTATTATTTTTGTAGTACATGGTGCAGTTTCTAATGAAGCATCGTAGTCCATGCATATTGTTTTTTCTATGTTAGAAGAGATGACTAAAATTGTCTTAAAACAAGAGAAAAAAAATGTATGCACCATTAAAACAAAGTAAAATGAAAAACAAAATAAAAATAAAAAAGGGGTAAAAATATGGATGGTAAGGCGAGGAAGGAGTGACGCTGAAAAGTGAGGCAATACCTCGAAGGCATATGAATGTGAGGAAGTCTTCTGTCTTGGGCTTGCGTCCGGAGAGGATCGAGATATGTGTGAGCGGCGTTGGTAGAGAGGGGTCGTCCATCTTCACCGGCGTGGAGCTAGGAGAGTTGGGTTGAGACTGAGCAAACTTCCTCTGTGCATGCAGTCTAGGCCTAAGAGAGAATGGAAACAATAGATTTGAAATACACTAGCGTTCTATCATATAATGGACTTGTTATGGACACATTAGAAAAAACTTTCTTCTGAAAATCCCCACTTGGCACTGGGGCACGGATAATGCTGCCCAGAGCAATGCATTCATCTTTAACGCATTTGCTCTAGTGATGGTAAAACTCCACTCGGGCCTGGCTGTTGCCATGACTAATTCAGTCGATCTGGAACCCATTCAAACACGTTTTTGGTCTGATTAGCACACAAGAGCTGCTACTTCAGATAGTTGAGGACTGGAACAATATAGGATAAAAATTCAGAGGTATTCACACGTTTAAAGCTTGCTGAACTGAAGAAATATGGTGAAAATGGGTAAAATATGGAAAGGTGGCCTTTAAGATTTTACTAACAGTGTCATATTTTAAACAGTTTAATAATTAACAATAAAATAAACAATAATTAATTTAAACAATTTAATAATTAAACAGTCACAATTAATTCTGTGAATTCTGACTTTTTTTTTTATAGCAATATAAGTGTGTACATCTCACAATTCCGACTTTTTTCCCATCAGAAATTTTGGTATTAGGCAGAAATGGGTGTTCATAGTCAGGACATGTAGTAACGTTAAAGGAAATAGAACATTTAAACGTATGTATAAGTGTTTTAAGTTTAGTTAGTGATCATGTTATAATCATAATAAAATAGTGACAATGTTCGGTGAAAATAGTACACAGTTAAACAACTAACAAAGACTTTAAATGCTTTGTTAGCCTCTCAGAGCCCGCGCGATCACACTGACGGCAGCTCCGCTTTACGATGAACGAGAATCATTTCTCCTTCTCTGTCTCTGTGGGTGAATTAAACCCGTCATGATTATACAGGCAACTCAATGTCCCGTGCTGTTCCGTTCATTCAGCGCAGCTTTGACAATGTAAAGGCATCAGTTCGGCTATATTATATATATATATATACACCTTTAGCCACTTGTTATATATATATATATTAGGGCTGTGACGGTATTGGATTTTTTATTACCGCGGTGAAGCAGCAGCAAATATCGCGGTTTTGCGGTTAATCGCACGACCCCCCCCAGTAAAATTCTTTTTGACGTGGTCGCACTTGTGCAAATGCATGGTCTGCTGCTCCTGCGCGCTGCAGAGCCACAGCACATTGTAGCAGGAGTCAGATTTCACTGATCACGTGAAGAGAAGCACTTTCAGCGCGAGCGCTTCGTGGGTAGAGCCTATACTCACTGCATCAGCACGAGCGCAAAGGTGCACGCAGCCGACTGAGCAACGGAGGATTTGGTTTTCAAACTAAAATAAAAGACTGCTTCTTAAACCAGAGAAGGCGACACAAATAATACTGATGAAAAAGAACGGGTTGAAAGTTGAACACTTTCGTTACCATATAGCTTTAAACTAGATTAATCAATGCATGCTGATGAACTTTTATCATAAATAGAGCCCTGAATGACTTGATCAAGAACGCATGCAGCTTGTAAGTTTGTAAATGAACATGGAAATGAATAATAATAAAGTCGTCTTATTTATTCTTAAAACAGCAAATTAAATGAACAATAATAACAAAATAATATTAATCTCTATAGCTTTGTTTTTTTTTCAATATCTTCTGAGTTTAATAGGAATTATGGAACAGTCTTTGTCATCGTTTGTAACCCATTCTTTGTACAACAAATTCTTAAAAGAATAACAACCTGAGCAAGCTGCAGAAACAACAAGCGAGCTCAACATGCCCCGTGCTTTGTTCTGGAGAGTTGTGCTAAACTTCGATTCCTATTTCTATAGACATTGTTTTTCGGGTAAGCCTCCGTGGATATAAACGCACTTGTCCAAACACAACTTGTTGAAAACTGTATTTGTTGAAATGGATAGGTTGTAACAGCAAATTAGGATGTAATTAATATTATTTGACGATTCGTTAGGCTACATTTATGATAACAATATTTTTAAAGTGCAAAATAAAAGAGGCTTTATCTTCTTCCTGACCCGACCGTCCCCTCGAAATATATCTCGTTTCCAGAATCTCACAAATACATTTCCTCTACTGAAAGAGAGAGAGATAACAAATAAAAATGTAGTCTGCACAAAATGTATTTTATTGTAGGCTATTTATTTTATTCGTCTTGTCCAGAATCAAATTAGTTTTACATTTTTTTTGTCAACATAATAATGTGTCGCAGAGAGAAAAAATAATAATAATGTAGGCCAGTTTGTAAAAAATGTAAAAATGGCATTTGTTATTTTTATTCGTCTTGTCAAAATACTAAATTTGTTTAACCTTTTGCTGTCAACACGGAAAAGTGTCGCAGAAAAAAAAGACCGCTGTCATTTAAATTTATATGTAAAATATGAACAAAACCGTTGGCTTAGACATTGCAAAATTAAATCTCTTTTTCATGAAATCAAACAATTTAACTTCTCTGAGAAGAATGTCCCGAGTCAGACTTGCCTGACGTGGGTTTCTGACCATTTTGCAGTCGGAGTTGAACATCCTTCAAGGACCACCTCTTTCTCCATCCTTTTTCTGCTCTGTCACTCATCGACGGGGCTCTAGGCAAAACCCTGCCGTGCCGCCCCCACTTCACTCAAATATGATTTTAAAGATGCATGTGAAAGATTGGATAATTTGTTTATTGACACAACTACATTAAAATAAACGCAAGCACGGGCATGTTTTGATTATTATTTTTTCCCCTATTGCAATGTAAAATAAATAATAAATAACCACTAAAGCTGCAAACGCAGATTAAGTGTACAAGACTGAAGTGACCATGGGTAGATTTGGGAGAAATCCTCGGTGAGCAACGCTAAACAGCTGGTGTGCACAGCTATTCACAGTCAGGGCTTAATCTGAACAAACCCGGTCCGGATCGGCACCTCCGACCTCCGATCATCTCATCTGGCGGATCCTCTTCCTCCAGTGAAATACGTTTGTGTCAGGGTTATTGTAATTTTGCATTTTTAAATTCGTATTTTTTTTTTTTTGCTTTCAATTTTCGCTAAAAATTTAAGTTTCGTTTTTTTTTTTTTTTTTTGGTTCATTTTAGTGTAGTTTTTATTTTGTGAAGTTTTCTACCCTAAAGGCTACAGGTTAGTTTCGGTTTTAATTTGAGTTTTAGTAATTCAAGTTTAGCAGAACTAACAGAACACTTTCAGAGCACAGACCAAAGACATTTTAAATTTAAGCTTATTGACGCAAGCCACTAGCGACACTAAATTAAAGCATGCTGATTAGAAAATTATTAATTTTAGTATTTTATATAGTCGCTGTTGGTTTCGTTTTATTTGAGCTTGTCATTGTTTATCTATTCTTCTTTCTTTCTTTTTTTCTTGTCTTAATGCCTTTATTTTTCTCAAATACAGTTCTTAACACAACATATTTCACCGTTTAAACATGTATACAACTTTTCTTATATTTAAATTCGTTTAACAAGCATTTTAGAAGTAAAAATAAAACATTTCATAGTCGCAAAAAAACCCAGATGCGGCTGGTTTAGGTGACTTGGTTTGCTTTGCATAAAATCGTTTACTGTTTTATATATTAAATGAAACAAACCTGTATTTGACAAAAAAAACGAAATAAGTCAGTTGCACTGGGAACTGCTCTCACCAGAAGAGAAGGCAAAATATCTGCGTGCACTCAATGCAAATGCAGACTCTGGGTTGCTGCGACTGTCCTATGATCTGAGTTACACAAAAACTACCCAAACATTTAAAAAAATAAAATAAAAAATAACCGTGATTTTTAGAGTATATCTGCACACTATAAAATGAACTGGAGCAAGCTGGTAATCACTTAAATGCGTCAACCGAGTGACTGCGCGAATGATCGTTACCTCTCCATCTTCTGATGCGAATCCATCACCCCGCTTTATTACACAAATTAAACACTGTATATGATAAAATAATACATACATTAGGCTATAATCTTACCATTCAGAAGCACATGTCTGGCTTTAAAACTCACCAGACAGCACCAGCAGCAAAAGGAATTCATGTATGGATAGTTTTCGTTTTGATGACATTTATGAATGTATATTATTATGTTTTGCAGCCTATTGATGACGCACAGTTGTGGGGCGGCGCGGGAGCGGCATTACTATGAAGCAAATTTTATTTAGATGTAGAATAACTAAGCGGTGATAACGAATGCCCAAAATATAAACTACAAATATCTGTCACTTTGCCCCCCTGACTGTGTTGCTGCCGAGGCGACTGCCTTGTTCGCCTATATGCACGCGCAGACCCTGCTCATCGACAGCCCGCCTGTTCTGTCAGGGTGCCGTTATGCACATGCTGCGCACTGTGCGCAATAAAATACATGACACAGAAGCACTGGTGCGTGCGTGCAGCGCGTGAGTGATAAGAGGGAGTAAAAACACACAGATATGATGTTCTGAAAGGATGTCGGGAACGGGATATTGTTAGACCACCCACTCCCGTTCAAATTACACCAGAGTTACCGATCGCTACCGTGTTTTATTCCCGCGTTGCAAGAAATCTGGTCGGGTCCCGTGAAAAACAGTGCGGTGATGACGGTGATGACCTCAACACCGCGGTTGGCATCTCATTACCGCGGTGAAGCGGTTATGCGGTTATAGTCACAGCCCTAATATATATATATATATACACACACACGTTAAGTGATGTTGCCAAACAAGAGTCTTGTTTGTATTAAACATGGCAGAAAAACAGTCTTAAGCAGGGATAACTGCAGGCTCGAGCAAAGGGCGTGGCTAAAGGTGCGACGCGTCAACGCACTCCATGCTAATCGACGTATTTTTATAATCGATGTAATCGATGACGTTGACGAATCGCTGCAGCCCTAAACTCACTCTCGTGAAACAGCACGGAATACTCAAAACAGTGGAAAGTCGTATGTCTCAATTCCTCCTCCACCCTCCGCATGCTGCCAGAGGAGGCACGCGTGTACGCACTTTCCATTTCAGCAGCATTTCATCATTTTACACACACTCCCCTCAGTCCACGCTTGATATTTGCTGCCAAATATGTTCTCCCCACTCAGAATTAAAGAAAATAAGGGGGGTGGCTAAAATACATACATCATTTACTCCTGTACAAATAAATTTCATTCAATCAGAAGACTGTGCCTGAGATAGCTTGCCAAGCCCCGGCAGCTATGACGAATCCGCAACGGCCTCGCTAATCAATTCTCACCAGCGCTGTGTTCGGCAGACAGATTGTTTCTCTCTTTTTTTCTTTTGCAGTCTTTGGTTGTGACTGATGGCGCAGGCACTGTCGCTATGCCACAAAAGAAAAGAAACTCTGCAACTTCTGTTCATGTCATCAAGTGATATACATTCTGACTAACCTGAAATGTTACTAACTGAAAGATTTATGAAGTCTGTATGTACTTTAAGACAGCCATCTTGTAATGCCAAAGGCCCAATGGAAAAGAAATTAAGCAATGATTAAAACAAAATCAAATTGTGATTGAAAGCTGAGGGTCTGGCAATTAAATGTGCCAGACAGAAAGGGGAGAAAAATCTGACTGAAAGCCTCACAGACTTGGACATAAACAAGACATTACAATGAACTCTAGTTTAATTGCAGGGGGGGGAAATTAAGTGTACACAAGATTAAAACACCATGTGTTATGTTTCAAAAAGGCGCATAATCACTCTCTAAACCGGCTTCATTTGTTCAAATGGGGTCTGCAGCTCCACACCCAAACACTGACATTAATTAATGGAGATTACACAGGCAAAAAGTTCATCATAACATTGGAGCTAGCTGACAGCAGAGTGAGATTTCTGCCAACAAACACAATCGTAAAAAAATAGACTATAAAACGTTGCTGCTAGATATTCAACAAAGCACTTACAAGCTGGCCAACTGCCCCATTACTTATTTATTGCTAAAGTGTTTCAGGCAGAGGTGTAACCTCATTTAGTTTGGTCCAGGGGAGAATTCATACTTTGCAGGAGAAAAAATAAAAATTCTCGCAATAGCTTTCGTAAGAAACCTAAATACTTGTAGGAGCAAAAAACTGCAGCTTTAGAAGTATTAATGCGACTAAGCACCAGTAATTCTGATGCAGCTGTGCAGAAAAACAACGAAGGACGTCACGGTTCATCGAGTCAGTCTAGACTGCTCTGAATCTCAGAGACGGCCTGCTTTTATTGGACAATGTATCCTATCTTTTCCTCATTGCATGGTATAATGGCCAACATGCACGTATCCAGTGACAGAGATAGAGATGCATGCTGGGATAGCCAACATGTGTGTAATCCCTAGACACTATACAGAGAGCATTTTGCAATGTCTATTAAAAAATCTACACAGCCTAAATACAGACCTAACACGATAAATTAAAATGTGCGAGTTCTTTGAAAAGAGAATGGTTATGATAACATCTGATGACTCTTAAACTATATACATTAATGTACTTAAAGGATGGCTCTGTTTCAAAATCTAGTGTCTCAGTGGTAGAGCATTGTGTTAGCAGCGCAAAAAGGTTTTGGGTTCAATTCCCAGGGAACACACACATACTGACAAAAATGTATAGCCTGTAGGTCGCTTTTGATATAAGCGTCTGCTAAATGCATACAAATAAATGTAGTGAGTTCCCTACAGCTTTTAAAGGCATTGTAGGCACTCAAAATACAAACGCTGTTCCAAAAAGTAGAAAGCAGTTTTATTCTGCTTTCCGAAATATGTAATTTTGGCCAAACTTTAAAGACCGAATCACATGCATCTGTTAAGAGGCAATCCCAGAATGAATTGCACTGAGCTCAAATGGAAACAAATATATGTATTTCTTCAAATACATAAAACTCTTGACAAAAATAGTGACATCCCATTAAAATTGACTATTGTAGAGAGTTCAAATTCAGCACCTCGTGAAGGTGTGTGATGTTTAGGATTTTGCCTTAGAAGGTGGTTGCCTAAGTAGACAGTACATGAACATATTAGTTTTAGAGAGTTCCAGTGTTTCAAGCTCTACATATTTTCCCAGGACTATCCGAGTTGTGGCTTTCCCCAATTATATCGTGTCTGTGCAAATTCATAATGCGCTCCAAATAAAGCCAGCCTCCAAATTAACTCAGTGTCAACTTCAAAACTCTCCTGTCAACCAGGAAACAATGATATATTGAGCCTTCTGTATGCCTCAGAGAGAGAGAGGCAGTCTGTAAATTGCAACATGAGTGATGGAGGGTGGAGATGGGATCTAACCACATCCTCCAGACAGGATGGGCAAAGAGGGTCATGATAATGACTGATCTGGGCATTCCGGTTCCGCTGGTCTTACCCTTCTTCAGTGGGCAAGAGACAATGAAACACAATAGCCCCATGGAGCTTCCCAGCCTGTGCCCTCCTTAATGGAACAGATATGGGTTCCCTTACAATGCTAGTCTTTTAAAAAGAGGCTCATGCATAATTTACAGCTGATAAAAACCACAACGGGTAAGGTCACTCCAGGAGCTAGGGCTCTGATCCTATTACCATTTAGCTCACGGTGAAAACCCATGATAAAGAGTTGTGACTGAGGTCAAGTTTAAAGGGTAATGGGTGCATTTATGCTAATCTCTCTTATTGTATAAACAGAAATGACTAGAAGGCATCCAGGAATTTCAAAATGTCCGCATCCAGTGTCAAGATGCCGTCCACCAAATCCACCTCTAGCTTCAATTTATCTTTCCCTCTAAATTCTGCCTCTGTTTTCAAAATATCTACCTCCAAATTTGCCTCCAGTTTTAAATATATTTGCTTACAGATTATTCTACAGTTTGGGGTATCTATTCTGCAAATCAGCTTACAGTTTTCAAGGTATCTACCTCCAAATTTGTCTAAAATCTCTGGCTCCATAACGGTCTACAGTTTTCAAGTCACTACTTCCAACCGTTTGTTATATAGATTTTAAGGTCTATGCCTCCAAATCAGTCAACAGATTTCAAGTTACTACTTGAAATTTAGTCTACTGTTTTCAAGATCAATGTCTCCAATAGGTCTACAGCTGAGGTCTTTAACTTTTTTCTCCTGGAGACTCACCATCCTACAGAGTTTACCTCCAGTCCTAATCAAACACACCTGAACCAGCTAACCAAGGTCTTCAGATTCCTTGAAGTAGGTTGGAAATAAACTTTGCAGTATAGTGGGTCTCCAGGAGCTGGGTTGAAGATCTAAGGTCTACAGTTTTGGACTAAAGTACCTGCATCCTGTCTGCCTCCAGTTTTTATTGTATTTGAATTCAAATTATGCCTCCAGCGTCAAAACACAGATTCTGCCTCCAGTTTCAATACATCTGCTTCCAGTTTCTCCCCTCCACCTGTGTTAAGGCCCGTACACACCGGGACGAATTTCGCGCGCGATATTGGCCGACGTTTAACACCTCATGACTAAACAAAGGGCGCCAATGTGAGTGTGCAAAAAACGTCTTTTTTTTTTTAAACGCCTCGGGTCGTTATTTTGGTTTGACGCGCCGCGTCAAAAACTATCTGACCAATGAGATTGGCGCTTTTGCTCATGTGTCTGGAGCTGCTGAAGTTACAGTAAAACACAACTTGGGGGCGCTCAAACACAAAACAGTCTTGCCGAGCACACATACGTAACAACGAAGATATACGCCAAGTAACGTCTACACTGCCGGCGTCGGCGTCTTTTCCGACGTTTTTCCTCATTCAACAGAACAATAATTTCTTCATCGCTGGAGCTGCTGGAGCTGGAGCTTCTGGTGCTTGAAATATCCATGTTTTCTTTGTATGATTTTGACAAGCGCGTAAATACTTGCGCTCTTCTTCTGAGTGACAAGCGAGTGTCAGAAGCGTAAAGTTGCGCAGCGCCACCTTGTGTACCGGGGTATTTCTGTTTTACATTAAACGCCATCTAATGTCAGGGAATTAATTTGCATGTTCACTCGGCTCATCGTCAGCAAAAATCGCTTGGGTGTGAACACAAAAGACGCGTTGAAAAACGCTGGCGAATAACGCACGCCGATATTCGTCCCAGTGTGTACGGACCTTAAGGGTGTGCTTAAAATACAGGTACAATTAAGAGATCAGAGTAAAGCAGACCTCCTGTAGATCAGCCCAGCTGGCCAAGATGTGGAGAGAGCCAGACAGAAGTGGAGCGAAAAAGTAAATGGGCAGTCAAGTGAAAAAACAAAATGGGGGGGAAAAAAGTGAGGGGCAAGCACCTGCTGGGAGGCACGGAGGGAGGGATTATGGCAGGATGTCCCAATTCATCCTCCTCTAATCCCTGTGCCTTGCCCTTCAAAGAACACCCCGCTCTGATGTTACATGTGGAGCTCTTCTGTATCACGGATTAGCTTTCAGGACAGCGGCAAGCAGGAGGAGTAGGGTTTGCCCCATTGGAAAGGACAAGAAACCACGTCTGGATCCCTAGGGCTCATTAGAGGTTAGGAAAGGTGGGGTGACAAAATGCTTTAAGTTATACTGCTTTACAAGCAACAGCTGTTGCGAGCTGGAGTAAAGTAAGAGGACACAATATGCTGATTATAACTAAAATATATGGATGAGGTCTAATATGTTGAGCTGCGTTTACACTGCAAGTCTTAATGCACAGATCCGATCTTTTGGCCTGTCTGTCTACATTCACTTTAGACATGAATGGTAGCCGATATCTGTGTTTATATTAATTCCCACCCAAAAGGATTGTCTGCAGTAATCGCTTATGCACATGGTAGACCATTGTGTTTTAAATGGCCGTGCTATTGAAATTATATATATAATTCAAGTCGAATGGCTATTATTATTTGCCAGGGACCGAGTGATTGTGAAGCATTGCGAAGAAGTATCAGTTTAAATACAAAAACTGCTAAGTTATCACCTCATTGCAGAGAAATATAATGTAGCTTTTAGCTGTCGTATTAAACAAATTAACGGGGAATGGGTTGAAAACCAGCTCCTGAATGTGCAGCATTAAAACACCGTTAAAAATCTTTATGAGCACATGTGTCGCCCTCGCATGGGAGTTCTGTGGGGAATCAGATATATGTGGAATTGGATATCCAGATATCAGATATGTATTTGATTTAAATCCACATTTGGAAATGGCTCATATCGGATACGAAAAAATCTGATCTTGTGCGGATTTTTGTGTTTACATGCGTGCATCAAAATCAGATGTGGGCAAAAGATAAAATGTTTTCTGCCAGTGAAAACGCAGCCTTGGTGGCATGCACGAACACACATGGTTGCTGGTTTACATTGCATGCAATTACATGAAGCATGTTAATGCTTCATTATTTGAATGTTGAAAAGTTGTCCCAAGTTTCCTACACTTGATCTACCTCCAATCACAAGCATCAGCAGTAGAACCAGCCTCATTCTGAGTGGCCAGTTGTGTTCTGTTATCTCCGTTGGTGTAATGTGATCTCTCTCCACAGCCCTGAGTGCACAGCATGAGGAAAAAGGAAAACAGGTACTGCACGTACTCTGGGATTCCGTTATGTGCAATTGTTTTTAAGTCTGACGCGCCTCTAAATGCACCAAATTGTGCTGAAGAGGAGGAGTTGGAGGGCTTCCACTAACAAAAGCACATTGGCGGCTCCAGGGGTAAAAGGAACGACCCCTCCGGTGTCAGCACCTTCCCCCCAGATCCCGAAGCATCAAAGCATTCCACAGCGGCTGGAGTCACTCCTAATCTTAACAGCAGGCTCTGACTCTCTCCGGATCAGATGAGTGGATCAGGGGAGAATCTCGCAGGGAGGGAGAAAGAGATGAATGATTGCAGGAGGGAGATGGATGGAGCCATGAAGAGAGGGCAGGCACCGATAGACCCCGGGGGCAGAGATGTTTCAGTTTTAACAGGGAAGAGAGGGGAGGAGGGGTGTATAAAACCCTTTGTGTGCAACACTGATTCATTCGGCCTGTTTTCAGTCATATGCATGTATTAACATGGAGGCAACTTTAAGATAACAGGATGAAAGCACAGCCCTCATGGATCCAACAAGGTGATCTATAGAAAAATAACGAACTGGATAACACAGTAAATAAAGGTATATTTTGATGTGTTGGTATAATATCTCAGACTCCCAGTCCATACAAAGGCATTTTAGATGGTTTTTTTTCATGGTCAAAACTGTAACTTGGGCCTCATCTAAAGCCTTACTCAACCAACAAACCCTATAATCTTTTGATATTCTGAAAGCTACCAGACCAAGATGTGACCAGACTGTAATGCAGATTAGGCATTCATAATGCTAAGCATATGCCATACTGCTTTGTGCTGTTTGTGTAATATGCCATATATTTAGCTTGTATTTTTTAGAGCTAAACAAGCTCTGTGGATTGACAGTGATTGCGAACATAGTTTACTTAGAATCTAATCGTTCAAATCTGCTCAGTACACATCCCATCATAGTTAAATCCATCTTCCATCATGTCCAGCTGCTCTGTGGTATATGTGCTTCAATAAAATTACTTGGACACACACACAACCTTGTCAATCAAAATAATTAAACCGCATACAAAGGGTAAATAAATGCAAGCCACTTATGGACAGAGCGCTGGATCTGAATGTGGTAATTCAATCAATCTGCTTTATTATTGAACATACAGACATACATGCATACTAACCGCGTAAAATGTTCAAAGAATTAAACAAAGTAAAAAAATTAAACACACACACACTATGTTTCCAGACAAAGAAGGGTTTAAATATATGATAAGGAATTTATGAAAAGAAATTGTCTTTTTTCAGTCAAACATCTTTCATTCTCTCTCTGACTTGCTGTTTCTAGTACAAATGCTGACTCCCTCTCTCTTTTTCACTCTCTGCTAAAGAGAGAGAGTCAGCATTTGTACTAGAAGCATCTTTCATTCTCTCTCTGACTTGCTGTTTCTAGTACAAATGCTGACTCCCTCTCTCTTTTTCACTCTCTGCTAAAGCTAAACAGCTCCAGATGGGCCACATAGTCCTGATAAACTCTCCCAGCAGCCTCTGCCAGTGCGGAGCAGCTGGCTCCAAGAGCGCGGTGAGGAGCCAGCGGCACATGTGCCGAGCAGCCCACGGCAGCCAAGAGAGCACAGGGGGAATCCCTGATCCCTGATTCTGAGCCATTCATGAGCCCACTCTAATAAACAGTGCTGAAATGATAAAATCGCTACAAAACGGTGACAATTCAGAACCGCAACGCGCGGGTTGGGTTACATGGTCAATTGAAATATGGTAAATATTTGTGAAAGAATTGTTCTTTTGAATTATCTCTTTGTAGTCATTGAGTAGAGTCGATTTGCAAAGCATTTATAAATTACTCCTCGTCAAAAGTTTTATTAGAAAGTGGAAAACACTTGTATTATAATGCGTTGCTCAAAACAAAAATATTACTTAAAGGAGAATATGCAAACAGAAACTGTTTTGACTAAATTTTTATTTGATTGATTATTCTAATAAATATTTTTTACCAGTTTAATCAAATCTAAATAAAAAGAGTCGCTGAAATTAAATCAGTTGTGATTTAATTTGAATGAAAGTGTGTATTTATTTTATTTATATTTTGTTTTTTGAGGTAACATTGAGTAGCCTATTAGACTTATGGGGCAAAAAACCTACAATATTGTTCAATAGTTTAGGGTGAAAGAGGTTTTTTTGAAAGAAGTCTCTTATGCTCACCAAGGCTGCATTTATGTGATCAAATATACCATAAAAAAGTGATATTGTGAAATATTACCATTCAAATATCGGTTTTCTATTTGAATATATATTTAAAATGTAATTTATTCCTGTGATGGTAAAGCTGAATTGTCAGCATCATTACTCCGATCTTCAATGTCACATCAGTGATCCTTCATAAATTATTTGCTGCTCAAGAAACATTTATCCAGTCACTTCAATGTATTTCCAGTCATTTGTAATCAATTTAATACCTACTTGCTGAAAAAGTATTAATTTAATAAAAATGTTTTTGAAAGGTAGTGTAAATGTTAATTAAATCTCAAATATTTCCCCATGTTAGTCCTCAGAGAGAAAACAGAGATCTGAGACACTGAGGTTCAGTAAAAATACAACTAAAAAGATACTTTCTGGCCCTGAGCTGGAGAATAAATGAGTGTGATTTTGATGTCCTTCCCAGAGGAGCGCTCTATTTCAGACATGCAGAATAAACTTTGGGACTGCAAACACACTCCAGCTAATTTCTTATTGCTTTTCTGCCTACCTGAGTCAAGTTATCCAAGCAATACCATGAAAGATGGTTTGGTATTGGATTGACCTTTAACCTTGCACCCTACCACTCTGCCTTCATATATCAGCTCATTAGTCAGGTGAGCCCGAAGACATGGGGTCACAGAGGTCACGATGAGAAAAATACAAACCTGATCCCTCAGCGGTCACCTACAAATACCACCGTTCATCTCAAAAATACAGATATGACATAAACATGCACCTTAGGAGAATAACAATGTGGATTTTTGCAACAAAAATCTCTTAGTATCTTAACACACTGGAGATAAGTTAGACATCTTTAAGCTATCATGTTTTAGCTTAAGTGCACTGCATCACCACTAAACATCCATCCACTTTTTTATTTTTAGGAGTATCTGTTTAACTCTGAGCATGTCACAGCACAGAAATAAAATGGACTGGAAACAATGTTTCACACTGATTTGTCCTGGAAGCCAACATCATGAGTCAACATCATATGTCAGACTCTGACTAAAAGAGAGCAGCACTTGACCAATAACAGTAATGCATTCTGTCATTTAAACCCAGCTAAGTGTAAAAACGTTTCATTTCAGCCATAAACTGTTTTCTATTTACAAGCCTATTTTAGAACAGTGTGTTTACATGACTTACGGGCTTCGGGAGGTATTTATAACTGAAGCAGCACTCACATTCACACTGGGAGGTGTAACTATAAAGTTCCTGCAGGATGGCGGTTTTCCAGAGCCGCTGCCGGACAGATGCCGAAAGAATACCAGTCTGCATACTTAATTCAGTTGCTCAAGATTTCATTAAAGGCAACTGAAAGCGATTTGTTATGTAATGGAAAGCGTGCGCGGCTGAGACTGCGGAAGGGGGAGAGAACGAGACAGACAGAGATACCAGTACTGCAATAAAATCCCTGTCTAAATCCCATGTACCCACTTAAGATGTCTGTCACTCTTTATACAGGGCTGCAACTTAACCCAGCCTGTGTGGTTTAACAATAGAGCAGATGTGCTGCGCTCAGACAGGTGGTCTAGACTGGCACCGAGCCAGACTCTGAGGGCCCAAGCCACCCTCCCCTCTGTTTTAACACATCCGTCTACCGCTCATGCATGAGTGATGTCACACCGATGCCCCACAACGCTGTCAGTCACTGCTGAGCTTTATCACCGAGCACTGCTAGAACGACTCATGACAAAAAGATGAAGAGAGCGAGAGAAGACTAGGATATGTGAGCTTTTCATGCACAAAGTCAGATTGAGAGATTTCTGCTGGATCATCTCTAGTGTTTTGACTACTGGTGTAAAGCCTGATCCAGCTTTTGTCTCACATTAAACAGAAAGAGACAAGTCAGCCGCAGTGTTTTGGTGCAATTTACAGTGATAGTTCACCACAAAATGAAAATCCACTTATTTACTTACCCTCATGGCTTTCATTCTCCTTAGGAAAACAAAAGAAGGGATTTTGACACAAAAAAAAACATTTTTTATTTGTCCACAAGTCCATGGTTTGGTTTCCAACATTCTTCAAAATATGTTCCTTTGTTTTCTACAGAAAGACCAATTTGGAACAACATGAGGGTGAGTAAATAAGCAAAACATGTCATTTTTGAGTGAACTAATCATTTAAGAATAGGTAAATCTCAAATAACCATTGCCAACTACTTCATGGACATAACTCTGAAAACAATATATAATATATAGTTCTGCTTATTGATGTGCTGTTTACGCCACTGAGTGGTTGAGGAGAGACCCCCCCACCTGATTGTAAGGTGCTTTGGGTGTAAAGCAATACACAATAAAGCGCTATATAAATGCATCATTCATTCACTAAGTGTCTCAAGCAAAACTCATACTACCTTTTACGTCTTTTACACCACGACTCCTTGGTCAACCTTGGTAGACTAGTTCTTCTTAGCTCATCATAGCAGCCTGGCACCTTGTTATCATGACTTTGTTTTACAGTAGACCTGTGCAGCATGAATTCTGGAAAGTGCATAAAGCCAGCCAATCAGATTAAGCCTTTCGGTTTCAAAAAGCTCTTGCTATCTCTAACCTGCTGCCAGACCACTGAGAGGAATGACAAATGGATTTTGTGGAATTCTGGCTTATCCAGAATAATACATTTTGTACGATACCTAGGACACACACACACACACACACACCTCTGAGGTAATGCTGCAGGAACACACACACTCACACAACCTAGAAAACCATTAAATTTAGTTTTATATTTTTTTTTAAATCAACACTTATTCAGCAAGGATGCATTAAATTGATCAAAGGTGACAGAAAAGACATTTATAATGTCACAAATATTTATATTTCAAATAAATACTGTTCTTTTGAACTTCAAAGTTATATTAAAAAGTATCAGCAACTGTTTGTAATATTGATAATCAGTTCCTTGAGCAACAAATCAGCATATTAGAATGATTTCAAGGATCATGTGACACTGAAGACTGGAAAAGTGCAACACAGACATTCTGTTAAATTTCCTTTTAAATATCTGTTTGTGTTCGAGAGGTGAACAAATTTAATTTGTGTTTCGAATAACATGAGGGTGAGCAAATTACTATATTTAAATTTTTTGGATAAACTATCTCTTTAAGAGCAGTGTTCATAACACAGAGGTGTTGCCAAAATAAACCCAACACACAGCTAATGGAGCATGGCTTAATTCAACACTGCTTCTCTCAACAGGGTTTTAGAGCCAATCAAAAGACCGGAATCGGAGCGACCGCAAAAGCATATATAGAAAAGCATACATGCCAAGGTGAATTCATCTCACTTAAACCATCAATAATATTAAAATGACAAGCCCTAACACACTTAGGCACAGCAGCTGAGATTATGGCCCACTGTTCCTACTTATTCAGCCTCAGCCAATTGGCAGCCACGATTGTCTGCTGTGCAAATACCTCAGCCCGAGTCCTCAAACAGAGGACATTCCTGCCCTGTGAATCAGCTGGAGCTTGGAGCCAAACGGCCTACCTGGGAGTCATCTTCTCACGCTATACCTCTCAATTAATCTCTGCGTTTGGCTCCGTGTTCCTGTGGCTCAGTGGTAGAGCCTTGCGTTAGCAGCAAAAGAGGTTGTGGTTTCAATTCCCAGGGAACACACATACTAACAATAAATGTATAACCAGAAAGCACTGTAAGTCGCTTTGAATAAAAGCATCTTCTATATGCATAAATGTAAATGTAAAGTGAATGTAAAACACGAGTCACGCTCCAATCATGTTTAATCGCTTGTCGCAAATGTCGATCTGCGGGTGCCATTAGAGAGGATTGTGTAGTATGTAGTGCAAGCAGGTTTAGAGCAAAATCAATATGGCTATTAGTAGTAGTAGCAGCATGCAATATGTATACTCACTACAAATCAATAAAATACAGTATACAACCCAAAAACACAGCTCAGAATACTGCATCCCATAATACAATGCTCTCGGCTTGACCTATCAGTGTGAAAATATATTATTATTCCTTATTTAATCTACACAACCATTCAAAGGTTTTTGGGTCACATAGCTCACCTAGGCTACAATTGTTCAAACAAACATATTGTAAAAACAGTAATATTGTGAAATATAATCACAATGAAGTTTATTCCTGAGATGTAAAGCTGAATTTTCAGCATTATTACAACAGTCTCCAGTCTTCTCAAGCATTCATTTCTTAAAAAAAGACATACTGAGCTCAGATTATACATGGCAAGAGGTATTTTTTTTATCTCACAATTCTTACTTTGTTTCTCTCAATTCTGAGGAAAGAAAGATATAAACGTATAATTCAGAGGAAAAAAAGTCTGAATTGCGAGATATACATTTTTTTTTTTTTTTAAGAGTTTACATCTCACAATCTTTCTCAGAAGTTACATCTCACTTTGCTTTTTCTGCCATGGGGTAAAAAAATAACGAACTCTGACTTTTTATTGCATTTGAGAGTTTATATCTCATAATTACATATACGATCAGAATTGTGAGACAAAAAGTTCCAAATACTTTTTTAAATCAATTAATTAAATAACTGAATTCAGTGTTGTAAATTGACTTCTATTATAAGCATACAACTTGACATCAAAACGGTTTGAACCTTGAGAGCTGTGTTATGACACTTGACCTGGGTGCAATGTGCTGCCTGGTACGGCTGTAGTTTGAGGTCTATAGAGTTGCACTGCTGAGCATGGACACGAACAGTGTGAAAAGGCCTTAAGAAATACTAGAATTTATTCTCAACACACCCACAGTAAATAAATGGTGTAAAGGCGGCACTGGCCCAACACAAAAGAGTAATTTGGCAGCGACTGCGCAGCCACTAGACAAACAATTGGAACGATCTTTTCTTTAAGAAGGGTTCTCAAACAAATAAACACAAACAAACACTAAAAAGAAGAGCCTCTTCAGCGCCTGCTGCGTTTGGTGCACCCTTGTCTCCTCTAACTGGGGTTTTGTGTGCATTCAGCACATCTAGGTGACTGCGATTTTAATCGAGGGATGGGAAGTTGCCGCTTTGAAACTTGGCAGAACTTGGAGGCCTCTCTGTTTCTCGATCCTGGGAATGCAAACAGCAGTCGTCTCCCAAACGGCTTTCCACATCCCTCCCCCTGCAACCTGGCCAGCCCCTGCACCTGTGCCTCTGTCTGTCTCTCCTCCCTTTCATTCTCTCTCTCCCTCGCTTTATTTTCTGGTTTATTGTAGGCCAGGTGTGAGAGACATTGGCACTGCCTCAATCAGACTCCTTGTTGTCGTCTTATGTGGGCACAAGATGCCTAATAAGTTTCCTAGCACACACGCGCACACACACACACACACACACACACACACACACACAAACTTTCAACACATGCAAAAGTTCAATAGAGGTTCAAGGTTCAAGGTTCTTTATTATTTGTCACATACACAATCATACAGGGTATAATAAGTAGTGAAATGTTAGATAAGTAGTGAAATGTTAGAGCACCAAATGTCTGGCAAGGAGTGATTCATTAAATGAAACGTTCACCCAAAAAGTATTTTATGTTATCATTTACTGTAAAATTAAAACAATTAAAAAACACGACAGACCTTCCTCTGTGGAACTCAAAAGAAGGGACTGAATCATTGAAGGAACAACTCAAAACATAAAATAAAAGTTAGGGGTCATATGATGCTTTTTTAAAGATCATTATTTTGTGTATTTGGAGTAACAAAATATGTTGTCATACTTTAATGCTCAAAAAACACATTCTTTTTCAAATACTGTACATTATTGTAGGTCCTCTATTCCCCGCCTCTCTCAAACGCATTTTTTTCTACAAAGTCCCTCTTTCTGATAAGCGCAGTCTGCTCTGATTGTCCAACTGACCCAGAGCATAGCGATTGGCCGAACACCACAAGCACTCGTTGGAAATGAAACGCCCCTTTCCATAATCGCGAATGCTTTCAAAGTAAATATAAAGACAGTTAATAAAGTCCTTAGTTTTACAATCAGTTCAAGCCGAGAGGGGAACAGAGTCATGTGACAGACAGTGATGAAGCTTGTATGTGTTTGCACACAAGCCGCGATTAAGACTGCCGACTCCACTTTGATGTGACCCTGTCTCTCTCTCTCTGCGCGTGCACGCACACACACACACACACACACACACACACACACACACACACACACACACAAACACACCTCAGTTAAGCGGATTTGCTGTGATGTGACCCTCTCTTTCTTTCTCTCTCTCTCACACACACGATGTGCAAAACTCGGCATTTGAACGGTCAATAGCAAATACTTAAACTAATAACAAAATGCCGCTGATTCAGAAGCGCCAGATTGTCAGAGCAAAGTCAGAATTACCTTCGCTCCTAGGTTCACGAAACGGTCGACCATAAAATGCGTTGTGATCACATCTGGGTTGTAATGTTCAGTTGCAATTCATCTAAAAGCATCTACTTTCAGAAGTCCAAATAAAGTGCTTTTGCCTAGAAACATAGTGTCTCCCTGACACGGCTGCATCAACACTACTGCGGTTACTGAAACCACGCCTTGCCCAAATATTTCATGAAATAAAATTTGAATAAGCTCCACAAAACCATCAGTCATAAAAAGTGGTTTGTATAACGCTGGTACTATATCATAAAAGTATATTATTCCACGTATACTTAAGTTATACAATAACTTTGTATAAGAATCAATTATTCAATTAAAATCTGCCCTAACTCTTCTCAGTTTGAAGTAATGATGTCTGTTTGTGAACAAATCACTATTTTGAGTTAGAATGATTCATTCATGAATCAAACTGATCTGTTTTTTGTAAATTTAACTCACTGATTCAATGATCTGATGAGCAGTTCCTCAATTAAAGTCTCACAGGAAGAGAGGAATATAAGTGTACAACTTTAACTTCTTTATGTACCTCACAGAAATCTGTCATATGACTTCAGAAGATTTTTTATTATATAAACCAACTTCAATGATGTTGTGTGTCCTTTTTGAAGCTTGAAAGTCGACATTCATTCTAATTACATAAAAAAAATCCCCCAAAATGATCCTAATGTTCCTTAGAAGAAATAAGGAACACAGATTCAGAAAAATACGAGGGAGAGTACATCACATAGTTTATTTTTGAGTAAATATTCCTTTAAGAGGCCGCTCCTCTGTGCAGACAGATCAAAGTCCTTAATGGCACACAATGCTTTACCGTTTACACTGCATCTGCTGCTCTCTACTTCTTTGTGCTCTCTGTACTGCCCATCTCACCTCCCATTCGCTCCACATAAAGCGGTTTTAATGATGATGTCTCCAGGACAGCGCTCTGATTAACCATTATAACAGGGTATTAAGTGACAGGTAAACCAGCGGCAGGTGCTTTCTGCCCGCACACGCTCCGTCTCTCTCGATCTCCCATAGGTGTTTGCAGCTTGACAGAAGGTCTCTGTGAACGTTTCTTTCAGGAGGGGGTTGAAATGGACATCTGCTGGGGTCTGGCCGCTGCAATGTGGAAGCGCTGCGTTGTGTGGCATTAGGTGGGAGCTGGGTAGCGTCATCTTTGAAGCGGTGTCTGCGTTCAGAGCGGTTTTGTTCCCTCAAAGCCAGTGGTGGGATTAATTCAGAATCTCCAGAGGAAGAAAAGCCTCTTCAGTGGGCCTACGCAACTGTTTGTAAGGGCGTTCATGGCACGCCATGAAAGTTGTGCCATTAAACAGTGGGCTTGATGAATAGGTCTTGCATAATGCTAATGCCACCCATCTCTGTGGATGTGTGATTGAGCATTGAATGTAGCCATACACTCAGATCAAAGTCAAA
Organism: Oxygymnocypris stewartii; assembly: GCA_003573665.1. NCBI lineage: Eukaryota > Metazoa > Chordata > Actinopteri > Cypriniformes > Cyprinidae > Oxygymnocypris > Oxygymnocypris stewartii. The sequence goes on along the minus strand of QVTF01014107.1, from coordinate 980,562 downwards.
TCCTGTTTGAAAGGAGATGGGTGACTTAAAAATGAGAAACACGGCAAAGATCTCAAATACCGAATTATAATGCCAAGTGCAACAAAAGAAGAGAGCTTGAATGAGGTAAACGCTAAGACAGCTGCCTTGTGGGTAAAATGCATTGTTTTTATATATATTTTTTATCAATGCTTTTCAGTATTGAATGAAATCTATTTACTGTCGAAATTTCTACATCAGCAATCTTGAATGATTTTATTTGACTGTGCTCTCTGCAATGCATTCTGGAACTGGATTGGCTGTGAACTATAGCTCTGATATTGTGCCAGAATCTGGCCAAATTAATGAATAATGTTTTTAAAAGACATTAATAAATTCACAAATTGGACATGGCTACTTCTCTCGAGTTCAATTTCTTAACCAATTGCATTTGAGTAGGAGAAGTTAATCATCAAGATGCCTTGTCATCGTAATTTTATGTTGTCACTTAATTTAAAATTGATTCGACTGTATAAACGAGTCCAAAATGTCAGAGCCTCTGCCAAGTACACCCAAGTTCATCGGAGACTAAATGTATTCTTAAATTGCAGTCCGAGTTCGATACCCCCCAACTCTATTGAGAACTATGGGGATATCAAGACTTTCAAAGAATAATGACTTAAATGTTGGCCTGTTTAGTCAAACAAGCAATCAAATGGCTTCAGACAACTTGGAATATAGTGTGAGAGACATATGGGCTACTTTTATGATGCTTTTGCGTCATTTTTGAAACTTGAAAACTTCATTGTAAATTCAGGGAAAAGAATGGCGAGTATATTATTCTCAATTTCTCCATTAGCCATATGGATTTCAAATGATGATCTAGTGATGACAGAAGCTTCATTTTGGCCAAACTATTCCTTTGAGTCCTATAATTCCAATAAATATCACACAAATTAGACTAGACAAGCCACTTTGCCAGAATCCAAACACAACAAAGACATTTGATGAAAAATATGAATCAACTGAGCACAAAAAGTGTATTACAACTAGGGATGTGCAACAGTGATCGAGTACTCGTGTACTCTGCTGTGACAGCGATGATTGATCATGAAGGCGATGATCATGGGGGGGGGGGAAATCGGATTGGTTATAGCACGCGTCACCCTGAGCTCTGATTGTTTAGCTTGCGCAACAATATGCGGTTCAATAGACGTGAGAAGAGAGAGAAGCTTGGCTTTGAAGTCACATATAGTAATGTCTAGGTTAGCTATCTACATATCTGATTCATCTAATATAGGATGTGTTGGGATATTAACATTTATTTACATGCTGAATGTGCTGCATATTATCAGTGTTTAGTTTCATGCTCATGCAATGCCCGATATTGACTGAGTTATTTGAGATGGTCATATTACTTTTAGATGTTTCTTTTTCAAAAATACTGATCCTATAATAATGCAGCAGTGATGTTTTTCGTCATATTTGTTCAAAAGTAGGCATTCTTCAATTAAAATAGTTTTTGTACTATGGCTTTTGAAAACATGCAGGCGATTTTAGGAATCACTTGATAAGGTAGATGAAAATATAGCACAAATCTGCCATGAACATTAATGACATAAGCATTATAATGAGACTTTATAAAATGTCAAATCTTAAGTAGCGCTTTATAGCGAGAGAGAGAGAAATGCGAGAGAGAGCAAGCTCCCGCCCTGATGCGCTTTCAACAGCGTGAGCTCTCTCTCTCTCACTCTCTCTGGCACTTCGCTCTCTCTCTCTCTCTCTCTCTCTCTCGCTATAACGCACAACTTCACTGGAATTTCATGAACACAGCATTATAATGAGAACTTTATAGGATGTGAAATCTATAGTAAATTGCATCCTTATTCGTATTTCAGCTGCATTTTTGAAAGTGCATCACAGCGGGAGCTCGCGCTGCCTTGCTCTCTCTCTCTCGCATTTCTCTCTCTCTCTCTCGCATAACTTAAAGTTCTGGCATATGTATTCTTTTGTGCAGACACAAGTTGTAATGTTACATTTATGTTATGAATCGAAGTTATCTGATTAATATCATAGGAAGTGTCATAGAACACGTTTCAGTTTACTGGCATAAAGTCAACGTCACCTTAGGCAGCTTCTTTTTTAATAAAATGGCTGCATGTTTTAATTGACATGTTTTAATGTCTTTTTTTTTTTACATTCATTATCATAACGGCCTTCAGATATTTTTATGATCTCCATTACGCCCATGTCCCGCCCCCCGCACACACCCCGCCCCCTGAGCACTCGATTAATCGTTTTTGAAACCTATCGATGATCGAAATATGCCCATCCCTAATTACAACAAGCATATTGTGGCTAAGTAAATTAGCAATTTATGCTTTTTTTTTACTGAGAAAGACCCGTCACTTGTTTTTCTCATCATTTTCCAGGCAGCGTCTGCCTCAAAGGCACAGCTCAAATAAAAAAGCCTGTCTATTATGTTTCTTCACCAAGCAGCTTGCATCCTCTCTCTCTTCAGAGCTTTTCCAAATCACAGAGTACAACATCCTGAGAAATTACACGCTGAAGTAATTACAGACTGTACTTGGACATATAAACTCTGCTGCTTTTAATTAATTAAAAACGATCATGACAAATATTCATTTCAAAGAATTACCACTTGTTATAAGGTCCTCTGACTCCTTTTAATTAAGCTGTTTTTTCCCTGACTGTCATTTTCTGCTAAATAAAGCTGGAAATAGAAACAAATGAGGAAATTAAAAACATGAAGGCTAACATCTTCAGTAAGTGAAATATCTCAGTCTGAGAATATCGCACTATAATGGCATCTGTTTGCATACTCTCTTCTTCAGCTGCCTTTAGAAGTGCACTCTCAGCTCGATTTACCGGCCAGGGATCCAACCAACTCTTTAACATTGACCTCTGAGAGAGCGAGAGCGGGTCACTCACTTCTTTTTGGCTGGGCAGTCCTCGGAGTACTCGCTGCTTCCATCTGTGCTCTGAGAGCAAGACCCGTCCACTTTACGTCCTCCCTTAGACCCACATCCATTCAGCTGCCCGTTTGACAAGGAAGCTGTAGAGAAAGATAGGAAAAGCAAAAACATGAGAAACAGTAACAACCTCCAGATGCAGCATGTAAAGTAATCAAATTTAAGATGAAATCTCATCACCACAGTGTGGTTTTGCTTTAATAATTCAATGCAGAACTGAAATGGAGTACAAGCAAATGGAAAAAGAGAGATGGTTTACTTCAGAGTCCAACCGAAAGATGTAAGCTGAAAAATTACCACTTAAACTGAACACTCAGCGTGAATGGACTGTTGGTAGAATTTTTTTATGTTTTGACAAATTACAAACACATTAAAAAGTAGAAACTGAAACATTGCTGTCCATAGACCGATTCACATTAGCACATACACACAAAAAAATTAGGGGTTTTCCTTTTAATTTAACCTGAAATTTAGTCTGGAAAATCAATGTAAGACTATGAAATTGTGCCATCACCAATGTTTGATTTATCTTGTGCTGATTCGAGCTTGAAAATATGAAGTGGTGCATCATTGCATAACCAATGAAGGAGAAAGTTCAAATTAGCTGCAGTCTCTATTTAACATATAATATATTAATGTTATTGCCATTAGTATGTACTATTATAAAAGCACTTTCATGTTGTTGTTGTTTTGGTGATTTAGTTTTTTATTGACAGATAATTTATTTTTCTACACAATATCACAGTTACCTTTTTAAATTACATATTACTATTCTATTTATATAATACATTAAATGACATTTATAACTGAAAAATAGGTCTACTCCTGTCTCCATCTAGCAAAGAACACTGTTTAATAACATAAGCTTCTCTATTATGCCTGAAATTTACATTGTTGGATAATGGACATTTAAAGGACATGGTTATCACAAGTGAGCAAAAAAAAAGAAGAAAATACATACATATTTAGCATTAAAAGTAAGATGAGTGGGAACAGAATTTGAGGCAAGAAAACCTATAATACAATGTCTGAAGAGCTCTGGATGTTATGATCGAGCATCCGGGATTATAGGGTTAAATCTCTTCTTTTTTTTTGGCTCAGCTGATTGAATTTCCGTGTTTAGTAACACTCAACATTAAGCGAATATCCAGAATCATCAAACATTCCCATAGCTGAGCCTCAAATCTCCAACCGGCCAGAAAAACAGCTGGAGATGAAAGAAACTACAATAGAACTGCTTTCCAACACATACATGAAAAGCTATAAAAATCCTTCTCTCTCTCATATACAGACCAATATGGCAGAACTTCAAAGCATTCATGTGAAGTCCTAAGAGGTCTATTCTCATGGGACAAAACATTGTCTTTGAGAAAATTGGGACGTTTTAACTCCAAATAGAAAAGCAGCAAAACAGCGTGTCCTATTTTCAAAATGACTCCTCAAGTGCAAGAGCAAACACGCTCGTGAGCCGCTGCCTTCATCACGACACGGGAAGCCAAAACCCGAGAGAGCCGGCCAAGCCAAGCCAAGCCAGCGTGGGTGGAGAGGGATCAGATGTAAACAGCTTAACGCGGGATGCTCGCTTCCCGCTCCGTGTTTTACATATGTTGGTCTCACTTGAGTAGCTGTGTGAAAGACATTCGGAGTCTAGCGGAGCCAAACGTCCCGTCTCCCTCTTTCTCTCCACAGGCCGGGAGAGCGCGTGACGGTTTATCAACCGTCTGTCCTTCAGGGCCTCAAATCATAATTATGCATGTTTAACTAAGCCCGTAGCCTCGATGTGTACACCTCCTGGTTTCCAGAGAGTGGGATGTCGCGTGAGCAGTGTGCTGCACGATGTGCAACTTATATAATTGTGTATATGAACCAATGGAGAAATGTGGTATAGGAGTGTCCCGTGACTCCTGTCACATATCAGATGCCCGTAAGTATAATTGCAACAACACAAATCAAATCTAGACTAAGTTCTAACACTCCAAGTGAACACATAATTTGCTTGTCACTGGAAACTTGCCACTTTATGCCATGGTTAGGAACCATTGTGCTGTCTGTTGATCTGGGCCTGGTCATTAACCAGACTGAGGACTTCAAAAAATATTAGGGGTTGACCGATGTGTTTTGCAGAGCCAATGCTGATTATTACAACTTAAGTAGACCAATAACCGATATTTATTAAAATTAGACATAAATTAAACTGATATTTATGTCTGGTGTAAAAATGAAAAGTCAAAATTAGAATAAAGAGAGTGCTGACAAAAAATTATTTAAATGCTTTAAATTATTTTATCGGCAAACCGGTTTTGAAAATGACTGACACCGATAACCATAAAAATGCTTAATATCGGCGCCGATAATCGGTTGACCCCTAAATAAGATTGATATTTTTTACTTTTTAGCAAGTAAAAGACCTTTTAGTACAATTCTAAATATGTTCAGATTATAGTTCACGTCTTTATGCTGGGAGTAGTGAAAAGTGAATGTAAGAATATTACATATCGTTATATTATTACTAATGTTTCAAGATTAACATTCACTGGACTGAAGCAACTTGGACTTTAACTGGACTGAAGGTTTACTTGATTATCCAAACATCATTTGTTAGATTAATGACAAAATATGACTATCAATTATGATCTTCAGGTTTCTAGGAATGCTTATTTGTTAATCTCGCTATCATCACTGTACTGCATTGCATAAAAAAAAATTTGACCCCCACAAAAACTACACAGCTTTGACCATAAAACTAAGCATTCGAATATAGTCTTAATAAAACATATTATTGGGAGATATAGAGTGACAATTGATAGTTATTTACATTTTATGAAAGTAGTCTGCTATGAAATGTGTAATCTAAATAACAACTGCTTCACAAATATTGAACGTGGGTTCTGGTGCAAAAATAAATTTACAAAAGTGTAGCATACATCCCTTATAATAAGAGCGTGTCTGCTCTGTTGTGGCAGATGCAGTTGCAGTTGATTTTAGGCCAAAATAGGTATTTTTTTGTCCTCTTAACGCTGCCTCAAAATGGACGCCAGTGCCACATTGTTTGGAACACAAAAGCTAAAACATGTCCCCTGACGGTCCCCTTTTGTCTGCTCTGCCAGCTCAGCTGGGAAACGATGGGCTTCAGGAGTAGAGCAGCCAATAGTGATATACGGTCACATGGAGGTCGGTTCCTTCAGAAGAAGACTCATTCATTTCTCATGGATCTTTACATTGACTATATTGAGCTTCGGATGGTCTGAAATTATGAAAACAAATGAAACGAACTAAATAAACAAACACATAAATAAATACATATACACTGCCCTCCATAATTATTGGCACCCCTGGTTAAGATGTGTTCTTTAGCTTCTAATAAATTCAGTTTTGTTCTAAATAATACAGGACCACAATGAAAAAAAGATGAAAATCCAACCTTTAATTCAAGTGCATTTATTCAGTGGGAAAAAAAATCCCACATTAAAAAATTATTATTTTACATCAAATTAGCACCCCTGATTTTAATACTTTGTACAACCTCCTTTTGCCAACAAAACAGCATCTAATCTTCTCCCATAATGTTTCACAAGATGGGAGAATACAGAAAGAGGGATCTTCGACCATTCCTCTTTGCACAATCTCTCTAAATCATCCAGCGACCTGGGTCCTCTTCTCTTCAGCTCACTCCACAGATTTTCAATGGGGTTGAGGTCTGGGGACTGAGATGGCCATGGGAGGAGCTTGATTCTGTGTCTGGTGAACCATTTCTGTGTAGATTTGGCCACATGTTTAGGGTCATTATCTTGCTGAAAGACCCAGTAACGACACATCTTCAGCTTTCGGGCAGAGGCCACCAGATTTTGCTTTAAAATGTCCTGGTATGTCAAAGCATTCATGATGCCATGCACCCTAACAAGGTTCCCAGGGCCCCTGGAAGAGAAACAGGCCCACAGCATCACCGGTCCTCCCCCATACTTCACAGTGGGCATGAGGTGCTTTTCTGCATACGCGTACCGCTTAGCGAACTCCAGACGTTTGCGTTTATGATTGTGAGTGAGAAAAGTTTTTTTCCGTGCATGCCTCCCAAACAGCTTGTTGGCATGTAGATAGCGCCTGATGGTTGTTTTGGAGACTTTGTGACCCCAAGATGCTACCATTTGTTGTAATTTTTTCACAGTGAGCTTTGGAGAACTTTTTATTTCTCTTACCATCCTCCTCACTGTGCGTGGAGGCAAAATAAACTTGCGTCCTCGTCCAGGCTTGTTTACCACTGTTCCAGTTGTTTTAAACTTCTTAATGATTCCTCTGACAGTAGATATGGGCAGGTGCAGGCGAGTGGCTATTTTCTTGTAGCCATTGCCTGACTTGTGAAGGTTGACACACATCTGCCTTACTTGAATGGTGTGTTCCTTTGTCTTTCCCATGTTGAAGAGTGGATAAGAGAAATGGCCGCTGTGTCACGCCATATTTATACCCCAGGGAAACAGGAAGTGATGAATTACTAATTAAATGTTCCTAGATACTCTGATCAACTTTGTAAACTACTGTAGAAATGACAGAAATACTTCAATTACATTTGTTTCCTAGGAATTGTTAGGGGTGCCAATAATTGTGGAACAGGTGATTCTATGAAAAATTATTATTTCTTAGTCAGGGATTTTTTTTCCCCCTTAAAATTCACTTGAGTTGAAGGTTACATTTTTCTACAATTTTCAGTGTGAGAGTATGCTTCTGCAATAACAATTGAATTTATTTTAAGGCTTTTAACACATCTTAACCAGGGGTGCCAATAATTATGGAGGGCAGTGTAGATACTTTCTTTGAGAAAGAGCAACTTTGTCCACAGACAGTTTTCAACAAATCACTATCTGGGAGAGTGGTTTAGCAAGGAAGAGAATATATGCTGACACACTGAAAAGGCAAGATGATGCAACAGAAAAAGTGCATCTGATGCATTACTATATAGACTAACAATCTACTAATAAATAGCAAACGTGGCTCTCGCTCCATACCCTGTCCCATTTTTTGTTTACTGATTTCACATGACAAGTAAAAAATCATTAGTGATTATTAACGTACGGACGAAACATAAATTTGACGCTAAACCTTTCGTTACAAACGAAAGAGGTGTTTCGTCACAACAAGCCACGCTTGCGTCTGCTGAGCATTTGCATCTGTGAACAAAGTCTTCATGCATTACCCTTCATTAAACACCCTGCGTTCAAAGGGATTAGCGCTACTCTGAGGTAGCAATGCAACGTAACTCATACGACAACAAGAGAACAAGATTAAGGGCTGTTGTGATAAGAGCTTATTATCAGTTTAAGAGTTTATTAAAAGAGTGTGTATCTAGCCTCCTGCCGTAGTCTCAACAGAAACCCCATTGGCTCGAGTCTTTCTGCATGTTTACATGCGGAGCGAGGGGTTTGGGTTTGAACTCCTGCTGTTAGCAGTACGAGATAACCTGTCACCAGCCGACCACATGGCAACACCTCTGAATAATAAACATTGTTCAAAAGTAGTTGAGATATTTGTTTGTAAACAAAATTATGTTTCGATAGACTCCATGCCCATTTAATATGCTATTCGAAGACATCAATCGTTTAGCAGACGAAAACACTGACAATGTTTGAAAAATAACGAAAAGTCTTTCAAAAATATTTACATTAGACAACAAAGTTTTGGTCAAAGTTGTTAAAATAAGACCTGAGCTAGGACCATAAAAGTTCCATCAAACAGCATTTGCACCAATTTCACCTCTTTGATCTCAAATATTTGTGAAACGGGACACTTAACGAGAAAGTATTTTTTCTTTTAAATGTATATATGGCATAGTAAGTGGACTATTTCTCACAGTTGTTTTGTTCACATCAATTAAATTATGTCTACTCTAAGTAAAGAGAAACATCCTGTCACTCTTGACATATGCTATCAACTGATTAAAGGGAACAAAGTCTTGCTTCTGTTTTATTTCTTTTATTTCTCCCTCTTTTTCCCAATTGAGTGATAAAAAGGGTAAGCCCACATGAAGAGAAGCCCCCCCCCCCCCCCCCTCGTCTCTGCCTGGCTGTGCAGACTCGCACATATGAGGCCTGTTCTTTGTTCCCTGTAGAGTCTCAGAGCTCTTTTTAGTGAAAGCTCTGGCTTTCTGAGGCCCGTGTGAAGAGAAGTCCCAGAGTGCCGAGTTGCAGCGGCAGACACGCAGCTATCAGACGACTTCCAAAGCTCTGAAGTAACCTGGATCATATGGCACTTTTATAAATATACTCCCTGGAAGCCTCCTTAGGAGCTTCCTTTGACCAAACAAAAGCAGATCAAACCAAACTATATTTGCACTGTACTAAAAGAGAAAGTGCGAAATCAAAGCTGGCTTCATCCGTAAGACGGAAAACATGCATTAATAACAGATTTTAGAATCAAATGGGTGACCATACGTCCTGTTTTTCCCAGTCATGTCCTGGCTAGGATTTATAAACTGTTCAGCCTAAAATGTCAGGTTTTGGCTACGTTTTGCTGGCTATAGTCTTCATACATTATTATGTATACATGTATCTGTATTGCTTTGACTGTTCTCTGTACATCCCACCTTATAAGGCAAGCCACAATTGGTAGATTATGTGCGATGCCTGCATGCTATTGGTCAAACTACTTATCAGTCATTACCTTTTATCCAGTATGAAAACAATAGTAAAACAAAGACAGAACCTGAGCATTTTAGGCAATTTAGAAATCCCAGCCAGGACATGTACAGGAAAAAGAGGATGTATGGGCACCCATACATAAGTGTTGGCTAACAGACTTGTCCAGCATGTGAAAAACTGAACAAAAACAAACCTGTGTACACTTTAACAAGCTATTACGACAGTGATTAGATTAGAAGAAAGGATGAAAAAAACTTTGAAAGTGTGTCTTACCATTAGGCCCTTTTCTTCCATTGCCGAGGTCGTCGCAGAGCTGGCGCTTCTGAGAGCTCTTGAACTCCTTCAGCGAGAGATAAAGCACCTTCCGCACCACCCGCTCCTCCGACCAGGGCATCCCATCATTATCATCCTGTAAAGAGAGAGAAGATCAGCACTAATAGCAAACACCTCATCAGCACTCAAGACACTGATTTTGTTTACTCAAGCAGCAGCATTGATATTGGTCAATCTACAGCAAAACTTACACTTAAATGCGCACAAACACACAAACAGTTCCCTGCCAATTATCAAATGGTGTTATTGTGATGATTCATGATTACTTAATTTCCTCTATTCTTTAGGATCAGTGATTCAGTGATCAAAAACTGCATAATCTTTTAGAGCGATTTTAAGAATGGAACAAAGACAAGTGCTTCCTTTCCAAAAAATACAGTTTCCTTTCCAGACAACAATCCTTGATAACAATTCGGAGTCTATCTATAGAATCATTTTCCACGCAGGTCTCACACAGGTCAGATTCTCACGGGCAAATGACAAAAGTGTATAGTAGGAGTTTTGCTATTTTCATTCACTACCAGGTTTAGTTGTAGACCTTCACCATGTGGAAGTATTGTTTAATATAACATATTTAATAAATAACAGTAGTGTAGTATCCAAAACCTTTTTTTTATTTAAATATGCATTTTAAATAAAAAAACTAAGATAATAAAATATTTGAATACAGAAAGTACATAATTTTTATCAATAGAATGAATCTGTATTCATCTGATGAAAGACACTAATTGTAGCAAATAACCACATATGTAGACATTCAAAGAGCCAGTTAAAATGTTATTTCCCACACAGACAATAACAGCTTCCTCTCTCTCTCTCTCAGAGCGCTCGTATCGAGAGGGGAACTACAGATATTCCCGTGCCGTGGAGGTGGGTGGGGGTTGTGTTACTGACAGTTACTGTACTGAAGGATAAGCGGGTCAGTTAAGACAGCTACAGTACAAAAACAAAAAGAGTAATGAAGCCTTCTACATGTGAATGAAAGAGTCACGGTGCAGACAATGCTATATGATAAAAATAACACAATCCGTTCTTGGTTAACGGTTACTAAAGTACATACTGGAGAGAGATCTCTCTATGTGATGCTTTAATGCATGAGATAAATAGACCTCCAAAAGAAAATGGTGCCACCAAACTAGATTTTTAAATGTTCTACAAATGTAAGTGGCATTTGCCTGTGCAAAACTTACCTTTACAATGCTAGGCTGTTGCAGATTGTTTTCATGGTGATTCTAAGGGGTAAGACAATTCTCTGTCTTACCCATTCCATTTAGTTTTGCGCATTCACGTGAGAGTAAGGGCTGTCCCAATTCTCGTTTTGATCGAGGGGTAGGGCTAAGGGGAAGGGGTAGATATCCCTTAAAACCAAAAATTTTCGCGAGCTTACTTGAAACCAAGGGGTACCCAGAACACACTGCGGCCAGATCATCCAGAGAGTATTTTCGTCTTAATAATTTAAAAATTACGATAGTCTTGTTTTGTGCTCTACACAGTCCTGTAACTTACATATATATTTGCAACCATACTCTTAATTCAAACGTTTTTAAAAATCACTATTTTTCCACGCTAACGTTACATTGCTGATTTGCACAACAGTCCCGCATATTTCTCTGACTAGAGAAAAACATCACTACAACCCACGCAATCGACATACACACACTTTTAGACTGAGAGTTTGTGATCAACACTTGTCGCCTCTGGTGACGTAGCAGCCAGCTAGCGACGATGTATTATGACGTAACAGTAACCAAGTGGTGTCTCGTTTCATAGGGGTATGTTTTCACCCCTAGCGCTTACCACTCGGTTTCGAGGGACAAGAGCTAGGGGTAAGATGAAGGGGAAGGGGTAAGACAGAGAAATGGGATTCACCCTAAGCCTTTGAAAAGGACCAAAGGCACATCTCTACATGTTTGAGACTTATTTCGGCAGGTGACATCACATTAATTTGCATATTTATGACGTCATTGCGTCAAGTTTGCGTTCAGACGAGTTTTGGCTCTTCAGATCCGTTCTACTCTATGAATGTCACATACTGTAAACCAACTGAATGCCCGATAAAGCTGTTCACATTATATTTTCTGTTGTCATACACGTATAAATGGTAAACACGACCCATTAATAGGCTATTACTTGTTAACCAGGAATTACTCTTCACTATACTCCTTAAATCCTGATTTATAATTGTGACATCATCTGATAAAATTAATATAAATCTAACTTACACTAAAAAGTGACTATATGCGGTGGTTTTGGCTATATTACTTTTGTCTCATTTAGCACATTGTCTGTGTCCGAGTAACAAACTATGCGAATATTAACAGATGAATTATGTTCATAAAGTCTATGTATGGAAAACACTGTGTTTAGATAGTTGATACATAGGCCTAATTTTAAGATTTGTGTACTTGAATTGCATATAATCTTTCCAACCATTTTAATCACACAGTTTTAACAAACAAATAAACTTAAAGTGATGCATAATTGTCTGACGAACATAAACCAAACAGGTAAGAAATGGGCAAAATTCTGTAACTATACTAATAAACGGAATGAATTTTAAATACACAATAAATCAAAATTTTAGATTTATCATAAAAATATCCAATTGGTTTCAATTGCATATATTTTAACTAATTTAATATTGCTTGTTCCACAGCTAGCCATATTTTATCTGTTCAATTTTTTATTATATATTTTTTCTGAAAAATGTAATTGTTTTTACAATTAATAGATTTATTGTAAGCCATTTGTCTTTAAAATACATACATACATAAGTACATAACTTACATACATAAAAATATTCTCTTTAACCATTCAGTGTTACTGTTGTGTGTTTTGTATTTCTTGTAGTTTTATTTTGTCCAGCATTTTTGTCCATTTTCTTTTGAATGGTTTTCATAAATAAATAAGTATTTTATTGTATTTTACTTTGAATTATTATTTAAATAAATAGATGCAAATACTAAATAAACTAAGCCATGATTTCTTTGCCATGTTTCATTTATGTAAGATGTATGCACCACATTAAATTTAGAAGTAAATGTTAAAATTGTGTAATCCGAATGGATGGAAATGTAGGCCTAAATATTGTTTGAGTTCTGGACTCTTTATATGGCTTGAGTCCCTTTTTCAGTATTTGTCTATGTGATAAATAGGTTCAATAACACTAAGTTACTAAAACAGAAAAAGCTTCCTTAAGCACCACTAACAGCTAGTGATAGTAACTGCGCTACACATTACTTTTGTGAATTTAATGATTTTGAGACCCGAAACTGGACAAATCTGGAGGAAAGGCCCAATTAGAACTATAAGGTTTGCACGGTGGCATTGTTTCCTGTTGGGTTAAGCAGAAAGCGGGGCTTAGAGAAACAAAAGGCATGGGAGTGTGTGTGCGCGAGTTCCTGTGCGGGGGCTGACACTGACAGGTGAACATCAGATCTCCCAGCAGACATGTCAACAAACACACACACCTCGAGACTGCTCTACGCACTGATGCGCTGCAGAAGCCTGACAGCGGCTGATTGGGCATGTGGTGTATGAAACCATCAGAGCACCTCGTTAGAGACACACACACCTGCAGACACGCATGCACACACAGAGAGAGTGTGGCTCAAAATAGCCTGCATGCTAAGCCGCAGCTCAACCACATCGCTGTTCTCACAGACACCAGAATTAGCAAGCAATACAGTGTCAGTTTTGAGAATTAACTACATATTATTGCTATGATGTGCCGCACTAGGGTCCTATGCCAAGAGACGGCAATTTTATCAGCGTGCGAGTGCGCATAGAGTGCTCCACACAGACGGCTGAAGCGCTCAGAGGCGTGATGCTGTCACTGGATCCCAGGAGCACAATCCAGCAGGCTGCCGGGTAGGCAGCAATTACCCCATGCTCGCTATCACCTCGCGGTCTGGCGCCGAGCCAGTGCTGCTCTCTGAATAGAGTATTACTCCTCACAGCACGCACACACCTCTCCCGTCGGAAATAACTCCTCTCTCAACTCTGGGATCTGACCAAGAACGCGTTACCTTGTTTGTATTATTTTTCCTTTCCACCCTCCTCTCCGCCCCCCTTTCCCTCAAAGCCTGGCAAGCTAACACGGTTATTTCCTTCTTGCACTACATATAGCAATCCAGCTCAGTAAAAAAAATAATGCTGAGCTGGATACTAGCATTAACTGAGCCGTAGGAGCGCAGCACGTCTCACTAGCCTGCAATGAAAACAACGATCAGAAGAATGGAACAATCAGATCACTGCTCCCAACATTAAAACGAATGCCAAGTCACAGAGGTTCTGCGCATATACAGATATTCAGTGTTAGCTTGTGTTTTGTAGCTTCCATGGATGTGCGAATTGACAAGGCTTCCAGGAGTCAGCGTGGCAGCTAATTGCACAGTTGTGATAGCTGAACACATTGCAAACAACATGTTCACTTTTTTCCCAGCTGAGTGTCAAGTTATAAACATGCTGATCTCAGAACAGACTCTTCTTTGAGGTGAATGAAACCACCTGGCTATATATTTAACGCTAATTTTACACTTAGCATTTAAAAGGGATAGTTTAGCATTTAGGAATGCTAAAAAAAAATGATGAATTGATATGAACACATTTACAATATTTAGATTGGATTCAAAACTACAATTAAAATCATGACAGGATACAAGGGATATTTGAACCATGTTTAGTTACACAAGCTAAAATGTCAAAACGATTCAAGTATGTCTGTAAATAAATATAAAACAAGTATGTATCGCATTGTTTGCATAACCACAGAGGCCGCTTTGCATCAGCATACAATGTGTTCTACTTGTTTATCAACTTCATCTTCCCTGCTAAAAAAACAATAGAAGCCTAATAGAAAGGATGAAGCATTCTGGTGCACGTGTTAAGCATCTGTCCGTACGTGCTATCAAATGACGTACACTTTGAAAGGCAATGCATTTGGTTTAAAATGGCAGAACTCTTTGGACTTAAGACACTTATGAATCATATACAAGAAGCTAATCTGCTCATAACATGCACAAATACACACAAACTTGTCAAAGAAAATTTGTCGCAAAGACAATCATCAGAAAGCTGCTTCTGGCAGTTAGTGCAACGATGCCAGACTCATTCCTACACTGGCAGAATTGGTTGGCAGCACCGGTACTCAGATGTGACAAGATACCGAGAGCTGGCACAAGCTAAGAGACGCCACTTACCCACAGCGCACATACGAACACTCACCCTGCCTCCCGAAACCCCCTCTGCTCCATCCCGAAGGAGCTAGGAGCCTCGTTAATGAGCACCAGGAGCATGGGTGTGTGACAGAGTGAGGAGAAGTGTCTCTCATTCACACACTCATGCATACACACACCCATCACATAGATGGCCCAAGTGGGACTTTGGGCTCTAGCATACTTAAAGCGTTCCAATGAGGGCATACGCAATGAGGATGCAAGATCTCCACCAGTCAACAAGACAACAGGCACGTGGCATTACTAGCAAAGTTTCTTTTAGAAAAGTTTAAAGAGCGAACCGAGGCTAAATCAAACCACCATTGATCATGCATTTCCTGTACAGCCAGAGAAACGTCCATTTTTATTTCAATCTTTTTTGCAAACATCCCCTCCAGACAGTTTGCTCAGCGGCATTAGCAACCATGAGAGCGACTGAATCTTGCACCAGAGGCACACACCGCAATGGATGAAGCAAAGGTCTGTTGACCTCTAACGACTGACTAGTGAAGCTGACTAGTTTTAACAAATATTTTACCTTGCTGTTAATGGTAACAATCAACCATGCATGTATCCACTAGTTTCCACCATACAACAACTTAACATTTTCTGAAAAAGTTTGACTGTGATGACTATAAAAATAGCATGTGGTGCAACCATTAAGTACATCAACCATTCAGAGTGTAGCACTTGTCCAATAACACCTGAAACATGTACTTCTACCAAGGTTTCAGTCAATCAGATCATGAAGAGAATGTATATCACACAGACACTGAAAGGAGCATGAACGAACAAAATATAAACTCCTTTATCTGAATGCTTGAAGTTCATACTGTACGCCTTCCTTCTCATATGAATACATAATGACAGTGGATTCATTAGCAAGCAGGCAGTCCATACTCTCGCGAGAGGCTCTTTTAAAAGAGCACTGGAAGCCTGCTCGAATGAACAATGCTAAATATAGTCACACAGTCCTCCTGGATCTCATCAACAAAGAATGTAGGCCACGTGCCAACTGTGATCTTTCTCTCAACATCAAAAAATGTGTTATAACACGAATTCCTCGAAAAAGACAAAGCAAGACAGGGGGGAAACAAGGCTAGAAGATATGGCCTTCAAGAGCAAAAATATTGAAGCGCTTCTTCCTCTCTCTACACATGTCCTCCAGATGCTGGAGGAAGAAAGGAAACAAGCACACACAGCGGTATTTGCCCGAGATTTGGGTCAGCGCTGCAGAGCATACATCCAAGCTCGCTGGGTCTGCTGTAAGCTGATTGAAGGTGATTGGTTAGAGTCAGTCATGACAAGAATGTGCTTTTGTTTTGTTTGCTCTGAGCAAAAGCCATGTATGGGACAACAAAGAGAGGGAGAGAGGTTGTCCGATGCAGGAGGCCAACAGCGGCTCCCTATTACACCCTTTACCTCAGTGCAGTGGAATGTGCGCAACACAGGCCACTTCAGAGCCAAGGCTCCTTATTGTCAGTCCTTTTAAAAAAGTATTACTCTCTTCCCTAGACTCTGACTTTAACCCCTTTTCGACTGACAATAACAAAATGGGATCACTCCCCCTGCAATGACAGAGTGCACTGGAACCAAGAGGTGCTTAGCTTGAGCGTGATCTTTGGGAAGCAATTTATAACCTTGCATTCCGCGCTCAGAGTTACGCATCCACATTGCAGCAGGATACATGGCTCATTTGAAATCTCATCAATGGAGAAAGGCACTTTTAGAAACACGTCTTTCAGTATGGGTCAGGAACAGTACTCAAAACATTCGAGAGGTTACTGGGAAGTTGAAAGGGGGTAGTGTAGGCCCAAGAACTCTCGAGGCACTCATACCTGCTCAAATTGAAAGATCCCTGATTCCTTGAAAGTCATTCTGTCCTGTGGATATGCTTGCAATGACTGTACAGAGTAGTAATAAACACGTCTGTGTGTCTAGACAGAAACACGGTTAACATTTCCTCTCTGCTCCGCTGATCAGGTCGACATTGGCGCTGTGCCACAGGTGGACGACACAACCAAGCTCGACATGCTTGAGTGAAAAATTGCCATCACCAATCATTGGCGTCAAAAGCGAACCTACAGCCAAAATGGAATAGATTTGTAAGAGAGCAGTGTATTTAGTTTTTACAGAAATAAATAAATGTCATGCTGAATTACAGGTTATTGGAGAGAGCTGGCCACATTCAGAGCTACAAGCTTGCCCAATAAAAAGAGGCTTTAATAATAAAACCTCTATACACAATGGCCTTGGACAGGGGCCCCATAGTTATTTATGCAGGCGAACGAGAGATAGAAGCTGGCCAGACAGATCTGTACCACAGTGGCCTCTGAAAAGCATGACAGGACTGCAAGAGAGATAACGAGAAGGGAAAACAAGATGAAACGAAACAGAGTCCGAGAGATACAGCATCTAGATCGCAGCTTGAGATGATGATTAGTCATATATCAGTAAATCAAAGATCGTACATGCCAGGGGTCTCCGATCCTGCTCCTGAAGGGCTACCTTCCTACAGAGTTCATTCCAAACTAAGAAGTCTTCAGGAGAAAGTCTGAAGAATGTTCATGCTGCTATTTTCCACGCATAACAAGTAAATTGAAACGGTCAAGTTAAGAGACTCCATAACAGTTGAAGATACAGAAATGTTTTACTTGTATTCACTGAACGAACTAAGAAATCTCATTCAAACGAAATCACCTCGCTCAAAGTTATACAACACCAGTGAGCAAAAGTTAGAAGTGGTCACTACTCGACTAATTGTAGAGAATTTATTCATTCATTTGTCCATACAATTTGGAAATTACATGAATGCGAGTAAATAATGACTGATTTAAAAAAAAAAAAATTTAAATGATGGGCTTGGGCCCAAACCAAACTACATTTAAAAGCTTACCTAGACACATATAAAAAGAGGATTAGATCAAGCCAACTCTTAGTTGTGCTGCATGACATTTCTTAACAGCTTCTGAATGAAGGATATTAATACAGGGGAAATCAAACCAAACGCTCTCCTTCAGTGTGAGTCTGAGCAGGCCTGATATCTGTCACAGCCTGCAGGAGACCACACACCTAAAGAAGCCTCTAGCTGTCCTTTAAACACATACAATAAGAACCATGTTTTTAAAGGGATAACACCATACAGTCATGAGCAATTAGGACGGAACAAAATTAAACCACCCAGCAGAAACAGGAAGGAGAGCTCCGAATTAGCTTGGAGAGCGTGTGGTCCTCCTTGATCTCAAATCAAACAGTTCTGTGACTTCCTGACATGGACATGAATCATTAGTTATTTTATGAAGGAATTTTTGTGTCTGAGGTAACATTTAACTTAGCACAGTGGCCTTGTGAATAAGCTCCTCAAATGTGAAATCCTCATATAATTTGACTAAAGTTAATTCAAGACCACAGTGCACTCTCCTAATGCAAATCAGCTACTCAGAAAAGATGGTAATTACCGGAACAAAGACAAGACCAAATTAGTTTTCCACACAGGCATGTACAAACGGCTCTAAAGATTCCCAGAATGGTTGAAGAACTTAAACCAGGTTAACTTGATCTAGCCTAATAAAATAGCTTAGTCTTTGAAGACACCAACCACACTGCAGTATCTTTTTCTACCTATCCCAAACCAACAATACATTTTGGGCAGCATAAGGGCAGAATTCAGAGCAGAAATTTGCTGCTCAGCTTTACCACAATGCAAATGGGACTGACAACTTATTTTGTGGGACCAATTTGATATGTTTCATAGGCCCACTGTAGCACTCGTGACTGTGAATTTCAACATGTGCTGATTTAGTTTCTGATCATGTAATCATAAACCACACAGCATTCAAGAGCTGATCATGTGTGTTTAAAGTGAGCAGAATACCGCGCACACACACAGAGATGAGCATGAGTGTGTGAGCGCTCTGGACAGAGGAAGCGGCGTGTGACTAGGAGGAAACCCCATGCATTAGACGTGGTAAAGCATGAGAGAGCTCAGAGCTCACAGTCTTGCCGAATCAATACACTAAACACCAGCAGAATGAGAGGAGATTATAATGTAGCGTTCACTGACTAACACATACACCTCAATCCTTTAAAAGCAAAAAAAAAGAAAATCACACATAGCACACATATGTTACCATAGGCCATTAATGTACTGTTTCTACAAGTGTTGATGTATTAACTATCAACACTACAGAGGACAGTGTCAATCAAAAGATAAGCTAAATGACATGTTAATTTATTTTGGAGCAAATGTAGCTGTTATTGCTAAAATTGCTAAGGTTCTAACAGTCATGTTAAGGCAAGACTTGGTGAGAAGAGTCAATCAACCAAGTATAGTCAAGTAATTCAAACACACACGCACACACATGTGTGTCCTCATGTGGTCACCGGATGGAGTTAAAGTCAGTCTGACTCTGTGTGTGTGTGTGTGTGTGTGTGTGTGTGTGTGTGTGTGTGTGTGTGTAGAAAACGCCCTGTGGAGTTGGTGCAGAGATCAGACTTATGAAACTGGAGAGTTCCTGCCGGCGCTGAGTGAAGTCTTAATTGCGGCTCTGCTAAACACGTTTACAGCACCACACTGCAACCAAACACTCCCAGACCCCCACCTCTCCATCCCTTTAACACCCTTTTTTCCTTAATTTATAAAACCTCTCCTTCACATTCTGTCTTTCCTTCTTTTGATGAGAGATCGTCTAATGGATCTGACAGGTCGCCCCACAGCCTGCGCAAGCCTTTAATAAATAAACGCAGAGATTTCTCCACTGCCACAGCAGTTGGAGAGGAACAAAGCTAAAACCAAAGAGTGTAATCAGCACGGAGGGATTTTAGAGGAAATGCAACTCTTGTTTCTCCTGGGTGGCTCAGGAAGATGTATACAAACCCACAAAGCCATGCCACCCACCCTAACACAAACACACACCGATGGAAGGAAAACAGATGTTCAAGTGTGTGAACTGGTTTGTGCTGAAGGCGGAGCTTCATTGACTGACAAAAGCATCAAGGCTCAAAACATTTAGCTGAAATCTAAAAATAAGAGACTTGCAGGAAGACTTGGGAAAATAAGACAAACATTGTTCGAAGGCTTTGAAAAATGGCAACTAAAAACAAAAATAAGATGCGCACACACACACACACAACACAACATAATAGATGCATAGCAAAAAAGCTGTTTTTTTTTTTTGAATAGGCCCCTTAAAAAAAGCACAACACTAAACAGAACAAAACAAAAAAGCAAAGAAAAATCTAACCACAAAACTAAGCAAAAAAAATCTAATGAAACCAGTAGTTGTTGGTTTCTGCCTGGTCCAATAGGTAATTTATGCTCATTAGCTGCTATTTATTACCAACTGTTGGACCTGGTTTCGAACTGGTAAAGCATCTGTGTCATGCTGGGTAAAGCAGCTGCATCACCTTGAACCACAATAGATTCTAAAAACAGGTTTGATTTTGCAACATCTCAGCTTCCAGAACCGTCAACTATAATCTCCCTTCATGTATCCTAGAATGCTTTGTTCGGTTTGGGTCTCTAAAGATCGGGTGCAGAACTAGAGGAAGCTCTTAATGCTCAAACACACAAACAAACACATGAGTTTCTCGGAGTCATATGTAAGAGTTTAAGGTCTCGGCGGAGGGTTTGAGGAATCTGTGCAAGGAAACACATGGTTTTGCTAACATCAGTGTAACTACAGAGAAGAAGTCAGAACAAGTAAACAAAGCACGCTCACTGGCGCTTAGCAAAAGTCAGCTGTTAAAACACTCCTTCGCTTACAAAGTTTATTAATTTTCAGAGGCATAATAAAATTCTAAATCCTCCACATAGCAATGTCATGCTAATCAGGAATAGATTATGTTCTCGAGACAACAGTCTTAACTGGGTCTTCAAAAGCTGCAGAAACGACAAGGACTTCAGAAAAAAGAATAACAGTGAATTTAACCGCCCGAGGGACTCTGAAGCAATCCATATCACGTACAATCAATACGTTCGTGCCGGACAGCGTGTGTCTGGCTAAGTGCGGCCATCAAATGGCACGCAGAGCAGAGGATGTTCAGCTTAAGTGGGTGATGAGGAGATTGAGTGCTACCGCTTAAAGTTGTTTGAAATCTTTGCACACGTACAAGACACTGACACATGACTGAATATGGAACAATGCATCGAAGAATTTGTCCCAGAGAATGTGGAATAGTTTGACAACAGCAGATACAGGTGTTGTTTTCTCACTCCTAACAGTGACGTGATATTAAGGGATTTTACTATAAAATCATTCCTTAACATGAATGCGAACACAGAAACAAATGTATTGTGCATGCTGTGCCTATGTAACACCAATCTCCGTAATGTGAACTGGTTTGAGACTCTGAGGTTGCTGAATGCATCACGGTAGGGAGAAAAAAAATGTTACAGATAATTTGACATTAGTAAATAAATACACTAAGTCTGATTTATTTGATCCAAAATACAGTAAAAATAGCAATAGAGAAATATTACAGCTGTGAAGAACTGTTTTCCATTTTAATATAGTTTTTATGCGATTAAAGCTGAATTTTCAGCATCAGTATTTAGTGTCACATGATCCTTCAGAATTTTTTTTAATATTCTGATTTGTTGCACAGGTAACATTTATTATTATTATTATTATTAATGTTGAAAGCATAGTGCTTTGTGGAAACAATGATACTTTTTTTAGGATACCTTGATGAACAGAAAGTTCAAAAGAACAGCATTTATGTGAAATATAAATCTTTTGTAAGATTAAAAATTCATTTATTGTGAAATCAAATTAATCAAATTAATGCATCCCTGCTGAACAAAGGTATTAGTTTCCTTTAAAAAAAATGTAAACTTATATGCAGCACTTGCGCTGAAATGGCTTAAAAGGCATTTGTCCCTCCACTAATAAGAGACACTGATGCTAAATACATTTAAAAGTTGACATTATTAAACAACTACAGCAAAATAAAACTCTCACTCAAAGAAAGTCACCAAGAAAACATTGGACACTGGGAAAATTTAACATTAAAATGACATTTTACCTTTCCTTCAAATGCTCTGTTTACCCCCGGAGAAGCAGCAAGTGTTCTGCTTACTGCAACATGTCTTACATGCACTTCTCCGTGGCCCTGACCTCTGCTCCTCTCAGTATCTCCATCCGTTCCCTCATTTGCTCTTTGTGACTCGTGTAATTAACCAAAGTTAGCTTGTCACCTCAGTACCAGCCAGCTGGAGGTGTGCCAGAAGCTCTCGCTCTGTGTGTGTGTGTGTGTGTGTGTGTGTGTGTGTGTGTGTGTGTGTGTGTGTGTGTGTGTGTGTGTGACGACAGTAAAGCAGGTTTCTGCTAACAATGGCCAAATCTGAATCAGACAGTCAGAAGTCGAGAGAAATGTCTTTGCTAAAACATCTCAATCCCATTTACAGTGTAATAACAGAAGAACTGGACCTTTATTTCAGTCTATAAACCACATTCATAAAGTATGCAACTCATAACCACTGCAAATCTACTGAATTATCAGCCGATTCTGACAGTTCAGCACTAAAATACTGGGGGATTCACTTTATGACAACTGTAAAAGATCTCTCTTTGTCAACGAGCATCTGTAAAATCCAAGAATGAGCCACTGCACCAACAACACTCTCAAGATGTCTGGTAACTCTAGCTGAAACCGAAGTCCAAAATTAACTTTAAGCCAATGCAGAATGAACTGAGAAAATGAATATGCTACATTTTTTAACTGCATTTTGCACTATTTTTACGCAAGTGGTGTTTATTAAAAATATATACTTTTGACAGTTTTATACATATCTAAAGCGTTTAGTCTCTTCTATACTCATGGCAAAGCAAAGGTCACTGTATCAGCCAGTGCTGTTATAGTTAACAAATTGAAGCTTGTAAAGAGTTTAACTGAAATAAAGCTGAAATAAAAGCATTAGATGGCAAAACCTAAACAGAAATGAGAAGTTGCCTTGGCAACTGAAATAAAATAATATATATATAAAAACAAAAAATAGTGCAACCAAATAGTTGACGGCAGCCATTTGAAAAGACAATAAAAAATAAAATAAAATACTGGAAGTCGTTGGGTACCGTCAACTATTTGGTTACCAACATTCTTCAAAATATCTTCTTGTGTGTTCAACAGAAGAAAGAAACTAACACATATTTGAAACAACCTGAGGGTGAGCAAATCACTATTTTTATTGTCCTTTTAATTACTACTATAATGTTATATAAATAATACGAAAATAACACTTCAGCATCATATGAGAGACTCCATCTCTAGGTCACAAATTTTTTTTATAAAAAGACAGTGAAAACTTAATTTTGGAGGTTTAAAGTTGAACTATTTACTTATTTATTAACTATTTAAAAGTAATAATTTAAAAGTAATACAAATAAAAACTATTATTTTATTACTGATAATAATTATGTATTTCAATTATATAGTTAATAGACTTGTCTTTGATTTTCACTCTCAGATGCTAATGGCACAGAAATTATACTATTCAATACTATGTATTGCATGTATACCCATGTGTAAATGTGCATGTGTTGCCAGATGTATGGGGCTGAGAGGCTTGTGAGCGTGGATGGGTGTGCGAGAATTAGCTCCTCTACTCACAGCTGCTGTAAATATTTCACAAACCATTGGCAAGAAAGCAGCAACTGCAGCGCTGAGAGCTAGCTAACACCATGGTGTCGCTCAGTGAGGGTTTTACGGCAGCGAGATAAACAAAGCACCACGTCCTAGGATGCCTTTCTGAGGTTGGCACGATCTCGTCAGATTTCTCCCTCTAGGGCACACAGAGGTGTTTATGCCAGGTCACACTCCTGACTCATGCGCTGGGAGACAAATTGGACAGCTGGGGACTGAACGCCGAGAGATGGCACATTATGAGCTCGTGAGATTGCACTTTAACTCAGACACAAACCATCTGAGAGATCATCAAAAACCCGATCTCATGTGATCTTAAAGGATAATTGAAATACTCATGTGGAAAACCGGCTAAAACCACTGCTGTAAGATTGTTTCTAGTTTGTCTAAACTAGTCGTTTTTGGTTATTGGCCAGCCCTAGATGACTGCATCATCTGTTTACCTGGTTAATGCGTACATTAACATGTACGCATATCAAAAGCGCCTTAAAAAGAGACAGTATTGATCTACTAGACCAGGTGTGTCAAACTCAGTTCTTGGAGGGCCGCAGCCCTGCAGAGTTTAGTTCCAACCCTGCTCCAACACACATACCATGTAGTGTTCAAATAAGCTTAAATGACTTGTTTAGCTGGATCAGATGCGTTTACATTTATGCATTTAGCAGACGCTTTTATCCAAAGCGACTTACAGTGCATTCAGGCTATACATTTTTTTGTCAATACATGTGTTCCCTGGGAATCGAACCCACAACCTTTGCGCTGCTAACGCAATGCTCTAACCACTGAGCCACAGGAACACAACTTGTTTAATCAGGGTTATGGCCCTACAGGAACTGAGTTTGGCACCCCTGAACTAGCAAAACAAATCAGCTAACAAGGTCTAACCTTGAAAATCTCAATCAACTTAAGTTTATTTAATTAATTTATTTATTTTGCATTATACATTTCGCACAACAGCATTGTAAAAAAATTTTAAGTAAACCTGAATATTCTGCTGGAATAATATAGATTTCACTTGACTTAATTTATCAAGATTTGAGTCTATCACAAATAATTAGGCTGTTAATATTACTGGTTAAATTTACTTGAAAAATGTTTCTATGGTTGGAAAAATAAATAAATAAAAAATGTATTATCAAAGTATATAGCAATAATAATAATAATGTCATTTGACTTCATTTAGATTTTTTAATTACAGAGTTACGCACATACATATACATTATATATAATATATAT
The DNA here is from genome assembly GCA_003573665.1 of Oxygymnocypris stewartii. Lineage (NCBI taxonomy): Eukaryota > Metazoa > Chordata > Actinopteri > Cypriniformes > Cyprinidae > Oxygymnocypris > Oxygymnocypris stewartii. Next base: position 955,557 of record QVTF01014107.1, on the reverse strand, counting down.
ATATATACACACATGCACACTACAATTTACATTAACACTTATTTCACAAATTACATATTACAATTTAAACATTACTTTTAGATGACTAATATTTATATGTGCACTTTACAATCATATTGGGGAATAACAAAGTGGTTCATATTGATTTAACTTTGGCTGAATCTTCAGAGAAAAAAACACAGCTTTAGGTTGTTTTTGCGCACAAGAATAATAAAAAAATACCTCAAATAGGGTCACAAACAGCACCAGGTCTATTTGCTCAACCATAAACATTAAAGATGCACTAAGAAGTCCAGCCCAACCCTAGAGAACATTATGCCAACCATCCAGCCCTCTTTCTGAACAGACACTTCCTCTCTCTCCCTCTCTAACAAGCTTCATAAATATACATCAGCTCTGTTATTTGGACACCTTGGCAGAGCGAGTGGTGCTTTAACTGTCAGGGAGTAACAAGCGCTCCCTTCAGGAGCATTTCCGCGCTTCATTACCTACATGCTTGGCACGCCGCATCACACCGGGCCACATGTCAATCACAAGACAACGAAGAGGGCAAGTCGGCCCGGCGTCTGAGGCACCTAAAACACCCTTCTGTTTATGGAGGAAACATTGCACCTTCGAGACATGCAGCAAACACACAGGAGATAAGGAGAGATTTGAGCAATAAATAGGTTAGGCTGATGCGATACAGCAATATATATAAACCATACAACAGTAGAAATGTCAGTCGTTGGAGAATTAGCTATACCGTTTATACGGCACTATTTAAATAATTTCGTAATTTTCCCCAGTTTTTTCATTCATTTTTTAAGATAAAATGGTTTGTGTCCCACTTAAAATAATAACAATAAAAAAAATTATACAGATGAGAGATTTTAATCAATTATGTAAACTAATGTTAAAATAAATATTTATTAATGAAAAAAATATATAATGAAATTAAATCCCATTATTTTGTAAAGTATTTGTGTAACTAAAGTATCCAATGCTATTTTACAGTAACAATATATTACATAACACAAATGGTAGTTTAAATTTACAATTAATTTCAGAATCAATAACGTCACCATTAATAACATTTTATCATACCGTGTATAAAATACACATGATATACATGCATGTTTTTCCGTCATCGTCACCCATCCTGCTCTGCACCATGAACAATTCATATTGGTTTAACAGCAAACACTGACATTGTTGTCAGTATGCCAGGCAAAGAACGCTTGTTATCCTGCAATAAACACACGATGAACACCTTAAACAAATATTACCTCACTGAGATGCTAATTACTCGAGTAGCCTTACCCATAATTAGCTCAGGAACATCTACTCTCCATGACCCCTGTTTTTAAATGCAAATGAGTCTGCTTTATGTAATAGTTACAGCTGCTACAGAAGAGTTTTACAGCACAGGACTCTAGTGTCGTTGAGTAACTCGCTCAGTAAGCAGCAGGTTAGACGCTTTTGATCCTATATATGTCTGAGATCAACTTTCATGTTCCCTTTAGTTAGCCTGTGATTAGGGATGTAAGGGTTTGAAAATATATTATCAGTTTTTTTTTTTCTTATCAGTTAAAATAACTTAGAAGTTATTTTACACAACTACTCGAAGTTCCCGGTTTTCGAATGAGGACTGTGAAAAAGGTCTATTACCTAATTTTAAATGACAATTTGACTGACACAGTTTCACAGCATGTTCAAATAAATAATGTAAATCTTCAAATACAGCTTTGAAAAAGTTTCATAAAAAGGTAAACCTCACATTTCAGCCTTTAAATAAAGAAAAGCGTTGTGTCAAAATGAATGATATGTATTTTTTCTGCTCCATAAATAATTCTAGATAGCTTATCTGAATTGTTTAAATGTGTAGAATCCACATAAGCTTATTTTTCATCAACCGGTCAAAATCTACAGCAGGGCATGCTAATCCGGTCCATTTTTGGCCAGACAGAACCCGCACACAGGCTGAATGTGAATATAAGTCTCCGTAGATCCACTCTCTGACAGCAGGTGGCGCTTTATATGGAAAAGCAGAAATACAGTGGACAGAAACTCCGTGCACAGAGCAGTTTTGTGATTAAGAAAACTTGTTTAGGTTATTACATGGAGCGAAGATGAAAAATGCAGTCGAATCGTTTCTGATGACGGTCAGAACCTTCAGAGGTACATTCATATAATGAATTAATATATTCATATGTATAATTCTCTCAGCACTCTTTTAAAACCTCCCAGCTTTTCTGCTCTATTTCCACTCAAAACAAAACTACTCTGCTGCTGTGCGCACATGACACTGTTACTGAAAACTGTGCTTTATGCTGGACCGTATTTATTTATTGTGAGTTGATCAAATCATGGTAATCAAATACGGTTTTAATGATAATTCAAATATGAAACAGTAATACTAAGCGTGGGGAATTATGATTTATCGTCAAACCGTTAATCGTTACATCCCTACCTGTGAGAGTGTTGTTATTGAATCCACCATGTGCACACAAACACACACTCCATAACCGCATCTACACCCTCCATTCTTTCCTTTGCGAGTGATGTAATTAAATTCTCTCCTGCCCCATCAATCCAGCACAGGTCAGACGGCAGAAGCGCCAGCCAGATCCCGTAGAGTTCCTGTGTGATGCGCACAAGCACACACGTGCATACTAGCAGCTTCTATTATTTACCCTGGATACATATGGGCCAGCATTAATTGAAAGCAACAGGGGTCGAGGTAAACATATGTCGACCAATACACACACACACACACACACACAAACCATCAGCAAATGGGCAACAATCTTTCTTAATAAAAACAATCTGAGGGAAGACTGAATACACATTAAACCAGTCTTGAATAACTTAGCTGTTAGCACACACGTTCTTTCATACTGCGCTGTGGTGCTCATGTAGGCAGAACAGTCAGATTGAATCCAGCTAGCAACATTTTCCCAATCCTGTTCCCCATCTTTTCTCATAATTTTCTGTTCTCTCTCTCTCGCTTCCCTGATGATGTGTGATGGAAAAACCAATATTTATAGTTTTAAATAAACACAAAAACAGAACAAA